>CAWUFW010007776.1:0-600000 GCA_963921515.1 Calotriton arnoldi | reverse complement strand
GTCTTTTGAGGATCCTGCGGAACTTAAAAATGTTCTTCACATGCACTCTGCAAGTAACATGGACACTGCTGGTCCTTCTAATGGCTGATCATTTTTTCTTACTTATTTTATTGCAGTCTTTTTGATTTTTGTAGTGGATTGTACTGATCCTCTCCAAGGTTCACTAATGGTTTCTTAGTTGTTCTTGATGTAGTTATCTATTTGTTGTAAGTTCTCTCTTTTCAATGATGTTTTAAGTAAGGTTTAATGTTGTTGTACGTGTTGGTCTTAGTTATGTCAATTCAATGGTCACGTAGTTTATTTTATGTATATGGCGCCTAATTGTTTAATTTGTTTCTTTTTATCGGTTCATTTGCTTGTGTCCCATATTGGAGTTTCGTTTCCCTCCTCTTCCTTATCCCGTTGTGGTCCGGACTCCCTGTGTCTTGGGTGTATCATCTTTTCGTGTGTCGTTCTCGCCTCTAGTTTCTTTTTCATTCTTTCTTCCCCCAGGTATGTTTTTCAGTCGTCCTTTTTGGATATGTACTGTCTCTTCTTCTTACCTCTCTCTCGTTTTCTCCTTATCCTCTCTTCCCTATGTTTCTTTTTTTCTTCTTGTGTCTAACTTTTCTTTTCTCTACTCTCTTCTTTATCCTCTATTTTTCTCAATTCATTTCTTTATTCTTTACTATCTCATTCATTACTGTCATCTATTCTTCCCAAAATGTCAGTGGTTTACTTTTTCATTACATGCTCAGTTATATTTTTCTCAATATGTTACTGTTGTTTATATGATGTTAATTTTTTCCATTCCGAATTATCACATGGAATGTAAAAGGTTTTATTAACCCTATGAAGAGGCAGATAATTCTTTCGCACCTAGCCTCATATAAACCTGATTTAGTGCTGTTACAAGAAACTCATCTATCTGAGGCTGAAGCTCTCAAACTTAAACGTAATTGGGTTGGTTCAGTATTGATTTCTCCTACTAATACAACAAGCATTGGCATAGCCAATAGGTCTCGCCTTTGGGACCTTATAAGTGTTTAGCCATGCAACAATTGTGCTGCATAACTGACACCTGGTTAAACACATATACGGTCCCAAAGGCGGGAACCTATTAGCCAATAGGTCTCGCCTTTGGGGCCTTATAAGTGTTTAGGCAGAGCTATTGGTTTTGCCAATGTTTTTAAGGAGGCATTGTGGCTGCTGTGCAGCATGTTGAAAAGTTATAATAAAAAAGACATAAGCATTTTTGTTACTTTATATATAACTAAGACGACATTATGTACAACTGAATGACCCAATTAAAAGAACATAAGAAAGGTCTTGTCGTTTATTTTGTCGTTGCAATGTTGGCAACTTCTTCCTGCCTATTCTAATGTTGAGGTGGTGCTTAGTGATGCTGAGGTGGTGTTGAGTGATGTTGAGGTGGTGCTTAGTGATGCTGTGGTGGTGCTGAGTGGTGTTGAGGTGGTGCTTAGTGATGCTGGGGTGGTGCTGTGGTGGTGCTGTGGTGGTGCGGAGTGATGCTGTGGTGGTGCTGAGTGATGCTGTGGAAAGTTTGAGGAAATGTTTGGGCCTTGGTTAGGAGATCCCATGCACACACGTGTCATTGGTGTACACAGTACGGTACATGCTTAAGCGCTATTAGGATATAATTGGTAAGTGATGTTTTCAAGCAACAGGCTTTCATCCCACAAAAACTATTCTCTCTTCACTCCTCGGAGAAGTCTCAAGAAGAAGAAAAACACTTATTTGTTGGCCTTGTATCACTCCTAAAAAGTCACAACAACTCAAGATATTGCTTGAACTTGTTTCTGAGGTAAATAGTATTACCTGGAAAGAGTTGATGCGCTTTACTCTAGCTGTGTCTGCACAACCCTGCAATCACAAGGAGCAGGGCAAGCCCTTTCACGAGGCTGGGGTTAGGTCATTGGAGCACTGCATCATTCACAGAGCTCTTCACTCCTCTTGTAATTCTCCTTCTTAAATTACCCATGAAGTAATCACACCCAACTCCAATCCTAGGGCCATCTTTTACCAAGCAGCTTGCTCCTCGCCCTTTGTAGTTTTCTCGGATAATTTGGGCCCTGCAGCACCAGCGGGTCGCCCTTCAGATCAGCCTCCATTAAACCTCCATTCAAAACCTTCAATTCCTTGTTCAAAAATCCATGTCCCATGCAAAGTCTTCTGTGCTGCATAAGCTACAGGACATCGAACAAGTACAATTTTCATAAGCCAATTGTCCCTCGAGTGAGAAAACATACCTATTACTTCATGGCATAAATACTGCAATCTCCTAACTTCCATGTCAGCATAGAGTCTGAAGCCTCAAAACAGTGGGATATGCACAACGGCATCAATACTCTCTCCATGGGGGATGCACGGTGCTATTTTACCATATGCTTCGGTTCCTATCCACGTACACTGATGCATGCCAAACTACATGCAAGAGGCTCTGTAATGCTATCAATAGGGATAGGCTATGTGCACTAACTTCTGTGGCCCATTCTTATGATCAATGGGTTAATCAGACTACTACTACGAGTTGCAAAGATTAAAGAATCTTTTTATACCAACAAAATACACTTTTCTACAGGCTTTTGATTGGAGGCGTTGACATATTAGCTTCACAATCCCCTAACACTTGATCAACAATTCTTTGGTCGGACTCTTATCAGACACTTTTGCACCGAAAGAAAACTACCTCAGAGTCCGCCACTGCTCTGAATAGCATTGCTCAGATGTAATACATACTCAGGAGTGCCTCAATCAGCCAATCTGTAAAAGGTACAGCACGACCACCAGTCACTTTCTTTCACAACTCTGGAAAGCCAATGTCCTCTCAACAAATTAAGGGGTTCATCAAAAGAGTCCTTTCCTTCGAGATCAGCCTATCATCTTCAGAGTTATTTTAGCAAATGTAGGAGGACGGCTGCACCTCCTTCGGCTAGTGGCCTCAGGAACAAATTTGCCCATCAACCACAAACCATCAGAACCCGACTTCTACACTCAACACCCTTAGAACACATCACCCATAGTTTACGCCATGGGTCTCCAATAAGCAGCTCAGAAGCATTTCAGAGTCTGTGCATATTAAAGAGGCAGCACTGGTTATTTCAAGACCCTTAAGAGTTGCAGCCAGACAAACCAATGGCAGGGATTCACATAACACTCATACACACACTGTTGGCTTATGGGGTCTGCCTCATAGCCAGCTTGATCTACTGTAAATCTAACTAACAAGCAGATTGGCCATATATGTCCTGCTCTATAAGTCACAGCACATCTGACACGTGCGACATTAAAGAATAGTAGCAGCAGTAACTAGTGCTGACCCACCAAAGTGTGTGACTGCAGGAGCTAGAGTGAAAATGTGTTAGTTGGGAGCAAGACCAACTCAAAAGCTGAGAGATCTGCAGTATGGATCCAGACCACTGAAAATTAAGGGGTGTGTATTTGTGGTGGGGGTTGTTGTGGGGTTTGTGGTGTGTGCTAGTTTGAGTTGGGAGACTAACTGCTGTAGTTATGTCCTTTGTGCCACAAGGCATGTGATGATTTGAATGTTACTTTATTACTCAGAGTGGAGGCATTTAATATTGATAAACATTTTCCTGGTGTTTCTGCAGGCAGCCTCGCCTAGAATGCTTGGGTGGTCACTACTGATAATCCTGCTTATGGTGCACATAGTGTAACGTTAATACATATTATCAGTATTTTACAGAAGATAGAATATGCCAGTAGCTCGGAAGAACTTTCCTTGAGCAAAAATAGCTCTCACTGCAGAAAAGATTGGCGATATCTGGTTTACGGGCTACCCACAGGAAAGAGGATTCACTTTAAACATTTACGCTAACATTCCAAAAGTACCAAAGAAACAAACATACAACACAAAATCCAAATCATGCAACAAATAACTGGAACATATGCAGTAACTTTCTAATATCTGGTGCAAGGACACTGGAACAATCTTTCTGTAACTATATACGAACAGCTCTTGGCCTTTAGGCAGAACACCACCTAGCACTAAAGCCATCTAGAAAAAAAGTGGCAGAAATGAATTCCGTGCCAAAGTACTTATCTGCCTAGATATGAGGAAGAAATGGATTTGCCAGCTTATGAACTTGGGCCTATTCATATTAATACGCTCAATGCATAAATTAGTCTATGACTGAGCTTTCTCAAATCATTCCCCTGGCCAACAAGCCCAAGACCAACCAATGAATGTTCGTAGACCGTCTGTATTGCCTGAGAAAGAAGTGCTCTTAAAGTTCAACACATCTGGCTGCATTGAGTACATGCAAATACCATATTCTACGGTCAACCTTTCAAGCAGAATCATCCCAATGGCTGAGATTTTTAATGGCAGAAACAAACAAATTATGCATATGGTAAACAGTTCCAAAAGCAATCTATGTGGAAAACACATCACAGCAGGACAGTGTGGCCATGGCTCTTGGCTGCCATTCATTCTTTTAGTTCAGTAAACTAGACTACACCAAAAGTTACTATGTGTTTATTGGGAAATCCCGCTCTTAAGCTTTCCCCTAATGACCCTCGATGCAGAAGTAGACAAGCTATCTTAAGTTAGAGCAAGGGTGCTATTTGTATTTGCTCAAAGGGATTTCCTAAGCTCCGAGGCATTTCTCAGCATCATGATCTAATTGCCTGCCCCAGGTATTCCTTTCCATCTGCCTGCGCTGCTGAGCACCACCACAGCACAAATGACCTATTTATTAAGTCTACGCCTCATTCCCTCGGCTATCTGGTGGAAGATGGTGCTTGCAACCCGCGCGGGTAGGAGACCTCCACACAGCACGTAAGTGTGTGCCTCGTACTATTCCATAACGTAAATCCCTCCTTTAGAGCGAGGGAAATATTTTGGCGACCCTATGCGCACTTCCCGAGAAGGCCGTGCTAGGTGGAGGCAACTCCCTGCCAGGAATGCGGCGAACCTGGGGTCACGCTGGCACCCTCCCGAGAAATTCACAGCTGAAGTGCGTGTTCAATTCTGGCACAGAGGCAGACTGCTGCCGGCGCCTCTGCACGGGCGGCCGGTCCTCTAGGCACCACAGTAACAGCAAGTAACTCAATGGCGGTTCTTACCTAGGTCTCCTCGGAGGCTGACAAGTTCCTGCGATAAGGCTCTGCGCTGCTTCAGTGCTTCTTCACGCTGAGAGAGAGATAAAAAGAGAATTGTGTTGCTCCGAGAGCGGGCAGAATCTGGCACCTTCCAAACCACAACTTCCCTCCTCTACGCAGCAACAACAGAGGAAGAGCCGGCAGACAAGAGGGAAGGGAGCTGGGATAACACTTGTTTCCCCCACCATTATAACCAGCACAAGCGCGCGCCTCGCGCGGCAGCAGGGGAGGGGCCTGCGCGATTCCCCTTGCCGGGGAGCGTGCAGCAAGGCGCGATGATTGCGACCAAATGGCGCCACCCATTTGGCACCGCGGCGCTCCCGCAAGGGAATCGCCCAGACGTGCACGCGTTGCCATTGCAAGCAATGCAACGCGTGCACGTTTTTGCCCCCAAAGCTGTGCCGATCGCTAAAGGTCTCTCCTAAGCAGCGCATGCGCGCTGCGTAGGCGAGACCTAAAAAAGAATGGAGTGGTTATTTTATCTCATAAAAAATTGAAATGTACTGTAGTCACACAAGATATTGATTCTGATGGTAGGTGGATTCTAGTTAAACTTCTAATCAACAATATTCCGCTTACTATTTTCAACCTCTATGGCCCAACTCAACCTGATCCCTCGTTTTGGTCTAATTTTACAGACAAGTTTTTTCAAAATAAAGATGAATTTTTTATACTTGGTGGCGATTGCAATCAAGTTATAGACCCTTTTATTGATCGCAAATCTCAGGTACGCTTCATTCCCCACAAAACTCACAAACAATTTCTTAACACTATTGCACAGACTCAACTAGTTGATGCCTGGAGGCTTTGTAATCCAGATCAATCAGAATTTTCTTTTTATTCCCCTCCACATGGATCCCTTTCCCGGATTGATTACATTTTCCTTTCTAAATCTTTGGCCCAAAATCTTGTGTCCTCCTCGATCGAGCCCATTTTGATTTCAGATCACGCTCCAGTAGTTGTTGACTTAGATTTGCTTCCTCCTCATGCTAAACCGCTTAGATGGAGATTTAATAATCATCTTTTACAAGATCCAGTTTTTCCTCTTCTTTTACTTCATTTGCTGAAGAATTTGTCTCTATTAATGAGGATCCTTCTATATCTCCTGTATTGGTGTGGGATAGTTTTAAGGCTGCTGCCCGAGGTTTTATTATTGATTTTGTTTCTAAAAAAAGAAACAGTCTCTTAATAAACATAAAGCTCTATTGACTTCCATTAAACATCTAGAACACCAGTTTTATACATCTTCATCGGAATCTACTTTAAAGCAATTTATTCGTGCTAAGATGGAATTTAATAGAATTTCTACTGATAAGGCCTCTTTCACTATGCTTCGTAGTAGTGCCAGATACTACGGGGGCTAGGAACAGAGTGGGCTCACTTCTTGCTAACTACCTAAAGTCTAGAAAAGAGAAAACCATAATTGAATCTATTCAGTCTACTGATGGCAAGCATCTCTTCAAAGATAAAGATATATCAGCAGAATTTACAAAATTTTACAGTGCTTTGTATACTCCTGAGTCGCCCCCAACTGACATGCTCATTAATGAATATCTCAACTCTATTTCTCCTTCTTCTTCCTCCTCTAATCTAAATTTCTCCTCTCTCGACGTGGATCTTTCATTACAGGAAATTTCCTCCTCCTTGAACTCTTTAAAGAAGAATAAATCCCCTGGACCTGATGGTTTCTCTGTAGAATTTTATCTTCATTTTGCTAATTTGTTATTACCAAAACTTTTTAACCTCTTTCAGCATTTTTGTTCCATGGGTGCAGCAAGTGGTTCTTTCCTGGAAGCCTCTATCTGTCTTATTCATAAGGAAGGTAAAGATCCTACATTCTGCAAAAATTATCGTCCCATTTCCTTAATAAATGTCGATTATAAGATCTATGCTAAACTTTTAGCATTACGTCTTGAATCTTTTCTCCCTCATTTAATAGGTCCCGAACAATGTGGCTTTGTTAAAGGCAGACTAACTTCTGATAATTCACGTTTATTTCTCAATGTTCTCAATAAAGCTCCTTCTTTATCTTTTCCCCTTGCAGCAATTTCCATTGATGCGGAAAAGCTTTTGACAGAGTGGACTGGTCCTTTTTGTTTAAATCTCTTCGATGGCATGGCTTTGGTACTAAATTTATTTCTCTTATTTCTTTGCTTTACTCTACTCCTTCTGCTTCTACCATCGTGAATGGACAAACTTCGCAATATTTCTCTCTACATCGAGGGGTTCGGCAGGGATGTCCTTTATCCCCCTTTTGTTTGTTCTTTTTCTTGAACCCTTTCTTTCCCGTATTCGTCAAAACCCATCTATTTTTGGCTTTCCATATGGAGATCAGCATTTGAAATTGTCCGCTTATGCTGATGATGTTTTGTTTTTCATTTCCAATCCAGATTCTTCTATACCTTCGTTACTGCAAGAAATTTCTGAATTCTCAGTGGTATCAGGATATAAGATTAACTTTGAAAAAACAGAAGTCCTACCACTCACAAAATGTTGCTTCAAACAACAATTTGTTTCTACTGGTTTTCAATGGAACAGCTCTAAAATTAAATACCTTGGTATTTTGTTCTCCAACTCCATTACTGACTCTGTTAAACTGAACATGAATGCGGTCATAGATCGTATTTCCAAACTTTTCTCATCTTGGAATCCTCTCTTTCTCTCTTGGTGGGGACGTCTTGACTCCATTAAGATGATGATTACCCCTATTTTATTATATTATCTTTCAATGATTCCTGTTCATATCCCTGTTACCTTTTTCAAAAAAATAGATTCTCTTTTATCTACCTTTCTATGGAAGAATAAAAAAGCCAGAATCTCTTTACTCCACCTCCGAAAATCGAGACTGGTAGGCGGGGTAAATTTTCCAAATTTTCGACTGTATCATAAAGCTTTTAGCTTGAAACAAGCCTCTTTTTGGCTTCTTACTAACTCTTCTCCTTTTACCCCTTTATGGGTGAATATAGAACGTTGTATATTATCTCCTTTTTCAACTAATGAAGTTCTTTCTTTTTACTGCCAAAAATGCTCTCACATCTCTTCCACTTTTTAAGCACACTTACTCTTTGTTAAAACCCCACTTTCAGCCACAGTCACTATCTAGGAATGCCTTTCTACATTCTCCTTTGTGGCATAATCGTCTTATAACACTCAACAATAGACCTCTATACTGGTCCTCGTGGAGAAAGAGGGGCATTGTCTGGGTTGAAGATCTATTTAATGGCACCTCTCCTTGTTCTTTTCCTGATTTTCAAGTTACATTCAATAGCCCTCGCTCTTTTTTGCCTAAATTTTCCATACTTATGGAACTTCTTATTAGTATCTTCTATTCCCTCCCTTCTGAAGATGCCTTGACCAATCAGGACTCTCTCATTAAAATCTTAGCAACAAATCCAAGGGCCTCTATTATTTATAAGTTCTTTTATACCACTAATCCTGAACGGGACAGGACTAAGGTGGAGCTTGCTTGGGAATCAGACTTAGGCTTCCAGTGGAGTACTGACATATGGAATAAGATTTGGGCTCGATCGCTGAGGATTTCCAGATCCGCTTCCACTACCCAATCTATGTTTTATCTGTATCATAGATTATTTTTCACTCCCATTTCTATAGCTAAATTCACACACACCGATAATAATAGCTGTTGGTCCTGCAATCTTCCATCTGCAGATCTCTCACATCTCCTCTTTTCATGTCCCCCCCGTTCTTTCTTATTGGACACAAGTTTGGGCTCGTTTGTTGAAAACTTTTCAAATCCACACACCTATAACTAATATTCTCCTATTTACAGGAAGCTTATCAGAATCCATTTCTCTCCAGTCCTATGAAAAAGGGTTGTATGATCTTATGTTGGCCTTGGCGTTTCAACAGATTACGATGAACTGGAAATGTTTGACCAACCTTTCAATTAAGCCATGGTGGAATACTGTTTGTCAATACCATAGGTTGGATATGGCGTATGCCTCCCAATACAATATACATGTAAATAGAGATGTTTTTGGTTACCATTAACTTCTTATTTAGATAAAGTTTCATCTAATAATGTTTCCTGCTATCGTTCGAAAATTTCCAACCCCCTGAATTCCTTCCTCTCTGTTTTATTTTTTATCTTTCCTCTTCTGTTCTTATTTTGGCAAAGTTTTTACTCAACAGTTATTTGTCTTTTTCATTTTATGATTTTTAAGAGCATAGTATAATAATAATTACTACTGTTTATGGTTATAATATATTCTATTTTCCTTCTTTCCTTTTCCTCTCTTTCCTTTCCTTTATATCCCAAAAATATAAATAGCTTTATATTGTGATTTGTTGCCTAATACTATTTTGTATACAAAATATTTCATATATTGATATAATTTTAGGCCTCTAATGTATTTCAATGATTTTCTTTGTTTCAATAAAGCTTATTAAACACAAAAAAAAAAGTGCTTTAATAGGGCTTTTGCTACTGGCCAAACCTAAAACAACTGAACAACCAGTGTTGTGTCTACAGTGCTAAACTTTGGAGGAGATGCCCTTAAGGAAACATTGGGATGCCCCAGATATGCCTCAGCATTACCATTGCTCGGGCTCCCACATGGTGAGCCAGCTACTTTTTTCACGGCAAATCAACTTTCATATTGGAATGAGGCAGGTATAGTAGCGGTGGGTGAGTGTCATTTAAATGGAGCAGTCATGCCATTGGACATGTTCATTGGTGAGTATGGTTTAGCTCCTGCTCAGTTTTTGACATATAGGGCAATAATAAAGATATTTGAACCATTATGGAAGGTAGATCTGGAGGACCTCTACAGACACATTGTGTTGCAGCTGTTATTGAAAATAGTGCCCAGATGACATCTAATGACCTGGCTTTATAATGCACTGAATAAAATGGTGCATAATGTTTTAACTGAGATCAAGGCAAAGTGTGAGTCAAATTTTGGAAGGAAATTGAAGATAAGGAATAGGATCGTATTCTGGCATACTCATAGAGGGTGTCTAGAAACACATACATTCTGTTCTGTTTAATTATATACAGAACAGCCTGCCTGTAAAATAAGTGAGATTTATGGTGGGGATCACAGGCTGTGTCCCAGGTGTAATACAGTAACTGTGGACTTTTTCCACATGGTTGGGTTGGGTTCACAAATACAGGTTTATTGGACACAGATCCTTTTACATTTGGGGAGCACCTTGCATAGGGAGGTGGAATACAGACCAGAAGTGTGTTTGCTGAGAGGTTTCACTAGACCCAAGCCAAGAAGTTAGGAAAAAGGTTCCTTGACTTAGGACTGATTTTAGCTAAATGGCTGATTGCAATTTATTTGAAGGCTACGGGGGGAGGTTTGTGCAAAGGCGGGTCCACTATATGACAGATGGGTGAAGGATGTCATGTGATGGGTGGAGGAGGAGGTCCTACATAGAGAGGAGGCATGTGGCATGTGTGGAAGACCAACTGCTTACATATAGGGAGAGGTGATTCAGGCGTTTTTAAAGATAATGATACCCAAAGGGAGACAGCTGATAAGTTGAATTTTCTGTACCTATCCCATGACACTCTATGTCCAGTGGGAAAGGTAAGCCCAGACATGGGTCCCGTGCTCACTGTGCCACTGGATTCAAGCTAGCCTGGCTGATGAGGGGTGATGCCCCGAAACCGGTCCCAGGATGCTTGTTTCTGGTCCAGGGTGGTCCTGGCTTGGCAGTTTGGGCTGGACTGTTCCCATGAGGAACAGGCTCAAGACTGATTTGCATATGGCTGAGTCCAAACTAGGGTGGTGTGAGAAAAAAGAACAATGGATTTAACCCAGATTTTTGTGACTGGGGATGAATGTTTGTATTGTTCAGCATTCCATCCATCATTTATTCCTTTTGCTTTTGTCACCCTAAGTGGGAAGGGTACTCACAGACGTGGGTCCCATGCTCACTGCACCACTGGATTCAAGCTAGCCTGGCTGATGAGGGGTGATGCCCTGAAACTGGTCCCAGGATTCTTGTGTTTGGTCCAGGGAGGGCCTGGCTTGGCAGTTCCGGCTGGACTGTTCCCATGAGGAACAGGGTCAAGACTGATTTGCATACGGCGGGGTCCGAACTGGGGTGGCGTGGTGAGCAAAAGAACAATGGATTAAACCCAGGTCTTTGTGACTGAGGGTGAATGTTTGTTTTGTTCAGCATTCCATCCATCATTTGTTCCTTTTGTCACCCTAAGTGGGAAGGGTATGCCCAGACGTGACTCGCTTGCTCACTGCGCCACTGGATTAAAGCTAGCCTGGCTGAAGAGTTGAGATGCCCCGATTGGTCCCAGGATGCTTGTTTCCGGTCCAGGGAGGACCTGGCTGGGCAGTTCGGGCTGGATTGTTCCCATGAGTTTGAAAGAGTTAGTTCAACAACTCCGGCCCGGCTTGGGCATCCAAATCCAATAGGATGGACTTCTAGGGAGCCAGGGAAGATACTTTGAACAGTTACCTGGCCACCAGAGCATTTTTAAGGCAAGTTCAAACTTTACCATGGACTATAATGGAGCAGTCCTGATGCTGAGGATGCAAGTGAAAGGATGCTTAAGGATGCTCTGGTTAAAGTGTGGTCCATGGGGTGTCTTTGTAGTAAGCCCTAGGTCCATGAGTGGTGTGGGGTCACTTCGGCCACACAGATTGGGGTCCCTCAAGTCCTCATTGTTGCAGTAGCTGGCCAGCCGATGCTGGGCTACTGGTCTCCTTGTGGTGAAATTCTTCTGTGGGGGGAGCTGGTGTACCTCTTAATTGGTGAATTCAGACTTTGATGGCACACCCAGGTCCAGCAGACTCAGGTGCAACTTTAGGCCACTGAGGTTCGGTCACTTTGTACGTCCGGCAGCAGGTAGTGGCTAAACGCCTGCAGTGGCTACCAACTTGCCAGTTTGGGCTTCTTCATCTCTTGTGTCCCTGGAATTGGTTCCAGGAAATCTGCCGACTGGTCGTTGGAGTCACTGCTTTGACTTGGAGCCGGGAATCAACTTTTACCCGGGTCAGGAGTCGCAGGCACATCACAAACTTAACTGTTTGAACTGAGGCTGGTGCAGTCCTTCTGACGGTGAAGTCTCCCTTCATGCAGTTTCAAGGGCAGCAAGGCAGCCCTTCGTTGGTCCTTTTTTCAAATCCAACATGATCTGATGAGCAGGGTTTCAAGGGTGCCATATTTATCCCTGGAAATTGCCCTGAGAGGACCACGTGGTCCCTAGCCAATGGGTTACTAGGTCCCCACCTCTATTGAAGTTTTCTGTAATATGTGGCATCTGGCTGTACCAGAGTGCACTATTCAAGCCACTCTCAAAATGTAGGGACCCTTCCTCAGCCATACAGAGCTTGGTAGCCCACTCAAGAGGTGTGGCTACCAGAGAGCTACACGCCCATGAGAAAGCCGGTTTGGGTATGGGTTTTCCCTCTTTGTCCCTATCTCAAACTTGTGTGCAGGAACAATAGGCATCCTGCTCGGGAATGTTGCCAAAGGTGAACCTTCAAAGGAGGCTACCCGTTTGAAGCTCACCTTTTGGGCTAACATCACAAGTGGCCTTCCTGGTGGAGAGGTACAACCTCAATCTGCTGCAGTTGCCTTTGTTCCTTAGCCCGGGAGGCATTCACACATCTCCCCAGGCGAGCAGAAAGTTGTCCGTGTGTTAGGGCCTTTGTGAGGCCACTGGACCAGCTCAGCACAAAGTGGCAACTTTCTTAAAGTTACTTAACTTTAATTGTGACAATAACCTCAACATGGGAATCAGGTTGGGTTTATTGCCATGTTTAATTTGATACCTTACAGTACCCAGTTAGGTAGTCACATTCAGAAGTTAGCCACGCTGCGGTGCTAGCAAGTAACCCTGTGTTAGCCAATCCGGCTACTAATTTTTCCCCAGCAAAATGACAATTACGGAGTGTTGCTGTTAAGACATATGAAAAATTATATGTCTTACCGAACAATATATAGCTCTCTGCCATAGGGCTCTATAGGTCTTTCTTAGTGAAGACTTACATATACAGTTAAGTGAGTGATAGCTTTGTCATTGATTTTAATTGGGAAAGTCAAACTAGCAGTTCCCATCTGGAGTGGCAGGCTGGGATCTATTTTGTCCTTTGTCACACTCAGGGTGGCACAAACAGTGCTGAAGCCCTGGGTGGACACTCTTCCTAACGTGCCCTGGATACCCTGGTTCTAGGGACTTATAAGTAAGCAGATACTTGCTAATTGGGTAGCAGGCCTCAGGCACTCTCAGAGTCGAAAGACCAGCAGCATAGGTCCAAAAATGTGGGGGTGAACATGCAAAAAGAGGCTTTTCCTTATATGATTTATCTTCACTTTTGCTTGCTAATCTGGTCAGGTAAACACAGTCATGTGTCACAATGGTCCCAAATCTTGGTCTCTACATGTATATCTTTTCATATTTATTTCCTTGTGTTTTCAAATCTAAGGGCCAGATGTATGAAAACTTTTAGCAGTCACATACCCTGTGATTAACTAAGTTTGGGGGTTTGTGACGAAATCCATTTTATGAGTCAGCAAAGGCTTACTGACTTCTAAAATGGGTTTAAACATGGATTAAGAGTAGCACTTTTGAAAAGGTGTTTTGTTGGTGTCCCTTCCAAACTGTGATTCCTATATAAACAAAAAACTTTTGAAAAGTTTGACGGCCGGCTGTCATGTCTGCCATGGCAGCATTTTCTTTCAATGTACAGAGCTGTACATGGAGCCGGCAGACAACTCTAAATTTGGCTAGCGAAGATGCCTTGCGATGGTGGAAATATTGTAAATGAGGCACTTAATGTTCTGCCCAGCGCTTATCTACTATGGGAAAATTACCAACCCTCTACAGGCTCAGACAAGATTAGGCTCAGATGCAGATAGTTCCATAGCCCTAACTGGCTCAATGAGAACCACAGTTTCATTTTTTTCTTGTTTGTTTAACTTAAATCATCTCACATACAATACATTAATAATTCTGAACTCTCTTAAAAACAACCCCAATCATACCTATTTATACTCAGCTTAAAAAAAGGTACTGGTTCAGAAAATATTTATCTCACACAGTACAGTGGAAACTAATAGTTCATCTTTATATTTTACACTGTTGGTGTTAAACTAGTGAACTGATATTGAAATACCTATTATTAAACATACATGACATAATTTAATGATTGTACTTGATAGATATTTTATAAAGATTTTGATGAAATACATTAGAAAAATATGTACTTTATTACATTACTCTATACAACAAATGTAATTTGGCAAATTTGCATAACGATTTCAAAAGAAATGTCACATAAAAAACAGTATACATAGCGCACTGTATTATTGAAAGAAAATATAGATATAGATTGAAGGCCTGATTCCAAGTTTGGCGGTCCTGGAGCAGGGCGGCACGCCAGAGCCCCACTCCTGGACTGCCAAACTCAAACACCGGCCACCCGCCAGAATACAAGTCATTTTGTGGTCTGGCGGGAGGCCCTTTGGCGTTCCCATGAAAGTGCCAAATACAAAGGCATGACAATGGGAACGCCAAAGCCTGTTCCTGCATTGCATGGACTATGAAGTTCTTGCCATGTAGGAAAGGGGTTGACTGCACACAGGAGGGCACAACATGTGCCCCCCTGCAGGCACCCCATGGCCCTAAGGCAACAGGGGGCCCGGAGAGGGCCTCTTTTGTTTCCTCACCACAACAGTTTTCATGGCGGCCTCACCACCATAAAAAAAGGTGGTGGTGAGGAAACTCCTAACATGCTTGGCTATGCCACAGTGACACCACCACACTTGTAATTAAGCCCTTAGTGTTTTTTTCTGATTTGATTGTATGATACTCTCCCCCACCACATAAAATCGTATTTTGGGTACCCTTTTGTTTCTTTTGGTATCCCACCACAGATTCAAAATATAGTGTGTTGCCACCACCTATGACATGGACAGTAGTTTACTGCCTACTATATAGGCATGCTAAGTCCACTCCTCCATCTCACTGAACATGTATTGGATCTCACATTCTCAGGGACCAGGCATCCATGAACAAGGTAGATTATCCTTCTTCCTGGGCCAAAATGAAAGTCAAGTTAACTGTCCCCTTGCAGTTGGGCAATCAGGAGAGGGGTTCATAACCATTTACCATGTAGGGGACATTGTTGTCCCAACAACAGTATTTCCTTCAATTGAATCATCATGAACAGTCTATCCAAGAGGTAATCTATCATTATGAATTCCTGAGAGAGTTCAAGAATGAACAGAAGATAGCTCTCAACGTCATCAGTCAACCACCGGGAATCATGCCTAATTCTGATTAAAGCACTCACTTTCCAATGATAAGAATAAGACTGATTGCAACGAAGAAGTATTCTTTTCCACTGGTACTCTTAATGCTGGACCAGTACAATATATTTCTGTATTTTAGCTAATAAAAGCAGATTGGAAATAGGTTTTTAACTGGCCAATACTTGAAGTGTTCAATTAAGCTTTTCATCACTGAGGGATGAGTATTTTTTATGGGAACTTATTCAGTTATATGTTTTACCCTTTAAGGATCTAAATCTATAGATTTGTGATAACATAACAAAAAATCCATCCTGTTGCTATGGGGGCAGTAATGATCTTGAAAGCAATTATTTTTGGGTGTCTTGTTTTTTTATGGTTTAAAAAATCTAGATTCAGATAGCATTAATGTGGTTGCGATTATAAGTAGAACACATTTGTAGTAGTACTGATGTATCTATTCTCCCCCAAAAGCTCATCCAATTTTTAGTAGTAGTGTCAGAGGATCCTTGAACTTACTTCATATTGACCTCTCACATGTTAATGCCAGCAGATTCAACAGCACTCTTTTAAATCCACCCTCATCCTGAGTCAGGAATAAAGTTAGAATGCTGATATCTATTTTCTGTAAACTTGGTTGTGCATGCAATTGAATTTCTTAGGATATATGTGGTATTTATGCTGCTCATATGGCAGGATAATGCCCAATGCAATCAGAAATAGAGAGGTCTTGAGGTTAACCTATGGTCAAACTCTCAGTAGTAGTCAGAATACAGGTATTGAAACCGAATAATCACTACAAACTGCAGAAACTAACTGACTATCAACTGGCTTCTGAAATAAGAATAACAAGTAAAAATGTTTTGTTTTTTACATTGTACAACTTTGGTTTAAATGAGATAGTTATTCATTTGCTAGGCAGTGACCCTAACAACACAATAAAACACTACAGATTCTTGTAACTGTACAAAACAGGTCGCAGACGAACACTTCTTCACACAGCTGGCAGCTTGCCGCAAGCAGTAGACTATCCTCCAAAGACAAGTGTGAGGGATCCAAACAGTAACAAGCTAATATAATGTCAACAATAAAATAAAATTGCTAAACTAAATTAGGAAACTCAAGAACTTTGTAATCAGCTTAAAATGACACAATTATTTTTAAAATTGAAATTAGGGAAAAAAAGCTATGAACTTTTGAAGAAAATGTCTAAAGAACACACAGGAATATTGGGGGTATAAAGGTACTGTTAGCCTTGGCACTTTATCAAACAAAAGTGTCACCAGAGGCTTGCTCTTGTACCATAATAAAAAACAACAAAGCTTTACCAGCAAACTGTTCTGTCTCACTGAGGCTTGGAGGTCAGAGTTACCTTGACATTGGTACACTTGAATCCTTTCAATATTCCTGGCACTCTTCTGGTACACTGTAGTCACGGCCCAAGGCGGAGAAAGATATTTCTGTCCTGTCTTCCTGCTGCAAGCTACAGTCCTAAGTTCTTGAAATCAGTGGAAAAATCACCAGACCACATCCACAGTTTCCAGGCTTCTAGGGAAGGTTCCTAGGCCCATATTTATGAAGCCTTTGCATTGTTCCTTGCATTACGCAAGGCAACAGAAGGACAACACCAAGGATTCAGTAATATTTACAAAGCCATGCAAGGGTTGATCCGCGCCACTTTGTGGGGTTCTCTAAAGAAATGTAACATAAGCCAGCTGCTTGTGCTGTGTTAAATTACATTTCAAGCTGGGCGGCGCTCCATGAGTGGAAATTGCCCCTTTCTGCATGAAAACAATCCTGGCACTATGGCTCAAGGGTGCCTGCATTGAGGCCAGGCTGCACAGTGCGCAAGCGCAAGGAGAGAGCAGAAGTGATTCATGTTTTTGTAAATATGGAACATTTCTGCTTTCTCTCTTTCATGCAATGCAGCACAACAACTTTGCTTGCTGCCCAGCATTGCGTGAAAGTTTAGTGATTGTGCCCCCTAGTTTCCATGGCCCAGATTTACGAAGCCCTTACATTGCCATTGTGTCTTGCAAGGAAGTGCAAGGCAACACGAGTGCTTCAATGAGATTTATTAAGCCACACAAAGCCACCTTGCAGGGCCCTGCGTCGCTTAGTAATTCCAGAGTAACACAAGGCAGCCCAAGTCGCTGCCTTGCTTTACTCTGCATTGGGAAGGCGTTCCATGGGTGCAGTGTGGGTGTTCCCATGCATACTTCCATGAATGTTGGAGCATTAACAGGCTTACCAGGACTAGTAAACCTGGGAATGCATGAAAACACACTATGCCTTCCCAACAGAGACGTAACAAGGAGAAATAAAACTATTTCTCCTAGTCATTTTCCCTTTTTCGTGTGCTGCAATCTGCAGCACACGTAGAAAGAGGAGTATGCCTCTGAGGTCCTTTTTTATGCAGGAAGGTGTCGCTTCCTGCACAAAAGCAATCCTGCCAGTGAAACTGGCACCCTTGCACATAGTGCCAAGGTGCCTGCATGGGTGCTAGGCTGCAGTGTGTGCAGCAGCGCTGAGCGAAAAAGGAATGTGCCATATATTAGTAAATAGAGGGGGATATTCTCAAGAACGTGCGATAATCATCACCAAAATAGGTTAACGCAACTTCTCATATCGCCGTCCATCACGGGAAAATAACTCTGTGTTAACGTCTCATTCCCAACACGGCGGTAACATGCGATAGTGTCCCGATAACGCATCAAATGTCCGCGATACAACTACCGCGACGGCAATAAAAAAGGAAACCGGAACGTGAAAAAAGTTGCGATGGGCCGCACTGCGATAAAAATCCAGCGAAAAGCAGCGCCTGGCCCGCAAGTCCCACAAGTAAGGCAGAAAAAATCACTATAAAAGCGGCAAAAATGAAATACAAATAAAACACAAACAACTGAGAAGCACCATGGAGGTAGCCGGAGCAAGCACTGAGGACAACCCGAACCCCACAAGCCCCACGGAGGACCAGCCTGGGACCTCGGGGTCAGGGAAGGGCAAGGAGAAGAAGAAGAGGAAGACGCGGTTCAGTCTGCAGGAAAACAGGATCCTGATTATCGAGGTGACAGAACACCATCAACAACTGTTCGTCACCTCCACTGTGTCATTGGCAACAAAAAATGGAATATGGCAGTCCATCGTGGACAAGGTGAATGCAGTCGGAGTGCTGAGGAGGACAATGGAAGAGCTCAAGAGGCGCTGGAATGATGTGAAGCGCAAAACCAAGCTGAAACTCGGCAACAACCGCAAAGCAGTAATGCAGACTGGGGGTGGGAGTCCTGCGCCACAGGAGGAGCTGGATGAGATGGAGGAAATGGTATCCACAGTCATCAGTGTGGAGACGGTGGCAGGAGTCGGAGGACCGAACACTGCTCAACATGACCTGACACAACAGCAACAGGGTGAGCAACCACCAGGGACTGGGGGGACAGGGGGAGATGGGCACAATGGCCCACATGCACAAGTAAGTACAGCACATCTGTGGACAAACCATGCCCAAGAGTCACAACTCCGACCAAGAGCCCAATTTACCCAAGTCTGCAACAGCTCAGCACTGTATAAGCACAGAAGTGAAAGGCACACCGCCTGAAAGGGATTAGGGCCAGCCAAATCAGAGCTGAAGGGGCAAATCACCCACAATGCAGCACAAACACATAACACTCAGAGCACCTCAACATTTACAACAAAGTGAACCAAACTGCAACACTTACACAACAGAACAGAGGACACAACTGCTGCCGCTTGTGTGTAGAAAATGGCCATTCGCATTTGGCATAGCAGGAAACTGTGAGATGATAATGGGCAAATACAACCTCACATCCGTGATGGTGGCGAAATGTCAACTGTCCAGCATTAAATAGGCATCTCCACACAAACAGTCACAATGTACATTGACATGCAGTCTGTTTGTAAACCTAGCCAATGCGTCAACATACATGTGAACACAATGTCAAACTGCATCTCCCCTTCACATTGCAGAGGGAGAATCATCACCTCCTGCAGAGCAGACCGTACTCCTCATCACCGATGATGAAGAGGACCTACACACCATCAACCCCGATGCCCTCCAACAGCTCATGGACACCCTCAGCACCCCACCCCCAGGAGCAGGGCAGCCCAGCTGCATCGAGGAGAACCCACCCCCTGCACAGACCACACAGCAGGAAGCACCCACCACCACGGCCGTCTCCCAGGATCCCCACGAGCAACACATGGCATTCCAACGCCTTCTGTCGCAGGGCCAGAAGGGGATGGAAGAGCAGGTGCGGGTGGGGTTCGACCTCATGGCAGCCAAACTAGATGCCATACGTGGGTGTCCAAGTCCCATCAGGGACAACCTACAGGCCCCAATGGACACCCATAGATCCGCTCCATGGTCTCCAACAATCCATGGCTGACATCGCCGGAGTCATGACTCGTGAGCAAGAACAACTGTCTAGTCAGAGTGGCTCCAGCGATCTCAGCCGTGAGTTGGCCAACATGGGGGCGGAACATGGAGAACATGGTGCGGATGCAGGTGGGAAGAATGGCTGCCACGGCTGCACACCAGCAAGATGTAGCAGGGATCTACCATGCCCTGCAGATCCTCATCATGGCAGTGCGGCCACAAGGCCTCTCGCAGATGAATGCTGCTGCCACTACTCCCTCCACATCACTGCCCCCTGATGTGTCAGTGTGTCACACTGCGGCTGACAATCCACCTCCGGCCCCTGATGTGTCACTGCCACACAGTGCTGTAGACAAAACACCACCACCCACATGTGAGGCACATCACACATAGGAGGACGGTGATGAGGATGAATCTGCCGTTGGGCTAAGTAGGAAGCGGTAGCATTCATCTCCGCCATATGGCCTCTTTCTGCTTGGTTCTGCCCTCTGCATCATGCCCAGGAATAACACCCTCCACTGTCCCCCTTAACACTCTGCGACACTCACCTTAACACCCAACATGGACTGCTACATTTGTTTAGGTAACCAATGACACAGAAATCAGACTGCGGACTGAACTCCCTCTCCTACGATGTACTTTTCCCTCCCCAAAGGACCCTGGCTGGCCCTCCACGGGGCAACATTGTAAAGTAGCGTGTGCATGGCCATGTACTGGTCCACCTCCACCACTCCACCAGATGTGATTAAGACATTCAAATTCACACAGATGAGTCATGTCCATGATCAAGCAAGTATGAAAGTATGGATGTATGTAGGGGCAGTGATTTCAAACAACGGTGCTCCCTGGGAACAGATTTCAATGCGCCTGTATGTCCGTGACCCAGATAGGCAGTGAGATGACTGGGAATGTGTGAACTAGCTGGGGCCTCATTGCTCCAAAACAACAATCTCGCTATTTCCAAACTTAGCCCCACGTCAATGTATGAAATAGGGCTGTGTGTCACAAAGGCAAAGTCAAAGTTATGTGGAAGCCACAGCTCGGAGCAATGATTGGTTTGAGTGTGGAGCGCTTGGACTCCTGGGATGGTCGGTGCGTAAGTGTGAAGGTCATACCATGCAAGTGAACTACGAGGAAGGGCTCCTGTGTTTGGGGTGTGTATATGTTGGTCTCTGGTTAGCGCTGTGCGTAGTGTGGGAGCCGTCAGCAGCTGCTATGGTATCGCTCAGGGGGTGCCGGGCGCATGCATTCCCAAGGTCGGAGGTGCAGATGTGCTACCACCTTCTAGTTCAGACAGAGAGGCTGTCATCCACAATGTTAGTTTGTCATCTGCTTGCATTCTGGAAATGTGATTGGGATTGGGGGGGGTGTCACTGCTTCGCCTTCTGGCATGGTTGAACCCTTACCAGCCATGTACGTTCCCTCACGGTCAGTATTGCATGCACTGATGTAGCAGTGTTGTTTTGCTGCAGTCTGACAGTGATGGGTGCAGGTAGCTGTGAGGAGGTGGTTGACCACTCACCTTGCACCTATTAGCTGGCACTGATCACTACTCTTGATGGATGACATCCATGTACACATGTGACCTGTACATGGCACATTTGAGCAGGGGACACCTTGGTGTGTTCCACGCAAGGTGGACCTGCTGGCTTCTAGGCTGGTGTGCATCTCCCAATGTTGCTGAGGTGTCCACTGTGCCCACATCTCCCTTACGGCCATGTTGTTCATGTTGTGGGACACGACACACAGGGTGTATATTTGCATCAGGCAGGTACAAATCTGACCACAAATGGCACCCTGTTGTCTTTTCCTGAACACCAATGATGGCCTCCATGTCATGTTCATGTACATGTGGGACGCTGATGAGTGGCATGATGTACTACATGTGACACCCTGATATGGCATATCGAATAAGTGATGCCCTAAACAGCCTCTCGGTACAGAGGTGACATACACACCATCTCTTCTTGCAACATGTGCGAATGTGAGCATTCAATGTTGCACTTACACCCCTCAGAGTAATGTGCTAATGCAGAGGACTGACATGCACACGGGGAATGTGTATTGCTAAGATTTTATTTGCACATGCTGGTCATGTGGTCATCTTGTACCGTGCCATGATTGCTGTGGACAGTCACAATGTGACGTGCTCATGCGAAGAAATTGTTGATGATTGTGTTCTTTCGGGCTATTCCTGCTGCGGCTGCAGTGGGGTGTGGTCCACCTGCATCATCTTCCTCATCATCGTCCGGTGCTTCTGGGACTTGGATCCATGGGGCATTGGTGCGTACACATATGTTGTGCAATACACAACATGCAGTGATCATCTTGCACACTATTTCTGGGCTGTACAAGAGTCTTCCACGGGTGATGTCCAGGCACCTGAAACGTGATTTCAACACGCCAAATGTGCGTTCAACAATGCCCCTGGTGCATTTGTGGGCCACATTGTACTGCCTCTGGGCCGGGGTGTTCGGGTCTCGGAGGGGTGTCATCATCCACGGGCAGAGTGCATATCCTTGATCACCTGTGAGAGGTAAGTGAGATTAGTGTTAACTGGTGGTTCTGCATGCTGTGTTGGCAGATATACAAGTTTCGTGGTGTGTGATTTGTGCAACCTCTGGATTCATATTAGCCATGTATTGCTGCTGGCAAATGTGGTAGGACAATGTGTATTATATGGCCTCACAGCTGCTCCTCCCTCCCACCGAGCCTATTTACTTGTGTGTGCTGCGCGGTTGCTTCACTTGCACTCCTACGGCACACCATTGTTATGCCTGTCTGCGCATGTCTGCAGGACTGACAGGAAGACTGTGATGTTGGCCGTTGAAGGTGGGCGGCCACATGTGTGTAGGCCTATGGTAAGGATAGGACGGACACAGATGTGGAGTTCTGGCCTGGCTGAACTCGCGCTGATATTGAGGCTAGGCCTTCGGTTCAGGCTGCGGCAATGTAGATACACACACAACAGTTGGCATGTATGAGCTGAGACCCCGAGCGGTCTCACGCTCCTTTATTAATCCATTCGGGCGAGGCCGCCCTCCTGGTGCATGCTACATTGCAACATTATCGATTACAGGCCGGGTGGCGCAGACACTACTACGGAGACACACGCCATAGTCACTTTTGTGGCCATGCCGGAACTGAACCACGCCCAGAGCCCAGAACTGTACCGCGCCCAGAGCCCCGGGCCATTTCTCCGCACTCCTCACACGCGTGCGCCACCACCGCGGCGCTGGGATGTCGTGAGCTTCGGAGTACGTCTCCAGACGATCTACCCAGGCTTCCCGGTGCCCTAACTGGGACGGGGGTGGCCCCGTGACTGTGAAGGGCTCCAGTGATGTTACAGAGGACATGCTGTTGGCTACTGGAGGCGGACTTGTGGGGTAGCCCCTCGGGACAATGACTTGCGGTGCACTGAGTTCGGCCCACCGGGAGAGCTGAGCGGGTGTGCAGCCTGCAATGATGCAGCAGGCCTGGTTGCTGGACGGTGACTTGTGGTGCACTGAGTTGGTGGCACCTGAGGCCTTGCGTCCGGCAGGGGCCAACCGCCACGTGGCGATGACTTGCGGTGCACTGAGGTAGGCCCACTGGAAGAGCTGAGCGGGTGTGCATCATGCTATAATGCTGGAGCCTGGACGGTGACTTGTGGTGCACTGAGTTCGGCCCACCGGAAGAGCTGAGCGTGTGTGCAGCCTGCGATGATGCAGCAGGCCTGGAAAGGATGTGTCTGTTACTTGCTGTACCGCAGTGTGGTCAGAAGGCAGCAGTAGCCAACTCGCAACTCCGCGGTGAGGTGCTGCTGGGTGCGCTGGGGGCCTGTTGCGCAGAATCCAGCGATCGGCTGAGGAGGCTGCCAAGCTTGCGGAGCCTGGCCTTGGAGATTGCACCGGCACGTGGTGGGCCCTCTTGGAGAGACACCGGTGGCGGCAGGTGAGCAGTGAGGCTTGGGTGCGCAGGGGCGGGCTTTCACCGCTGGGCGCAGGTCGGTTCTGGGGATCAGCGGGCTGGGTTGCGGCAGGCGCACAGGATCACGCAGGCACCACCGGTCACGATGGCGGCCTCGTGGCAGGGTGAGGTACGCCACCCTGGCAGACACGCCACTGCAGGCAATGACGAGATGTGCACCGGGTGGCGTGGGACGTAGCCACCTCATCGCCAGTGTGACTTTGCCCGTTGTAGGTGGCCGGCCACGTGTGTTTAGGCCTATGGTCAGGATATGGCGGACACAGAGACACACGCAGTAGTTACTTCGGTGGCCGTCCCGGAAGTGAACCACTCCCTGAGCCCCTGCCTATTTAGTCACTCCCCTATGCTGGACTGGCGTGCGCCGGCCCTGCCCACTATGCTTACACTTACAGGGGGGCCGACATGGCTACTTGTCCAAGGTGTTCCCCACTGCCTCTGATGGCATGGTTGCGTCCACTGTCCGCGACAGTACAGACTCCAGCAGTATGTGTCCACATGGACATGTCTGTGCTCTGCATACTCAAGACTGTCCAGCACATCACCGCCACACTTGGCATCGTGTACATTGTAATTCATAGGTCCATTGCCTCCTTCGCACAATCGTGGTTCTCACCTCTCCCCACAGTCAGCAAATGTGTGGCAGAGAAGCTATGCCTTAGTGTATGATTTGTCCACATTTCTGGCCACTCTTACCACAGTTACTTGTATTGTCGTGTCTGGCAGGTGTGCATGTTGGTTGGCATGTTGCATGTGATTTTGTTACATGTCCATTCCCACAGTTGTGCATTGTGTGATTGTGGAATTGAGGTGTGTGGTGTGTTCCGTTGGTACTTACCAACGAGCAGTCCATTTCCATAGGTGCCATCCTGAAAGCGCTGGTTGATGATGGACTGTCGGAAGATGTAGGAATCATGCACACTGCCTGGGTAGTTGGCGACGACATTGGTGAACAGTCCCCAGTGGTCCACTATTGCCTGCACATTGATGGAATGCGTGTGCTTCTGTCGTGTGGTTTGTGGCCTCCTGGTCTGCCTTGCTACGTTGGCTTAGGCCTAGCTGCCATGAGGCCTTTTTGCACACGTTCCTTTGTGCCGTTGTTGTTCAAGCCTCTTTTTCTGCCCGGCTATTTTAGCACTGTCTGCATTTCTATCTTTCACCTTTTCTCCTGTTCCCTTTTGGGCTACGTCTGCACACCATGTACAAGGTCGAAAAACAACGTCCCTTGTTCCTGCTGATTTGGCCAGTCCCTCGCACTTAGACATAACACTCTATGTACAGCTGCCCTGGAGAAATTCATGTGCTTTTAATATTGTGTTTTTCACTGTTAGAGACACTTGGAGAAAAACCTTTCCAGCGAGAAGAGCTGTGCTTATCTGATGATGTAAAACTTGCATCTAGATATTGAGGTATGGGGGTTCGCTAGTCAAAGCCCAGAGGTCTTCTATTTTTATAATAAACTAGCTACTAGCACGGGGAGGGTGGTAAGGTCATTTAGCCTTATATCCACTGCTTTATGAAATGCTTTCCCCGTTTGTATTCTATGGAGTT
Organism: Calotriton arnoldi; assembly: GCA_963921515.1. Lineage (NCBI taxonomy): Eukaryota > Metazoa > Chordata > Amphibia > Caudata > Salamandridae > Calotriton > Calotriton arnoldi. Next base: position 574,721 of record CAWUFW010007776.1, on the reverse strand, counting down.
GTAACTATGCTGCTTATTTTATCATTATGCATTATGTTGATAGTACTGGCACGTGTACTGTATCTTAGAGCACGTTAGGTGAAATAAATATTTTAAACTATACAGTGTCTCTTCTTACGCACGTTGTGGACAGGTATGAGTGAGTTATGAAAGGGTGTTCTTGCTACTGCGAGTCCTGAGAGAGAGAGATACAGTGTTCTGGGTTGTCTAATCATTGGTAGCATTGTTGCTAATGAGACGCTACAGCTAGTCGGGTTGGGGTTTTAGGTGCTAAGGTTTATGGTAGGCTCACCACTATATTCCGAGGTCCTATTATCCTGTGCATAGCTCTGTGTATGTGCAGAATCCCTACAACATGGCGCAACCAACGAGTGGGCTGCTTATCTGCGAGACGCTTGAGTAGTATTTGTGCTTGTCCACAACTCCCTTCGCAGACGCTTCCGGAAGCGTGTGTGACGGTGATACCTCCTATATTGACGTTTTTATAGGTTCTTTCAAGCTTGAAGTTGTTAAAAGGTTTCCTAAACAATACCCTCTATTGTGCTGCCACACATTAGGTTGTCATGAACTTTTAGCCTGAAATGGCTGTTCAAATTGCGGCACGTAGCCGCGCAGCGCTCCGGGCTCACTTAACAGTGTATGGAGTGCCTGACGCGGGTGTCGATTTGATCTTCGTGGTACAAGCAGATCCAGCTTACCACTTTGAGGTGTTTTACTCATGGGTCACCTTTCCAGCGGTGGATGGGACTGATAATATGTTCCATGAATATGAAGCCACCGATGTTCCTATTCACTATAGACCGTATAGGAATCTTGAAGTACCGCTCACGGCTTGGCAACACCGTGTTTGGTTTGATGGCGCCCTCCCCCAACCGGTAACCGCAGTTCGTTTAGGCCCCTTATCAATTGATGGGGCCACTTGGCCTGTCTTGGCCGGGTATACCCCACATCCGCGTTATATGACGGTTGCAGTTGCTGAACTGCGTAATATGCATTCGTCTTTGATACGAGTACATAGAGCTTTAGTACAATATGTTACAGGCAACATCCAGGGAGCCCCGCCTGGAGTTGCGGCCCATCCAGCTGGTGCCGGCGGTGTAACCATAAGTCCTATCATGGTGAATTCGGTGATGGGCAAGCGCCCACAACATAAGGATGATTTTCCTTATTGGCTTGCAGAAAAATTTGACCAGCTGGAGGCAGTTTTTCCAAATACCTCTCCCGTGGAAAAACACAGAATTTTGACGATTAGTTTACAAAAAGACTTAATCCCCGAGTTGGCAGACTGCAACAACTGGGGTAGGGTATTCTCAGCAGTATATGCAAAGTGTTTCGGCACTCCTTCCATGACGGTTCTCCCCTCTGTAATTAAACGTGTGCAGGATGAACATGGCCATGAAGCGGCTGTGGAATTAGGGATGAGACTGGTGGGAGTGTTCAACGTAGTGGCTGATTTGATCCTTGCGAATGTCAAGGGCGATGCAGTTAACTTTCAAGTAGCTAATGCTTTGGCCCCAGAACCGGACAAGCCGCGCGAATTACCGAACATTATTGCTCAGGCTTAAAAAACCATTGGTCGCAATAGCCTGGGAGTTAAGCCTTTTGCTAAATCGCAAACACAATCACAACAACAACCTAAAACTCAATCTGAGAAAGATGAGAAGCCAGTTTTTACTAAAAAAGAGCTGGAGGTTGAAAAAACAGGGTAAGCAACAGAAGAAGCCGGGGTCGCGAGGCGCATCCCCTGTTTCTGTCTCTTCTGAACGCACATATGATTTGCGCGATAGGGCGAGAATTAAATCTCCAGAGAGATTTCAAGTCCCTGATTCGCATTCTCCTCATTCTTCACAGGCACCAACATCTTCGCAGGCTGGTGGAGGAGATCGCCAGGATAGAGGAAGGGGTCGAGAGACTCCACAGGGATGAGACCAACCTCGACAACAGGTCAGAGGGACAGCAGAAGAATTTCACCGTTCTCGCCCACAGTTTCAGAAGAAGAAGGTTGCTGCTGTAACAGCGAGATATGCCACAGACGGTGAGACCGAGACTCCTGAATTGGACGTGGGCAGTGACCCTCCTAGACAGCACCGCGGAAGTTACCATAGTGCGGGAGGCGCTACATCCTCCTGTGGAGGCGACAGCAACTGAAACATTCATTACTGTCGAGACAGCAGACACCAGAGTGGCTCCCCCTGACAGATTATATAATATTGTAATTCAAATCGAAGGTGATATACAGCGTGTTATAAAAGGGATTTTTTGGGAAAATCTGACCTCTTTGTACGACATTTTGTTGGCGGAGGCGGATTGGCCGCCCCCATTCGTACTTGCTGCGCGTAAAGGGGAGGAGGTAATCCTTCCGAGCTTTTCTCAACATGTTCCAAAAGACAAAGCAGAGGCTCTTGCAGCTGAATGGGCTGTGTCCCTGGCTCCAGCGTTATACCGCAACCTTGTGGGCTGGGATGAAGAATCACCACCCCATGAAATACCTCTGCGGTCCCTTCCACAGCCACAACCCTAATATCCCATCAAACGGGAAGCTAAAGGTCCCGTTTCCGAAATTCTGACCCAGTTGGAATATCAGGGAGTGATTGAAACATGCGTGTCACCGATGAATAATCCTCTTTTCGCGGTTTCTAAACCCGATGGATCCTACCGCTTAGTTTTGGATTACCGGCATTTGAACTCTCATTGTCGGACCTTTGCGGTGCAAAACACACATAGTTCTGCGCTAGTAGACAGTCTTGTTCGTAAAAAATATAAAACTACACTTGACCTACCCAATGGATTCTACACGCACAACTTAGCCCCGGAGAGTAGCCAATGGAGCGCTTTTACCTCCGGTGGTAAATTATTCAAATTCAGGGGTTTCCCTATGGGCTGCAGGAATAGTCCTGGTGTATTCGCTGCCCGTGTTGTCTCTTTGTTAGACGGCATAGACCCAGATGCGTGTTCGTACGTAGATGATATCTATCTGACAGACAACGAGTTATTCCTGCATCTTTCCCGAGTGGACCGCATTATTCTAGAATTTGCGGTTCTAGGTTACAAGTTTAACTTTGCCAAATCTCACATTGCTGAATTTACCATTTTGTTTTTGGGCTATGAGCTCAACAATGAAGGTAAGGGCTTAGCCCCCCATTTCCTGGAGAAATGTGCACTTCTGTGCCCTCCTACTACTCTGAAGAAACTTCAGTCTTTGCTGGGTTTTCTGAACTTCGGGCGTACTTACATTCCCAAATATGCCCAGCGTATCAAGCCACTGTATGCCTTGATACAACCTAACTGTTATAAAGAAGTACTCTGACACAGAGTGAGTACAAACGTCTTTATTCTGTCATCCACTCTCCGTAACTGCCAGAAGCATGCCAACATTCTAAGGCGAACTTCAGCGGAACGTTCCAAGGGAGTGGGGGAAAAGGAGGAGGGAATGTACTAAGGAGTGGGAGAGGGGGAAACAGGAAGGAAGATTACAACACATCTCCCTACGGCCAAAGAACAGGTAGGTGCTAAAGATACCAGATGGGTTCCCTTCCATGCTTGACAGAGTTAATCTGAACACAAAATAATGTGGCAGGAACACGGACAAGAAGGAACCACAATGCAACTGGAACAGTAAATGTGCAAAGGCCCTAGAGCCAACGAAAGGTGTGGACCGTGGAGTCAGTGCCCATAACAACAAAGATATCCCCCTGGAGTGTGACGGGTCAATCTGAACAAGTCCAATCTGAACAACGCTTATGTGGTTACATAGCTGTGTGTATTATTGTTTACTGGGACTACTTTTTCTTTGGTTGCTATAATGGCTCGAAAGAGTCCCCAACATCCAGTTGAGATCACGGACTCTGTGTTTGCGGTCATATAGCTGATTTCTAGTGTATTGGTAACATAGGGGATTGTTATTAGCACTTGGTCCTCTTCCCCTGATGGAGGCAAAGGGGAGATTCCCGTTACCAAGTTGGGAGAGGTGTGATATGTCCATATTCTTTCTCTTACAGTCTTATCCACATCGTGACTGTTGATAAGGGCTAATAGAATGTGTCCTTTAATCATGCGGATTGTCCTTTCAACGAGGCAGTTGGTCATGTGACAAGGTAGGGCAGTTTTCTCTTGCTTGATGCCCAGCTCACTTAGGAATTCCATCATTTCAGTTGAAGAGAATTTGATACCCTCGTTTATGACTAAAGTTTCTGGTACACCTTCACTGGTGAATGAGTCTCTTAAGAATTCGATGAGAACACCTGTCGTGGTGCATGACACAAATTTGTACTTGATCCAATGGGAGGTGTAGTCAATGAGTACAAACATGAATCTCTTTTGGACTCCCAAGTGGTTCATGGGACCGATTACGTCCATGGCCAGCTTGGTCCATGGTATACTTGGCACTGCTACTGGGCACAATTCAGTATGCTCCTTACCAATCTCGTTGGTTCCCACCTCCCGCTCCACAGCAATTGGTAACATAGGGGATTCCACGAGGAGTACTTGGTCTTTATTATTTGGATCAAGCATGATCCCCAACTCCTTTGATGATGCCAGCCCAACAGATTTGAACCTTTTCTTACAATGTACACTTTTCCCCATGTAGATCTCCCCTTGAAATTTATAAGCATTTTCACCATCCCCACTATTGGAATGGTTTCTCTGGCGTATCCTTTTGGTGAAATGTCAGGTTCCAACACATCCAGACTAGAGATGTCAAACAGATCTTTAATATCGTCAAGATTAATTAAAGTAAAGGGGAACACGAATCAGCAAACACAACCAGGGGCTTACTGTTCAAATGAATGGTACATTTAGGATACTTAGTATATTCAGGAGGATTTGGAGAGGCGTCATTGTCGGTATCTTTTACTTGAAATACATACTTGGGGAATAGGTCCCCCTCACTGCAAACCACTTTCACCTGACTGTTCTCCCCATCTCTGCAAACTCTAGCAAAGTGCCCCTTCCTGTTACACCTTATACATGTCACATTTCGGGCAGTACAACGAATATTGTTCGCAAGGTGATCGCTGCTGCCACATCTGTAGCATTTTAAACCCTCGGTTACTCTGACTGGTTTGTTAACGTTGACTTCTCCAGGTCTAACTTTAAGTATTTCCGTAACATTGCAACTGTCGTATGCACTACTGGTGTTGAGAACATTAGCAACTAGTTCATTAGGAGTTTTCATTTCCTTGATGCACTTAGCAGTGTGCTCTATAGATAGTGCTATGCTACAAGCCTCTTTTAGAGTAGGGTTTTTTGCCAGGAGTTTTTCTTGTATGCGACTATTATTGGTGCACCTGACTAATTGGTCCCTGATAAGGGAATCATTGAGTTCCCCAAAATCACATAACATGGTTAGACCTCTGAGTGCCGCTATGTAGTTGGTGACGGATTCTTGTTTCCCTTGGATACGAGTAAAGAATTTATGCCGCTCCAAGACTACATTTATCCTGTCACCAAAATGTGTCTCTAATTTCAAAAGGGTAACTTTAAACTCATCCATATCCTCCTCTCCCTCTTCTAGCTCCGGTTCAGGTAAGGTGTCGTATATCTTTCTACCTTGAATACCTAAGTTATGTAATAGGATGTGTTGTTTGCGAACGGCAGAATACCTTTCGCCACCTATGGCGATAAGGTATGAAGCAAACAAATTAATCCATTCCTTCCAGTGGATTTCCGGTTCCCCAATCTCATTAAGAAAAGAGGGTGGTTGACTCATAGCTGGTACAGCCATGGTAAAGGTAGAAGATGCTAATACAAATACCCTGCCCAAAAAACTATTATAAGAATCACAGAGTGAACACGGAGAAATCAGTGCACAGCTAACCAACACTAGTAGAGCAGACGTACTGCAGGTAAGCAAGTCAACATAGATGGTACTCCCCACTACTGACAATCACATTAAAACCAGAACATGTACTGTCGCATAGGATGCACTTGGATCACTAGAGATCTTAGTATAGGTGTGCACAGATAATCAACACTAGATAGAAAAGAAGTACTGCCAGTAAGTAAGTCCAAACTTGTACTTGATCCAATGGGATTAAAAGGAAGAGAATGCACAGTACCTCAGGTCTTTGTCAGACGATGTACACAACGAACTGTAGGGTCGGCAAGACTCGTAGTTCCTCCAAATGAAGAACGCTAATGACGAGGAGAAAGGAGGAAGTAAGTCAACACAATTCGCAATAAGCTCTGCACATTGAGGAAAGTAAGGCCATTTGAGGTACACACTAAAGCACTTGAAATGGGAGTGCAGGTGTGCGCGTCACCGAAGAAGTGCGCACACTACTGAGGGTGAGGCAGGGATGATGAAATGTTAACATAAGGGTGTGTATGTCACCGAAAATGGAGTGCACACACAGTGGCGAGATTATAGTGAAAGGTGTGCGTGTCACCGTGTACAGGTGCACACACAGTGCAAAAGTTTGAAGGGAAAGAGGTGTGCGTATCACTGCAAATAGCGTGTGCCCGCACAGGCTTGCATGGTGAAAGGAGTGACCATAAAAGGTGGAGCTGACTGCATGAAGCGGTGGCACTGAACTGGGAAGAACGTATGCACAGGCAGTAAGAAGGTATGAAATGCACAGTTCCTCGGTCTTATAAGCTGACAAGTGAAGAAACGTTCCGCCTTGAGAGGAAGGAAAGTTTTACCTCAAGGAGCGCAGGTGTGGCGGTGGTCTTGGCGAGAGAGACGAAAGTGCACCACCGAAAGAGGAATGATTTTACCTCATGATGCGCAGGCGCAAGGGAACAGGAAAACTTGAGGTCGACAGGCACCGTTTCCTTCCGTGAACTCCGAGTCACCTCAGGCAGACGAGGTCTGGCAGGGAATCAATGGAACGAAGAGCTCTGGGGCACAGGTTAGCAGAGCAGGATTCCACGCAGACTTCCTCGTGACCTCCGAGACCACCAGGCAGGCGAAGAAGATTCCAGCCAGACCGAAGAGTCTTCACAGGGACTAGGAAAGGCGTGGAGAAGGCTTCGGTTACATCAGGCAGGTGGCAGATAGGGGTGAACCAGAGGACCCTGGACACAGGGTGGCAGACGGAGCAATGCAGAACTGCAGAACCAGCACGTTGATGTACGGAATGGAGAGAGTACTGAAAGGGAAATGACAGAGCTGGCCCCCTGCGCCAAATCGTCGCCAGTGTTATAAAGAAGTACTCTGACACAGAGTGAGTACAAACGTCTTTATTCTGTCATCCACTCTCCGTAACTGCCAGAAGCATGCCAACATTCTAAGGCGAACTTCAGCGGAACGTTCCAAGGGAGTGGGGGAAAAGGAGGAGGGAATGTACTAAGGAGTGGGAGAGGGGGAAACAGGAAGGAAGATTACAACACTAACTTTTCGAAGTCATGCTGGCTTCCGGAGCATTCCTCCATTCTGCAGTCTTTGCAGACAGACTTACTTGAGTCTAAATACTTGTTGACTCGTGATAACCACACCAACCTGGTGATTAGAATCATTCCAGGGGCAGTGGGTTTCACGTACTTGACCTTTAACGAAGGTGACACAGTACCGATTGCATACAAGTCACATCTATACACTTCTGCAGAAATGCGCTTTTCCTCTGTGGAGAAAGTTTTGACTGCAGTGCAGATGGCGATTCTGAAGGAACACGCACTGGCACAGGAAAACGCATTCTGGTGGTAACACCCTATCCTGCCCTAGAGGCAGTGACGAAAGCAAGTGTTCCGAACTCTAAAGCTTTGCACCCCCGTTGGATTCAATGGGCAACATCTTTGACGTCTCCAGATGTCACTTTTATTTTTGATTCTTCTCTTCAGACTCAGGAGTTTTTACAGTATGAATTCGTTCATCCTCCTCCTCTGTCCTTGCTACCGCTTGAGGAATACGAATGTATTATCTATACCGATGGTTCGGCACAACCGGCCACGGGTTCCAAGCATGCTTATTCAGCTGCATGTGCTATTGTTGCAGGTACCTTTGTGAACGGAAAGTTCAAATCAACTGTAGTGCATACACAGGCACTAGGAGACAGTACTGCACAATTGGCCGAGCTGCGCGCATTGGTGCTCGCACTTGAGTTTGCTAGTACGGATGTGACCACTCTTATTGTATGCGATTCTTACTGCTGTGTCCAGTCTTACAATGACAATCTATTCTAGAACAGATACATCTCAGTGGAAAATGTCAAGCTACAACATCTGGCCGATCCTGAATAGTGTTACACCAGCGGTCTCTTGTCCTGTCATTACCCGGACGAATGTTTGTGGCTCTCCTGCCCGAACGGTCACTGATGTTGCCATCGAGATGGTAGATTTGCCTGATCGCTTACTCGACTACCCGGACTCCCCCTGCAATGACGAGTCTGAGTATACCTATCCTGCTAACGAGTCGGTGGCACACCTACCAACAACGCCACTGAGCCCAACAAGTTATTCCTTTGACTCAGATTCAACTTCGTCACTTGTCCCGTCCAAATTCAGCATTCTTGTATCCTGGTTCAGAGACAATTTTTTGATCTCCCCATGGACATACATCTGGTTGGTACTTTTCCTGATTTTTTTGTTCATGTCTATTGGCTTTGTCACCATGTTTTTTCTGCTCATTAATGGACACTATTTGCCAGAACGTTCTGCGGTGAACTCTTCGCTGGAACTTTGGCTCCACATTCTTCATCTCACATCATGAAGCGAGACCACACATTTGTGAACATTTCAGCTTTTCCAGTTGCTGATGGCATCGTTTGGGATGCGGTAAATTTCCAAATTCATCGACCAACCGAAATTATTAATGTACCAAATGTCCTTCGTGTTTCAATGGGTGATGTCGTAAAAAGTAATATTCATTCTGACGATTGGGATGTGCATGCAGTTGAAGCATTATTTACTGATTTGAAGTATTATGCTGCTTTTCATGCTGAAGATCTGTACATGAATTCTGCAAGTTATGCTGATTTGCATTGTTACCAGCATTGGGGCAACCATTTTCTCCATAAACCCAGTACCCTTCGAGGTCTTTTTAATTACACCCAGTGGGAACATTGTCCGACTCCTTTGCCAGGCAGCTCCCACACGCTTAGAAATAAGTTTACTTATTTTACCGATTTTAACAGATCGAACCCTGGGTCCTATTTCTTTAAATTAAACACTTCCTCTACACAGAAAATAATGTTGACCCATACCAAATTGCTATATTCAGGCTCCTTTTTAAGTGCCTTGGCTGTCGGTGGGTATGAACACTGGCGTGACACCATAGATTTAAAATCTATTTGGGGCACAAAAGCATGGCAGGTGCAGGGCACAGAAGCCTTGCACCGTGCTTGCCTCATCCCAGCCCAAATTCTATTTTTAAATCAGACCGTCTATCAAACGACGTGTTGGGGCTTGGCTACGTCCAAACAATTGAATGCCCCATCCTTTCCTGTCTTGTCCTCCACTCCCAACAAAAGCTTGTACTTTAATATGTCCTTTACCGAATTGCAGGTTTTGTTTCTGAACAATTCGTTGAATGTCTCTACGTTGGTTCAGTCACCCTGGTTGGCTTGGCCCATTGCATCTAATGCCTGCCATTGCGTTTTCATGACTCAGTTCCTGGTTACAAACAGGATAGGCCTGATCCACGGTTTTCTGACTCTCGTACTGTGACGACATATTCTGTTGGTAAATTATGTAAACAGTGGTTGCAGCACTCTTCCCTAGATTCTGTTAAACAACATTTATCGCTCCTCTCAGGCAACATTGATCTATCCGATTTTGTTCTGGGGCCTCGTGGTCCTCGACCTAAGAGATTCATTTATGAAACTTATAATGAACTCTGGAAGCTTTCGCAAATTGAAGCTGCTTCCCGTCTGCGGGAAATCGATCAAGCAAATTTAAAAAAAGGTGCTTGCTGTTGTTGACAATAGTATTAATACCCTGTCTTCCCGCATTTACACATTAGAGAATATTGTTTCCTCTGTTGTTGATATTGTACAAGATGATGTTTCTGTGTTGTATGTTGGTCAAAATCAATTGCGTTCCGTAATGCAGTTTGCATGGACTTTGCAAACACTTAAAATGGGGAAAGTTCCTTGGCAATTTTTGAACACCTCTGCCTTATTTTCACCTTTTAATTTGACTGAGAAACAGCGGTTCATGTCCATGAAAGATGCAGCATACACTCTGTTACATATTGAAAAGATAGAGCCCTTACCATTCTCTATTGCTGAATTGGATTCTGCTGTGTGGCTAGTACACGGGGTTATCGCTTTGCCTTTTTCATTGTTTGAATTTAGTTCGTGCATGAAGCATTATCCTGTTGGCCGTTTCCAGCCTTTGGGCAGTGCCTTCCTGCATGAACTTTGGTCCCTGCCATTCATGTTTAAATGCCTTAGAGACGGGAGGGAGGTTTTTCTCACGGGGAGTCATGCGATTCAACTGTGGGTCATTCCCTTATTTGCAAACACATTAAGTTGCACGGAGCTTGTAACGTTTCGGCTCCGAATCTTGATTGTGTGTTAAAGGGTATTCCAGCTCCTGCTATTTCTCCTACTTTCACTGTGCTTGCTAATGGTAGCTATTTGCTTTTAAATAACCAGGACTGCTGTGGCCTGCTGGCCGGCATACCATATATTGTTACCGTTTCCCACAGGGTTGTCTGCTGCAAAAATGTGCTTTTTCCTCCCCCGCACGACATCATAGATAGTTCTGTGTGGCCTTCCATTCCTACTCTGAGGGCGGATTTCAATAAATTGAGCAGAATAAAGGTGCTATTATTGAACCAGGAGGTTATGCTCACATCTGCCCGGGAGACGTTCATTCTCCAGGTGGCAGGTACCCACAGTGAAATACAGGCCCTTTTGAACACTAACCTCCCACAACATTTCCGACGATTCCAATGATGTCCTCTTGGAAGGTGTGACGTTTTTCTGCACTTACACTCTCTTGGATTGAGAGGGCTTTAACTTTCTGCGACCTGCCTCGCTGGATATATATATATATATATATATATATATATATATATATATGTTTTTATTTTTTGATTTTTTCTATTCCCATCTCCCCTTCGTTGTCCTTCCTGGGATTCGCTTCCCAACATACGTACTGTTCTGCTCAGTTTATTTGGACTCTGTCATCTTCTTGGATGATGGACTGACCAGGGGAGGGTGTCGTGTGGTTTGTGGCCTCCTGGTCTGCCTTGCTATGTTGGCTTAGGCCTAGCTGCCATGAGGCCTTTTTGCACACGTTCCTTTGTGCCGTTGTTGTTCAAGCCTCTTTTTCTGCCTGGCTATTTTAGCACTGTCTGCATTTCTATCTTTCACCTTTTCTCCTGTTCCCTTTTGGGCTACGTCTGCACACCATGTACAAGGTTGAAAAACAACGTCCCTTGTTCCTGCTGATTTGGCCAGTCCCTCGCACTTAGACATAACACTCTATGTACAGCTGCCCTGGAGAAATTCATGTGCTTTTAATATTGTGTTTTTCACTGTTAGAGACACTTGGAGAAAAACCTTTCCAGCGAGAAGAGCTGTGCTTATCTGATGATGTAAAACTTGCATCTAGATATTGAGGTATGGGGGTTCGCTAGTCAAAGCCCAGAGGTCTTCTATTTTTATAATAAACTAGCTACTAGCACGGGGAGGGTGGTAAGGTCATTTAGCCTTATATCCACTGCTTTATGAAATGCTTTCCCCGTTTATATTCTATGGAGTTGTAACTATGCTGCTTATTTTATCATTATGCATTATGCTGATAGTACTGGCACGTGTACTGTATCTTAGAGCACGTTAGTTGAAATAAACATTTTAAACTATACAGTGTCTCTTCTTACGCACGTTGTGGACAGGTATGAGTGAGTTATGAAAGGGTGTTATTGCTCCTGCGAGTCCTGAGAGAGAGAGATACCGTGTTCTGGGTTGTCTAATCATTGGTAGCATTGTTGCTAATGAGACGCTACAGCTAGTCGGGTTGGGGTTTTAGGTGCTAAGGTTTATGGTAGGCTCACCACTATATTCTGAGGTCCTATTATCCTGTGCATAGCTCTGTGTATGTGCAGAATCCCTACAACACTTCCTGTTGCAGTAATTGTGTGCAGTGCCGGCAGGGGGCACAAGTAGGACATGTGTGCAGTCGATTGCCCCCAACACGTGCAGGAATCCAGCTATGGCATAGAAGCCTTGCTTGGTCTCCAGCTGTTCCTGCGCAGTGAGGGGGAAGTGAAGGTGCTGGGGTATGAAACAGATGATGGCATCCAGGACAGGTGTGATGGCCTTTGATAGGGCTGGCTGTGAGACTCCTCCGACTCTGGCAGTTGTTGGTTGGAAGGTACCAGAGGCCAACAGGTGCAGCACAGCCAGCAGCTTTGTCTGCGGAGGGGTGTTGGTTGTCCGCTGTGTTGGTACCGTCAGCCTGTGGGCAATGTGGGTCATGATGCGGAGGATGGTTGTCCTTTTGAGCCTGTAGTGGGCAATGACATCCTCTGGCGTTAAGTCTCTGAGGCTGATGCATTTTCGGAAGGTCCGCTGTCTTGTTCTGCGCTGCCTCGGTGGTGGTCCGGGGGGGTGGTCCTGGGGGTGGGAGTGGTCCTGGGGGTGGTGACGTTGGGTGTTGTGGCCCTCTTGGGTCTCCAAGCTGCATGATTAGTAGCTCCATGACATGTGTTGGTCTTCAGATGTGGCTCTGGGCTGGGCTCCCTTTCATGCTGCAGGTTGTCTTCCTGCTTTACACCAGTAAAAGGCAGGTGTTAAATCTCTGCTGCTAACGCGCCTTATCGCCTGTTTTTGGGTCACATCGCAGATGTGGCTGGTCGTTGAGAATATCGCGAAGTGGTGTTTTCGTGTGTTTTTGCACAGGAACGCCTACTCTGCATATCATTAGTGTTAGTTGTCGCTCTCATCCGTGGCAATGTTTTTTTGCGGTAGCTATTGCTGGAAAACTGGCGATATCGGCAGTTTGCACCAGCTTGAGAATAGGGCAATAAATCGATCGCCACTTTTGCGGCGCTAAAGTGCAGATAAATCGGCGATAAGTCCTTGAGAATATGCCCCAGAGCGCGTTCCTGCTCTCTCATTTTGAAGCAGTGCAGCAAGTTGTCTTGCTGTGTTGTCTTGTGCCAGATAACAGTAAATATGTCCCCAGGTCTCTTACCAGCAAAAGCTCTTGCAGAATATACTGGAGTCTACTCCATACTGAACAGCTGGTACACACACACAGGGTGAAAGTATATTTCAGCCTTTTGTGTTCCTCTGGAAGTTTGGTGAGATGCAAACGGACTATTGAAGAGAACTTTCCGACCCTGGTTGCAAGTGAAGATCAGGATGCGCCTTACAGCGAGTAGACTTTCTCTTCTTCTTCTCTGCAGTTCTCTTGCAAGGTCCAGAAGTGTTTGGAAGGGTGTTTAGACAGAACACTGCAGAAGGAATATTGTGATACCCAAATATCATAGCAGGAATATTGTCATGTCAAGAATTTAGTGGATATAAATATTGAAGGTAAAGTATATCATTTTAGTGTTGTTTTTGATATTGTTGTAAAATATAATTTATTACATTTTTGTTAAATATTTGTGGCAGTTTTTATAACTATTTTATGCGTTTAATTTTATGTTTGTTTGATGTTGGGAATATTCATTTAAAAGAGTGATTGTAATGTTTGTCATCTTTCATTTTAAAATGGATTTTTTGTTAAATGTTGAAATAAAAATATATGTTTAATAACATATTTTTGTAGCGCAATGTTGGTTTTATAGGGTAATAGGGTGGGGAGATTTTTAGGTGCGCATATTTAAAATGTATTTATGTACATTTAATTTCCAATTTTTATTTATTAGTTTTACATTTTTTAATTTTAAATTATAAATATATATGTAGTGGAAAACAGTTATTTGTGTTATGTTATCTTTTAATAGATTTATGTAATATAAATTGCAAATTTATGACTTAAAAATGTTTTTCTTTTTTACATCTAGTTGTTTTTTATTAAATTGTTATTTTATTTAATTTATGTTTTATGCAAACGATAAGTAAAATATTTGAATTTAAAAAAGTTGGTATTGTATTATTTTAATGTTTACTTACGTTTTAATAAATTTAATTTCTACACTCCAGTGTACGCCACTCCACTGTACCCCATTCCACTCTATGCAATTTCAGTGTCTGTCACTATACTGTATGCTATTTCGCCGTACGTCACTCCACTCTACGCCACTCTCTTCTATGCCACTCCACTGTACACTATTCCACTGTACTCCAGTCCACTCTATCCCACTCCACTCTATGTCACTCCCCTGTATGCCACTCCACTTTACGCTATTCCATGGTACGCCACTCCACTGTAACCTACTCCACTCTACACCACTCCACAGCACTCCACTGCACTTTATTCCACTGTATGCCACTTCACTCTATACCACTCTAGCCTATGCTATTCTACTATACGCCACTCCACTATGTGCCACTCCACTATACACCTTTCCACTGTACACTATTGCGCTATACACCACTCTATTCTATGTCACTCCACTGTACACTACTCCACTAAATGCCATTCCACTCTAAACAGCTCCATGCCACTTTACTATGTTCCACTCAACAACACTATACTCCACTCAACAACAGTCTACAACTCTCCACTGTACCACACTGTACTCCACTGAATAGCACTAAACTGTACAACAATGTACTCCTTTGAATGCCACTGTACAGAACTCTATTTTTCTATATAGCACTTTACAACACAGTAACTATAAGTTGCCAATCTACCATACACAGTTTTCTCACAAAAGATTTGATTTGCAATATTATAACGGTTCTTGTAAATACTGTTATTTTAGATGATGTAAGTGAGATAATATAAAACGGTATGAGCAGTGCATGGAAAAGGTGTGAGTTATAGTTAATGTAGTGTGACTAAGGAGTTGAATACACTGTGTATGGAGGTCCGTGAGTTATAATAATTTGAAGGTGTGTTATATGGTTCCCACTCTGATTCCCAATGAATTTGTGGAAGCAGATCAAACCCTTTCGATTGTCACCTTTACATGTCCAAATTGTTACAAAGTAAAGAAATGATAATCCATTGTCAAATGTGTATTGAAAAGGTCTAACCCTTGTAAATAACATGTGAACTACGATTACCAAACAGATAAAGCCCACCGTTGTTATAAGCATTAGAAGAATGGTGAAAAACACAAACAATTCAAACATGTTAATTTTTTTTTAATGCTATTCCTATCTATCAATAATACTTTTACTCTAAAAAGAGCATATTGGAAGTATCCTTCTGCCAAGCCAATTTGAAATGGTCTAACTCCATACCTTGGTGTAATGTCTCAGGAAGCGGGACTCAGAGCATTAAAGAATGCATGTCGTCTGAATGTGAAACCATGCACACATCTTTGCTTGTGCAGTTATCTTCCTTCTTAGGATGAATGTCGGGGCTTGCAGGGCTGAATCTCATTTACAGCTCTCTGCAGCATTCATGATAACTTTGGTGTGAATGGCCTCTCACTGACTTAAACATAGGCATGGTTTAAATGATAAAACACCGGATTTATCACATTCTGCTAGAGACGCAGAATAACAATGTTACATAGTCTGAAGGGATAAAGTCATCTCCTACGAACACATAATTAAAAAAGGGCATCGCATTCTGATATGCATGATCCTGGAACTAACAATACAGACTATAGAATAACAATGTCTAGTAAAAATAAATGCGACTATGGCACATTCTCAGGTTAGGGAAAAAGATGTGCAAACCACCATCTCAAAAAGATGTTAAATCAATAACTGAAACTGCAATGGAGACCACATGTAGGGCCATATGTACAAAGACATTTTGGTTTTCCTAATGGTGTGAATCACAATTCCGGGCCCTTAGGAAATTACATGTTGGTATGTACAAAAGGCATTTGCGGTGGTGCAAAATGTGATTTCTACCTAGTAGAAATTGCATTTTGGAAATCGCAAAATAGGAAATTGCAAATAGGGATTTGCAAATCACGAAACGCTAGTCGCAAAATGACCATTTAGGAAATGCAATTACCATCAGTTCGGATGAGGTGGTAACCAGGGGAAAACTTTAAAAAGGCAGCCAAAATGCATCTGGCCAATTCACTTTGACGTCCCTGTATGTTTTGGCGAGGAGGATGATGAATTTGGCTGGTGGGCAGAGAAGGAGGAGGAGATGATATTTTGGGTGAGGGTCACCCTGTTTGATCAGACAGAGGAGGAGATTTTTGAGATGTTCTGGCTAAGTAGTGAGGTACTAGACTTAATAGCTGAATTACAACCCCTGCTTCAGACCCCAACACTCAGGAGCAATGCAATCCCACGATGTGTACAGGCATTGTGTTGTCTAAACGTCTTAGCTTCTGGCAGTTACCAGGGGGTCTTTGCAGTGTCAGGGAGGTATCAAAAAAGTCCTTTTCCAGGTTGTTTCACAAGTTCCTAGACATCATGGTTAGCAAGGTTAACCAAATCATATATTTCTGAAAAAGCGCCCAATAATTGCAAAAGATCAAATTCATTTTCCACCGAGTTGCACAGTTTCCTAATGTCATTGGCTGTGTTGATGGCACACATATTGCCATATGTCCCCACTCAGGTAATTGGTTGATATACAGAAACAGGAAAAGCTCTGGCTCACTCAATATGCAGGTAGTGTTTGGTGCCTCCTGTATCATACCAGAACTTGAGGCCAGATTCCCAGACAGCACCCATGACTCCTTCATGTTCTGCCACAATGGGATACAAAACCGACTGTCACAGGGTGATTTGGGGATGGTTTTCTACTGCCTAAGAGAATTGTGGACTCAATGAATACAGTGTCCAGAACTGTTTGTGTAATGTAACCTAATTGTTTTCCTTCTCATGTTCTTAAGAAGACAGTGCATATACATTGCGTCCCTGGATACACACACCATACCTGACTCCAAGGACAAGAAGTGAAAGGCAGTACAACAAGGCACACTGGACAATGCACTCCATAATTGAGAGGACCTTTTGGATACTGAAGTATAGTTCTGCTACCTCCACAGGAGCAGCGGAGCACTATTGTACAGACCTGATACGTGCTGTAAGATCATCGCCACATGTACCATTCTGCACAATATTGCAAGGAGGAAGGGTCTTCACAACATCACCATTGAGGACAAATCTGACTCGGTTGCTGAATTACCACCACTACAGGTGCAGCAAAATGGGACAAATGCAGCAGAGGGTTGTGCACGATGTGCAGAGATCACCAACACCTATTTTTGAGGTAAGACTGAGTACAACATGTAAGAAATGGACATCACACATGATGGTAATGTGTGGTGCATAACTGTAAGATCACCTTTAATTCAGGTTGTGACAAAAATGTAGCTCTCCTAAACCAACAATATCCACTGCAGATGTTACGTTGTGTCAACTAGGCAACAAAGTATGTAATTACAAATACAAAAAATCAGTAGACTCATGACTTTGAGTGTTCAATGGATTCTCTATTTCTGCCCTCTGGGGTTAGGTGCCTTGTCAGCAACAGTGGCATGTGCAAGTGTGAACATGTCAGACCCAGAGTGTGTCGGTGTGTTCACCTGGTACTGCATGCCTCCTGTATTGATGTGCCACTGAACCCTCTTCACTCTCAGGTGGGGGAAAATGTTGAGGACAGAGCGCCTGTCGGTCTGTATATTTTCCAGGGCTGTGGTCACTTGAACTAGCCTGCGTGCAACATCCTGGCAGCAGGGCCCTATGTCAGTCTGCATGTTTACAGTTCTCCTTGCCAGGGTTGTTGTGCCCGCTGCCAATCTGTTAATAGAATGGGTGAAAGCATCAAAGCATGCCAGGTACTGTCTGTGCCTCTGTCTCTGCACACGGTGCTTCTTCTCCAAGGCAGCAATCCACAGGTCTTACCTGCCCTTTCTGCAATTGCTGCACCAAGCTTGATATTATTATGCCTCTTGACAGTCTTGATTTGTTTAGTTTGCAGGCACTGAACCGAGATGATGGGCTTCTGCAGCCCACCAAATAGAGGACAACTCTCTGCCATGTCATCTGACACATGCTCATTGTGGACTGTTGCTGGATGCCCTCTATGCTGTCTGTGGGTCCTGCCCACAGGTGTTGTGTCCCTGCTTTGGGATTGTCCCTCTTCACTGCCCACAAAGTCCGGTAGGGGTGCAATGGTTGTTCTCTGAGCAGTTGTATTTGGACTGATGGGCATAGGGGTTGCTGATGTGCTGACCTCCATTTCGGCGTGTGTGTGAGTAGCTTCTTCAATCTCAATAGTTTCTGACATGTCCTGTGTGTGGTCTCTGGAAATGCATGTATGTAGTTGGTGTAAATAAATGGCTAATATTGTTGTAAAGTGCTTCATGTGTGTGACACGTTGGTGATGTACAGGTCTGTGTAGTGTAGACTTCAGCCCACAGTCCAGCATGCAACTATAGGGTAGTACAACTCCCTTGTTACATTGCCAATGTAGTGTAAGCATCTCAATGGAGTCAGATTTGCTGTGATGTTTTATTTGAGTAATTACAAACATTACATTCTGTTAAGTTTACTTACCCTAGCTGGTGCCTGCAGCATTAGAGGTGTCAAAGTCAGACACTCACATCACACTTTCCAGTTCCAGTGTCCCCTTGATGATTGTCTCCATGGGAGTGGGAGTGGGGTGGGTTGAGGGTCCACCACCTGTGCCAGGACCCTCAGCCATCCTGCTGGCCACCTTTTCCTTTGTGCGGGATCTCAGGTCATACCACCCTTTGTGGATCTCTGGTATAGCCCTCTGTGTTACGACAAGGGAATTCACCTTCTTCAAGACGCAGTTCCATATCTTGGTTTTCTGGCTCTCAGGAACATTGATAGACGCCTTTCCGAATAGTTGGTCCATATGGACCACACATTCCTCTGCTAGGTGCTTCAGCTTCTTTTTGGAGAACTTCACCTTCTGCTTCCTGCTCCCAGATTCCTTGTCCCCATCTTCTTTGGACATGATGTAGTGCAGGCAGAGGTATTCTCTTGCCAGTACTCAGACCAGTGCATTCATCCCTTCCAGCACCTTCCTAGGCATCAGGGTTGTGGCCACACCGTGTATTTGTAAACTTCCTGGTCTGATATCATTCTGCATCCAGAATGCAACTTTTCCTAAATTGCCATTGTGATTTCCTAAATTGCAATTTCCTAAGTCATTAATAGAGGAATCCGCGTTTACATACATCTCATTATACAATTCCCTATTTGGAAATTGTAAATCTTGAGTTTTGTACATATGGCCCATAATCCCTATAACAGCTGTTGCATAAATTATAAATTAAAGGTATAAGTGTAGAAATTTGGAATTTTGTGTAGTTTAAGTTTGATTTGTAGATAAAGAATAATTTAAGTTATAATCATTTAAAGGTGGTGCATAAATGATAAATTTGTGCTATCACTATAACTTAAGAATTTGTAATATGTGTGTATTTTATGTTTGGTTTGTATTGAAAGAATAAATAACAAAGGTTTAACCTTTATATTTTTCATTGATATCTATCTATCTATCTATCTATCTATCTATCTATCTATCCATCTATCTATCTATCTATCTATCTATCTATCTATCTATGTATATATATAAAATCTATCTATCTGTAGATAGATAGATGGATTATAGATAGATTGTTTTATATATATATATATATATATATATATACACATATATATACACATATATATATATATCTACATATAGATAGATAGATAGATAGATAGATAGACAGATATAAACAGATGTATATAGATATATGTACCGCGCTTCATTTTAATGAGCCCCAGGGTGGGCCAGGTCCTGGGGGCAATGCACATAATATATGCAGGGGCCGCACGGGCCCCCGCAGCCCTGGGGACCACCACCTCCTCGGGGATTTAATAATAATGTGCGGGGGCATGCAGCGCCCCTGCAGCCCGGGGACCACCACCTCCCCGGGGCTTCATTTTTAAATAAAAAATTGGGTGGTGGTGTCTCCTGCCCCCACCACACAGCCCCGGGGATTGCCACCTCCCCAGAGTGATAATTATTAAATGTGGGGGGCACGTGGCCCCACGCAGCCCCGGGGACCGCCGCCTCCCCGGGGCTTGTTTTAAAATTATAGTGTGGGGGGCTTGAGCCCCCCCACACTGCCCCGGGGACCACCACCTCCCCGGGCACTAATTATTTAAATACGGGGGTCCGTTGCGGACCCCTGGCCCTGGGGACCACTACCTCCCCGGGCTATTTATAAGCTGGGAGGGGGGCCTTGCAACCCCCTACTGGAGCCCTAGATTGCCCTGGGGACCGCCACCCCCCAGGGCCAGCTCCGGCAATGTCCAGGGGTGCCCGCCCTGCCATTGAAAACTCTGCTTCGCTTCATGGAAGCGAGAGCAGGAAACCTGCTCTCGCTTCCACGAAGCAAAGCAGTATTGCATGTCAGCAGCTCCCCTTGTCCAAAAGCAATGCTGGCTCCCGCAGGAGGTGGGGAGCCAGCTGGGACCACGGGGGCATTGGGGCTCCCCCCGCGGTCCCCAACATAAGGGCCGGCCCCGGGGGATGGGATCCACGGGGTCAGAAGTGGCCTGGGATGGGGGCCACTTGACCCCCTCCCTGTTTAAATGATTCATTTAAAAAAAAAAAAAGCCAGGCCCCGGGAAATGGGGTCCCCAGGGCCAAAATTGGCCTCTGGAGGGGGGCCACGCAGCCCCCCTCCAATCTAATAAAAAAAAGCAGGGCAGGCCTCGGGGATGGGGTCCCCGAGGCCAAAGGAGGCCCAGGGAAGGGAGGCCACATGGCCCCCTCCTGTCAAAAAATATTTTAAAAAATAATAAACGAGGCCAGGCCCCGGGGATGGGGTCCCTGGGGCCAAAAGTGGCCCAGGGAAGGGGGGCCATGCAGCCCCCCTCCCGTAATAAAAAAAAAAAAAAAAAAAAAAAAAAGAGGCACAGCCCCGAAGGATGGGGTCCCCGGTGCCGAAAAAGGCCTCGGGAGTGGGGCCGTGCGCCCCCTTCCAACATTTTTTAATTTAACAAAAATAAATGGGTCAGGCCCTGGGGGATGGGGTCCCCATGGCCCACAAAATATTAAGAGAAGGAGGGCCACACAACCCCCTTCTAATAAAAAAAACCTCTGAAGCCGGCATCTCACCGGAGGCCCCGCCCCCTCCCTGCACCAGTATGCAAACGTGCCTCCTGGCGCATCCTGGATTGGGGAATTAAGTCCCCTTGAATCCTAAGGGTCCTTAGGGGCAACTAGCCCACCAGGTACCTCCAGAAAGACCCACACAGTGGTATTGCCTAGAGGTGGTCCGAGGCCATGCCCCTTTTCACACCAATCTGCAAATGCGCCTCTTGGCACACCTCTAGCGGGGCGATGAGGTCCTCTTGTGTCCTGAGGACATCAGTACTGAAGTGGACTTCATCCCCCGAGCAGCAGTGCGCCAGGCGGTGCGTTTGCAGAGTGGTGTAAAAAAGGGGCGTGGCCTCAGACCACTCTCAGCAATCCAGCTGTGTGGGGCTTATTGGACGTAAGGGGAGGGCTAGTTGGCCCCCAGGGACCCTCAGTAGGCAAGGGGAAATCATCCCCCAACCAAGAGCGTGCCAGGAGGCATGTTTGCAGAGTGTTGGACAAAGGGGGCGTGGCCTGTGTCCACCTCTCAACTACCCCTCCTGTTACCTCCAGTAAGTCCCACACAGTGGGATTGCTAAGAGGTCTTAGGAGGCCATGCCCCCCTTTCTCCACCACTCTGCAAACGCGCCTCGTGGCACACTACGGGTTGCTGGATGAAGTGAACTTTTCTCCTGAGGGACTTTGGGGGCTAAGAAGCCCTCCTGGTACCTCCTGTAAGTCCTACACAGTGGAACTCCTGAGCGGTGGTCGGAGGCCCAGCCCCCTTTCTCCACCTCTCTCCAAACACGACTACTAGTTAAAGAAGCATTTGCAATGTAATAGGTTTTGCATTTGTGAGAGTTAGACCTATTGGTGTTGTAAATGTAAAAGTGTTTTATTATTGTTTCTTGGAGTGTAGTGGATGTAGGTCGTGTGTAGTGGAATTATGTGGTATGTTGTGCAGTTAAATTATGTGGATAGAAAGTATGTGGTATTTAGTCAATAGGAATTATGTAGAGTGGGATTATGTGTTATGGAGAGTAATTGTGTGGTTGGATAGTCTATGTTGTGGAGTGGTAACCTCAGGTTTAGTCTTCCTCGTTTCCATAGAAGCTAAACTATAAACTCAATGAGACAAAAAAAAAGAAGGAACCACTGAGGAGCGCTTCTGGACCTAGTCAGAGGTATGAGCAGGGCCACTGGAATTATGCGACTGTTTGGCTGCACCGACTTTTGCACAATTATACATTTTCCGCATTTGCCTCATAATCCATCATCTGCTGCATAATATGCAGATTCGAACCAAAAAAAACTTGTTTCTGGCTCAAACATTGCCAAAAATGCAGGCACAAGTGTTACAGCGTGGTGGAAGGCCCTTTGAAAACCGAGAATGGTCTCCTGTTACTTATTGCTAAATGTGGGTATTAAATTGGTACTAATGTTGTGCAAACCACTCTTGCTTCTTTCTGTGCCTCTTTCTGCATTTCAGTTGCTTCTTTCTGGACCTTTCTTTCTGTTTCTGCACTTCTTTTGCCTCTTTCTGCTCATCTCTTCCACTTTCTGCACCTCTCTTGCCTCTTTCTGCACCTCTGTTGCCTCTTTCTGTACCCCTCTTGCCTCTCTCTGCACCCTTCTTCCCTCCTTCTGCACCTCTTTTGCCTCTTTCTGTACCCCTGTTCCCTCTTTCTGCACCTATACTGCCTGTTTCTGTACCTCTATTTCCTCTCTCTACACTTCTCTTGCCTCTTTCTGCACTTCTGTTGCCTCTTTCTGTTCCCCTCTTGCCTCTTTCAGCACATCTGTTGTTTCTTTCTGCACTTCTCTTGCTTCTTTCTGCACCTCTGTTGCTTCTTTCTACACCTCTCTTGCCTCTTTCTGCACCATCCTTCTCTGTTTGTGCAACTCTCTTGCCTCTTTCTACACCTCTCTTCCCTCTTTCTGCACACCTCTTGCCTCTTTGTGCACCTCAGTTCCTTCTTTCTGCACTTCTCTTGCCTCTTTCTGCACCCCTATTGCCTCTTTCTGCACTTCTGATGGTTATTTTGCACTGCTCTTGCTTCTTTCTGCACCTCTCATGCAAATTTATGCACCCCTCTTGCCTCTTTCTGCACCCCTCTTCCCTATTTCTCCACCTCTCTTGCTTCTTTCTGCACTTCTCTTGCTTCTTTCCGCACTAATCTTGCTTCTTTCTGCACCTCTCTTGCAAATTTATGTATCCCTCTTACCTCTTTCTGCATGCCTGTTCCCTCTTTCTGCACCTTTCTTGCCTTTTTCTGCACCTCTCTTGCCTCTTTTGGCACCTCTGTTGCTTCTTTCTGCACTTCTCTTGCCTCTTTCTGCACCCCTCGTGCCTCTTTCAGCACCTCTGTTGCTTCTTTCTGCACTTCTCTTGCTTCTTTCTGCCCCCCTCTTGCCTCTATCTGTATCCCTTTTGCCTCTTTGTGCACCTCTGCTGCCTCTTTATAAACCTGTCTTGTCTTTTTCTGCAGTTCTCTTGCCTCTTTCTGCACCTCTTTTGCTTCTCTATGCACTTTTCTTGTCTCTTTCTGTACCCCTCTTGCCTCTTTCTGCACCTCTTTTGGTTCTTTCAGCACTGCTCTTGCTTCTTTCTGCACTTCTGTTGCAAATTTCTGCATCCCTCTTGCCTCTTTCTGTACCCCCTTCCCTCTTTCTGCACCTCTCTTGCCTCTGTCTGCACACCTGTTCCCTCTTTCTGCACCCCATTTGCCTGTTTCTGCAACTCTCTTGCCTCTTTCTGCAGTTCTCTTGCCTCCTTCTGCACCTCACTTGCCTCTTTCTCCACTTCTCTTGCTTCTTTCTGCACTTCTTCCCTTTTTCTGCACATCTCTTGCCTCTTTCTGCACCTCTCTTGCCTCTTTCTGTACATCTCTTGGTTCTTTCTGCACCCCTGTTGTCTCTTTCTGTACTTGTCTTCCCTCTTTCTGCACATCTCTTTCCTCTTTCTGCACTTCTCTGGCTTCTTTCTGTACCTCTCTTGCTTCTTTCTGCACCCTTCTTCCCTTTCTTGCATCCCACTTGCCTCTTTCTGCAGTTCTCTTGCCATTTTCTGCACCTCTCTTGCCTCTTTCTGTACCTCACTTGCCTATTTCTGCAGCTCACTTGCCTCTTTCTGCACTTCTCTTGCTTCTTTCTACACTTCTCTTGCTTCTTTCTACACCTCTGTTGCTTCTTTCTGTACCTCTCTTGCCTCTTTCTGCAGCTCACTTGCCTCTTTCTGCAATTCTCTTGCTTCTTTCTACACCTCTGTTGCTTCTTTCTGCACCTCTCTTGCCTCTTTCTGTACCCTTCTTCCCTCTTTGTGCAACTCTCTTGCCTCTTCCTACACCTCTCTTCACTCTTTCTGCACCCCTCTTGCCTCTTTGTGCACCTCTTTTCCTTCTTTCTGCACTTCTCTTGCCTCTTTCTGTACCCCTCTTGCTTCTTTCTGCCCCTCTCTTGCAAATTTCTGTATCCCTCTTACCTCTTTCTGCACTCCTGTTCCCTCTTTCTGTACCTTTCTTGCCTCTTTTGGCACCTCTGTTGCTTCTTTCTGCACTTCTCTTGCCTCTTTCTGCACCCCTCTTGCCTCTTTCAGCACCTCTGTTGCTTGTTTCTGCTCTTCTCTTGCTTGTTTCTGCACCCCTCTTGCCTCTTTCTGTACCCCTTTTGCCTCTTTGTGCACCTCTCCTGCCTCGTTCTACACCTCTCTTGACTTTTTCTGCAGTTCTCTTGCTTCTTTCTGCACTTTTCTTGTCTCTTTCTGTACCACTCTTGCCTCTTTCTGCACCTCTGTTGGTTCTTTCTGCACTGCTCTTGATTGTTTCTGCACTTCTGTTGGAAATGTCTTCATCCCTCTTTCTGGATCCCCTTCCCTCTTTCTGCACCTCTCTTGCCTCTGTCTGCACACCTGTTCCCTCTTTCTGCACCCCATTTGCCTGTTTCTGCAACTTTCTTGCATCTTTCTGCAGTTCTCTTGCCTCTTTCTGTACCTCACTTGCCTCTTTCTGCACCTCTCTTGCCTCTTTCTGCACATCTCTTGGTTCTTTCTGTACTGCTCTTGCCTCTTTCTGCACCCCTCTTGCCTCTTTCTGTACCTCTTTTGCTTCTTTCTGCACTTCTCTTTCTGCACCCCTCTTGCCTCTTTCTGCACCTTTGTTGCTTCTTTCTGCACTTCTTTAGCCTCTTTCTGCACCTCTCTATGCTTCTTTCTGCACCCCTGTTGTCTCTTTCTGCACTCGTCTTCCCTCCTTCTGCACCTCTCTTTCCTCTTTCTGCACTTCTCTTGCTTCTTTCTGCACCTCTCTTGCTTCTTTATGCACCCTTCTTCCCTTTTTTTGCATCCCTCTTGTCTTTTTCTGCAGTTCTCTTGCCATTTTCTGCACCTCTCTTGCCTCTTTCTGCACCTCACTTGCATCTTTCTGCACTTCTCTTGCTCCTTTCTACACCTCTGTTGCTTCTTTCTGCACCTCTGTTGCCTCTTTCTGCACCTCTCTTGCCTCTTTCTGCAGCTCGCTTGCCTCTTTCTGCACTTCTCTTGCTCCTTTCTACACCTCTGTTGCTTCTTTCTGCACCTCTGTTGCCTCTTTCTGCACCTCTCTTGCCTCTTTCTGCACCTCTCTTGCCTCTTTCTGCAGCTCGCTTGCCTCTTTCTGTACCTCTCTTGCCTCTTTCTGCACCCTTCTTCCCTCTTTGTGCAACTCTCTCTGGTTCTGCACCCCTCTTGCCTCTTTCTGCACTTCTGTTGGTTCTTTTGCACTGCTGTTGCTTCTTTCTGCACCTCTCTTGCAAATTTCTGCACCCCTCTTGCCTCTTTCTGCACCCCTCTTCCCACTTTCTGCACCTCTCTTGCCTCTGTCTGCACCACTGTTCCCTCTTTCTGCACCTCTTTTGCCTGTTACTGCAACTCTTTTGCCTCTTTCTGCACCCCTCTTCCCTATTTCTCCACCTCTCTAGCTTCTTTGTGTACTTCTCTTGCCTCTTTCTGTACCCCTCTTGCCTCTTTCTGCTCCTCTTTTGCTTCTTTCTGCACTTTTCTTGTCTCTTTCTGTACCCCTCTTGCCTCTTTCTGCACCTCTGTTGGTTCTTTCTGCACTGCTCTTGCTTCTTTCTGCCTTTCTGTTACAAATTTCTGCATCCCTCTTGCCTCTTTCTGTATCCCCTTCCCTCTTTCTACACCTCTCTTGCCTCTGTCTGCAAACCTGTTCGCTCTTTCTTCACCCCATTTGCCTGTTTCTGCAACTCTCTTGCCTCTTTCTGCAGTTCTCTTGCCTCCTTCTGCACCTCACTTGCCTCTTTCTGCACTACTCTTGCTTCTTTCTGCACCTTTCTTCCCTTTTTCTGCACATCTCTTGCCTCTTTCTGCACCTCTCTTGCATCTTTCTGCACATCTCTTGGTTCTTTCTGCACCCCTCTTGCCTCTTTCTGCACCCCTCTTGCCTCTTTCTGCACCTCTTTTGCTTCTTTCTGCACCCCTCTTGCCTCTTTCTGCACCTTTGTTGCTTCTTTCTGCACTTCTTTAGCCTCTTTCTGCACCTCTCTTGCTTCTTTCTGTACTCCTGTTCACTCTTTCGGCACCTTTCTTGCCTGTTTCTGCATCTCTCTTGCCTCTTTCGGCACCTCTGTTGCTTCTTTCTGCACTTTTCTTGCCTCTTTATGTACACCTCTTGCCTCTTTCAGCACCTCTGTTCCTTCTTTCTGCACTTCTCTTGCTTCTTTCTGCCCCCCTCTGGCCTATTTCTGTACCACTTTTGCCTCTTTGTGCACCTCTCCTGCCTCTTTCTACACCTCTCTTGCCTTTTTCTGCAGTTCCCTTGCCTCTTTCTGCACCTCTTTTGCTACTTTCTGCACTTTTCTTGTCTCTTTCTGTACCCCTCTTGCCTCTTTCTGCACCTCTGTTGGTTCTTTCTGCACCTCTCTTGCCTCTTTCTTTAGCTCACTTGCCTCTTTCTGCACTTCTCTTGCTTCTTTCTACACCTCTGTTGCTTCTTTCTGCACCTCCTTTGCCTCTTTCTGAACCCTTCTTCCCTCTTTGTGCAACTCTCTTGCCTCTTCCTACACCTCTCTTACCTCTTTCTGCACCCCTCTTGCCTCTTTGTGCACCTCTGTTCCTTCTTTCTGCACTTCTCTTGCCTCTTTCTGCACCCCTCTTGCCTCTTTCTGCATTTCTGTTGGTTCTTTTGCACTGCTCTTGCTTCTTTCTGCACCTCTCTTGCAAATTTCAGCACCCCTCTTGCCTCTTTCTGCACCCCTCTTCCCATTTTCTGCACCTCTCTTGCCTCCATCTGCACCCCTGTTCCCTCTTTCTGCACCTCTTTTGCCTGTTTCTGCAACTCTCTTGCCTCTTTCTGCACCCCTCTTCCCTATTTCTCCATCTCTCTTGCTTCTTTCTGCACTTCTCTTGCTTCTTTCTGCGCTACTCTTGCTTCTTTCTGCACCTCTCGCAAATTTCTGTATCCCTCTTACCTCTTTCTGCACTGCTGTTCCCTCTTTCTGCACCTTTATTGCCTGTTTCTGCCCCTCTCTTGCCTCTTTAGGCACCTCTGTTGCTTCTTTCTACACTTCTCTTGCCTCTTTCTGCACCCCTCTTGCCACTTTCAGCACCTCTATTGCTTCTTTCTGCACTTCTCTTGCTTCTTTATGCATCCCTCTTGCCTCTTTCTGTACCCCTTTTGCCTCTTTGTGCACCTCTCCTGCCTCTTTATACAACTCTCTTGCCTTTTTCTGCAGTACTCTTGCCTCTTTCTGCACCTCTTTTGCTTCTTTCTGCACTTTTCTTGTCTCTTTCTGTACCCCTCTTGCCTCTTTCTGCACCCATGTTGGTTCTTTCTGCACTGCTCTTGCTTCTTTCTGCACTTCTGTTGCACA
Organism: Calotriton arnoldi; assembly: GCA_963921515.1. Classification (NCBI taxonomy): domain Eukaryota; kingdom Metazoa; phylum Chordata; class Amphibia; order Caudata; family Salamandridae; genus Calotriton; species Calotriton arnoldi. The sequence continues at coordinate 546,815 of CAWUFW010007776.1, read as the reverse complement.
TTTCTGCATCCCTCTTGCCTCTTTCTGTACCCCCTTCCCTCTTTCTGCACCTCTCTTGCCTCTGTCTGCACACCTGTTCCCTCTTTCTGCACCCCTTTTGCCTGTTTCTGCAACTCTCTTGCCTCATTCTGCAATTCTCTTGCCTCCTTCTGCACCTCACTTGCCTCTTTCTGCACTTCTCTTGCTTCGTTCTGCACCCTTCTTCCTTTTTTCTGCACATCTCTTGCCTCTTTCTGCACCTCTCTTGCCTTTTTCTGCACATCTCTTGGTTCGTTCTGCACTGCTCTTGCCTCTTTCTGCACCCCTCTTGCCTATTTCTGCACCTTTGTTGCTTCTTTCTGCACTTCTTTAGCCTCTTTCTGCACCTCTCTTGCTTCTTTCTGCACTCCTGTTGTCTCTTTCTGCAGTCGTCTTCCCTCTTTCTGCTCCTCTCTTTCCTCTTTCTGCACTTCTCTTGCTTCTTTCTGCACCTCTCTTGCTTCTTTCTGCACCCTTTTTCCCTTTTTTTGTGTCCCTCTTGCCTCTTTCTGCAGTTCTCTTGCCATTTTCTGCACCTCACTTGCCTCTTTCTGCACTTCTCTTGCTTCTTTCTACACCTCTGTTGCTTCTTTCAGCAATTCTCTTGCCTCTTTCTGCACTTCTCTTGCTTGTTTCTGCACCTCTCTTACATCTTTCTGCACCTCTGTTTCCTCTTTCTGCAGCTCACTTGCCTCTTTCTGCACTTCTATTGCTTCTTTTCATACCTCTGTTGCTTCTTTCTGTACCTCTCTTGCCTCAAATGTATGTTACTAAACACGCATTCACTGGTTAAGCACAAGTATCAACTAGAATGTCTCCTTCAGCTTGATAAGCCGGACATAGTTTTTCTGACCGAGACATGGACGGATGAAACCTCAGATCCTGATTGGAATATGGCCCTCTCCCCAGGATATGCAGTGACTAAAGAGGATAGGATTGGGAATATAGGAGGGGGAATACCCTTAAATCACGGAGAACACCTAAAAGTACGAGTCGAAGCAATTTCACTGCTCCCAGCGGAGGTGATGCGTTTCTCCCTTAAGATAAATAACATCTTCATGTTTCAAGGGCTACTTGTCTACCGGCCACCAGGCCCCAGATCGGCGTTTTCCCAAGCCCTTCAGACATTATTAGAGTTGTGCCTGGACTTTCCTTCACTCACGATTCTGGGTGATTTTAATTATCACCTAGAGTTAAGTACCAACTCAGACACGGCTAGACTCCTGGATAATCTAGCAGCTTACGGTCTCACCCAATTAGTGTCCGAACCCACTCACTCAGCTGGCCACGTTAGATGGGATATTTACCAACAACCTTGACATCACTCTGACCAAGACCCTTCCATTACCCTGGACAGACCATAGGGCGATCTATTTTGACATTAGGACTACCAAGCCCAGTCTCTCGATTCCAAGCAGATCCTCCAGGGTGAGGATTAGGTGGTGGAACAAGATACAAGGGAAGGACTTGGAACATGCCCTTAATCTTTGCCCCCCCACATTAGCAAGGGATAATGATGAAGCAGCCGACCAGTTTGACAACTGGATTCGTACAGCTGCTAACTGTGTAGCACCGGAAATAACAATTTCAGTTAAAAGAGGCTCAGCAACCGCACCATGGGATGGGCCTGAGCTTAAACGCTTAAAGGTCAACTGCAGGAGAAGTGAACAAATCTGGAGATCTGATTACAGTAAGGAGCACAAAGCAGCCTACAATTTAAACTTAGAACAATATAAGGAGGCAATTATTGAAGCAAAGCGTCTGTACTTCACTACAAAAATTGAGACTGCCAGTAACTCCCCTAAGGAACTGTTTAAATCGGTGCAACCGTTAACCAAACCACAGCAGGCTAATCAGTTTAGACCGGACCAAGCCTTTTGTGACAAACTGGCTATTTTCTTTCAAAGTAAGGTGCAAATGATTTATAACGATCTACTTAATGCGTCCGGTACTACGGTTGGCTGTAACACTCCATCAATGGTGGAGAAGGTAGCCCATTGCCGGCTAACTCGTTTCAAGCCGCTTTCTCAGGAGGAGGTTAACAACTTCCTCCTATCCACAAAGTCAGGATCTCCTAACGACCCCTGTCCCCCGGCTACATTGCACTTAGCCTCCAGGAATATCTGTGCACACTTAACCCCCCTTTTAAACCAAGTCATAGAAACTGGCACGTACCCTTGTGCCTGGAAAAAAGCATGTATCAGGCCAATACTCAAAAAGCCAGCCCTCGACCCTACTGAGACAAAAAACTACCGTCCAATTTCAGGGTTGCTGGTTGCAGCCAAAATTCTCGAAAAAGCTGTAAATAAGGAGCTAACTCAATACCTTGAATCTAACAATCTGCTTGACCCGACACAGCACGGTTTCAGGCCTTGCCACTCCACAGAGACGGCCCTGATAATGGCACCTGAGGAGATACGGAAAGTGATGGACGGGGGCAGAGCTGTTCTCGTTCTCCTAGACCTATCAGCAGCAATTGACACCGTGAACCACACGGTGTTAATGCAGTGGCTGAAGGACATGGGAATTGAGGATACTGCTCTGGCCCTTCTCTCCTCCTTCCTCGTAGCAAGGGAGCAGAACATACACTGGGAGAGCCTACAGTCCGACTACTTCCATCTCCCGTGCGGAGTACCACAAGGCTCTGCGCTGTCCCCAACGCTTTTTAATATATATGTCACCCCGCTGGCTAGACTTATCAGAAAACATGGCTTCACCCTGATCTCGTACGCTGATGATTCCCAGCTCATAATATCGGTATCTAAACAACCAGAGACCGTTGCCAGCAGCTTTCATGCGTGTCTGACGGATATTATGCGCTGGATGAGCCGAAACTTCCTTAAGATAAACACCGATAAGACGGAAGTATTGGAGTTCGGCAAGGGCCCTTCTCTGTGGAAAAAACCTGGTGGCCGATAGAGGCTGGGGATTGTCCCTGCCCTACCACGAAAGTCAGGAACCTTGGAGTGATCTTTGATGATCAGCTCAACTTTTCGGCCCAGGTCAATCGCCTGACCTCCTCGTGCTTCTTCCTCCTAAAAATTCTACGGAAGATTTCTTCCTTCATCCCACAAGAGCTTCAAAAAACTGTGGTAGTAGCGCTCTTTCTTTCGAAATTAGACTACTGTAACGCTCTTTTCATGGGCATTGATAAGTCTCAGATGAGGAAATTACAATCACTGCAAAATGCTGCGGCTCGATTGGTATTAAACATTCCTAAAGGCCACTCTACTTCGGCGGGTAGAAGGTCACTGCATTGTCTCCCTGTCCAGCAACGAGTGGATTTCAAGGCCCTCTGTCTGGTGCACAAGGCTCTATATGTAGAGGCTCGGTGGAGATCCAGAAGGTGTTATCATGGTATTCTCCCATCAGAACCCTTAGATCTACAAACACGGGCCTCATCCACACCTTCAAAATCCGTAGAGCAAGGTGGGGGGGTCGGACTCTATCATATTGTGCAGCCAAGCTATGGAATCAATTGCCGTCTACCATGCAACTTCAATCTAATCGGCTGATTTTCAGGAAAACGCTGAAGACCTGGCTGTTCCCCTCAAATTAAATCTCTGGATCCATAGCCCAGTCTCCCTACATACACACCCAGCGCCAACACGCCGTGGCATTCGAGCGCTTTAAAAATACCTATCCTATCCTATCTTTCTGCACCCTTCTTCCCTCTTTGTGCAACTCTCTTGCCTCTTCCTACACCTCTCTTCCCTCTTTCTGCAACCCTCTTGCCTCTTTGTGCACTTCTGTTCCTTCTTTCTGCACTTCTCTTGCCTCTTTCTGCACCCCTCTTGCCTCTTTCTGCACTTCTGTTGGTTCTTTTGCACTGCTCTTGCTTCTTTCTGCACCTCTCTTGCAAATTTCTGCACACCTCTTGCCTCTTTCTGCACCCCTCTTCCCACTTTCTACAGCTCTCTTGCCTCTGTCTGCAACCCTGTTCCCTCTTTCTTCACCTCTTTTGCCTGTTTCTGTAACTCTCTTGCCTCTTTCTGCACCCCTCTTCCCTATTTCTCTACCTCTCTTGCTTCTTTCTGCACTTCTCTTGCTTCTTTCTGCACTACTCTTGCTACTTTCTGCACCTCTCTTGCAAATTTCTGTATCCCTCTTACCTCTTTCTGCACTCCTGTTCCCTCTTTCTGTACCTTTCTTGCCTGTTTCTGCACCTCTCTTGCCTCTTTCGGCACCTCTGTTGCTTCTTTCTGCACTTATCTTGCCTCTTTCTTCACCCCTCTTGTCTCTTTTAGCACCTCTGTTGCTTTTTTCTGCACTTCTCTTGATTCTTTCTGCATCCCTCTTGCCTCTTTCTGTATCCCTTTTGCCTCTTTGTGCACCTTTCCTGCCTCTTTCTATACCTGTCTTGTCTCTTTCTGTACCCCTCTTGCCTCTTTCTGCACCTCTGTTGGTTCTTTCTGCACTGCTCTTGCTTCTTTCTGCCCTTTTGTTGCAAATTTCTGCATCCCTCTTGCCTCTTTCTGTACCCCCTTCCCTCTTTCTGCACCTCTCTTGCATCTGTCTGCACACCTGTTCCCTCTTTTTGCAACTCTTTAGCCTGTTTCTGCAACTATCTTGCCTCTTTCTGCACCTCTGTTGCTTCTTTCTGCACTTCTATTGCCTCTTTATGCATCTCTCTTGCTTCTTTCTGCACCCCTGTTGTCTCTTTCTGCTCCCCTGTTGTCTCTTTCTGCACTTGTCTTCCCTCTTTCTGCAACTCTCTTGCTTCTTTCTGCACTTGCCTTGCTTCTTTCTGCAACTCTCTTGCTTCTTTTTGCATCCTGCTTCCCTTTTTTGCAACACTCTTTCCTCTTTCTGCAGTTCTCTTGCCATTTTCTGCACCTCTCTTGCCTCTTTATGCACCTCACTTTCCTCTTTCTGCACTTCTCTTGCTTCTTTCTACACCTCTGTTGCTTCTTTCAGCAATTCTCTTGCCTCTTTCTGCATTTTTCTTGATTGTTTCTACACCTCTCTTATGTCTTTATGCACCTCTGTTGCCTCTTTCTGCACCTCACTTGCTTCTTTCTGCACCCCTCTTGCCTCTTTCTGCACCCCTCTTCCCTATTTCTGCATCTCTCTTGCCTCTTTCTGCACCCCCGTTCCCTCTTTCTGTACCTTTCCTGACTGTTTCTGCACCTCTCTTGCCTCTTTCTTACCTTTCTTGCTTCTTTCTGTACTTCTCTTGCCTCTTTCTGCACCCTTCGTGCCTCTTTCAGCACCTCTGTTGCTTCTTTCTGCACTTCTCTTCCTTCTTTCTGCACCCCTCCTGCCTCTTTCTGTACCCCTCTTGCCTCTTTGTGTACCTCTCCTACCTCTTTATGCATCCTCTTGCCTCTTTTTTATACCTCTGTTGGTTCTTTATGCACTGCTTTTGCTTCTTTCTGTACCTTTTTTGCAAATTTCTGCATCCCTCTTGCCTCTTTCTGTACCCCTCTTCCCTATTTCTCCACCTTTCTTGCTTCTTTCTGCACTTCTCTTGCTTCTTTCTGCACTGCTCTTGCTTCTTTCTGCACCTCTCTTGCAAATTTCTGTATCACTCTTACCTCTTTGTGCACCCCTGTTCCCTCTTTCGGCACCTGTCTTGCCTGTTTCTGCACCTCTCTTATCTCTTTCGGCACCTCTGTTGCTTTTTTCTGCACTTCTATTGCCTCTTTCTGCACCCCTCTTGACTCTTTCTGCAGCTCTGTTGCTTCTTTCTGCACTTCTCTTGCTTCTTTCTGCACTATTATTGCCTCTTTCTGTACCCCTCTAGCCTCTTTCTGGACCTCTGTTGGTTCTTTCTGCACTGCTCTTGCTTCTTTCTGCACCTCTGTTGCAAATTTCTGCATCCCTCTTCCCTCTTTCTGCACTCCTCTTCCCTCTTTCTGCACCTCTCTTGCCTCCTTCTGCACACCTGTTCCCTCTTTTGGCACCCCTTTTGCCTGTTTCTGCAACTCTCTTGCCTCTTTCTGCAGTTCTCTAGCCTCCTTCTGCACCTCACTTGCCTCTTTCTGCAATTCTCTTGCTTCTTTCTGCACCCTTCTTCTGTTTTTCTGCACATCTCTTGCCTCTTTCTGCACCTCTCTTGCCTCTTTCTGCACATCTCATGGTTCTTTCTGCTCTGCTCTTGCCTCTTTCTGCACCCCTCTTGCTTCTTTCTGTACCTCTTTTGCTTCTTTCTGCACTTCTCTCTCCTCTTTCTGCACCCCTCTTGCCTCTTTCTGCACATCTGTTGCTTCTTACTGCACTTCTTTTGCCTCTTTCTGTACATCTCTTGCTTCTTTCTGTACCCCTTTTGTCTCTTTCTGTACTTGTCTTCCTCTTTCTGCACCTTTATTGCTTCTTTCTGTACTTCTCTTGCTTCTTTCTGCACCTCTCTTGCTTCTTTCTGTACCCTTCTTCCCTTTTTTGCATCCCTCTTGCCTCTTTCTGCAGTTCTCTTGTCATTATCTGTACCTCGCTTGCCTCTTTCAGCAATTCTCTTGCCTCTTTCTGCACTTCTCTTGCTTGTTTCTGTACCTCTCTTGCGTCTTTCTGCACCTCTGTTGCCTCTTTCTGGACCTCTCTTGCCTCTATCTGCAGCTCACTTGCCTCTTTCTACACTTCTCTTGCTTCTTTCTATACTTCTGCTGCTTCTTTCAGCAATTCTCTTGCCTCTTTCTGCACTTCTCTTGCTTGTTTCTGCACCTTTCTTGCGTCTTTCTGCACCCCTGTTCCCTCTTTCTGCACTTTTCTTACCTGTTTCTGCACCTCTCTTGCCTCTTTCGGCACATCTGTTGCTTCTTTCTGCACTTCTCTTGCCTCTTTCTGCACCCCTCTTGCCTCTTTCGGCACCTCTGTTGCTTCTTTCTGCCCTTCTCTTGCCTCTTTATGTACCCCTCTTGCCTCTTTCTGCATTTCTCTTGCTTCTTTCTGCACCCCTTTTGCCTCTTTGTGCACCTCGCCTGCCTCTTTCTGCACCTCTCTTGCCTTTTTCTGCAGTTCTCTTGCCTCTTTCAGTACCTTTTTTGCTTCTTTCTGCACTTTTCTTGCCTCTTTCTGTACCCCTCTTGCCTCTTCCTGCACCTCTGTTGGTTCTTTCTGCATTTCTCCTATTTCTTTCTGCACATCTGTTGCAAATTTCTGCATCCCTCTTGCCTCTTTCTGTACCCCTCTTCCCTCTTTCTGCACCTCTCTTGCCTCTGTCTGCACACCTGTTCCCTCTTTCTGCACCCTTTTTGCCTGTTTCTACAACTCTCTTGCCTCTTTCTGCAGTTCTCTTGCCTCCTTCTCCTCCTCACTTGCCTCTTTCTGCACTTCTCTTGATTCTTTCTGCACGCTTCTTCCCTTTTTCTGCACATCTCTTGCCTCTTTCTGCACCTCTCTTGCCTCTTTCTGCACATCTCTTGGTACTTTATGCACTGCTCTTGCCCCCTTTCTGCACCCCTCTTGCCTCTTTCTGCACCTCTTTTGCTTCTTTCTGCACTTCTCTCTCCTCTTTCTGCACCCCTCTTGCCTCTTTCTGCACCTCTGTTTCTTCTTTCTGCACTTCTTTTGTCTCTTTCTGTACATCTCTTGCTTCTTTCTGCACCCCTGTTGTCTCTTTCTGCACTCGTCTTCCCTCTTTCTGCACCTCGCTTGCTTCTTTCTGTATTTCTTTTGTTTCTTTATGCACCTCTCTTGCTTCTTTCTGCACCCTTCTTCCCTTTTTTGCATCCCTCTTGCCTCTTTCTGCACCTCTCTTGCCTCTTTCTGCACCTCTCTTGCCTCTTTCTGCACCTCACTTGCCTCTTTCTGCACTTCTCTTGCTTCTTTCTACACCTCTGTTGCTTCTTTCAGCAATTCTCTTGCCTCTTTCTGCACTTCTCTTGCTTGTTTCTGTACCTCTCTTGCATCTTTCTGAACCTCTGTTGCCGCTTTCTGCACCTCACTTGCTTCTTTTTGCCCCCCCTCTTGCCTCTTTCTGCACCCCTCTTCCCACTTCCTGTATCTCTTTTGCCTCTTTCTGCACCCCTGTTCCCTCTTTCTGCACCTTTCCTGCCTGTTTCATACCTCTCTTGCCTCTTTCTGTACCTCTGTTGCTTCTTTCTTCACTTCTCTTGCCTCTTTGTGCACTCCTCTTGCCTCTTTCAGCACCTCTGTTGCTTCTTTCTGCACTTCTCTTGCTTCTTTCTGCACCCCTCTTGCCACTTTCTGTACCCCTTTTGCCTCTTTGTGCACCTCTCCTGCCTCTTTCTGTACCTCTCTTGGCTTTTTCTGCAGTTCTCTTGCCTCTTTCTGCACCTCTTTTGCTTCTTTCTGCACTTTTCTTGCCTATTTCTGTACCCCTTTTGCCTCTTTCTGCACCTCTGTTCGTTCTTTCTGCACTGCTCTTACTTCTTCCTGCACATCTGTTGCAAATATGTGAGGTCATAAGCAGTACATTGCAGTGGTGTAAGTTATAGTTAGCTCAGCTAACTTAAAGTGCTGAATTTCTATGGTTTTGTATGAGTGAAATGTTAGCCTAATTATAACATCCCTCTAACCTTTGTTTTTTTCAGATAATTTCTAAGGTTTTTTAACTCTATTTCCTAACTATAATGTCCCTGTAACCTTTGTTTTTTTCCTGTGCTTGCAACAGTGTGTGAGTGGGCATTGGAGTGGGTGAATCACCGTCTCAGTGGGTCTCTGAGTGGGTGTGTCAGTGTCTGAGTGAATCTGTGAGTGGGTCAGTGTCTCAGCAGGAGACTGAGTGATCAAATCAGTGTCTTAGTGGGCCTCTGAGTAGGTTTCATCTGATTATGAGTGGGTCTCTGATTGCATCTATCAGTGTCTGAGTGGGTGTTTCAGTCTCTGAGAGAGTGTGCGAGTGGGCCAGTGTCTGACTGAGTCTCTGATTGTATCAGTCTGTGAGTGGGCCTCTGAGTGGGTGCATCAGAATCTCAATGGGTCTCTGAGTGGATCCATCAATGTCTGAGTGGATCTCTGACTGGGAGTGTCAGTGTCTGAGTAAGTCTTTGAGTGGGTGTCTAAATAGATCCTTAATTATGACAGTGGATCTCTGAGTGAGGGTGTCTGAGTGAGTCTGTGAGTTGGGCAGTGTCTGAGTGGGTGTCTGAGTGATTGATTCAGCATCTCAGTGGATCTATCAGGGGATGCATTAGAGTCTGAGTGGGCTTCTAAATGGGTGTTTGAGTATCTGAGATGGTCTCCCAGTGGGTTCAGCAGTATCTGAGTAGGTCTCTGAGTGGGTGTGTCACTGTCACAGTGAGTCTGTGAGTGGGTGCATCACCGTCTGAGTACATCTCTAAATGTCTCAGTCTGAGTGGGTCTACAAGTGGGTCTGTGAGTCTCTCAGTGTGACTGTGTGTATGTGCGTCAGAGCTTCAGTGGGTCTGCGAGTGGGTATCTCAGTACCTAAGTGGATCTGTGAATATGTACATCGGTGTCTGAACCGCTCTGTGAGTAGATATCTGAGTATCTGAGTGGATCTCTGATTCAGTGCATCACTGTCTGAGTGGGAATCTGAGTGGGTGTCTCAGTGTCTGAGAGAATCTCTGAGTGGGTCACTGACTACATACATCTACGAGTCAGTGCATGAGTCTCTAACTGAGTCTCTGAGTGGGTTTTATGGGTCTTTGCCTGTCTGCAAGTGGGTATGTCAGTGTCAGAGGGCAACTGTGAGTGGGTGAATAAGTTTCTAAATGGGTGTGTCTCTGGGTGCATATTTGTCTGTGAGTGAATGTGTGAGTGTCTAAGTAAAAGTCAGGGCAGGTGTGTGTATATATATTTATATATATTAGTTGTCTTTTTTTACCAATATTCACGATGACATAGCGATCTCCCCATGACTTTACACAGGGGGTCACACAGACGATCGTGGCATATTTGCAAATATTGCTTGTGTTCCAAAAAATCAATTTTAGACACAAAGGGGCATATTATCAAGAACGGAGTTAAAATTATCGCCGGTTTAGCGGCAGAAAACTGCCGCTAAGCGGCGATAATGGGCTTGATAATATGCTCTGGAGAATTCCAATAGAAGCCCATGTTCACACCAGAACATGGACTTCTATTGGAATTCTCAAGGGCCTATTATCAAGCCCATTATCGCCGCTTTAGCGGCAGTTTTCTGCCGCTAAACCTGCGATAATTTTTAACGCCGTTCTTGATAATATGCCCCATAACGTTTCATTAACACCTCCATTTGTCAAGCATAGGGCCAGAGTACCTGCACCCTGAACCCTGATATCACCTTTCATACAAATTTTCAGCCCCCAGCGCCTTGACACCCTCAGGTAATTGTTTGCGCTTTACAAGTACTGGACATTTACATTACATTTACATTTACATTCCCCGATCCATAAAATGACAGCCTCAACTCTCTCTTCAGGTTGCGGCCAGCCAATCACACCATTCCTGTTGGCTCACGACGTAGCGATTAATCGCAACTTCTCTGCAAAATGATGAAGAGCACAGATTTCACTAACTATTTCTTTTACATTTTCTCAAAAACTACTGGACGGATTTACACCAAATAACAAAAAACACAATCCGCGGAGCTAAATCTAGCTTTCTGCCAAATTTGGTGTAATTCCGTCCAGTGGTTCAGGCTTCAGTCGTGTTGACACGTCCTATGGGAATTAACATTGAAACACATTCTTTTTTCAAATCCACATTTCTCAGCCCCCCCCCCCCCTACATGAATCACCACAAAACTTTCCATGTGCAACAGGAATCACCGGGCCATTTGTTTGGGAAAATTCTGTGAAGATTCGTCAAACAGCACTAAAGTTATAGGCAAGTCAAAAAATGATTTGTCTGTGGAAACATGGTCCTAACTATAACTACCTATATATATATATCTATATGCTATATAGATGCATATTATCTACTGCTTGTTGCCAGTAGATAGTTATAGTTAGGACCCACTTTCACTAGAAAAATGTATTTTGACAAATCTTCACGAAATTCTCTAAAAATAAAAGGGCCCTACACCATTTAGATGTGCAAGGAACGTTTTGGAGTGATCTGTCAAGCAGGGGCTGAGAAAAAGGGGAAGTAAAAAAAAAGCGTTTCCCATGTTAATTGCTTTAGGGATTTTAGACACGACTACAGCCCGAACCGCTGAACGTATTTACACCAAATTTAGCAGAAAGGTAGGTCTTGGTACAGAAAGCGCCCTTTTTGCTATTTGTTGTAAATCGGGAAGTGTTAGCAGGCATCTCGGGACTCTGACTCAGCCGAGTCCCAAACAAAAACCTAAAAAAAGAGAAGGGGGTAGGGTAGGAATACCCTGACCCTCTAGGCCTGGTGTTGGGATCCTCAGGGACACCACCAACGCCAAAAAGCACTTAAAAGAAAACATTTTTCAGTTAAAATCACAACAGATTTGCAGCAAAATTTTTAAATAAAAACAAGTGCTGTCTCCAGTGCTTGTTTATACTATATCCCCCAGCTGGGCCAGGTCCTGGGGGCATGCAGTATTCAATAAAAAGATGGAGGGGGCATATGTGGTCCTATCCTAGAGGTCTTTTTTAGCCCTGGGGACCACCACCTTCCCCAGGCTTTATTTAAATTTGGGAGGGTGCAGCATGGATCCCCCTCCATGGGATCATTGAGTCCTAGGGACCACCACCTCTCTGGGGCTTTTTATCAATAGTGGAGGGAAGTCATGTGAACCCCTCTCCTGGGGCTATAATATGGCCCAGAGACAACACCTCCTCGGGGATAAATAAATAAAGATGCAGGAGCAGCACAGACCCCCATGGGCCCCAGGGACCACCACCTCCCCGGGGCCAAATACATATTGAAAACCATATACAGACCCAGGGACCACCATCTCCATGGGGCCAGCCCATACATACTAAAGAAGGAGGGCCACGCGAGCCCGTCTTCTAGAGCCATAATTGGCCCTGGGAACTGCCATTCCCAGGGCCGGCTCCTACTATCTCCCGAGGTGCCCACCCTTGAGAGAAAGCTGTTTGCTTTCACTTGGCAGGACCTGAGACTGCTCCTGCTGAGCATGAACAAACACTAACTCCGCTCTGAGCAAGTGGGAGCTGTTAAACTGCTTCCTCTTGCTGGTAGCAGAGTTTTCATCTGTTTCCCTGCCCACTGTCATGAGGGCAGGGAAACAGATAAAAAATTGCTCAGGTATGCAGGGAGCTGCTTATTTAGCAACTCCCTGCATGTAGGGGCATCACCAGCTCCCGCAGGTTGGCTAGAACCGCAGGGGCATTAGGGCTCCCCCCACGGTCCTCTTCAAAGCACACTGGGTACCTGGGTGGGACCAGGGAACCCAGGTAGATGAGGCCGGGCCCTGGGGCATGGGGTCCTTAGGCCCTCCATTGCAGAAAAGGCAAAACAGAGGGCAGAAAAACAAGCAGATGTGGGAAAACCAAAGCAGAAGATGGCAAAACTGAGGGCAGAAAATTAGCAGAAGAGACGAAATGGAGGGCAGAAGAACGAGCAGAAGAGGCAAAACAGGGCAGAAAAACAAGCAGAGAAAGGCAAAACAGAGGGCAGAAAAACAAGCAGAAAAGGCAAAACAGCAAGAAATGAGCAGAGGGGGCACAAACAGAGGGCAGCATGTAGACAGGCAGCAGAGTGTGGAGGACTGTGGGCAAGCTGGACAGGAAAACTATCACGGGGGAGCTAACACAAGGACCTGCTTAATTTTAACAGAAATTAAGCCTCAATGGGAAACACTTACATATATAAACATAGCAGGTGCCCCAATTGAAGCTCCACGTCTGTAAAGGACAAACTATCCTGACGTCCTAGGCTTGACAAAGACAAAGCAAGTGTATTTTCTCAGCAATTGCACATTGAGAGACCATCTGAAATGTTTCATGGAGGTGAATGCATCATTGATCTATTGGATTGCAATGTGTAGTGACTGTGATGACTGGGTTCTTTCTTGTCCTTACCTGATGAGAGCAGAGTTCATAGTTCTCTCTTTAAATAACTACAAGTATACAAATGTGCAAAATCACCTGGAGCTCTGTCTATTTGGTCCCGCCCTCTCCACGTTTGTGGTATGCAATGATCTTCCTGCCTTTTGCCAGGTTGTTGGGCAGCTTGACAAAAGGCCCCCCAGCAATTTTCCCTCCAATTTTAGATACACATTTAGATGCTGTGGAATAGGAGGACATCCCTACCAAACAAAGAAGCACTTACCTCATATAGTTAAGAGGAAGGACCCTTGTTCAGTAGAGATTTACCATTTTGTACTTTTGTCGTCTTCTCTATAGGTTTCATGTTATCACAATTATCTGGGTAAAGACACACGAGGACCAATCACATTGCCAAAACACACACAAGGTCACTGGTGACATTTCCTATAGCTCCATTACGCAGTTGTACTGTAGAATACGTACTGGACATTTACCCAAGGAGGTAGCTCTTAGTAATTAACCAGTAGAAAGTACTCCACTTGTGTTGATATTTTGTGAAAAACTGTGGACTCTTTTGGATAAAGGGGCAGGGGTCATTGTGACCCAGTCACTGACACAGCTACTTATACCCCACAGATACTCAGGTACTCAAACATCTACTGACAGACCCCGTCAAACACAGATATACCCACTCACAAACCCACTTAGAGACTCACCCACTCACAGACCCACTCCATACCCACTCACAGACCTTCTTGGACACTCTCACACACACACTCAAAGACCCACTCAGACAGTCATGCACCAACTCCCCAGACACACTTAGACACTCTCACAGCCACTCACAGACACATGCAGACACTAATGCATCATTTCACAGACTCACTCAGACACATACATCTACTCATAGACCCACTCAGACACTCATGCACCCACTTACAGAGCCACTCATTCTCTCTCACAGCCACTGATAGACCTACTCAGACTCATACACCCACTCACAGAACCAACCAGAGACTCACACACCCACTCACAGACCCACTCAGACAATCCTAAATTCACTGACTGACTCACACACTCATGGAAGTACTCACAGACCCATTCAGACACTCATGCACCTATTCAGACACCCACTCAAACACTCATGCACCTACTCACTGACCCACCCAGACACCTATGCACCCACTCATACACAGTGATATACTTATGCAGCCACTCTCAGACCCTCTGAGACACTCAAACACCCACTCACACACCCATTGAGACACTCATTCACACACCCACTCAAACACCCATTGAGACACTCACACACTCATTCAGACACCCACTGAGACACTCATGGACTCACTCACACACTCACTCTCAAAGGATATAGTTAGGAAATTAAATTTGAAAAACCTTAGAACCAAACATTACAGGGATGTTATAGTTAGGAAATAACATTAAAAAAACATAGAAATTCACACAAAAAAAGTTACAGTGACGTTATAGGTAGCGAATAACATTAAAAAAACTTTGAAATTCACAGCAAAAAGCAAAGGTTACAGGGATGTTATAGTTAGCAAATAGATTTTTAAAAAACCTTAGAAATGTACTGGAGAAATCAAAGGTTACAGGATGTTATAGCTAGGCTCAGATTTCACTAGCACAAAACCAGTGAAATTCAGCAGTTATAGTGACCTGAGCTAACTATAACTTGCATCCCCGCAATGTACTGCTTATGACCTCACATATTACCTCACTCATGACATGGTCAGTGACATCATTGATGACATCTCAAATGACATCACTGATGACATTGTGATAGTTAGAACCTAGTTTTTATAGGAAAAGCATTTTTTGTTTTGCTAATAACTTCTGTGCCATTTGACGAATCTTAATGAAATTTTCAAAACTAGTTTGCCACTCACTGCAGCTGCTGTATGTAAAGTTTTAGAGTGATTTGTCAAGCAAGTGCTAAGAAAAATGGGGGTCACAAAACATGTTTCCCCATGCAGTTTCCCATAGGGATTTTAGACACAACTAAAGCTATTACCGCTTGAACGGAATTACAATAAATTTTGCAGAAAGCTAGATCTTGGCCCAGAAAGATCTCTTTTTGTAGTTTGGTATAAATCTGTTCAGTAGTTTTGGAGTTGTTTAAGAAAAAAGATTTATGTATATCTAGGGACACGGATCCACCACAGATCTACGTACCAACAGCAAAACCGTGATTGGCTGGCCGCAACCTGATGGGAAAGTTGTGGCTCCCATTTTCTATTAACAGGACTTGGTCCTGGGGAGTAAAAATCACAGATAAATGGAATGAAAGAGTCAGGGTAGAGGTGCCCTGACAGCATGGGTCTGATACAGGAGGCTGTAAGGGAGCCTTCGTGAGAAATAAATTGCAAATAACATTTTTTGCACAAGCATGGATCCACATCCACTCACAGACCCACACACCCACTCACACACCCTTACAACCAATCTCACCCCCACTCACAGACCCACAAAACCACTCTCATACCCACTCACAGATGTACACAGCCAATCAAACCACCACTCAAACACCCATAGAGCCACTCACACACTCTCCCAAATGCCTGCATAGCCACTCACTCCCATACCTATTCACAAACCCATACAGCCACTCACACACCCACTCACACAGCCATGCAGCCACTCACACAACCCTATAGCCATTAACACACCCACTCACAGATCCTCAAGACCACTCTAACCCCTACATATAGACCCATACAGCCAATCAAACACCCACACATATACTCACATTCACATACACCTACACAACCACTCACATAACCACTCACAGATCCATACAGCCACTCACACACCCACACACAGACCCACACAGCCAATCAAACCCCCACTCAAACACCCACATAGACACTCACACTCATACACTCTCTCACACACCAACACAACCAATCATACACTCTCTCCCATAACCCCACAACCACTCACACACCTATTCACACAACCATACAGCCACTCACACACCTACTTACAGATACAGAAACCCACTCACACACCCCCTCACAGACCCACAGACCTACTCACACACCCACACAAGCACTCACATAGCTACTCACAGATCCATAAAGCCACTCACACACTCATATAGCCACCCACACACCCACACAGCCACTCACACACTCTCTCATATACCAATACAACCAATCATACACCCATTCACAGAATCATGCAACCTCTCACACAACTACTTACCAATACAGAAAACCAATCCCACACCCACTCACAGACCCACACAACCAATCAAACCCCTACTGAAACACCCACACAGACTCTCACACACTCTCTCACATAACCACACAACCACTCACACACCTATTCACACAACCATTCAGCCACTTACACAACCATACAGCCATTAACATACCCACTCACAGACCCATAGAACCACTACCATATCCACACACAGACCTACACAGCCAATCAAACCCCCAATCAAACACCCATACAGATGCTCACATACACCTACACAGCCACTCACACACCCACTCACAGACCCATACAACCACTCACACACCTGCTCACACACACACACTCAGACCCACATAGTCAATCAAACCCCCACTCAAACACTCATACTCATACACTCTCTCGCATACCCACACAACCAATCACACACTCTCTCACATATCCACACAACCACTCAAACACCTATTCACACAACCATACAGCCACTCACACACCCACTTACAGATGCAGAAAACCACTCATGCACCCACTCACAGACCCACACAGCCACTCACACACCCACACAATCACTCACACAGCTACTCACAGACCCACACAGCCAATCAAACCCCTGTGAAAACACCCACACAGATACTCACACACTCTCTCACACACCCACACAACCACTCACACACAGAGACCCATACAGCCACTCACATACCTATACACTCACTCACACACCCACACAGATAAAGAAAACCACTCCCACACCCACTCACAGACCCACAAAGCCAATCAAGTACCCATGTAGACACTTACACACTCTCTCACACAATAGCTCACACACACCTACTCACACACCCATACAACCACTCTCACACCCATACAGCCATTCAAACACCCCCATAGACTCTATCATACTCTCTCACATACCCACACACACAATCACGCACCCATACAACCACCCACAAACCCATACAGCCACTCACACACCCACACAGACACTCACTCACTCTCTAACAGTCTGACACAACCACTCAAACAACTGCTCACACACCTATACAGCCACTTTCACACCAACTCACAGATCCACACAGCCATTTAACCCCCCAAACAAACACCCACACAAACACTCACATGCCCACACAGCCACTCACACCCTTTCACAGACCCATACAGCTACTAAATTAGAACTACACATAGAACAGGATGCAGTCTCTTAAGTTGTTGAGTAACACCCTGTTGCTTGTGCCTGTTGAATGTTCTCCATCGTTTCGATATATTCCATCCATGTTGTAGCATAAGTTGTTATGGCATATTGAGCCCATGGTGTGGTCTTGAAGTAATGCTGAAAAGGTTTTAGTGCCGTATTTCCTGGATTTCTCTAACTGCGGACAAAAGTAGTTTGACTACAGCCACTTCTGTCTTTGGTAAATGTTGAAGAACACAGAGGCAGTGTGTGGGAAAAGTGACATTAATTTACAAAAGGTATCCTTCATTAGGATTTCTAGTCCTACCCCAGTAAATATGCCTAGGTCACCCAAGCAATATCTACATTAGGTAAACCTAGGTCCCTGTTAATGCAACTCTGTCTGGCCTAAAACTCAAAACTATGGTCCACAATCCAGACTGACCATTTCGGAGACAAGCAGGAGTAGCACACAGAAAAAGACAGCAACAGAATGAGACAGATTTGAAGATGAAAAGCAGCTAAAATGGAGAACAGTGAGTACAATTTGAAATAACATATTTGATTGGATGGTGAAGATGTGATTGGCTTTGGAAAAATAAAAAAAGTTATGTTGCTTGGGATATGCTGGGAATTGCTAATAGTCAACCACACCTGCTACAGTTAATGTGAAGCTAATATGCTGTTTAGAGAAAGTCTTCTGAACTTTACACTTTCTGGTAGGCAGAGACTATTGGAAACCCATTTACTATGGGAACAGAGCTAAAAGAGTGTGGGGAAAGGGAACAAAAGAGATTGCAGTGTGAAGCTGAAAAGCAGACTGGTGTACAAAAATTGCTCTGTAGAGAGTGTATGTTGAGTAATTGACAATATTTTAAAAAATAAAATATATTTTAAATGCACTAACAGCAGATTGTTGAATGTTTTTAGAGATTCTGTGTGGATCTTTGGATCAGTTCTAGAGTCACACGGGAGGTCGCACTGAGCCCCACTGTGGATCTGTGGATACAGAAAATACCCTATCAAAGTGTTCTTTACAGGAATCATGGAAAGGGTTAAAAATAGTGACCATTTAGGAGTGGTATAACATAATTAAAAGATGAAAGAAACTTTGTCATTTGCTAAGTACAGGTGTATGAGTAAGAGCATAGTGGGAAAGGTAGCCATTTTAGGTTCTTTTCTACTGAGAGAGGAGGAGGATTGCCATAGTTCTGACTTGAAATTTGCAGTTAAAAAAACAGATGGTTCGAGATATTGCAATAATAGTTAGAGTACAGCAAAGAGATTTTACAGATATGTTAATTAGGTTGCAGAATAACAATTATATTGATAAAAAGCTATGAGCGTATGTAAGCTAAAGAAATGTGTAGCTGGTGGACACAACAGTAAAAGATAAAATAGAAGGGAGCTTAGATGAGAACATGAATAAAACTATATTGAGCAGCAAATGAGTAGGATGAATTGCTGTACTGAAACTATCATTATTCTACCAAGCCAGTATGAATGAATTTGTTTGAAATTAGATGTGGTTGCTTGCTTATCAAATGAATTTATTAGTATGTAATTTTCACCCACTCACCTAGTCAGGCAGCAACTTACACATCTAGTTACACTCCTATAAAATTACTTAGGTACTCACTACTCTTATAGCCAGATAGTGACTGACACACTCAGTCACACACCCATAAAAGCATTCACGCACCCATTTTCTTATCTACACATCCACTTACATAGTCATTCACATACCCATACAGGCTCTCTCACACCCACTCACACACCTATAGAGCTATTAGTCTGGGGCATTAGAGACTGCTCTCAGCTACAATGTACAGAAGACAATTTTTTTAAAGTTAGTCTCATTACCAAAGTCATGCTCCAATTTTAACTGCCACATGGAACTTAGTGTCCCTTACATAACTGAAAAAAATTGTATGGCACCGATTTTAATGTGGCACTCAGTATGGTGGAAGGAGACTCTCTCTCTCACAAGAGATATTATAAATGATGTTTTGAAACTAGATTGTGTGGGTAAGGTCAGTTGGCTACGTTATGTTGAATCTACCCTAAAAGCATCAGGGTTACACCATCTTTTTGTTGACCCTATATCGTGCCAATCTATTTCTAAAAAAGATCTACAAACTCACTTATTGTCTAGTCTGCAATCAAGAAGGAATTTCACAAAAAGCAAGTTATCGACAGTTAGAGCATTCCTGACGGTCCCGAGCATTATGCAAATGGATATGAATTTAACTTATTTATCGTTCATCACTAATTTACAACACAGGTATATATTGGTGAGATTCTGGTTAAACTACATCCATTTGATGTTGGGCCTTCCACAAAATACTTATGTAGCTTTCGATCTCCCATTCTGTGCATGTGATGATCGATCTATTCAGAATGATTTGCACTTCCTGTTTTTTTGTAAATATTACTGTGATGATAGAAAAAGTTTTATTGTCCCCCTGTTGCGCAAAATGAATTTTAAACAGTGTTGTGTAGCCCTCTACTTTTTGCAGTGATTATCCGACCCTCTTACATGTTTTTCAGTAGTGTCTTTTCTTTTATCTGTTTTAAAAAAGAAACGTTTAATCCGATGAATTTTATACTCAACATAAGAACCGAACTACCGAAATGATCCAATAACTGTGCGTGTTTATGAATTGTATTTTTTCTACCTTTTTAATGAGACTATTGTATTTTAATATGTATTTGATGCTGGAAATTTGTAATTTTTGTATTCTAAGTCTATCGCAATATTGAAATGTTTTATGTGTAGTATACTTTTTATGCCTTCATTGAGATGGCGAAATAAAGTTATCCTGACTGACTGACTGACTATAGAGCTATTCATGTACTGCACACTCAGACAGTAAGTTACACACACACTTACATACCCATACACCCAGATCTACACTCAGTCACCCACCCAAGCAGCCAGTCACATATCTAGTTACAAAACCATAAAGCCACTCACACACCCTTTCAGATAGCAACAGATGCACTTACACATTTAGTCACACACCCGCACCGCACTTATGTATCCATTGGTAACAGAGACACTTGCACAAACACCCAAACACACACTAACACAATCAGTCCCCAATCCACACAGCCACTTACATACCTACTTAGATACCTATATAGTCACTAACACATCCAGTTGCACACCCACACAGCTACTTACACAACCAGTGACACACCCACAAAGGCACTGACACACTCACTCACATATGCACTCAACCACTCACATACCCAATCACCCACCCATACAGCTACTCATATAGCCATTTATACACCCATACATTCACAGTATCTTAACACTGACATAACCAATAATCTAGCTTCTCACTTGCTTATAGTATGTAACTAAATAAAATGTAATGTAAAGTTAAATGTATTCCATATTTGCTTTTCAGATATCTACTTATGTTTAAAGAGGAGGATCTATAATGCTGAGAAAGACAGAAAGGAGAAAATAACAGAAGAAAAAGTACTATCTGCTTAAAAGTGAGAGTAAAAACAGCACATGATGTGGACTTACTGGAAAAAGAGCTGCTGGTAAGAAAACTAAGGCGTTTGTTAAAACAGTTTATTGGAAAATGCACAATGAGGAAAAAGTTTCAAATAAAAAGCGAAGTTTACAATCGAGTCACAGTGGAGAAGGAGTAAGTCAGACTGAAAGAGGAAAATGTTATACAAAAACACCTAATTTGACAAGGATGCAGAAACAATTTAAAGAAATACTAATCAGTATGTTAGGAAGTAGGGTAACAGAGAATTTGCTATGAAACATGAAGCAGTATAACAGGAGAAGAGCAGCACTGAAACAAAAACAATATATTGTGAGTGTGGTTAATAAAGCATTTGCCCTGAAGGGCAAACTATTTTTCTTGGTACTAAACCGAATGAGAACACTGGATAAAACAGTGTTGTCTATGAAGAAAAGAAGCCAAAAATAGGCTTGATAATACAAGTAATTTTTGCAATTTTTTCAAAGGAGAATGGAAGCATAGTTCTAGTGCTGCAGCTTTCTTTAATGAAGAAAGCTACTTACAACAAAATGAATTAGTGCATGTGATTGCATGCGGTTGAAACAACAGGCCGATGCTATGAGGTAAAAGAAGATACTCCAATTGCAAAAGAGGAGCTGATTCCTAGAAATGTAGAGGAAGAGATTGGCGAAGAGGTACATGGAAGACATAGACATGCCCCTGTGTACAAATGGGACTGCAGTAGTATTTGTAGTATTTGCCAGGAATCAATTGATATATTAAGAATCGTTCTATGCCAATTTCCAGACAACAAGATTGCAATATTGCAAGCATTAGACCCATGCAAAGTGAGGAAATACACTAATTTACAAGGACACTCATTGGCGTGTCTATTGAGGAAAGTGTGCACAAGCACCTTTCATCATTTTCGAATGTTAGCTGTTTTTCATTAAAAAATGCGTAATTTGGTTAGAAGACTTCACTTTGTAAAAAGTCCTGCATTGTGTTTAGGAGAAATGAACAAAGCATTTCTGTATGTTAGATAATCACAGGTTAAAATTGTGTGTGAAGATATTTATTTATGGTTCTATGGTCGTGAAGTGCAGTCTGGACAAAATGAGGAGTTGAAATATTCAAGTGTAGAGGAACAAATCATAGATATTAGCATTGCTTACTTTAGACGAGAAGTAGCAAAGTTGAAGGCAGTTTCTACAAAGAAACCAAACTATTGGCCTGATTTAGATCTTGTCGGATGAGTTACTCCATGACAACAGTGATGGACATCCCATTCTCCAAAATATAAATCCCATTAAATCCTATGGAATTTCTTTTTCGGTGAGTGGGATATCCTTCACTGCTGTGATGGAGTAACCCATCCGACAACATCTAAATCAGGCTCTATGTTTGCATTTGTTGTTGGCACACCCACTGCAAAGGCCAAATTCGAATTGTTGATGTGTGCCTAAAACTGAAGAAGAAAACAGAGAAAAGTGACTAGATTTTGCAATATTTATTTGTTGAGTAACGTTTTGATTTGTCCACACGCTAGATTATGTGCAAGTATTACTACGACAAATTAGAGGAGAACCAAATGCCTGCCAGAGGAATGCACAATAAGTTTGAGGTGGTTGAAATTCTAGAGGAACTTTAGCATCTGAATGTTTATCAAACAATACTGATACAATCTATAGACCCTTTTCAACAATAGTTTGTATGAAAACAAAGACTGGGAAACTACCACCCATTAAGCTTCTGAAAGGGCTTACAATTAGAGTTGTGTATTTGCCTTTAGATTTTAATCGCAATATTGAAACCATGGGTGTAGAGAGAGATTTGGAAGAACTACTTGTTATTCTGGTGAATGGTGTGCCCACACAAAAAACTATCTGGCAGGAAATAGTCGATGTAAATAAGGATAATGAAACTACATTGCATCTTAAAGAGAATAATTTGTACTATAAAAATGTAGCTGTTTGTCATACATGGAAGTTGCATGGAGGAAGAAACGTTGCCTTCATGTAAACAATTTGAAAAAGTGGATAGATGTAGATCTGAAGAAATATATGAGCACTACAGTATCCATTTGCTATATTCAAAAGAGGTTGTGGGGGATGCTATAGAACTGTATCAGATGAAACAAGCTAAAGGACCTCCAATAAGTGTTTGGGAGAAAAGTTTAGATGCTCAATGTTTTCTTCAACTATTTCCAGCTGGAGTAGGTGGACTGTATGATGCCCCCCCTGTGCAAATACCTGCAGTATAGTATAGATCAACAAGATTATATTGAGAGGACCTTAGATGTCAACAAGTATTCCATGTGTATTCCATCTGTTGTTTGTAAGAGATTTGTCTAGACTGTCATATGCTGTTAATCAAATTTTTAAGGCAGGAGTTAATGAACAAAATATGTCTGCAAAAGACTTTGTTGAAAAAAATCATTGGAAAAGATGTGAAGCTTCGAGTACAATTTGATAAATTTGATGACTTGCCAACGTGGGGCCAATGAGTACTGGCATGGTCGTCATGGTGAGTTCAAGTGTAGGTACTTTAACCACAGATTTCAAACTATGCTGTCCTTCGGCTGCAATAAAAAAATCACCCATCTGGAACAATTACTGATTTCTTTTGGTGAAGAGTACCAAGCAAGAGGTGCTCTTCATATTCATATGCTGTTGTGAGTAAAAGATGTGCCTAAATTTGGAACAGACACAGATGAGTCTGTACTTTCTTTCATAGAGCAGTATATTATATGTAGCATTCCGAAAGACACTGAGGAAAAAGGCCTAAAGCAGCAAGTACTCTGTTTCATATCACAAGTACTGTCAGCAGAAGTACAGAGCAAAAGGAAAATTTTACAGAAAATGTTGTTCTGAATTTCCAAGACCTGCTACTTCAAAAGAAAGACTGAACAGTTTTATGACTGCAGTAAGGCATACACTTACTCGTAAATCATCAAAAAACACCTACAACTTCAGGACGACAGAGGCTTCAAAATATTTTAATGACTACAATCCTATCATTATGAAAATGTGGAATGGCAATATGAATATTCAATTTGTGGCAGACAACTACATAGGTATTGCTCATTATGTTACTACATACGTAATAAAATACTGTTCTACGTCAGTAGCCAAGCTGGCACTGGTAAAAGTTCCATAATACAAGTTCTTACTGCTTTTCTACAACTGAAAAACAAGAGATTTGTGTCTATCAATCTCATCCAAGCACATCATGTGGCTGGTTCCACACAGTAGGCCAAAAGGGCTCCTGGGTAGTTACCTGTCTTGTCCCACTACTCTACAGGAGGTCCCATTAGAAGGTTTGACCGAAAATGAAGCTTCTTCTGCCCAGCTGGGGACAGCTAATGCTGAAGTATCACTTCTTCCTGTTACATCAACCAATGCCATATATTCATTATGTACAGAATTACAGATTTGAGTTCTGAAAACAGGCAATGATGGTGTCTACCGCAATGTACCACCATTAGAGTCGTCTACCAGTACTACACACCTCCAAGAGCCTCCGAACTTTGTGCAAACAGACTCCGGCTATTTTATCGTTGTCTTTGACAACTTCTCTTCATATTCGTCAGACCCAGATCCACTTCCACAAAGGGGACCACGTGAATTTTACGTTTGGCTCAAAAAGACATACTTTATCCCTCCATGGATGTACATTTGGTTTACAATTTCATTGCTTTTCTGCTTCATCTGGATTGGTTTTGAGACTGTCTTTTTTCTACTTCTGAACGGACACTATCTGCCAGAACGCTCTGCTGTTGAACTGGTAAATGAGGTTTTGAAACCCCATTCTTCATTACACAAAGTTTGAAGAGACCCTTACCTAGTGAACATTTCAGTAAGGGTGGGAGGCTAACTCCGCTCCGCCGGTGGATTTTGCAGATTTTTTCCCACTCCGTGCTCTGCTTCGAGCACAAAGTTTGGCAAAAACTCCGTCAAAACCGCGTAGCGTAGTTTAACCGCAATACCATCTGCTGGGACACTACCTCGTGGGTCAAAGACTTCTGCTGCACTGTTTGCGCACGCTCAGAGTGACGCTCGCTTACGTTCAGTCTCTTTCCTGACCGCGTAGAGCGTGCACGACAATAATGGCGGCGCAAGCAGGGATGAGCAACTCCCAGGAGTCAGGAGGGCTCTGTGCTGCCAGGGACAGGAACCGCAGTCACCTTTGCCATCTCCCTGGGAAGCCTTGCAGCTACTGAAGGGAAGAATGAAGATTCAAAAGCCTCTCCACTCCCTCCATGCAGCCAGAGGCTTCTCCATCTCCCACTGCTGCTTTCCGGTGAGTTTCGCATGCACAGCGCGAAAACTACTGTCTTAACTTACTTAAGTTCTGAGGTCAGGGGAGGGAGCATGTGGTGCATTAGCACTAGCAGTGTTATTGAGTTGAGGGGTAGGCGGCCACCAAAAACATTTTATGCTCCTGGGCACTCATTTAATACATATAAGGGGCAGTTAGGAGTGAAGATCCTCTACGTGAAGATGCCACGGGAGCTACATTCAAAGTGTGGAGCAAAACAGTGGGTTGTAGCTGATGTATGCGCAAAGGTATGACTTACTGCTGCTGTATCCATCTGTGCTCACTTACAGGCTGTGAATGATTTCATTGATGCAACTGCTGAGCTGTAATCATTAATCAGAGATCCCATTTTACGAGAGGAACTGACAGACAGGCGCTGTAACAATTACGAATCCATGAGCTGTGAAGTGCGGCCTCTTTAGTGAGAGAGAATGTGCTACGTGATGGATTTTTTTGTATAGGTTAAGTAAGGTTCTGAGCAAGGTTATATCTTTATTCTTTGCATATAAATTATTGTGCTGCTGGGCGAGTATCTGTAATTCTCAACATCATGTTACATGATTAATGGAAAGGTTGTGTCTGCGCACATACATTTAGCATCATTTGATTTCCAGGGGCCACAGTTTGGTATTTTATAAGGTGTTCCATTGCCAAATGTTCGGAATTGCTCATTTAAAGTAGGCCTTTATCCT
Organism: Calotriton arnoldi; assembly: GCA_963921515.1. Classification (NCBI taxonomy): domain Eukaryota; kingdom Metazoa; phylum Chordata; class Amphibia; order Caudata; family Salamandridae; genus Calotriton; species Calotriton arnoldi. Next base: position 521,071 of record CAWUFW010007776.1, on the reverse strand, counting down.
TGTATGACCTTTTGCCCCCTCCACCGAACGGGCAGCCTGAAGCACTGGCGTACGGAACAGCAGGAAACCAAATCAGTCATGGTGTTTTGTTCGCACTCCTCGGTGCACATGACTTTGCTGAGAACATTTGCCTATGATGATGCGTGTCTGTCTGTTTATGCAAGCAGCTGCAATGTCTTGTTTCAAATAATTCCTTGTGGGCAACTCCGGTTGCGGTGGACGGAGCTTCGCAGAATTCCATGTAGTTTTTATTTAACTCCGCAGATTTCCCCGTAGCAGAACTCTGCGAACTCCGCCCAGGGTTACATTTCAGCTGTTCTGGATGGATTTGTTTGGGATAAGGTATCCTATGATTTATTTGGACTGACAGAAACTTTACAAATACCTTAAGTATTTCGTATTTCCTTGAATTATGTTGTCCCTCCTGGTACTATTTCTGATGATTGGGACATTAACACAGTGCATGAAATGTTTGCTGATCTAGTGCATTACACAGTTATTAATAGGGAAGAAATGTATGATGGTACATCTAATTATGATAAAATGTTCTATTTTCCCTATTATGATCATCATTATTTACACAAAGCAAGTACTCCAGGTGCAGTATTTAATTACACACAATGGGAACACTGCCCTCCACCACCTCAGAGTAGTTCAAAAACATTTGCACATAAGCTTGCCTATTTTTCGTGTCACAATTCAGCTGACCCAGAGTCTTAATATTATAAACTGACACCTTTACAGGTTAAGAAAACTATGCTCACTGATTCCAAATTGATTTATTCTGCATCTTTCATATCCCAGTTGTCGATACAAGGGTTTGACTTTTGGAAAGACAATGTTGATTTGAAATCCTGTCTCCACTTGGCCAAGATAAAGGATCTTATTAAACCAAACATTCCTACATTTGCACATTTTGCAAACTGGCAATGGTTCACAAACTACACAGAGGACACGTTGACAACATGCTTAGAAATGGGACATACAATTCTTCATGTTCCAACCAAGGGGGATGGTTAGTGTGGCTGTTAGATACTATCCGAAGTCAGCCACGTTTTCTTGATAATATAAAGGGATTTAGAATAAAGAGGCCAGACCTACATTACATGCAGACAGAACATGATGAAGAGGCCACATCATACAGTGTTAAAAAGTTGTACCTAGACTGGCTGAAATATTCAACATTTTCTGAGGGAAACAGCACCTGTCTCTTCTTTCTGATGGCATGGCATTGCAGGATGTTAGGTCCTCGAAAGCCACCTCCAGAGTGCTTTCTGTATGCAATATACAATAAAGTATGGAAGGTTTCACAGCAGGACTTCATCTCCCAACCAGCAGCGCACCAGGAGGCCCATTTGCAGAATGGTGGAGAAAGGAGCCTCCGTGAGTTGCAGCCATGCTGAGCGTTTTTTTAAATTTTCTTTTTTAGGGAAGGAGGGCTGTGTAGCCCTCCCCGGGCTGATTCGGCCCCTGGGACCCCATCCCCGGGGCTAGGCATTTTTGGAATGGGAATGGGCCCCCCTGCCAGGGTTGATTTTGGCCCCAGGGACAACATCCCTCAGGGCCTGCCTCCTTTTTCTTTTCTTTTTTTTTTTACAGCCCTGTCTAAAGTTCCTATGGAAATTAACATGAGGAAAACGGGATTTGGGACCCCATTTTTTCTCGGCTTCAACTTCAAGGATCACTTTGAAATGTTCAGGACACCAGCTAAAGTGAGTGTCATATTAGTTCTGAAACGTTTGCGAAGATTCATCAAACAACGGCAAAGTTAATGGTAAATGAAAAAATTCTATTCCTATGGAAACTAGGTCCTAACTTTATCGACCTACTGTGACCGCTAGTAGGTAATATATACATATATACACACATACACACACATATATTTGATGCATCTTCTCACATCCTAATATAACCTTTGATACACCCACTCTAAATTACAGACTGCCATTCTCAAAACCATAGACACTCCAACACCAATAACTACATACCCACTCACTGATTCTTAGGTCTACACACACATCCACTCACTCACCCGTACAGTCACTCATACTTACAGTCACTCAGTACAGGACTATCATATACACTCATACACCTATATAGACACTCACACACTGCCACTCATCCATAGAGGTACTCACACACCTAGTCAGTCATGCAAATAATTAATCACACTGCCATTTACTCACCTATAAATTTATGCACACACCAGCTCACTTACTCATACAAATACTAGCACATTCTTACGCTCTTATACAATCACTGATACAAGCACACACTCATCCATACAGCCACTCTCACAATCACACACTCTCACTTATAGCCATTTATTTACTCCAACACACATATATACTGCCTGTCACATATGTAGTTACTCACACATGTACCACTGAGATATACATTCACTCACTAACACACCCATACACACACTCACCCACACATACAGTCCATCACAGATGCACTCTTGAAACCATGCACCCAGTGAATCACCCACTCACACATCTATGCACAGAGTCACACACACCCCACCCACAGAAACACTCATATAGATACTCAGACAACCAATCAATAACCCATATCGACACTCATGTAGCTATTCACAAACCCATGCAGCCGCTTACACACCAACAGACAGATGGATACAGACATTCACACAGTTTAGTCACTAACCCATGCATTCAGTAAGATACGTTTAATCACTCACTTATAGAGTCAGTCACGCACCTACTAAATCATCCATTCAGACACTTATACACCCACTCATTCTTCAATACACCTTCCCCTATATATATTAAACATATTTAAACTTTTCAGAAACACAGTCACTGGATGACGTCATCAGTGATGTCATCAGTGATGAAATTGAGATGTCATCAGTGATGTCATCAGTTATGTCATGAGTGATGTAATATGTGACGTCATCAGCAGTGCATTGCGGGGGCACGAGTTATAGTTAGCTGAGCTAACTATAACAGGGGAATTTCTCTGGTTTTGTACAAGTGAAATGTCCAACTAACTATAACTTTCCCTAAAACCTATGGTTTTTTCAGTGAATTTCTAAGGTTTTTAAATGCTGATTTCTAACTATAACGTGCCTGAAACCTATGGTTTTTTCAGTGAATTTCAAAGGTTTTTAAATGCTAATTTCTAACTATAACGTGCCTGAAACCTATGGTTTTTTCAGTGAATTTCAAAGGTTTTTTAAATGCTAATTTCTAACTATAACGTGCCTGAAACCTATGGTTATTTCAGTGAATTTCAAAGGTTTTTTAAATGCTAATTTCTAACTATAACGTGTCTGAAACCTATGGTTTTTTCAGTGAATTTCAAAGGTTTTTTAAATGCTAATTTCTAACTATAACGTGCCTGAAACCTATGGTTTTTAAGTGAATTTCAAAGGTTTTTTAAATGCTAGTTTCTAACTATGCCTACAGAGGTAGGACTTGTGAAGAAAGAAGAAAAAACGCACAGAAAGAAGCAAAAGAAATGCAGAAAGAAGCAACAGAAGTCCACAAAGACGAACAAAAGTGCAGGAAGAAGCAAGACAGGTGCAGAAAGAACCAACAGAGGAGCAGAAAGAGGCCTTGTTGCAAAATCATCCTGTGCCCACAACTTTTTCAGACGGGTACTGGTGGTAACTGACTCTGACTAACCAGGCCTAGAGCCAGTGCTATGCTAAAAGACACTTAGAATACAGTGAAAACACCTACATACACTAGGGAATACTATGCGTTGGGGTACCCCTGTGATTAGCATGACCTCCTCTGTAAGGCCCTAGTACATAATAGGGCAGGGGCATTAAAACTACCTCTAAGTCAGAGGTGCAGAAATATGCTACTTTAACTAATAGTCACGTTTGCAGAGTGGTGGAGAAAGGGTGCTGGGCGTCCAACCAACGCTCAGGAATTCCGCTGCGTAGGACTTACAGGAGGTACCAGGAGGGATTCTTGGCCCCCAAACTCCCTCAGGACTAAATTGGACTTCATCCCCCATCCCGTAGTTTGCCACGAGGCACATTTGCAGAGTGATAGAGAAAGGGGGCCATGGCCTCCGAAGACATCTTAGCAATCCCACTGTGTGAGACTTACTGGAGGTAACAAGAGGGGTAGTTGGCCCCCAAGGACATCCTTGGGGGCCAACTTCCCAAACTATTACGTCAAGTCAGTCCCACACAGCAGCACTGGTAAGGACTTGTACCAGGCCACGCCCACTTTGCCCACCACTCTACAAACGCGCTCCCTGGCACGCTCTTGGATGGGGATTGAAGTCCCCTTCACTGCTGGGGGTCCTTTAGGGGCCAACTAGCCTACCTTTACCTCCAGTAAGCCCCACGCAGTGGGATTGGTGAGAGGTACACAAAGGCCATGCCCCCTTTCTCCACCACTCTGCAAACACGCCCCCCTGGCGCGTTGTAAGTTGGGGGATTAAGTCCCCTTGAATCCTGAGAGTCCCTGGGGTCCAACTAGCCCACCAGGTACCTCCAGTAAGCGCCACAGAGCTGCGTTGCAGAGAGGTGTAAAAAGGGGCATGGCCTGGACCACCTCTCTGCAATGCAGGCCTGTGGTGCTTACTGGAGGTTCCTGGTGGGCTAGTTGGCCTCAGGGTCCCTCAGGATTGAAGGGGAATTAATTCCCCAACTTAAAACGTGCCACAGGGCGTGTTTGCACACATGTCACCTCAGGCCCCGCCCCCTCCCTTCACCACTGTGCAAACGTGCCCCGTGGTGCATTTTAAGTTGGGGGATAAAGTCCCCTTGAATCCTGAGGGTCCCTGGGGTCCAACTAGCCCACGAGGTACCTCCAGTAAGCGCCACAGAGCTGCGTTGCAGAGAGGTGTAAAAAGGGGCGTGGCCTGGACCACCTCTCTGCAACGCAGCCCTGTGGCGCTTAGTGGAGGTACCTGGTGGGCTAGTTCACCCCCAGGGACCCTCAGGATTGAAGAGGAATTAATTCCCCAACTTTAAACGCGCCACAGGGACCCCATCCCCCAGGGCATGGCCACATATATTTATGATTTTTAAGGAGGGGGGCTGAGTGGCCCCCCTCCTGAGGCCTCTATTGGCCCCGGGGACCCCATCCCCCGGGGCCGGCCTTTTTTTAATTTTATTTATTTTTTGTGGGGGAGGGGGGCTGCTTGGCCCCCCTCCCGGGCCACTTCTAGCCCCGGGGACCCCATCCCCCGGGGCAGGCCCTATCCGTTGGGGACCGTGGGGGGAGCCCCAATGCTCCCACGGCCCCACCGGCTCCCCGCGTCCTGCAGGAGCCGGCATTGCTTTTCCACATGGGGAGCTGCTGACATGCAGCTCCCCGTGTGGAAAGCAATCTGCTTTGCATTTGGAAGCGAGAGCAGGTTTCCTGCTCTCGCTTCCAAAATCCAAAGCAAGTTTGCTATGGCAGGGTGGGAGCCGCGAGGTTCCCGCCCTGCCATAGCAAACAGCAGTGTCCCGGGTGGGCATCCCAGGACACTGCAGGAGCCGGCCCTGGGGGTGGCGGTCCCCAGGGCCATCACGGGCTCCAGGAGGGGGCCGCGCGGCCCCCTCCCTATGTGATTAAAGCCCCAGGGAGGTGGTGGTCCCCGGGGCTCGGGGGTCTGTAACGGACCCCCGCATTTCCATTTTAGTGCCCCGGGGAGGTGGCTGTCCCCGGGCCGTGTGGGGGGGCTCGAGTCCCCCCACACATGATTGTTTTAATTTTTCAAAACTAGCCCAGGGCGTGGCGGTCCCCGGGGTTGCGGGGGGCCGTATGCCCCCATGAATACTTAATAAAAGCGCCGGGGGTGGTAGTCCCCGGGGTTTGGGGGGCCTTGGAGGCCCCCCACACATTTAAAAAGAAGCCCCGGGGGGTGGCAGTCCCCGGGGCTGCGGGAGGGCCGAGTGCCCTCCCGCACATCATTTTAACCAAGCCTCGGGGGTGGCGGTCCCCAGGGCTGCGGTGGCCCCCGTGGGCCCCCGCATATACTTTTTGCAAATGCCCCCGGGACCTGGCCCACCCGGGGGCCTCAATTAAATGAAGCGCATTTTTAAAAAAAATTCGGCGGGATTCGCGGACCCAGCATGAATTTTGCCGCAATTTAACCCCTTCGCTGCTAGGCCTTTCCCCCCCTCTGTGCTAAGCCTTTTTTGGGCTATTTGGGGTAGTTCGCGCTTAGGCCCCTGTAACTTTTTGACCACATAAGGTATCCACGCCAAATTTGCGTCCTTTTCTTCCAACATCATGGGGATTCTAAAGGTACCCAGGGCTTGTGGATTCCCCTGGAGGGGTCCCAGAAATTAGCCAAAAAACAGCTACATTTTGTTTTTTTTGGGAAAAATGGGAAAAAAGTGCTGCAAATGAAAGCGTCTGGGTTTTTCCCTGCAAATGGTATCAAAAAGGGTTTGTGGGGCTGAAATCACCATTTTCTCAGATTTTAGGGAATGACAGACTTTTGTCAGAAAACCAAAATGTTTTGCACAGTTTTGGCATTTTTCTGGGACATAGCCGATTTTTGCTATTTTTTGTGCTTTCAACCTCCTTCCAGTTAATGGTAGAAATGGGTATGAAAGCATTAATGGATCCTGGAAAGCTATACATTTTTGAAAAGTAGACACAATTCTGAATTCAGCAAGGGGTCATTTGTGTAGATCCTTCAAGGTTTCTTTATAGAAACTAACAGTTAAATATAGGAAAAATTGAAAATTTGTTGAAAAAAACAGCCTTTTGTGTCAACGTTTTCACCTGTAACTTCTTCTAATTATGACATCTCTTTGAAAGCTATATACCGTTACATCCGCGGGACCTTACTGGTTGTGGGGATATATAGGACTTGTAGGTTCACCAAGAACCCGACGAACCCAGAGCCAAAAACTGAGCAGCGACTTGCAATGGTTTTTTATTATGGAGCGGTATATAGCAATTATTCTGGGAAAATGTATACATGGAAAAATCGGTATGAAAGACACCTATGTATTTCTGAAATGGGAACAAAATATAGAGTTTAGAAACAGTAGATATTTGCACATTTCCAAAATTGGGAACACTCATACTAGCATGAGAATTATCGGTCATTTTTCAAAATGACTTCTTTTTTACACATTGTCTTTCATTTGGAAGGCAGAAATGCATCGAAAGTCAATAGGCAATAACAGTTGCTTTACAAATCTGAATTACCCTAAGTCTCCCGATAAAAATGGTACCTCACTTGTGTGGGTAGGCATAGTGCCCACGACAGGAAATGGCTCAAAACCCAACGTGAACACACCACATTTTCACAATGAAAAATTACACTTTTTTTGCAAAGTGCCTAGCTGTAGTTTTTGAACCCTAGCTCTGCTGGCACCTAGGGAAACCTAGCAAACCTATACATTTTTGAAAACTAGACACCCAGGGGAATTCAGGATGGGGTCACTTGACTGACTCTCACCAGGTTCTGTTACCCAGAATCCCTTGCAAATCTAAACTTTTGTCCAAAAAAACACATTTTCCCCACATTTCTGTGGTGGAAAGTTCTGGAATTTGCGTGGATCCACAAATTTCTACCCACCCCACGTTCCCCAAAGTCTTCCAAGAAAAATGGTACCTCACTTGTGTGGGTAGGCCTAGTGCCCGCGACAGGAAACGGTGCAAAACGCAGCGTGGACACACCCCAATTTCACAGTGAAAAATGACCCTTTTTTGGCAAAGTGCCTAGCTGTAGTTTTCGAACCCTAGCTCTGCCGGCACCTAGGGAAACCTAGCAAACCTATACATTTTTGAAAACTAGACACACAGGGGGATCCAGGATGGGGTGACTTGACTGCCTCTCACCAGGTTCTGTTGCCCAAAATCCCTTGCAAACCTAAACAATTGTAAAAAAAAACACATTTTCCATACATTTCTGTGGTGGAAAGTTCTGGAATCTGCATGGATCCGCAAATTTCCACCAACCCCGCATTCCCCAAAGTCTTCCGAGAAAAATGGTACCTCACTTGTGTGGGTAGGCCTAGTGCCCGCGACAGGAAACGGCGCAAAACACAACGTGGACACACCCCAATTTCACAGTGAAAAATGACCCTTTTTTGGCAAAGTGACTAGCTGTAGTTTTTTAACCCTAGCTCCACCGGCACCTAGAGAAACCTAGCAAACCTATACATTTTTTAAAACTAGACACCCAGGGGAATCCAGGATGGGGTGACTTGACAGGCTCCCACCAGGTTCTGTTACCCAGAATCCCTTGCAAACCTAAAATATGGTCAAAACAAACACATTTTACTCACATTTCTGTGGTGGAAAGTTCTGGAATCTGCATGGATCCACAAATTTCTACCCACCCCGCGTTCCCCAAAGTCTTCCGAGAAAAATGATACCTCACTTGTGTGGGTCGGCCTAGTGCCCGCGACAGGAAACGGCACAAAACGCAATGTGGACACACCTCAATTTCGCAGTGAAAAATGACCCTTTTTTGGCAAAGTGCCTAGCTGTAGTTTTTGAACCCTAGCTCTGCCGGCACCTAGGGAAACCGAGCAAATCTATACTTTTTTGAAAACTAAACACCCAGGGGAATCCAGGATGGGGTGACTTGACTGCCTCTCACCAGGTTCTGTTACCAGAATCCCTTGCAAACCCAAAATAAATTGTAAAAAAAAACCACATTTTCCCCACATTTCTGTGGTGAAAAGTTCTGGTATCTGCGTGGATCCACAAATTTCCACCCACCCCACGTTCCCCACAGTCTTCCGAGAAAAATGGTACCTCACTTGTGTGGGTTGGCCTAGTGCCTGCGACAGGAAAAGGCGCAAAACGCAACGTGGACACACCTCAATTTCGCAGTGAAAAATGACCCTTTTTTGGCAAAGTGCCTAGCTGTAGTTTTTGAACCATAGCTCTGCCGGCACCTAGGGAAACCTAGCAAACCTATACATTTTTGAAAACTAGACACCCAGGGGAATCCAGGATGGGGTGACTTGACTGCCCCTCACTAGGTTCTATTACCCAGAATCCCTTGCAAACCTAAAAAATTGTCAAAAAAAACACATTTTCCCCACATTTCTGTGGTGGAAAGTTCTGGAATCTGCGTGGATCCACAAATTTCCTCCCACCCAGCGTTCCCCCAGGTCTCTCGATAAAAATAGTACCTCACTTGTGTGGGTGGGTCAAGGACCCGCGACAGGCAAGGGCCCAAAACCTATTGATGCGACATCAAAATTACCTATCACAAACCAACCTTGGTTTTGCAAGGGGGGACCCATGAGTTTTGGCCGGGCTCGGCAGCCATCTAGGAAACCTACCTAACCCACACATTTCTGGAAACTAGACACCGGGGAGTCCAGCGAGTATGGCTTGCGTGGGTCCCCCATCATTCTCCTACCCAGAATACCCTGCAAACCTCAAATTTCACCGAAAAATTCACTTTTTTCTCACATTTCTGTGTGGGAAAGTTCTGGAATCTGCGTGGATCCACAAATTTCCTCCCACCCAGCGTTCCCCCAGGTCTCCCAATAAAATGGTACCTCACTTGCGTGGGTGGGTCAAGGACCCACGACCGGCAAGGGCCCAAAACCTATTGAGGCGACATCAAAATTACCTATCACAAACCAACCTTGGTTTTGCAAGGAGTCCCATGAGTTTTGGCCGGGCTCGGCAGCCATCTAGGGAAACCTACCTAACCCACACATTTCTGGAAACTAGACACCTGGGGAGTCCAGCGAGTATGGCTTGTGTGGGTCCCCATCATTCTCCTGCCCAGAATCCCTGCAAACCTCAAATTTTGCCGAAAAATTCACTCTTTTCTCAAATTTCGGTGTGGGAAGTTCTGGAATCTGCGTGGATCCACAAATTTCCTCCCACCCAGCGTTCCCCCAGGTCTCCTCGATAAAAATGGTACCTCACTTGTGTGGGTAGGCATAGTGGCTGCAACAGGAAATGGCCCAAATAGTACTGTGGAGACTTCAAAATTACCTATAGCAAAACTACCTGGTTTTGGGGGGGGGTACCTGAGATTTTGGCCCCGGGCTCGGTGGCCATCTTGGGAAAGTACCAAACCCAAACATTTCTGAAAACTAGACACCTGGGGGAGTCCAATGAGGTATGGCTTGCGTGGATCCCCCAACGTTTTCCTACCCAGAAACCTTGCAAACCTCAAATTTAGCTGAAAAAAACACATTTTCCACATATTTTTGTGTGGAATCACCGTGCCGGCACAAATGTCCTACCACCCAGCATTCCCCTTGTACTCCCAATTAAAAAGATACCTCACTTGTGTGGGTGGGCCAAAGGCCTGTGGCTAGGAAGAGCCCAAAACATAGGGATTTAGAGTATAGCACCGAGAATTCTAAGCGCTACATTTTAAAAAAAAATACGTTTTTAGCCAATTCTGCTTTGGACACCCACACAAGTGAGGTATCATTTTACTCGGGACACTAAGGGGAACGCTGTGGGGTTGGACATTTGTGCCGGCACGGTGATTTCACACAAAAATATGTGGAAAATTTGTTTTTTTCAGCTAAATTTGAGGTTTGCATGGCATTCTGGGTAGGGAAACGTTGGGGGATCCACGCAAGCCATACCTCATTGGACTCCCCCGGGTGTCTAGTTTTCAGAAATGTTTGGGTTTGGTACATTCCCAAGATGGCCGCTGAGCCCGGGCCAAAATCTCAGGTGCCCCCAAAACTAGGTAGTTTTGCTATAGGTAATTTTGAAGTCTCCACAGTACGATTTGGGCCATTTCCTGTTGCAGCCACTATGCCTACCCACACAAGTGAGGTACCATTTTTATCGGGAGACCTGGGGGAACGCTGGGTTGGAGGAAATTTGTGGATCCACGCAGATTCCAGAACTTTCCCACACAGAAATGTGAGAAAAAAGTGAATTTTGGGCGAAATTTAAGGTTTGCAGGGATTCTGGGTAGGAGAATGATGGGGGACCCACGCAAGCCATACCTCACTGGACTCCCCAGGTGTCTAGTTTCCAGAAATGTGTGGGTTAGGTAGGTTTCCCTAGATGGCTGCCGAGCCCCGGGCCAAAACTCATGGAACCCCTTGCAAAACCAGGTTGGTTTGTGATAGGTAATTTTGATGTCGCCTCAATAGGTTTTGGGCCCTTGCCTGTCCCGGGTCCTTGACCCACCCACGCAAGTGAGGTACCATTTTTATTGGGAGACCTGGGGGAACGCTGGGTGGGAGGAAATTTGTGGATCCACGCAGATTCCAGAACTTTCCGACACAGAAATTTGAGAAAAAAGTGAATTTATCGGCGTAATTTGAGGTTTGCAGGGGATTCTGGGTAGGAGATTGATGGGGGACCCACACAAGCCATACCTCGCTGAACTCCCCCGGGTGTCTAGTTTCCAGAAATGTGTGGGTTTGGTAGGTTTCCCTAAATGGCCGCCGAGCCCGGGACAAAAACTCATGGGACCCCCCTTGCAAAACCAGGTTGGTTTGTGATAGGTAATTTTGATGTCGCATCAATAGGTTTTGGGCCCTTCCCTGCCGCGGGTACTTGGCCCACCCATACAAGTGAGGTACCATTACTATTGGGATACTTGGAGAAATGCTGGGGGGTTGGAAATTTGTTGTTACTTTCTGCAGTGTGGACATTTGGGCACAATAATGCAAGGAAAATGTCACAGTCACATTTTGAGGTTTGCAGGACATTGTGGGTAAGATAACTTGTTGGGATCCACAAGAGAGACATCACCATTCACTCCCATGGGTGTTTAGTTTACGACAAAAACTACAGTTGTTAGGTTATTCTTAGATGAAATGTACAGCTTGGCAGAGAGACAAAACCGACAAAGACTACTGCACAGCCATCTATTCCTCAAGCACACACACATACTGGTTGGATTTGGCACGAGGGCGAGTGATGGTTCAGTATATAAAATTTTATTAACAAGAGATTTCACAAAAATGAAATGCACTGTCAATAATTGAAAGGACAAAAAACTGAACCAGTGACTCGCAGCTCGTGAGCTGTAAAGCCACTTCAAGGCACCAACTGCTTTACAGGCCATTCACACACCTTTCATACATGATACACCCAAGACCATTCACACCACCAGGCACAAAACCAACACATTACAACATTCACAAAAAAGGACAAGGTACACCCTGCTTGACAAAAACAGAAAAGACACATTTTTATGCACAACCACCTATTCCTCAAGCACACATACATACTGGTTGGATTTGGCACGAGGGTGAGTGATGGTTCAGTATATACAGTTGTATTAACCAGAGATTTCACAAAAATGAAATGCACTGTTAATTGAAAGGACGAGAAACTGAACCATTGACTCACAGCTCGTGAGCTGTAAAGCCACAACAAGGCACCAACCTCTTTACAGGCCATTCATACACCTTTCATACGTGTGACACATACAAAACCATTCACAACGCCAGCCGCGGGCCCAGCCCATTACAACACTCACACCAGCAGACAGCGCCATTCAAGGGCCCATCACTTTCACATGCCCACATTCCTGACACAGCAACCACACCAGCTCACGGATTGCGTTGCGTGGCGTTTGGCTAGCAGTGTGTGTAGTGACCAGCAGCTACTCACTACTCACACACCGCCAGCCAAGCGCCAGTCCACGTACACCGCCAGCTGAGCACCAGTCCACGCACACAGCCACCCAAGCACCAGTCCACACACACCGCCAGCCAAGCGCCAGTCCACACACACCGCCAGCCAAGCGCCAGTCCATGCACACCGCCAGCCAAGCGCCAGTGCAAACACACCGCCAGCCAAGCACCAGTACAAACACACTGCCAGCCAAGCACCAGTACAAACACACCGCCAGCCAAGCGCCAATCAAAACACACCACCAGCCAAGCGCCAGTCCACGCACACCGCCAGCCAAGCGCCAGCCCACACACCGCCAGCCAAGCGCCAGTCCACGTACACCGCCAGCCAAGCGCCAGTCCAAACACACCGCCAGCCAAGCGCCAGTACAAACACACCGCCAGCCAAGCGCCAGTCCATGCACACCGCCAGCCAAGCGCCAATCCAAACACACCGCCAGCCAAGCACCAGACCATGCACACCGCCAGACAAGCGCCACTCCACGCACACCGCCATCACATTTAGGATTTTATTAATATAAATAAGAAAACACAAACAAATTGCAAATAGATACAAATCTACTAACACAAAATCTGAAACTAAATACACTACACAAATGCCAACCTTGAAACTGAACAAAAAATATTAAACAATAGAGGCCAGGCAGTTCACTTTACCACTCATGGATGCTCCCAAAAATTATTTTGCATGTGGTACATTCTAAAACAAGCAGGCACACACAGCCCAGGGTTAGAAGGACACTCGAGGCAGTACATACGAGTCTCCTTCCGCATACCTCTTCGCCAACAGACTCTACATCTCCTAGTGGGAAAGTCTTTTGAGGGTGTGGGAGGAATGTGATCAGAAAAGTGGCGATCTTTCAATTTACAATTATCAAGGAGAGAGAGAGGGCTAGGTAGCTAGCCCATACCCCCAGGTTATTATATGTAATTAAAAAGGACTAGCCTATTTGTGACTGATTTCAGACTCAGGACTGTATGAAGAATGAGAAAAAAAAAACATTTAGTTTTTTGTAAAGCCTTCACCCACCAACCTAGTTGGTGGCATGCTTCATCATCGGGCCCACCCAGTGACACCAAATGTGTCCCGGGTGTGCTACAACGCCTGTGTTACAGCGGAGCTGGTATATTGCTGAGTGTGCGGTGTGAGTGACTTAAATGTGAAAAGTTAAAAGCTATACAGTGGTCCCAGTACCCAAGGGGTTAACATTTAATATCTGGGCCTCTGTTAGCGTTAAAAGCAAGGCAATGGATGCGGGTGGAGCAAATGTTAAGAACTCCTACATCCGGTGTGTGGTCTACATGTTTCAGCCAGGCCTTTCTATAAAACTGGCTATCCTCAGGACCGAAAAGTATGTGTAAGTGCGTTCTACACTTATAGTGAGTGTGTGATTTAAAATGTGTTGCACGCGCTAAGGTGCCTTACATGTGGGAGGGATTCCCTCTCAAGCATTACTGAACGTACAACATGTATAACAAACAAACATATAGAGAAGAGTATGAGCATACTGGCTTGAGTCACATTAATACTTATTTGCCGGTAATAATGTGCATATTCGGCGGAAAATCGCGGCAAAAGTGGAACCGTACTGGTGGTGCGGTTTTGGTGAATTATCGTACTATGCGCTAAAATGTGTTGTGGGCTAGGAAGCGAGAAAACACACACGTGGGAGATGTGATCATGCTCTAGATATAACCTCACGCTAGCGTTTTGTAGCAAATGCCCCTGTAGGGATATCCGGCAGAGATACTGACCCTGTAAAAAGAAAAGAAAGAAAAGAAAAGGGGCCCGTGGGCCGTGAGGAGCCTGTAAAGGGAAAGCTTACCCGCTCAAGGTGGAGTTAAGTGTTCTACTCATGACTCTGTTGGTCAGGACCCTTTGAAAACCTATTGTGCTGTCGCGGATCTCAGAGGGTAAAGACCCTGGCCGTGCTGGAGTTTAAGAAGCCTGTGCGGCCTGCTCAGGTGTAGCTGGTTGCTCCCGCTTAGTGAAAAGCGTCCCTGGAAGACAAGAAAATAGAAAAGAGACTACGCGCGCGCGGAATGCGTCGGCATGGAAACAGAGCGCTGTCAGCACTGCGAGTAGCGTTCCTGTGGAGGGGGGGAGGAAGAGGGACAGGGAGGAAAGACTACGCGCGCGTTGTGGGCGTTGTCATAGATTTGAAGCGCTGTTCTGCTCAAGAAAAAGAGTTCACGAATGGAAAAATAAAAAAATAAAACTAAAGAAGGAAAATATGAAATAGACCACAGCGCAACGGGTGAAAGCGCTGTGTCTAAACGGAGTAATTAAAATGAATGAGTACAGTCCACTGCGCTACTATCTGAGAGCTTTGATGGACTGATAGCTAGTGGGAACCTCACAGAGGGGCCGATGCTGAGCAGTGGTGCAAAGAGGAAGTCACTCAATGTGCTTGGGCCAAGGTTAAGTCTCACTAAGTAGTGTGTGGTCCAAGAGATGTGTTAACTTCTCAGGGAGTACCACGGAATAGAGTCATTCAATCCCAGGTGTTGTGTAGACAGACGATAAATCCATCGTTGTTCTTTGGTCAGTAGGAATTTGTCATTGTTGTCTCGGTTGTGATCAAATTGCTCGATCACTGTCCAGATCATGTCATTAGCGGAGTGGCCATGTTGTAGATAATGGTCAGTAAACCTGCTGATGTTCTTTTTGCATCTTATAGTGCTGCGATGCTCGACCACTCTGGTTTTTACTTTCCGCGTCGTCATGCCCACGTAGCGGAGGCCACATGGGCAAGTAATCAAGTAAACGACGTTAGAGGAGTTACAATTTGTGTGGTGTGACTGTGTCCAGATTTTGCCTGGTTCTAGATTGAGTGTCTTAGAATGTCTGGTGAGGTGACACACACTGCAGTTATTGCATGGGTAGTGTCCTGTAATATTTGGGAGACCCCAAGCATTTAAGATGGAATTGGTGGCTGGTCTCCGTGATGGCCTTGGACGTGTAGACACTAATTGGTCTTTGAGATTGTTCGCACGTTTGTAGGCAAAGAGGGGTTCTTTCAATCTAGCCACATCCTCCACCACTCCAACTCTAGGAACACTTGCCTGTTCCACTAGAGCAAGGCTGCCTATTACAGACTCCTGAAACTTAGCAAAAGTCATCTTTGGCTCAGGACAAGAATCCTTGAACACAACAAAAGCATTAAAGGTTGCCAAGTGGAAAAGATGGATAGCCAACTTCTTATACCAAATGTAAGCCTTACGAAGAGCAGCGTAAGGTTCCATCCTCTGATCTACTCTGTCAACACCACCCATGTGCCTATTATAGTCTAAAATGCACACAGGTTTGCGCGCTTCAGCAACCTGACCCCAAACAGTCACAGGTGAAGTGCTTTCATCATGAATGGTAGTCAGCATGTAGACATCTCTCCTGTCTGAAAACTTCACAGCTAGAAGTTCCTCGCAACGCAACGCACTGCACTGTCCCCGCACAAGCTTTTGACAAACAAGTTCTTTTGGGAAACCTTTACGGTTAGAGCAGATTGTGCCACAAGCAACAGTGTCCACTTTGGCCAATTCCCTGAACAACCACACTCCAGTGTAGAAGTTATCTACATATAAATGGTGGCCTTTGTTAAAAAGTCCTCTACCAAGTTCCCACACAATTTTCTCAGTCACTCCAAAAGTGGACGGACAACCAGGGGGGTTAATCCTGGATTCCTTACTGGTGTACACCCTGAAATTAAAGACATATCCAGTCCTACTGTCACACAGCATATACAGCTTAATTCCATAGCGTGCCCTCTTACTAGGAATGTATTGCCTAAAAACCAAGCGGCCCTTGAACAACACCAAAGACTCATCCACTGCTATTTCTTTTCCTGGAGCATAGATCTCAGAAAATCGATCAACAAAGTGATCAAGGACAGGCCGAATCTTAAAAAGACGGTCACAATCAGGGTGATCTTGTGCCAACGCTAAACCATTATCGACAAAATGCAGCATCCGAAGCAGAAGCAAATACCTATCACGACTCATGACTGCCGGAAATATAGCTGTTGCCATCAAGGGACTGTAGACCAATATGAAGACATTGAGGGCCCATCAAAAAAGTTAAACCCAAGAACTTCTTCATCTCTTCCAGATTTGTGGGAGTACACCGGTTAGCTCTAGAGTGGGGCTTAAGGCTGGCACTGTTGTCCCTCAAAAACTGTTCGGCATACAAATTAGTCTGCTCAACAATCTCTGCCAAAAATACATCGTCCATAAACAACTGAAAAAAATGTATCGGCAAAAAGTTTTCAGTATTCACTCTACACCCTGGAACACCAGTAAAGTCTGGCAATGCTGGCTGCACCATGCCTGGGGCAACCCAGAGGTCAGCACTTTCAACTGGAAGCCTTGCAGCCCCAGGCTGCAGCCCAGATGCCTCTTGCCGCACTATACCAACAGGAAGCCTTGCAGCCCCAGGCTGCAGCCAGATGCCTCTTGCCGCCCTATCGGCACATCAATGTCCTCCTCTAACACAGGCACTTCATCCGCACTAAGAGTAGCTTCATCCGCACTGAGAGTAGCTTCATCATCCGATGATTCCATGTGGAGAGAAAACTCACTGCCTGAATCTTCCCCTCCCACCTCTGCCTCAGAATCAGAGTCAGTCTCTGAACCATGGTCAGAGGAAGACTCAAAAAGCATACCAACAACCTGCTGAGCAGTAATCCTGCGGCTAGCCATTATCCTTACTAAGAAAGGAGACTGCACAAACAAGTCAACAACAACCAACACTGTGCAAAATAAGTAACAAACAAAGTGTGGCTTTAGCACAAAGATCTATATACTCAAAAACAATATAACTCTCTTACCAAAGATAGCTACACTCACCAGCACCTACTCTGCAGAGACACAGCAAAAAGCAACGATATCCCACTAGAAAGAAAAAACAAAACCAATTACTCATATGACAACAAAGTACACATCGAGCACTAATGCAAAAAGATTTTGACACTCAAAACACAGAAGCCAAACATACTGCTATTATTACACCATTTGCAAAAACACATTCATGTAGGGAAATTAAACTAGTTTAGAGTAAATAGTACAACAAAATTCTCTTACCAAGCACATGCAACTACACAAGCTGCAGAACCAGCAGTAACAAAACCGCAACCTGGAACAGTCTAAAGAGCAAAAGCCTTGAACTAGAATAAAACAGAAATAAAACAATTACTATTACATTTCACAAACAATAATACAATAAAAATTATAACACACAATGTCACTACCCAAATGGTCAATCTGCCAGATGGGCCTTCAAATAGGGCTGAGAAAAATGGGGATTAGGTGGGGTTTTCTACCAAGACACTCTGTCCCCCAGGTGGGGCAGAAAACAGACAGATATTTGCCGCCCCTTGAAAAAAAAAAATAGATCCCTGGTGCCTAGTAGGGTTTTCTGCCTTCCCCTCCCACCTAGGGCAGAAAGACCAAAAAAGGGCAGATCTGTCGGGGGCAGAAAATACACAAACATATTTTAACCCCTTGGAAGCGACCCTTGGCCAAGGGGTCGCTTCCATTACCTATAAAAGAAAATTCCTGGTGTCTACTGGGTTTTCTGCCCCCCATACCCGGGGGCAGTAAGGCCAAAAGGACCGACTGCCACCAGGGGGGCGGGCAGAAAAAAACATCCACAAATTATAACCACCTTTGGAAGCGAACCTTGCCCAAGTGGTCGCTTCCACACACTAAAAAACACAATCCCTAGGGCCTAGTCGGCCAGGGGGTGCAGAAAGGCCAAAACAATGGGCAAATCTGTCCCTGGGTGGGGGCAGAAAAAACAGCACAAATTTTGAGCCCCTTTGGAAGCGACCCTTGCCCAAGGGGTTGTTCCCATTTAAATTAATTAATCCCTGGTGGCTAGTGGGGTATTCTGCCCCCCTGGGGGCAGAAAGCCCAAAAAAAGGGCCAATCTGCCCCCAGGGGGGGGGGGGCAGAAAAAACATCCAACCAATTTGCTCCACTTTGGAAGCGACCCTTGCCCAAGGGGTCGCTTCCATTTAAAAATAAATGCCATCCCTAGTGCCTAGTGGGGTTTTCTGCCCCCAGAAAATGGACCGATCTGCCCCCAGGGGGGGTAGAAAAACATCCAGAAAACAATGCTCCCCTTTGGAAGCGACCCTTGCCCAAGGGGTCGCTTCCATCTAAATTTAATGCCCCCAAAACAAACCCTGGTGGCTAGTGGTGTTTTCTGCCCCCCCCCCTGGGGGCAAAACAGCAGAAAAAACAGGTCGATTTGCCCCCAGGGGGGCAGAAAAACATCAAGACAAAAATGCTCCCCTTTGGAAGCGACCCTTGCCCAAGGGGTCGCTTCCATCTAAATTTTAATGCCTCCAAACCAAAACCCTGGTGGCTAGTGGGGTTTTCTGCCCCCCTGGGGGCAAAACGGCTGAAAAAATGGGCCGATTTGCCCCCAGGGGGGGCAGAAAAACATCAACAAACAATGCTACCCTTTGGAAGCGACCCTAGCCCAAGGGGTTGCTTCCATCTACATTTAACTGCCCCAAAAGGAAACCCTGGTGGCTAGTGTGGTTTTCTGCCCCCCCTGGGGGCAAAACGGCCAAAAAAACAGGCTGATTTGCCCCCAGGGGGGGGCAGAAAAACATCACCAAAAAAATGCTCCCCTTTGGAAGCGACCCTTGCCCAAGGGGTCGCTTCCATTGAAATAAAATAAATCCCTGGTGCTAGTGGGGGCATTTCCGCTGCACGATCGCGACGCTGTGCGCGATCGTGAAGCAGAAATGCCCTGCAACGAGACATCAGGGGAGAGGAAAATCTCTTTCCTCTCCCCGATGCCTCCATGCATTGCGCAAACCCCCCCAGGAACAAGGAAACCTACCTTGTTCTCTCCGACGCCTGGAAGCAAATGGCTTCCAGAGCGTCTGGGACTTCCTGATGACGTCAGCACGCGCTGTGTGTGCTGACGTCATGGGATTCCCATGGGGGGGTCGGGGGTGGCAGCGGAAACTCTTCCGCTGCCATCCCCCTTTGTGGGGGCGAAATCGGACACCCGTGGGGGGAGCGCCAGTGCTTCCCCCGTGGGTGGGTGCCATGATGGCCTGGAGCCGTCATGAGCACACGCCCACTGTGCATCATGACGGCTCCAGGCCGTCATGAGCACCGAAAGGGTTAAAAAAAAAATCCTTTTTTTGGCCCTGGGGGGTCCTTGTGGGACCCCCTGAGCAGGCCTAGGGGGTCAGGGTGTTTCTACCCTGCCCCCTTTTCTTGTTTTTCGCATTTGTTTCCCTGTTTTCTTGTGACTCGGTTCTACCGAGTCACAAGATGGCTGCCAACACTTCCTGGTTTGGAGTGTTGACAGCCAATTAGAATAAAACTCGTGGTCGGGAGGGTCCACGGATCCACCGCGCCTCTAGATATCAAAACTTTTATTTTTTGATTTTCTCAGCAACTACTGAACGGATTTACACCATTTTAAAAAAAGGGCTCTTTCTGAACCAAGGGCTACCTTTTTGCCACATTTGGTGTAATTCCGTTCAGCAGTTCGAGCTGTAGCCGTGTCCTAAGTTTCCTATGGGAAATTGATTTTCCGACCTCTTTTTTTTATGTCTTAGGAACTACTGAACGGATTTACACCATTTAACAAAAGGGCTCTTTCTGAACCAAGGGCTACCTTTTTGCCAAATTTGGTGTAATTCCGTTAAGCAGTTCGAGCTGTAGTCGTGTCTAAAGTTTCCTATGGAAAATAACATGGAGAAAACACGTTTTGGGACCCCCTTTTCTCGGCCCCGCTAGCAAATCACCCCGAACCTTTCAAGACAGGAGCTGACCGGAGCGCCCCACTAGTTCTGAAAATTTCGTGAAGATTCATCATCCGGCGCCAAAGTTATTGGGAAAAGAAAAAACGCTTTTCCTATGAAAACTAGGTCCTAACTATAACTATCTACTGGTGACCGCCAGTAGATAATATATATATATATATATATATATATATATATATATATATATATATATATATATATATATATATATATATATATAATATATATTTATATATATATATATATATATATATATATATATATATATATATATATATATATATTATCTACTGGCGGTCGCCAGTAGATAGTTATAGTTACAACCTATTATCCATAGGAAATCCGCGACATTCTATTTGCAATAACGTTGGCGTCGGTTGACGAATCTTCGCAAAGCTTCCAACTTGTTGGGGCGCTCCGGTCCGCTCCTACCCTGAAAGTCTCGGGGTGATACGTCAAGCGGGAGCCGAGAAAAGGGGGTCCCAAAACGCGTTTTCCCCATTCATTTTTCCATAGGAACCTTTAGTCGCAGCTACAGCCTGAACTGCTGAACGGAATTACCCCAAATTTGGCAAAGAGGTAGCCCTTGGTTCAGACTGGTGCCTTTTGCTAAAATGGTGTAAATCCGTTCAGTAGTTCCTGAGAAATTCACAATTAAAATCACATATATATCTATGGGCGCGTCGGATCCGCGTACCCTCCCGATCACGAGCTGCATGCTAATTGGCTGTCAACACTCCAAATCAAGAAGTGTTGGCAGCCATTTTGTCCCTCGGTAGAACCGAGGGACAGAAACAAGTGCGCAAAGCGCAAAGGGGGCAGGGTAGAAACACCCTGACCCCTAGGTCTGCTCAGGGGTCCCACAAGGACCCCCTGGGCAGAAAAAGATTATTATTTTTTTAAATCGGCGGGATGCGCTTAGGGTGCGCGTATCCCGCCGAGAAAAAAAGAAACAAGTGCGCAAACGCACAAAGGGGGCAGGGTAGAAACACCCTAACCCCTAGGCCTGCTCAGGGGGTCCCACAAGGACCCCTGGGCAAAAAGCATTTTTAAAAAAAAAAATCGGCAGGATGCGCTCAGGGTGCGCGAATCCTGCCGAAAAAAAAAATCGAAGCGCGGTCTCCCGCGCTTCGATGTTAATTGGCCCCGGGTGGGCCAAGTCCTGGGGGCATGCTGGGGGGTTTAATTTTATGTGTGGGGGCCTCTAAGGGCCCCCAAGCCCCGGGGACCACCACCCCCGGGGCTTTATGCATAATGGTGCGGGAGGGCTCTGAGCCCTCCCGCAGCCCCGGGACCACCACCTCCCCGGGGCTTCTTTTTTAAATGAAAAACCTGTGTGGGGGCTCCAGCCCCCCACACGCCCGGGACCGCCACCTCCCGGGGCACTAAACATTTAAATATGGGGGTCCGTTACGGACCCCAGAGCCCCGGGGACCACCACCTCCCGGGGCTGTGCACATGATGGGAGGGGGCCGCGCGGCCCCTCCTGGAGCCCTTGATGGCCCTGGGGACCGCCACCCCCAGGGCCGGCTCCTGCAGTGTCCTGGGGTGCCTACCCCGGGACACTGCTGTTTGCAATGACAGGACGGGAGCCTCGCGGCTCCCGTCCTGTCATTGCAAACTTGCTTTGGATATTGGAAGAGAGAGCAGGAAACCTGCTCTCTCTTCCAATATCCAAAGCCGATTGCTTTTCCACATGGGGAGCAGCATGTCAGCTGCTCCCCATGTGGAACAGCAATGCCGGCTCCCAAGGGACGTGGGGAGCCGGCGGGACTGTGGGGGTTTGGGGACCCCCCACAGTCCCCAACGAGAGGCCAGGCCCCGGGGGATGGGGTCCCCGGGGCAAGTAGTGGCCCTGGAGGGGGCCACGTGGGCCCCCTCCCCAAAGTTTTGAAAAATAATAAAAAAAAAAAAAGGGTATGGCCGGCCCGGGGATGGGGTCCCCGGGCCTTAAAATGGCCAGAGGAGGGGGGCCACGCAGCCCCCTCAAAATATTAAAAATAAAAATAGAGGCCATGCCCCGGGAGATGGGGTCCCCGGGGCCAATACAGGCCCGGGGAAGGGGGCCACGCTGCCCCCTTCCCGTTTTTTTATTTTGAAATTTTAAAAAGGGGTAAGGCCCTGGGGGATGGGGTCCCCAGGGCCCAAAAACAGAAAAAAGGAAGGGGGCCACACAGCCCCCTTCAGAGGACAAAAAAAAAAAACGATCGGGCCCGCAGGCCCCGCCCCTTCCTTCACCACTCTGCAAACGCGCCCCTGGCGCGTTTGCAGAGGGGAACGAATTCCCCTTGAATACTGGGGGTCCCTGGAGGCCAACTAGCCCACCAGGAACCTCCAGTATGCGCCAGGGGGCTGCCTTGCAGAGAGGTGTACAGAGGCCACGCCCCTTTTACACCTCTCTGCAACGCAGCTCTGTGGCGCTTTTGGAGGTATATGGTGGGCTAGTTGGACTCCGGGGACCCTCAGGATTCAAGGGGACTTAATCCCCCAACTTAAAACGCGCCACGGGGCGCGTTTGCACAGTGGTGAAGGGAGGGGGCGGGGCTTCAGGTGACATGTGTGCAAACAGGCCCCGTGGCGCGTTTTAAGATGGGGAATTAAATCCCCTTCAATCCTGAGGGTCCCTGGGGGCCAACTAGCCCAACAGGTACATCCAGAAAGCGCCACAGAGCTGCGTTGCAGAGAGGTGTAAAAGGGGTGTGGCCTCTCTACACGTCTCTGCAACGCAGCCCCTGGCGCATATTGGAGGTTCCTGGTGGGCTAGTTGGCCCCTAGGGACCCTCAGGATTCAAGGGGACTTAATCCCCCAACTTAAAACGCGCCACGGGGCGCGTTTGCACAGATGTAACCTCAGGCCCCGCCCCCTCCCTTCACCATTGTGAAAATATTCCTCTAAAATCAGCCGAAATACGAATTTCGATTTACTCACCTGTTATCAGGAGAGACCTCATTGCTGCATCTTTCAGCCCAGTACTGGTCCTGAAAAGTAATTTTAACCGTACTTACCAGTAACTTAAATTTCCTTCCATAGGCTAACATTGACTGGTTTCACTTGGAAATTCTTCTAAGTGTGGAGTTTTGGAACTTTATAATATTCCTCTAAAATCAGCCGAAATACGAATTCCGATTTACTCACCTGTTATCAGGAGAGACCTCAGTGCTGCATCTTTCAGCCCAGTACTGATCCTGAAAAGTAATTTTAACCGTACTTACCAGTAACTTGAATTTCCTTCCATAGGATATCATTGCCTGCTTTTTGCTGAAAAAGTTTCTAAGTGACGATTTTTGAAACATACAAATATTCCTCTAAAATCAGACGAAATACGAATTCCGATTTACTCACCTGTTATCAGGAGAGAACCCAGTGCTGCATCTTTTAGCCCAGCACTGACCCTGAAAAGTAATTCTAACCGTACTTAACAGTAACTTGAATTTCCTTCCATAGGCTAACATTGACTGGTTTCACTTGGAAATTCTTCTAAGTGTGGAGTTTTGGAACTTTATAATATTTCTCTAAAATCAGCCGAACTATGAATTCGATTTACTCACCTGTTATCAGGAGAGACCTCATTGCTGCATCTTTCAGCCCAGTACTGGTCCTGAAAAGTAATTTTAACCGTACTTACCAGTAACTTGAATTTCCTTCCATAGGCTAACATTGACTGGTTTCACTTGGAAATTCTTCTAAGTGTGGAGTTTTGGAACTTTATAATATTCCTCTAAAATCAGCCGAAATACGAATTCCGATTTACTCACCTGTTATCAGGAGAGACCTCAGTGCTGCATCTTTCAGCCCAGTACTGATCCTGAAAAGTAATTTTAACCGTACTTACCAGTAACTTGAATTTCCTTCCATAGGATATCATTGCCTGCTTTTTGCTGAAAAAGTTTCTAAGTGTCGATTTTTGAAACATACAAATATTCCTCTAAAATCAGCCGAAATACGAATTTCGATTTACTCACCTGTTATCAGGAGAGACCTCATTGCTGCATCTTTCAGCCCAGTACTGGTCCTGAAAAGTAATTTTAACCGTACTTACCAGTAACTTGAATTTCCTTCCATAGGCTAACATTGACTGGTTTCACTTGGAAATTCTTCTAAGTGTGGAGTTTTGGAACTTTATAATATTCCTCTAAAATCAGCCGAAATACGAATTCCGATTTACTCACCTGTTATCAGGAGAGACCTCAGTGCTGCATCTTTCAGCCCAGTACTGATCCTCAAAAGTAATTTTAACCGTACTTACCAGTAACTTGAATTTCCTTCCATAGGATATCATTGCCTGCTTTTTGCTGAAAAAATTTCTAAGTGACGATTATTGAAACATACAAATATTCCTCTAAAATCAGACGAAATACGAATTCCGATTTACTCACCTGTTATCAGGAGAGAACCCAGTGCTGCATCTTTTAGCCCAGCACTGACCCTGAAAAGTAATTCTAACCGTACTTACCCGTAACTTGAATTTCCTTCCATAGGAATCCATTGTCTGGTTTTCAGCAGAAAAGTTTCAAAGTGTCGATTTTCACAAACTACAAATATTCCTTAAAAATCGCATGTGTGACTTAAACGCATTCTTTCAACTGTTTACAGGAGATGCACCAGTGCTGGTTCCAGGATCCACCACTGAGTAAGAAAAAGTAACGATAACACTACTTACCTGCTTAGTGAATTTCCTCCCATAGGATAACATTGGTGATTCTATATGAAAAAGTTTCTAAGTGTCAACTTTTAAAATACAATAATATTCCTTAAAAATCACTACTGTAACCAAAACACTTTTACTCAACTGTTTACAGGAGATGTCCCAGGACTGAATCTAGGATCCAGTCCTGTGGTTAGAAAAGTAATCCATAAAGTAACTAATTGCATTTAACTAGAAATTCACATTGAGCTCAATGTTGCTTTGTTTTTGAAATTGTGTTGCCCATTACAACAACTGTAACTACTGTACTTAAAAGTCTATTGCCTATTTGCAAAGTATTTAAACTAGAGTAATTCATTCTGAGAAAGTATATTTTGTAATGTAATGTATAATGTAATTACAATGTAATTTAAAAAATAAAATATCTAAAAATAAATAGTTTAAAAAAATGTTGTAAATCAGTATCAAAAAAATAAATATAACAATTAATACATTTAAAAATTGTCATTTACAAAACCTTTGAAATTCACTGAAAAAACCATAGGTTTCAGACATGTTATAATTAGGAATTAGCATTTAAAAAACCTTTGAAATTCACTGAAAAAACCATAGGTTTCAGACACGTTATAGTTAGGAATTAGCATTTAAAAAACCTTTGAAATTCACTGAAAAAACCATAGGTTTCAGGCACGTTATAGTTAGAAATTAGCATTTAAAAAACCTTAGAAATTCACTGAAAAAACCATAAGGTTTTAGGGACAGTTATAGTTAGTTGGACATTGCACTCGTACAAAACCCGTGAAATTCCCCCGTTATAGTTAGTTCAGGTAACTATAACTCGCGCCCCGCAATGCACTGCTGATGACGTCACATATTACATCACTCATGACATGGTCAGTGACATCACTGATGACATCACTGATGACATCTCAAATGACATCACTGATGACATCATCCATGTGAGAATTTAATGCACCTCCTCACACCCTAATATAACCTTTGATACACCCACTCTAAATTACAGACTGCCATTCTCAAAACCATAGACACTCCAACACCAATAACTACATACCCACTCACTGATTCTTAGGTCTACACACACACATCCACTCACTCACCCGTACAGTCACTCATACTTATGGTCACTCAGTACAGGACTATCATATGCACTCATACTCCTATATAGACACTCAAACACCGCCACTCATCCATAGAGGTACTCACACACCTAGTCAGTCATGCAAATAATTAAACACACTGCCATTTACTCACCTATACAGTTATACACACACCAGCTCACTTACTCATACAAATACTAGCACATTCTTACGCTCTTATACAATCACTGATACAAGCACACACTCATCCATACAGTCACTCTCACAATCACACACTCTCGCTTATAGCTATTTATATACTCCAACACACATATATACTGCCTTTCACATATGTAGTTACTCACACATGTACCACTGGGACATACATTCACTCACTAACACACTCTTACACACACTTACCCACCCATACAGTCTATCACAGATGCACTCTTGAAACCATCCACCCAGTGAATCACCCACTCACACATCTATGCACAGAGTCGCACACACCCCACCCACACAAACACTCAGGCACCCATACAGATACTCAGACAACCAATCAATAACTCATATAGACACTCATGTAGCTATTCACAAACCCATGCACCACTTACACAGCAACAGACAGACGGATACAGACATTCAACCAGTTTAGTCACTAACCCATGCATTCAGTAAGATACGTTTAATCACTCACTTATCGAGTTAGTCACGCACCTACTAAATCATCCATACAGACACTTATACACCCACTCATTCTTCAATACGCCTTTCCCTATATATATTAAAAATATTTAAACTTTACAGAAACACACAGTCACTGGATGATGTCATCAGTGATGTCATTTGAGATGGCATCAGTGATGTCATCAGTGATGTCACTGACCATGTCATGAGTGATGTAATATGTGATGTCATCAGCAGTGCATTGCGGGGCGTGAGTTATAGTTACCTGAACTAACTATAACGGGGGAATTTCACGGGTTTTGTACGAGTGCAATGTCCAACTAACTATAACTGTCCCTAAAACCTTATGGTTTTTTCAGTGAATTTCTAAGGTTTTTAAATGCTAATTTCTAACTATAACGTGCCTGAAACCTATGGTTTTTTCAGTGAATATATATATATATATATATCCAAAGGTTTCCCAAATAAACGCACTCTCAAAGTCTTGGATGCCAAGCAGGAAACTCTTTATTGCTCGTTACGCGTTTCGACAATTACTGTCATGATCACCGAAACGCGTAACGAGCAATAAAGAGCTTCCTGCTTGGCATCCAAGACTTTGAGAGTGCGTTTATTTGCGAAAACTTTTGGATTATTAAATGCTGGTTTTGGGCTTACCGGCAGCACGCACCACCTAACAACGGGCTCGTTCCCAGAATGACCCTTCTTCGTGGATTTAAATATATATATATATATATATATATATATTATATATGTGTGTGTTGAGATCCCCTGCTTACCCTGCCGCGCTGCAAGGATAGCCCGCACGCCAGGTCAGTCCAAAGGATTCTTTATTTACTGCTGAAGCGTTTCAACCAAACGGTCTTTCTCAAAGCTAATATACATATATATACATAGATACACATTACCTACTGGTGGTCACCAGTAGGTAGTTTTAGTCAGGACCAAGTTTCCATAGGAAGAGCATTTTTTGATTTTCCAATAACTTTAGCATTGTTTGATGAATCTTCGTGAAATTTTCAAACCTATTGGTGCAGTCACTTCAGCTGTTGTCTTGAAAATGTTGGGGTGATTTATCAAGTGGGAGCTGAGAAAAAGGGGGGGTCCAAAAATGCTTTTTCTCCATGTTAATTTCCATAGCAAACTTTAGACATGGCTACAGCATGATCTCCTGAAAAGAATTACACCAAATTTGGTAAAAAGGTAGCTCTTGGTCCAGAAAGCACTCTTTTTGTTAAATGGTGTAAATCATTTCAGTAGTTTCTGAGAAATTTTAAGATTTCTCAGATATACAACTGTGGCCACGGTGGATACGCAACCCCTGCCGATCTCGTTCCTGAGATCTGATTGGCTGCCAACACTTCAAACTAGGAAGTGTTGCCAGCCATCTTGTGACTTGGTTAAACCAAGTCACAAGAAATGAAAAGGGGGCATGGTAGAAACACCATGGCCCACTGGGCCTGTTCAGTGGGTCTCACAGTCGTGGTGGATCAGCATTTCCCACCAAATGTTTTTTACAAATGAAGCGCGGCCACCCGCGCTTTGTTTAAGTTTGGCCCCCGGGTGGGCCAGGTCCCGGAGGCAATACAAAAGAATGATGTGGGGCTCTGCATGGGCCCCCTGCAGCCCCGGGGACAGCCAACTCCCTGGGGCTATACGTAAAAAACTATAGCATGTTATGTTAAAATTTCTTATAAAGCGCACGTACACCAATTGGTTTCTTGGCGCTAGACTTAAAGAAATGTTGGGGCCCCCTGTATTCAATTGTCTGAAGAACTAGTTGTACGCTTGGGTGAATAACCAAGTCTTAAGAAGCCTACCGAACCTTGTGAATTCAGTACAAGTTCTTATGTCCAAAGGAAGAGTGTTCCAAAAGCTGGGTGCCAATACTGCAAACCTGCAGCCTCCCATTCGTTTCCGTCTGTAGGGAGGAATGGCTAAGAGGTTCTTATGGGCAGAGCGTGGACTATGTGCAGGTACGTATTTCTGAACGAGTTTTGATATAAATTTTGGGCTAGCACCATACAGAGTTTTAAAGATAAGGCAACCAGCCTTAAATGCACATCTTTGTGGGATGGGAAGCCAGTGTAGTTCTTTCATGGTGAGAGTGATGTGTTCCCATTTAGGTTGTTGGGATATCAGTCTGGCTGCCTGGTTTTGTACCAATTGCAGTCTCTTGGTGAGGTAGAGTGGTATGCCAAAATATAAGGAATTGGCATAATCCAGATGTGATATCACCATAGCTAGGGCCACCTGGATTAAGGCTTCCCGTGTGAGCAATCTCCTAATCTTTCTTATTTTCCTCAAGCCCCCCCATGCAGCCACCGCCACCTCCCCGGGGCTAATTCACTGAACTGCGGGGGGCCACGCAGCCCCCCACAGCCCCGGGGACGCCACCTCCCCTGGGCTATATTTAAAAATAATACGTGTTGGGGCTCCAACCCCTTCACGCAGCCCCGGGGACCGTCATCTCCCTGGAGCAACGGTAACTTAATTATATACGGGGGCCACGTGGCCCCCGCAGCCCCTGGGACCACCACCATGCGGCCCCCCTCGTGGAGCCGTAAATGGCCCTAGGGACCATCACTTCCCAAGGCTGGTTCCAGCAATGTCCCGGGTGCTCACCCCGGGGACATTTCAGTTTGCAATGGCTTGGCAGGTAGCAAACTCTGCTACGGTTCATGGAAACGAGAACAGTAAAAATGCACTTGTTTCCATGAAGCGGAGCAGAGTTGCTTTTGGACAGAGGGAGCTGCATGATTGCAGCTCCCTTTATCCAAATGCAATGCTGGAGACGGGGAGCCAGCAGTGACCGCAGGGGCCTTGAGGCTCCCCTAGTCCACAACATGGTGGCCATGCCCCAGGGATAGGGTCCCTGGGCAATATCGGCCTGTGGAGGGGGGCCACAATGGCCCCCTCCCCATTTAGAAAAAGGCTGATGAAGGCCTTACCCCAGGGTATTGGGTCCCCGGGGCAGAAATAGGCCTGGGGAGGGAGGCCACATGGCCCCCTCCCCTTTTTAAAAAAAAAGATAAATAAAGGTCTGGCCCCAGGGGATGTGGTCCCCGGGGCCGAAATTGGCCTTAGGAGGGGGGCCGCGCGGCCTCCCTCCCATTAAAAAAAGTGATACAAATAAAGGGTAGGCCCCGGGGAATAGGATCCCCAGGACCAAAATTGGCCCAGGGAAGGGGGGCCATGTGGCCCCCTTCCTTTATGTTAAAAAAAATTTTTAAAAGGAAAAGTCCGGGCCCCAGGGGATGGGGTCCCTGGGGCCATAATCGGCCCGGGGAGGGAAGCCACACGGCCCCTCCCTATTTAAAAAAAAAAGAGTAGCCACAGGGGATGGGGTCCCTGTGGCCAAAATCGGGCTAGGGAAGGGGGCTATTCAGCACCACCTTCCCTAAAAAAAAAATGTAATAAAAAAAAACTCTGGCAAGTCGCCGGAGGCCATGTCCCCTTCACCACTACTCTGCAAACACACCTCCTGGCGCAATGGTGGTTGGAGAATGAAATCGCCTTGAATGCTTAGAGTCTTTGGGGGCAAACAAACCCTCTTGTTACCTCCAGTAAGTCCCAGAGAGTGGGATTGCTGAGAGGACTTAAAGTCCACGACCCCTTTCTCCACCACTCTGCAAACGCACCTGCTGCCATGCTTCTGGTTGTGGAATGAATTCCACTTTGCTCCTGAGGGCCTCAGGATTAAAGTGAACTACTTTCTCTAAAAAGTGATGGGTCAGGAGGCACTTTGTAAAGTGGTGGAGAAAGTGGGCATGGCCTCTGACAAACTCTCAGCAATCCATCTGTGTGGGTGTTACTAGAGGTGGCAGGAGGGGTAGATGGCCTCCAAGGACCCTCAAGAGCCAAGGGGACTTCATCCCCCAACTAGTAGTGTGCCAGGAAGTGTGTTTGCAGAGTGGTGGAGAAAGGGGGCTTGGCCACCCAACATCCCTCAGCAAACCTACTGTGTGAGACCTACTGGAGTTAATAAGAGGGGTAGTTGGCCCCCAAGGATCCTCTGGAGCCAAGGGGACTTCATCCCCTACCAGTATTGCAGCAGGAGCCACGTTTGCACATTGGTGGAGATAGGGGGAGTGGTGTCTGACAATCTCTCAGCAATACTGCTGTGTGTGACTTACTGGAGGTAACAGGAGGGGTAGTTGGCCCCCAAGGATGGCTAACTACTACCCATCCCGTTACCTCCAGTATGTTCCAACACAGCGGGATTGCTAAGAGGTCTTTGGAGGCCACACCCCCTTTCTCCACCACTTTGTAAACGTGGCTCCCCTTGTGGTGCACTACTTGTTGGGGGATGAAGTCCACTTTACTCCTGAGGGACTTAGGGGCCAAGAAGCTCTCCTGTAAGCCCTACACAGCGGGATTCCTGAGAGCTGGTCAGAGGCCAAGCCCCCTTTCTCCACCACTCTACAAACGCAATTACTAATTTAAAAAACATAGAAATTCACCGAAAAAAACAAAGGTTACAGGGGCGTTGTAGTTAGGAATTAGCTTTTATAAAACCTTAGAAATTCATAGAAAAAAACAAAGGTTACAGGGACGTAATAGTTAGCAAATAGAATTAAAAAACCATTAGAAATTCACTGAAAAAAACAAAAGTTACAGGGACATTATAGTTAGGGCCAGATTTCACTCATACAGAAACCAGAGAAATTTATCTGTTATAGTTAGCTGAGCTCACTATAACTTATGGCCCTGTAATGCACTATTTATGACCTCACATATTACATCACTTATGACATGGTCAGTGACAGCACTGATGACAGCTCAAATGACATCAATGATGTCATCACTGATGACATCATGCACAGAACCACTCATACACCTACTCACACCCCCATAAAACCTGTTGTACGCCCACTCACACCCCCACACAACCACTGACACACCCATTCACAGACCTATACCAGTACTCACACACCCACTCAGTCCTCCATAGAGCCCCTCACACACCCACTCTCTCACTCATACACCTACTTACATAACCATTCACTCACCCATACAGTCACTCATACAACCAGTTACCAATACAGCCAGCCACATAACCACACACTCACCCATACAGCTACTCACACATCTACTTATTTACCAAAGTCACATATCCACTCACTCACCCAATCAGCCTTTCAACACAGCCACTCGCCCATAGACGCCCTCATACACTTACTCACACAACCACTTAGATACCCAGTCATATATCCATACAAGCAGTCATACATTCCTGTACTCACCCATACAGCCATTCACACAGACACACACTGTCCAATACAGTCACCCACATACGAAGTTACAAAGCGAAACATCTATTCAGACAGCCACTCACCCATCCATATAGCCACTTACACACCCAATCACTTACTCATACAGCCATTCAGACACCCACTCACTCACCCATACAGTCACTACACATCCACTTACCCACTGATGGAGCCACTTACACTGTCACTCATCCACCCATTCAGCCACTGACAAACCCACTCACTCACCAATACAGCCCCTCACACAGCATCTGACTCATTCACAAAGCTGCTTACACAACCACTTATACACCCATACAGCCACTCACACACCAATATGCACAAGGATACATGCAGACAGACGGCCACTCACATGATATATATTAAAAGAAGTATCACTCATTAGTAGTACACCTAGTATACTACTTTAAGTTTTGTAGTATCTTAGTATATGTTTAGCAATCATAAACTCTTATAAAAATACTTACACTTGATGGCATCAGTGATGTCATTTGAGATGTCATCAGTGATGTCATCAGTGATGACGCTGACCATGTCATCAGTGATGAAATATGTGAGGTCATAAGCAGTGCATTGCAGGGGCGTAGGGTATAGTTTATCCAGCTAACTATAACTGCTGAATTTCTCTGGTTTTGTATGAGTGAAATCTGACCCTACTATAACGTCCATGTAACCTTTGTTTTTTTCTAGTGAATTTCTAAGGTTTTTTTAATTCTATTTGCTAACTATAACATCCCTGTAACCTTTGTTTTTTTCAGTGAATATATGTATATATATGTATGTATATATATATATATATATACACATGCACACACACATATATATATATTTATATATATGGTGCAGCGCCCAAGAAAAATTGCAAGGAGACGGCACTCCGTGGAAACGGAAAATTCTTTATTGGAGGTGGCGTGTAGACAGTCAAACCTCTATGCTTTTTGGCTGTAACAGCCTTGTTCACAAAGTTTTTTGGTCCCAACAGGAAATGTTAAATAAATTGATTTCACAAACTGTGAACATAGAAAGAGGCATTTACATCCAATACCACTACTACATAAAGGTGTCAGCCATCTTGTAAGATATTATTATACTCCCTGCCCATATTCGCAGGCCCTTACAGAGGCAATGATAATATTGACATTTTTCATTTGTCAGGGGCAAACTAAACAAGCATACAATATAGCCCCATTGGGCTTAATCCAATTTACAAAGATGGTCCAAAAATCTAAAGTCAAAAAATTAAAAAATTTTTGCATCGCCCCATTGGGCTATTAAGTCATTCATCTGGGTGGTTATTTGGAGATGCCTCCCTTGTTTCAGGAATGTCCAAATCGATATATGAGTGGGAAAATGTCTATGGCATAACCACAGATCACAAACAAAAAAATTATCAAAAAATATTTCAAACAGAGAAATAATTAAGCCCCATTGGACACACACCCATTAGATCTGTATGAAAAGAAGAGCGAGGGTGGCAACATGCTGGATAAAACAGAATATATATACACATAACCTAATGGCGGTCTACAGTAGGTAGGTATAATTAGGACCAAAGCTTCCATATGAAAAGTGTTTATTGTTTTGCCAATAACTTTTCCGTAACTTGAGGAATCGTCATGAAATTTTTGAAAAAAACACAATTTTTAGTTCTGTTGCTATGTTGAAAGTTTCAGGGCGATCCGTCAAGAGGGGGTCAACAAAAAGGGGGTCCCAAAACGTGTTTTTCCCATAATATGTCTATTGAGATTTTTCATTTTTGAACACGACTACCGCCGAAACCGCTGAATGGAATTACAGCAAATTTGGCAGAAAGCTATATGTTGGTCCAGAAAGTGTGCTTTTTGTGATTTGGTGTAAATCCGTGGGGTAGGAAAACACTGATCCTCACACATATGGCGGGGGGGGGATAAAAGTATTTTTTTAATTTCATTTTGCCGGAAATTTGTGGGTAGATACACGCCGATCCATGGCAAAATTTAAAGAAATTATGAAGCCCAGGTGGATCAAATCTCAGGGGCAGTGTTTATTAATTATTTGGGGGTGCTCACATGGCACCCCTGTGCCCTGGAGACAGCCACCTCCCTGGTGCTGTTTGCAAAATTAGTGCAGGGAAGGCCTTTATGGCCTCACCACAGCCCTGAGAGCTTCCACCTTCCTGGGGCTTTAAATATGAATAATGGTGGGGGGCACGGGGACCCCCTCAGCCTGGGAGATCGCCACCTCCCTGGGGCTTAAGTTAAAATAAATGTGGGGGTGCATGGCCCCCGTAGCCCCGGGGGCAACCACATCGTCAGGGCTTTAAGTAAAATTAATGGGAGGGCCTTGCAGACCCCACCCAGCCCTGGAGACCACCGCCTACCCGGGGAAATTAACAGAGAAATGCAGGGGGCCCATGCTGCCCCCACAGCCCCGGGGAATGCCACCTTCCCAGGGCTCAAATAATATGATGAAAGGGGTCCGTTGTGGATACCCGGCCCTGGGGACCACTGCCTCCCTGGGGCTAAAATGAAGGTTGGAAGGGGCACCCAGCTTGGAGCCAAAGATGGCCCTGAGGACCGCCACCCCCCCAGGGCGGGCTCCTGCTATGTCCTGGGGTTCCCACCCCTGGGACATAGCTGTTTGCTATGGCTTGGCTGGAGCTTTACCGCTCCCACCAAGCCGTAGCAAACTAAAATGCTCTCACTTGCTGAAAGCGAGTACAATTGCTTTGACAGAGAGGGAGCTGCATGTTAGCAGCTCCCTGTCTGTCAAAGCAATGCTGGCTCCCACAAGAGGCGGGAAACTGGCAGGGACTGCAGGGGCCTTGACGCTTCCCCTGCAGTGCCCAAAACTTAAATGTGGGTGCCCTAGGCAGGACCAGTGCACCTACACTAGAGGCAGGGCCCATGGAGATGGGCTCCCGGTGCTGAAATCAGCCTGGAAACGTGGCTGCTCCCCCAAAATAATAACAACGGAGGCCCCACCCCCTTTTACTACCACTCTGCAAATGCGCCTCCTGTCCTGGCGCACTACTGGTTGGGGGATGAAGTCCCCTTAGCTCCAGAGGGTCCTTGGGTGACAACAAGCCCTCCTGTTACCTCCAGTAAGTCCCATAGAGCATGATTGCTGAGAGAACTTCAAAGACCATGCCCCCTTTCTCCACCACTCTGCAAATATGCCTCCTGGGCACTTCTGGTTGAGGGATGAAGTCCCCTTGGCTACAGCGGGTCCTTGGGATCCAACAAGCCCTTCTGTTACCTCCAGTAAGTCCCACAGAGTTCAATTGCTGGGAGGACTTTGGAGGCCATGCCCCCTTCCTCCACCACTCTGCAAACACACCTCCTGGTGCACTGCTGGATGGGGGATGAAGTCCCCTTGGTTCCAGAGGGTCCTTGGGGGCCAACAAACCCTCCTGTTACCTCAAGTAGGTCCCACAAAGCGCCAATGCTGAGAGGACTTCTGAGGCCATGCCCCCTTTCTCCTCCTCTCTGCAAATGTGCCTCCTGGTGCACTGCTGTTTGAGGAATGAAGTCCCCTTGGCTCCAGAGGGTCCTTGGGGGCCAACTACCTCTCCTGTTAACTCCAGTAAGTCCCACACTGTGAGATTGCTGAGACGACTTCGGGGGGCACACCCCCTTTCTCCAACAATCTGCAAATGCACCTGCTGGCGCACTGATAGTTAGGGGATGAAGTCCCCTTCAATGCTTAGGGTCCTTGGGGGCCAGGAACACCTTCTGTTATCTCCAGTAAGTCCCAGAGAGCGGTATTGCTGAGAGCTGGTCGTAGGCTCTGCCCCCTTTCTCCACCACTCTGCAAATGCAACTACTAGTTGGAGAACCATAGAAATTCACTGAAAAAAACAAAGGTTACAGTGATGTTATAGTTAGGCTCAGATTTCACTCATACAAAACCAGTGAAGTGTATCTGTTATAGTTAGCTGAGCTCACTATAACTTATGGCCCTGTAATGCACTGCTTATGTTCTTACATATTACATCACTCATGACATGGTCAGTGACATCACTGATGACATCACTGATGACATCCCAAATGACATCACATACATTATAGTTAGCTCAGGTAACTATTACTGCTGAATTTAACTGGTTTTGTACAAGTGAAATCTGGGCCTAACTATACCAACCCAGTAACCTTTGGTTTTTTCAGTGAATCTCTCTATATATATATATATTCACTGAAAAAACCAAAGGTGATCATCACTGATGATACCTCAAAAGACATCACTGAAGACATCACTGATGACATCACCCAATGATTGTGAGTGTTTTCTAAAAGTTGCTGAGTATTAGACAGATATGCTAAGGTAATTGGCTGTGGGAGTGCCTGTATGGGTGAGTGAGTGGGTGTATAAGTGGTGTATAGAAGACTGAGTAGGTATGTAGGAGACTGTATACATGAGTGAGTGAGTGTGTGAGTTTTTGTATGGGTAAGTGAGTGGGTTTGTCAGTGGGGCTATGAGTAAGTGAGTGGCTCAATGAGTATCTGTATGGGTGAGTGAGTGGGTGTGTAAGTGGTTATAATGGTGAATGAGAGGGTGCATGAGTGGCTGAATGAGTGCTGAGCAGGTACATAACTGCCTGTATCGGTGAATGACTGGGTTCATGAGGGGCTGTATGCATGCATGAATGGATGTATAAGTGGGTGCTTGGCTGAGTGAGTGGGTATGTGAGTGGCTGTATGGGTGGGTGAATGGGTGTGTGAGTGGCTGTATGGGTGAGAATGTGAGTGAGAGAGAGGTTGTATGGGAGAGTATATGCTTGTCTCAGTGACTGTATAAGTGAGTGAGTATATGGGTTAGTATATGTATGAGTAAGTGAGTGGGTATGTGAGTAACTCAATGGGTAAGTGAGTGACTATGCGAGTAATTGTATGGGTGAGTGGGTATGTGTGTGATTAGCTGTATGGGTAACTCATTTGTGAGAGTCTCTATGGGTATATGCGTAGATATGTAAGTGTCTGTATGCCTGTATGAGTGGATGTTTGAGCAGGCATATTGGTTAGTAAGTAGGTGTATGATTGCATGGTCATGTGAGATGTGTGAGTGGCTCCATGGATTAGTGAGTAATTGTATGAGTGTTTGTATGGGTCTGTGAATGGGTATGTCAGTGGTTGTATGGGAGTGGGAATGTGAGATATTGTATGGGGGTGTAAGTGGGTGTGTCAGTGATTCTTTGGATGATGTCATCAGTGATGTCATTTGAGATGTCATCAGTGATGTGATCAGTGACGTCACTGACCATGTCATGAGTGATGCAATATGTGAGCTCATAAGCAGTCATTGCGGGGCCGTAAGTTACAGCTAGCACAGGTAGCTATAACTGCTGAATTTCACTGGTTTTATATGAGTGAAATCTGAGCCTAACTATAACACCTCTGTAACCTTTGTTTTTTTCACTGAATTTCTATGTTTTTTTAATTCTATTTCTTAAATATAATGTCCCTGAAACCTTTGAGTTTTTCAGTGCATTTCAATGTTTTTTTCAATTTGATTTCATAACTGCAACCAGTTGACGTTTAATTTGTGTGAAATGAGCATCGTGCCAAAATGAATCCTGCCCTCTGAATTTTTCGAAGAAGAGGCCACTGTTTTCTGCAACACCTGTACTGAACTGGAGTACCTTCTACTGGGTAATTAGTAAGTGCTATCCCATTGGATATATGTATAGTGCATGTCCTACACTACAACTGTGTAAAAGATGCTAAGGAAATGTGTCCAGTAACTTTGTATGTCTGTACCTTTGACAATGTGATTGCTGTTTGAGCATCTTTGACACATACGTTTACGGGGTGGAACTGAAAAGAAAGCTCATTTGGATGATTTGCATTTTACAGAAATAAGGGCTTCTTTCTCTGATGGAAATGCCATTGCTTTCTTAGGTATCAAGACCCCATCTCTGAAATTGCCAGGTAATGCATTCGTGGCTTTTTAGTAAGCGGTCCATTACTTAGGAAAAAGGCAAGAAGATGTTGCAGACTACAAATGTATGTAGAGTGGGTGCAAATGAGAGGAGCTTTTAGGCAAGTTGACATACTGGCAGTTTTTAAAAGTTTACATCACTATCTGTGGTGTCAGCAGCAGATGACAGGAAAGAACCATGTCATTACAGACACTACGTGAGATATTGCACTTGAGAAAAGCAAGGATGTAAGCACCTCATAGACAGATTACAGATAATTTTTTAGTGGAAATGCTGAGAAAAACAGTTACTTTGCCTTGGTGTTGCCCATGAAGTTAGGATGATTAGTAGTTTACAGAAGCGGAGCTTCAACTCAGGCACCTGCTTTGTTTATATCTGCAAATGCTTCCAGTTGATTTTTAATTGCTGTGTAATGAGTATTGTGCCACAATGAATCCCACCATGCGTAGTTATGCAGAAATAGGGCAGCATTTTGTTCAACAAATCTACCCAACTAGAGTACTTTCTAATGGCCGATTAGTAAGTTGTACCTGGTTGGTTAAATGTACAGTACATCTAATACAGTAGAACTGCGTAAAGGATGCAGAGAAAATGTCTGCAGCTAGCTTATGTCTGTAACTTTGGAAATGTCAGTGTTCCTCAAGCGCCTTCACCACATAACTTTCCAAAGTGGAACTGCAGATAAAACACAGTTGGATGATTTCTAGTTTGCAAAGTAGGTGTTTCTTTGTTTGGTGGAGATGTGATCATATTCCTAGGCATGAGGAAAGTGTTTCCAAAATCAGCAGGAAACGCATTGGGGGTCTTTTAGTAAGCTGTGGGTAAAGTGTGGGAAGACATTGCAGACAGCTAATGTATATAGGGCGGGGTCAAACTGGCTTTATTTCCTGGCAAGTTAACATACTTTTCATTTGTAAAACTTTAGAATCTGATCTCTAGTCTCAGCAACAGATAACAAAAAAGATCCCCCTCCTCACACATACTATCTGAGATTTTGCGCTTAAGAAAAGCAAGGATGGAAACACGTCCATCAAAGATTACAGATAATGTTTTACAGTGTAATTGCTGAAATCACCCCAGTCTTTACTGCACTTTTTTTTTCTGCAGATTTTACCTTCCGTATAGTATACCTGGAAATTATTGCTGCCTTTATAACATAGGTTTAAATTTTCTAAATGCAAATCTGTTCTTTTTTTTTTACAGCAACTTAACGATTTGGATACTTGTTTTTGGGTCAGATGCGTCTTGAAAGGCATCATGGCTCAGTGGAATAGAATGTTATTTTAAGGTTGCTATGGTGTGCATGCAATGTATAGGATACTAACTACCTGGCTGATTTTTATCTGATATGCACTTGTTTTGCACAACGGTAGTCCTTGCCATCTTATTTATTTTTATGCTCCTACATTTTGTACTTTTTGTCTTGGGTCAATTTTGCCTGCTGTATTGAGGTATAACAAAAATGTTGCACCTTTTTGATGATGAAATACAAAAAGAAAGGTTCTTATTATGATATGTTTTTAGTGGTTTCACCATTTTTAACCATTCTGTTTGTATTTATACTAATTTTTTTATTCATGATGATTTTTAGAAATATTGTGTATCTTTTATGATCCAGATTTGAGATCGAATAAATATTGAATTGAATTGAGTACATGAGTGGTGCATGGATGATTAAATGAGTGCATGAGTGGTGGATAGGTAACTGAATGAGTACATGAGTGGTGTATGAATGATAGAATGAATGCATGAGCTGTGCATGGATGATTGAATGAGTATATGAGTGGTGCATGGATATTAAAATGAGTGCATGAGAGGTGCATGGATGTTAGAATGAGTGCATTAGTGGTGCATGGATGATTGAATGAGTGCATGAGTGGGGCATGACTGATTGAATGAATGCATTAGTGGTGTATGGATGATTGCATGAGTGGTGTATGGTTGATCGAATGAGTGCATGAATGCTGCATGGATGAATGAATGAGTGCATGGGTGATTTAATGAATGCATGAGTGGCGCATGGATGTTAAAATGAGTGCATGAGTAGTGCATGGATGATTGAATGAGTCTATGAGTGGTGCTTTGCTAATTGAATGAGTGCATGAGTGGTGCATGCATTATTGAATGAGTACATGAGTGATGTATGGGTGATTAAATGAATGCATGAGTGGTGCATAGATGATTGAATGAGTGCATGAGTGGTACATAGGTGATTGAATGGGTGCATGAGTGGCGCATTGATGATTGAAAGGGTGCATAGGTGGTGCATGGATGATTGAATGAATGCATTAGTGGTGTATGGAAGATTGAATGAGTGCATGAATGGGGCATGGATGACTGAATGAGTATATGATTTGTGTACGGATGTTAGAATGAGTGCATAAGTGGTACATGGATGTTAGAATGAGTGCATGAATAGTGCATAGATGAGAGAATAAGTGGTGCATGGAGGATTAAATGAGTGCATGAGTGGTGCATGGATGAATTAATGAGTGCATACGTGGTACATGGGTGATTAAATGAGTGCATGAGTGGTGCATGGATGTTAGAGTGAGTGTATGTGTGGTAGATGGATGATTGAATGAGTGCATGAAAGGTGCATGGATATTAGAATGAGGGCCTGAGTGGTGCATGGATAAATGAGTAAGTGCATGAATGGTATATGGGTTATTGAATGAGTAGATCAGAGGTGCTTAGATGATTAAATGAGTGCATGATTGGGGCATGGGTGATTGAATAAGTGCATGAGTGGCGCATGGATGATTGAATGTGGGCATGAGTGGTGCATGGATGTTACAGTGAGTGCATGAGAGGTGCATGGGTGATTTAATGAGTGCATGAGTGGGCATGGGTGATTGAATGAGTGCATGGGTGATTGAATGAATGCATTAGTGGTATATGGATGATTGCATGAGGGGTGCATGGGTGAATGAATGAGTGCATGGGTGATTGAATGAGTGCATGAGTGGTGGATGGATGTTAGAATGAGTGCATGAGTAGTGCAAGGATGATTGAATGAGTGCATGAGTGGTGCATGGGTGAATGATGAAGTATATTGATGATTGAATGAGTGCATGAGTGGTGCATGGATGTTAGAATGAGTGCATGAGTAGTGCAAGGATGATTGAATGAGTGCATGAGTGGTACATGGATGATTGAATGAGTGCATGCGTAGTACATTGATTATTGAATGAGTACATAAGTGATGTATGGGTGATCGAATGAGTGCATGAGTGGTACATGGATGATTGAATGAGAGCATTAGTGGCACATGGATGATTGAATGAGTGCATTAGTGGTGGATAGATGATTGAATGAGTGCATGAAATGTGCATGGATATTGGAATGAATGCATGCATGGTGCACGAATGAATAAGTACATACGTGGTATATGGGTTATTGAATGAGTAAATGAGTGATGCTTTGATGATATAATGAGTGCAAGAGTGATATGTAGGTAACTGAATGAGTGCATGAGTAGAGTATGGATGATGGAATGAATGTATGAGGTGCATGGATAACTGAATGAGTGCATGAGTGGAGCATGGATGTTACAATGAGTGAATGAGAGGTGACTGTATGTTAGAATGAGTACATGAGTGGTGCATGGATGTTTGAATGAGTGCATGAGTGAATTAAAGGTGACTGTATATTAAAATGTGTGGTGCATGGATGTTTGAATGAGTGCATGAGTAGTGCATGGATGATTGAATGAGTCTATGAGTGGTGCTTTGATAATTGAATGAGTGCATGAGTGGTGCATGCATTATTGAATGAGTACATGAGTGATGTATGGGTGATTAAATGAATGCATGAGTGGTGCATGGATGATTGAATGAGTGTATGAGTGGGACATAGGTGATTGAATGGGTGCATGAGTGGCGCATTGATGATTGAAAGGGTGCATAGGTGGTGCATGGATGATTGAATGAATGCATTAGTGGTGTATGGAAGATTGAATGAGTGCATGAATGGGGCATGGATGTCTGAATGAGTATATGATTTGTGTACGGATGTTAGAATGAGTGCATAAGTGGTACATGGATGTTAGAATGAGTGCATGAATAGTGCATAGAAGATTGAATGAGAGAATAAGTGGTGCATGGGGGATTAAATGAGTGCATGAGTGGTGCATGGATGAATTAATGAGTGCATAAGTGGTACATGGGTGATTAAATGAGTGCATGAGTGGTGCATGGATATTAGAGTGAGGGTATGTGTGGTAGATGGATGATTGAATGAGTGCATGAAAGGGGCATGGATATTAGAATGAGGGCCTGAGTGGTGCATTGATAAATGAGTAAGTGCATGAATGGTATATGGGTTATTGAATGAGTAGATCAGAGGTGCTTAGATGATTAAATGAGTGCATGATTGGGGCATGGGTGATTGAATAAGTGCATGAGTGGTGCATGGATGATTGAATGTGTGCATGAGTGGTGCATGGATGTTACAGTGAGTGCATGAGAGGTGCATGGGTGATTTAATGAGTGCATGAGTGGGCATGGGTGATTGAATGAGTGCATGGGTGATTGAATGAATGCATTAGTGGTATATGGATGATTGCATGAGGGGTGCATGGGTGAATGAATGAGTGCATGGGTGATTGAATGAGTGCATGAGTGGTGCATGGATGTTAGAATGAGTGCATGAGTAGTGCAAGGATGATTGAATGAGTGCATGAGTGGTGCATGGGTGAATGATAAAGTATATTGATGATTGAATGAGTGCATGAGTGGTGCATGGATGTTAGAATGAGTGCATGAGTAGTGCAAGGATGATTGAATGAGTGCATGAGTGGTACATGGATGATTGAATGAGTGCATGCGTAGTACATTGATTATTGAATGAGTACATAAGTGATGTATGGGTGATCGAATGAGTGCAGGAGTGGTACATGGATGATTGAATGAGTGCATTAGTGGTGGATAGATGATTGAATGAGTGCATGAGATGTGTATGGATATTGGAATGAATGCATGCATGGTGCACGAATGAATAAGTACATACGTGGTATATGGGTTATTGAATGAGTAAATGAGTGATGCTTCAATGATTTAATGAGTGCAAGAGTGATATATAGTTAACTGAATGAGTGCATGAGTAGAGTATGGATGATGGAATGAATGTATGAGGTGCATGGATAATTGAATGAGTGCATGAGTGGTGCATGGATGTTACAATGAGTGAATGAGAGGTGACTGTATGTTAGAATGAGTACATGAGTGGTGCATGGATGTTTGAATGAGTGCATGAGTGAATTAAAGGTGACTGTATATTAAAATGCGTGGTGCATGGATGTTTGAATGAGTGCATGAGTGGTGTATGGATGTTAGAATGAGTGCATGAGTAGTGAAAGGATGATTGAATGAGTGTATAAGTGGTGCATGGATGTTAGAATGAGTGCATGAGTAGTGCAAGGATGATTGAATGAGTGCATGAGTTGTACATGGATGATTGAATAAGTGCATGAGTAGTGCATTGATTATTGAATTAGTACATAAGTGATGTATGGGTAATCAAATGAGTGCATGAGTGGTACATGGATGATTGAATTAGAGCATTAGTGGCACATGGATGATCCAATGAGTGCATAAGTGGTGGATGGATGATTTATTGAGTGCATGAGAGGTGCATGGATATTGGAATGAGTGCATGCATGGTGCACGAATGAATAAGCGCATACGTGGTATATGGGTTATTGATGAGTTAGTGAGTGATGCTTAGATTATTTAATGAGTGCATGAGTGATGTATAGGTAACTGAATGAGTGCATGAGTAGAGTATGGATGATGGAATGAATATATGAGCGGTGCATGGATAATTGAATGAGTGCATGAGTGGTGCATCGATGTTGCAATGAGTGAATGAGAGGTGACTGTATGTTAGAATGAGTGCTTAAGTGGTGCATGGATGTTTGAATGAGTGCATGAGTGAATGAGAGGTGACTGTATGTTAGAATGAGTGCATGAGTGGTGTATGGATGTTTGAATGAGTGCATGAGTGTTTTATGGATGTTAGAATGAGTGCATGAGTAGTGCATGGATGAATGAGAGAGTGCATGAGCAGTGCATGGATATTAGAATGAATGTATGAACAGGGCATGGATGATTGAATGAGTACATGAGTGTTGCATGGATGATTAAATGAGTGGTGTATGAATGATTGAATGAGTGCATGAGTGGTGTATGAATATTAGAATGAATGCATGAGTAGTGCATGGATGAATGAAAGAGTGCATGAGTAGTGCATGGATATTAGAAAGAGCGCATGAGTGGTACATGAATGATTGAATGAGTGCATGAGTGATGCATGGGTGATTGAATGAGTGCATGAGTGGTGCATGGATGATTAAATGAATGCATGAATGGGGCACAGTGATTGAATGAGTGCTGCATGGATGATTGAATGAGCGCATGAGTGGCATATAGATATTTGAATGGGTGCATGCATGGTGAATGGATGATTGGATTAATACATGCATGAGTGGTGCATGAATGC
Source organism: Calotriton arnoldi (assembly GCA_963921515.1). Lineage (NCBI taxonomy): Eukaryota > Metazoa > Chordata > Amphibia > Caudata > Salamandridae > Calotriton > Calotriton arnoldi. The sequence continues at coordinate 476,625 of CAWUFW010007776.1, read as the reverse complement.
TTGAATGAGTGATGAATGGATGATTGAATGACTATGTGAATAGCGCATAGATATTAGAACGAGTGCCTGGCTGGTGCATGGATGATTGAATGAGTGCATGAGTGGTGCATGGATGATTGAATGAGTGCATGAGTGGAGCATGGATGATTAAATAAGTTCATGAGTGGTGTATGGGTGATTAAATAAGTGCATCAGTGATACATGGGTGACAGAATGATGGTATATCAGTGCCTCTATCTCAGAGTCACTGATTATATGACATACTGTATAGTAAGTGATTAGAATTGTTAGTGCCTGCATATATAGGTGCCTGAATAATTGAGTAAGTTGTTGTGTGACTAGCTAGAAATGTGCTGTATTGCACTGAAATTTTCAATTAGGAGATTAAGAAAAAACTAATGGGAAAGTATGGCAAATACACTTTATAATTAAACACACTCTCCATGGATATCAGTAACCAATATGTGTGTGGTAGAAGAACTTTTTTGAGACATCTAATGAGGTTTAACTGCAGCCACTTTTAAAAAGTAAAAATATAAATATATGTGAGTATTTAATCTTCAAAATGCACAAATAGGGTGTGTGGCCAACCAAGATGGCCGAGTGGACGTAATCTACTAAGGTTCTGTGACAACCCTTCAAAAGCTTCGGGTTTCTGTGGCACACAAGAGCAAGGCGCCACCGCAATCATGACCCCTTAACGGTTGGGAGTGTCCTGAACCGACAGTTAGACGCTGGGACCTGGCAGGGCTCTCGGATGCTGGGGGATTAGAAAGTGCCAGAGATGAGCAGCAGGGGCAGACTAGCGGGAGACAGGCTGTGCCGGAGGAGCGGTGAGACCAGCACGTTCGGCAGCCAGGGCTGGGTGGAAGAAGTGAAGGAGCTGGATCCCCGTGGTGTAGCCACGAGCCTGTGGGTGGTGCTGATGGACCCCTGCAGCAACACAGAAGACCTGCAAATGCCTCCCCAGCAGAGCAGATAAAGTAAGGACGGCGAGCAGAGACCCCCCTCTGTGATTATTAAGCTTTGGTGAGATTGAGGTGGGGGAGCGCCCACACACTGGGCATAGGTACTCACTGGGGGGACCACAGCAGCCAGGAGTAGACAGCACACTTTGGGCGAGTGGAGGCCAGGCGATCCTGACTTTAAAATGGCGGCCAGGCCACGAGTACAGCGTTAAAGGCCTCCTAAGGGGATCCCTCACCCGGGGGAAAGGATTGAGAGCACCTGGATAAGCAATGTGGGCTCAGAGCACCACTCCTGAATTCAAGCAGACTGCAATGACTCTCAACAGCTTAGAGGGAGAATCAGTCTGATTTTGCCCTTGTAGCAAAGCCCACAGCCCCCGGGCACAAGCTGCACTCTGACAGGCCCTGAGGGTAGTTCAGCATTTGTATGGGCCCTGGTACAGGAAGGTGGTGAGCCTCAACACCTACAAAAGCAGTAAGCAGAGCGGAACCGGGCTGCATACCCCCACAGGGCGAACAAGGATGGAGGGCAGAGAGGGCCAAGAGAGAACATCTTGAATAAGCCTGGTTGTGAGTGTACAAGGACCAGGAGGGATTGTAGGGGAAGAGGAGGCCCAGGATCAGAGGCAGCAGTCAAGAGGCCCTGGCCACTTCCCAGGGACGTAGGATATCGCACGGTTTGGGTGGATTGATGCCCAATGGTTGGATGCGCCTATGCCGCCAAAGAAAAATCAGGGCAACAGGGTCTCAAACTACTTTACACCAGTGGAGCCATGGAAGAAGGCATCCACTGCGCAAGCCGTTAAAGACGGCTTTAACAAAGGAAGACCTTCTGGCCTCCCTTCAGGTCTTTAAACGGTAGCTACGAGAGTATTTGAAAGCGGATATGACCTCTTCCCTTGAATTTCTTCGCTCAGACATAAATAGCCACTTTTTGACAATGCCACGAGATGTTGACTCAGTGGGGGCTAGGACTCTATACTTGGAAAGCAAGCTCCGGAAGCTGGAACGTCCCACGGTCCAGGCAGAGGAGACATCGACGAGGCTTACGGCACAGCTAGAACTGTCCCAACTTAAATGTGAAGACTTGGAGAACAGATCTCAAAGGGACACATACACCTAAGGAATCTGGCGGGGGGGAGGGTCCAGATCTAGAGGCCTTTGTGGAGGGCCTCTTTGCCACCTTACTGAGAAACACACACCTGAAGGTCGAACTTGACAGAGTCCACAGGGTAGGCCCCCTGCCACCTAGGGAGAAGAGGCATCCCAGGGATGTATTAGCCAATGTTACATTCCTTCAAAGTCAAGGAGGCCATTATGCAGGCAGCGTGCAAATCAGAGGAAGTGACCTTCTAGGGGGCCTCGTGCTCCATCTTCCAAGATGTAGCCCTGGCGACACTGGCGAGGTGCATGCAGTTCCGGCCTGTGACTGACAAGCTGCGACTTGACCGCATACGGTACCGATGGACCTACCCTTTTGGACTAGCGTTTGATTAGCACAATAAAGCAAACCATGTCACGGATCTTCAAGATGCGCTGCAACTCTTGGGCTTGGTAGCGGAGGCGGAAAATCTGGCAGCACCAGGAGCGGGGAGTTCCAAGGAGACTCCACTGGGCCAAATATCACAAAGGCAGTGGCTCACCCAGGGCCGCCCCAGAACACAGAAGAAAGCTTGGAAAAGGGAGGCAGCTACCACTTGCAATGGAACGGTTGTTGCAGATGATGCTGGTTCCGGTAGTGGAAAATGAGGTCCGTACGCGGTGACATTAGGCGGACCACATCTAAACCACCAGCCATCTATGGACTCCATTCAGGAGTACGTAGGGCAAGGAAGGGGCATACGGGGGTGGGGACTAGCTGGGGCAATGACACAGGGCCGGAGGAGTTCCTCGGAGGGAGCTCCTGCAAGACTTCAGCAGATTCCTGAACACTAGTAGAAGGCCTTTGGCAAGGTTGTCGTAACGGACACTGACCTACACACTGGAAGACAGACAATGACCTGAAGATAGATTGAGTTCAAGAAGCAATTTTCAAGTTCTAAATGTTCAAATTATGGGGTTTGTATTGTTTTTGATGCTTGGTATGGGGAACACAGGGAGCGTAATACTGAAGTATTGGAGGGGTGGGAGCAGGGAAAACAGGGGATGGATAATTCCTAGAGATCAACTGGAGGAGGGGGGGCTGGGAGGAAGGCTGCAGTAGCTCATGGAGGAGACACACTTTGTTGATTGGGGGTCATGGTGATCACAACCCTTATTTGGAATGTGAGAGGGCTTAACTCTCCTTCAAAACAACAACAAAATGTGGAAATATGTGCTAGATTAGAGGGAGGATGTGGTAGCGCTGCAGGAAACACACCTTAAGCATTCCGAAGAGCATTTGCTAAGGCATAAACAGTGTCTCCTCATGTATAAATCCTCCACAATGGCTAAAAAGAATGGGGTAGCGCTTTCCTTCCACTCCACTGTGTGGTTTCAACCTGAGGGTTGCAAGGCAGACAAGGTGGGACAAATAATCTTAGTGAAAGGCACACTACATGGGCGTAAATGCACATTCGCTTCTCTATATGCACCCAACACAAATCAAGTGACATTTCTTCATACACTTCTCGCTATGTTTGGGGGCTTTGAAGAGGGCGAGATTATCCTCATGGGAGACCTCAACCTCACTTGGGATGCTAGGGTAGATAGCATGTAGGCCGATAGATCCAGCGAAGTGGAGCTTCTCGAAAGCACTTAAAAAAGAATTTGGAGAAATGGGGCTCCATGATGCATGGGTAATGCTACATCCGAACAACCGAGACTATACTTTTTTCTCACACTCTCATAGAAGCTACTCCCAATTGGACTATGTTTTTGTGAGTAGCACACTGACCCCAGCAGTGCAGGCAGTTAGCTTTCACCCTATTGCACTGTCCGATCATGCCCCAGTGGCCGCGATTCTGAACTGGGAGGCTCCCCGCCTAGATACCGCAGGTTGTTCTTCCTAACTCACTGCTACCGGATCGCCTGCTGTGAGATGACTTAAGGAAGTCAATTAGACACTGCTTCCAGGTAAATGCTCCACAAGACACTTCCCCTTCTACCCATTGGGGCGCATTCAAAACAGTTCTCTGGGGACAATGCATAGCGCTTAACGCTGCCCTAAATAAACAGAGAATAAAGGAAAGACAAACCCTGGAAGCAGAATTAAGGAAGGCTGAGCAGTCACACAAGGAGAATCCGACCCTCACCCTCCAAAGGCAGGTGATGGCGTTGCATGGGAAACTCAACGCAATATATAACAACAGAGCAGACCTCACTTTGTTGCGACTTCAACGCATGACTTACGAGCAAGGCAACAAGATGGAGGCACATCTAGCGAGACAGCTACGGGTTAAGAGAGAGAAGGACTATAAAGGGAACATTAAAGATGAAGGGGCGAGACAATCACCACTGACACTGGTAAAGCTCAGATCTTCGGCCGCTTCTATAAAAAATGGTACACTGCGCAGGAATCTAGGGGGATGGCACAGCATAGCTAGTTGGAGGGTGTAGTCCTGCCCCAAGTAACCAACGCACAAAACTAGACTCTCAGTAGCCCCATTACAGAGGACAAAATACGAGAGGCCTTAAAAAGCCTGAAAGTGAACAAATCCCCAGGGCCAGACGTCCTAACGGCCCGGTTCTATTAGACTTATAGCACAGAACGCCTTCCACTCCTTCTTGGGAACAACTTCTGGGAGAGATTAGGGATAAAATCAGAGGGACGAAGCGCAATTCGTACTCATTACACTTAAAAGATGACCATCTCAAAAAACAAAAAGAGTTAATATCGGCAATTAAACGTAAATGAAACTACACCATGTGAAATATCACTAATGGGATCTCTGAGCATAGATTAACCCAGGAAAAGGTGGCAGCAATTCGTCAGAGCTACAGGAAAGCAATATTCTCTTTTCGAAGAATGACTGAAGAAACTCCCTGGATCAAAGCTCACGAAATAATAAAGTCCCGGGATCAGAAGAGATTCTGGAAGTGGATGAATAACTGCTTCAACCAAATCTGCAACCCACTGTCACAAATATTTCAGCCCAAGCATGGGAAAATCACATATACGCTCTCTACGTGGACCAGCCCAGTGAAGACAGCACAAGTCACAAATCGGCTACCTCCTCCAATATACCATCTCGCTTTGAGCCACCGCATGGACCAAGCGACCAGAAGGAAATAACAGCAGATATGATCATGTCCATCATAAACAAAATGCACCCCGGCGGGGCACCAGGCCCAAACGGCATTCCTCCAATGGTATATAAAGAACAGTCCGTAAACGGGCAACCATCATGGCGCCACTATTCACGGAGTATAGATCAGGAAGGCACATTCCAGAGTCATGGATGGGTTCCTTCTAGTCCCAATACACAAAAAAGGGATGACACCGAACCCAGAAAATTATCGCATTATTGCCCTTTCAGATGTCGATGGGAAATGCTACGCTAACCTGCTGCTAAAAGAACTGACAGATTGGGCTGAAGCACAAAATCTGATCCTGTTCACGCAAACTGGCTTCCAAAGAGGGTCTAGCATCGAAGTTAACTTGATCTGCTTGTCCTACATAATAGAAACAAGTCTGGACAAGAAAGGGAAGGCACTCTATCTAGCTTACATTGATTTCCAAACAGCCTTCGATAGCGTGGACCATTCAAGATTGTGGACAAAACTAAAAAACTGGGGCATTAACAACTCTCTATTAAATGCACTAGTTGCTCTATACTCCGAAACCTGGGTCAAAATCAGAGTGTCCGCCGACTGGTCAACAACAAAAAAGATACAAACTAACAAAGGCCGAAAGCAAGGTTGCATACTGGCCCCAATGCTTTTTAACCTGTATTTAGCCGACCTACCTGATTTCCTGGCAGAGGTTCGAGCATTCCCTCCCAAACTCGCTGGATATAAAATACAATCGCTGCAATACGCAGAGGATACCATTCTGCTAGATCAAACACCGATTGGTCTACAGCGACTCCTAACTGCATTGTCGTCATACTGCAAAGCAAACAAGTTGAAAATAAGCACGACAAAAACAAAGACGATGATAATCTCCAGTCAAACGAAGAGAAGAAGCTTATGGCAAGTTGACGGTAAATCCATCGAGACAGTCTCTACTTACAAGTACCTTGGTGTATGGATCGACCATAAAGGAAGGTAATCCACACACACCACAGTGATGCACAGCCTGGCACAATCCTTGGAGGTTGCCTTTTGCAGAGCAAGGAAATCCATGTGCTCACTAGACCTCACCCCTTTAATCCAAGCAATGGGGGCAAAGTTTCTACCGTCGGTGTCCCATGGGGCTATAGCCTTTAAAGACGATGGGGCCGATTCACAGAATTAATCTGAGATAAAATCCTAAACTTACTACTTTTGGTATTCACAGAAGGCATTTAGTAGTAGTAAAGTTAGGACTCCTAGCTTTACTACTACTAAACTGAGATAAAATCCTAAACTTACTACTTTTGTTATTCACAGAAGGCATTTAGTAGTAGTAAAGTTAGGACTCCTAACTTTACTACTACTAAATGCCTTTTGTGAATACCGAAAGTCGCAAAGTTAGGATTTTGTCTCAGTTTAGTAGTAGTAAAGTTAGGAGTCCTAACTTTACTACTACTAAATGCCTTCTGTGAATACCAAAAGTAGCAAGTTTAGGATTTTATCTCAGATTAGATCTGTGAATCGGCCCCAAGATGTCATCGTGGCTGGACAGAGCTCAATCTGCCTGCTTCCGTAAAGTTTTCCTTTTACCCCCTTCCACTCCGCATGTGCAAATTCGTAAAGAATTCAACTTGACATCTCAAAAGCTGATACTCAAAGCACGATTCATAGCATTATGTCTAAAGGCCAAACAAGCACAGGAAAACTCATTAAAAAATTACATCTGGCTAATGATAAACAAACCCGGGTCATCCTGGCACAATTTTCTTACTAACTCTGTTGAAACATTGGAAGCCTGTGAAATATGGGCCACTCCCATACCCATACCGGCGACAGCAAAACTTTTAATAAAACAAGCAAAAATAATGTCAGAGGTCAATGATGCAACAAACTTGAAAAAACTCAAACTCGGAAGCTGGGCTATAAAACTATACAATAGCAGAGGGTTACCATACTATCTGTCGTCCCCCCTAAAGCCAACAATGAAGAGCCAACTAATGAGGCTACGATTCGGCTTGATCCCCCTATTGGCATACAAGTATGGGCAAGGTTACAAAGAAATGGCAGCCACGCAGTGCCGCGCGTGTTCGGGAGAAGAAGAATCATTAACTCACATATTATGTATCTGCGAGACACGGCGCCCATTAAGAACTTCTTGGCTTCGACCCATCTGGCGCATTTTAAACATTCAGACATGTCACACCTTGGTGGAATGTTTGAAGGGTGATTCAGCACAGTTGTCGGCGCGCTTTATGAAATTTCTGACGGCTGCAAAGGACATTCTGGCCTCCGAAAAATCCATAGAACTATAAAGCTCATTCCACCATTATCAGTTTTAATCCTTTTTAATGTAAATGCCCAAATTTTTTAAATTGCAACTTATGCACTTTATTCTGTACCTCATTATTTGCGATTGCAATGATTTTAATTAATTGTGCAATAAAATTTCTATCTATCTTCCACACATGGGGGCATATTAGCAAGAAATGGCGATAACTATCGCTAACCTAGGTTAGCGCTAGTTTTTCTATTGCCGTCGATCCCTGCAAGTTATCGCCCTGTTAACGACGTATTAGCAACGTTTTGCTAACAGGCGATAGCTGCAGGGATCAGCGGCGAAAACCGTTGCTACCATTAACGCGACGGCGTTAATGAAACCGGCGATAGCAGGTGGAATCCAGCGATAAGCCCTTAGCGATAGCAAAAGGCATGCTAAACCGCAACTTATGACTTAGCCTATCTGTCCACCTCCAACATAAAAGATGCACCAAAAAAAAGGAATAATGCAGATTTGAGCAGCCAGGGCATAGTGCAGCACACACTCCCCTCAAGCCACCCAACATCCTGGTTGACCAGGATGAGATCCTGGTCCTCACGCAGGACCTGCGTCTGGTTCCTGGATCCCTTTCTGGACCTCTGTCTGGTTCCTGGATCCCTCGCTGGAGTTGCGTCTGGTTCCTGGATCCCTCGCTGGACCTGCGTCCGGTTCCTGGAACCCTCGCTGGAGCTGCGTCTGGTTCCTGGATCCCTCACTGGACCTGCGTCTGCTACCTGGATCCCTTGCTGGACCTGCGTCTGTGAACTGGATCCCTCGCTGGACCTGCGTCTGTGGCCTGGAGTGGGATGTGGAGTAGATGTGGAGTCGATGAGCCGTGGCGGGAGACATTGATTTGCGACGATCACCCGCACCTGGTGGTGAAGTCTGGCAGGTCGCATGGAGACACATTGCTGACCTGTGTGAGAAGCCCACCTTGCGCACCTTGGTGCAGTCAATGGTAGAGGTGATCCTGCACACCAACGTAGTGATGTCCGCTTTGCATACTATGATCCACCACTACACCAGGGTGCACGGAGGGGATTACCAACGGTGGGTGCCGTCTCCCTGCATCACAGGACGGATGATGTTGGGCTGGCCGGATGCCCTGGAGGGTGAGGCCCCTGTGCGACACCGAACTTGTGTGGACTGAGCACTGCAACTACACACCTAAGGGAGCCCTGCTGCATCACATTGGGCAGTCCACCAGCCGACTACGCGGTGACTGCTGTACCCAGCCCAGTGAAAGCACACCTGGCTCAGGCTCCTGCTGGTTGAGTCACAGATGTGTAGAGAGTGCAGTGTATTGCGCCACAGGGTCAATGTCCAGGTAAGGAGAAGGTGGGATGCGCAGCGCAGGAGGGCCAGGGGGGAGTCACTCATACCTATCACACGTAGATGAGGCACCCCCAGTGGCTGGTCTACCGCTATGTTGGAAGAGCGTTGCCCCACCACCTCAAGCAGTGCAGAAGAGGAACAATCATCACATGTTGATAACTCAATCAATCAATCACTCAGGGGAATTGTAAGCACGCCACCCACCCGTGAGGGTCGCACGGCACTGAGGGGTGGGGGTCCGCAGATCTGTAAGCCAAAGAGCCAGGTCTTGAGGGTCTTCCTGAAGGTGTTCAGGGAGGGGGCATCTCTGATGTCTGCCGGTAGCTAGTTCCAGGTATTGGATGCAATGTGGGAGAAGGATCTCCCGCCTGCTCTGGCTCTGTGGATGTGCTGCGTTTCAGACAGTGAGGTTGGAAGATCGGATATCTCATTTGTGTACGTGGAAGTTGATTCTGTTGTTGAGGTATTTGGTTACGTTGTTGTGTAGGCATTCGTAGGCATGAGTGATGATTTTGAAGGTGACTCTTATCACCACGGGGAGACACTGGAGTCTACGTAGTTGTTGGCTGATGTGTTAGTGTCGGGGGATGCCGAGGACGACTCTGGCGGCGGTGTACTGTAATGTTGGTAGTTTGCGGAGTAGGGACTTGTAAATGGCGGCGTAGAGTGTGTTTCCAATGTCCAGTCTGCAGGTGATGAGTGCATGGGTGACTGTCTTCCTTGACTCTGGGGGTATCCATGTGAAGGTCTTGCGGAGGATGCAGAGGGTGTTGAAGCAGCTGGAGGTGACGGCGAAGACCTGTCTGTTCATGGTGAGGGATGGGTCGAGTACGATGCTGAGGTTTCTGGCATGGTCCGAGGGGGTAGGTGGGCTTCCGAGGGTGAAGGCCAACAGGTGTTGTCCCATGCTGAAGGTGTGGTACCAAGGACAATGACTCCTGTCTTCCCAGCATTGAGCTCCAGGCAGCTGTTGGTCATCCAGACTGCGACGTCCTGCATTCTGTCCTGGAAGTTGAGTCTGGCGGTGGTGGTCTTTTTGGTGAGAGAGAGGATGAGCTGGGTGTCATGAGCGTAGAATACGATGTTGAGGCTGTGTTGTTGGATGTTGGCATTGAGGGTGCCATGTAGATGTTGAAGACGGTCGGGCTCAGAGATGAACCCACTGGGACTCCGCATGTGATTTACGTGGGATTGGAGAGGAAGGTTGGCAGTCTGATCCTTTGACTTCTTCCGGGGAGGAATGATCGGATCCAGTCGAGGTCTGTTCCTTGTATGCCGGCGTTGTGTAGTCTGGCGACTAGTGTGTGGTGGGAGACGGTGTTGAAGGCCGCTGAAAGGACGAGTATGATGAGGGCTGTGGAGTGGCCTTGGTCCAGGAGTGTGCAGATGTCATCTGTGGCGGCCAGTAGGACAGCCTCGTTGCTGTGGTTGGTTTGCAATCTGGATTGGGACAGGTCGAGGATGGCGTTGTCATCAATGAATCGTGTCACTTCCCTGTTGACTGTCTACTCTGCAACTTTGCAACTTTGGCTGCGAAGGGGAGGAGCGAGATGGGCCGGTAGTTCTTGAGGTCGGTGGGGTCAGCTGTGGCCTTCTTGAGAAGGGGCCAGACTTCTGCACGCTTTCAGTCATCTGGGTAGGTGCCTGTCTTGAAGGTGGTGTTGATGGTGAATTGCAGTTCGTGTGTGATGGCGGCCTCAGCTCTGTGGTAGATGTGGGAGGGCATGGGTTGGTGGGGGCCCATAAGTGCATGCCTTTCATGGTTGAGGCTGTGTCTTCGGCTGTGACTGGCGTCCAGGTGGAGATGGTGGGCTGGCTGGTGTGTGGGGCCCGGGGTGGCTGTAGACAAGGGTTCCTTGGAGTGTGGAGTTGTGGCTGGTCTGGATCTGGAAGTGCAGGTGTTTTTGGCGGAGGGGAAGGTTCCGCTGGGGGTGGTGAGGCGGAGGGTGCTCTTGTGTGCAATGGCGAGGCACCCTCCCGGGTAGTTGGTGCGGTCCTTCCTCTGGATCCTGTATCCATCCGGGGTGGCGGTCTTGATGTCGGAGCGGAGGAGGCGTTGGTCCAGGTCTCCGTGAAGAAGGCAATGTCGGGCGAGAGAGAGTCGAGTAGGTTCCAGATTTCCACAGCGTGTATGTGCACGGAGTGCCCATTGAGGGGGATGCATCCTAGGGGGTCGCCGGTGCTGGTGTCGGCTGTGTTGGAGTCTGGGGTGGTGGTTAAGCTCTGGCGGCAGTGGAGGCAGGAGAACTTGCCGTGGGTCGTGTTTGCCGAGGCCTGTTGTCAGTCTCTGACTTTCCCGGGTTTGAGTGCGTGGAGGGTGGCTGTGCGGTAGCAGTGGGTGGCACGTGATCCAGGCTTACTGGCGCTGGTCGCCATTGGGTTGCAGACGTGCGCAGACGGGCTTGTCTTAGGTGCGCCTTCTGCGTGCCAGCAGTGCCTGTCCGCTGCGCAATTGCGCAGCGTCCGCCATCAAGTAGGGGAGGGTGGAGGAACGATCAGCTGGGAGGCGGGAATGTGTGAGGACAGGGGCGTGGGGTCGCAGGGGCAGCAGCGGCAGGAAGCTTGTAGGGCGGGCTCAGAGAAGCCAATGAAACAGTTAAAAAAGGGACAAACAAGGAATAAATAATGGATGTAATCATGCTATGTATTCTCAAGGGTTAGGCAGGTGGGTAGGACTGCTTCAAACACGGAGCAGGGAATGTGCGGATTGGCATGCATACTCAAGTGCGCAATGACTGTTTGGTCGGCCCACTGCAGGCCGCCCAATGCAGACATGCGCACTTCTCTGTTCGCAATGCAGGCTGCATTGCAGCCTGCATGGAGAACATGCCCTCCCCTCCGGACCCTAGCTGCAAACTTGTCCTGTTGCCAAATAACAATACCACCGCCACATCGTAGCATTGTGAATGACTCATGCGAGGGAGCCTGGCTGCCTACTTCCTTTCCTGGAAGCAGACGCAGGAGAGCAGGAGCTACGAAGACACGGGACACGGCTTAGAGGTGAGACTTCGCCCAATAACTTTTTAACTACATACGCTCACACACACATCCCCACGGCCACCCACCATCCAGTGTTCATTACAGGGTTTACCACCTCACAGCTGTCCACACACCCCCGCACTTCTCAATGGTGGCCGCTGTGCACCCATGCCCAGCGGGCGTACCACTCGTGTGCCAAAGGCACATACGTAGTTGCGATGCATGCCATGACATCGCATTCCATTCTAATACATACTAATACTGGGCACATTGCAACAGTAGAGTAGGTGTTGCAAAGCTGAGACATGACGATCACTGTTCCCACTACAGTGAGTGCGACCCAAGAATAACCTTTGCACAACAGACCCAACCGTGAACCCTGGAATTCATTTCTGAACGCCCAAAAGACACCCAAAAGATCACATTTGTGACAAATGCATCCCCCAAATTTCTCTTTATTTTGGCACAAAACACACCCAGGATTTAGAAATTTGACCACAAAATGTCATAAATGTTTCATATTTTATATCCAATACCCATGCACACCTGGAAGAGTTGAAATTACCCCATTACTGACCTCACAATGCGTTGTATTCAAATGCGATGTTAAGGCACCTGCGTTGTCAGAGTTGCGTTGTTAGCGATGTACTGCCTGCGTTGTAATGGTCGTCTCCCATGCCAAAGGCAACCCATTGGCTACGCCATTTGCGCCCGTCTGCCCCTGGACCGCGCTCAACACCAAGGAGCATTCCTCTTGGACACTCCACCGATACGACGCCAGCAGCCTCCTCGCCATCAACCCTGGACACCACCTCGCCTGCCAGGACCAACCTCTGCTCCGGACCGGACATCGCCATCACCATCACTGAAGGCTGCAGTATCACCCGGAAGGAGCACCCCAACCATCAGGGAGGAGGCATTGCCATCACCTACAGAAGCACACTCCGACTGACCACGCACTCTAATGACCCAAGGGTGACCATGGACCACGTCAACTCCAAGACCTGGACCAGGCACAGGTGCATCCTCTGCGGCACCCTCATGTGCAGGCCCCCCGGGCCATGCCCCCCCATTCTCCAATACCATTTTAGACCTCATTGCACCCCAGGATCTCCCATCCACCAATGACATCCTACTCGGTGACCTCAAGTTCCACCTGGAGAACCCCAGTGACCAGGACAGCACCCCCTCATGGGGAAGGTCCCCTACATCAGACGCAAGCAGCAAGTCAACGCAACAAGCCACATAGCAGGACACATGGTCGAGCACGTCACCTCCGCCAGCGTGAACTTCAAGTGCAGCCACAACACCGGACTTTCCTGGACCAACCATCATTGGTAACATCACGTCTTCACCTTGCCCACCGGACGCCACCGCCATCATCGCACCCCCTCGCAGCTGGATCAAGGCCACCGATGTACATCTCGTCAACTCCCTCCGCACCAACACTCCACCAATGCTTCCAAACGATGACACCGCAGCGCCTAACCACCACCGATGTATCTCCAACTGTGCCGACATTCGGGCACCCCTCATGAACAGCACTGCGTCAGCACCTTCCGCCTGCCTGATAGCAGGCATGAGGGTGAGGCAGTGTCACAGGGATACGCTGGCCCCATGCATTGCTGGAGTTGCGTCATGGCTGTGACACAACTGCAGCAATGCGTGACTTTAGCGCAGACAGATACGTCAGGATTCCTGACGTATCTGTCATTACTTGCGTCATGGAGCGCTGTCCAGTGATTACAGCGCATCCATGCTGTTGCAAGGAGGGTGTAATGAGAAGTGTTGCAACGCTGTCTTGTCGCAGCGCAGTAACACTTTTCATGACTGGGGCCCAGGAATGCGCACTATCTTATTGATGGTGCACATTCCTACACTGTATTTTTGTCGCAGGGCAGCGCTGCAACTTTGCTTGCAGCGCTAACCAGCACCAAAAACATGCATAGATGTGGGCCCATGCCTTAGCCCCATTTTTAAGACCAGCTACTTTCTGGTCTTAAGTTCCTGCAGCTAACGGGCCTTAGCGCGACTTTTTTTATCGCTTCGCGGGTCCGGCCTATCCTTGCTAATAGGGCGAAGTGCAGTTAGCGGGAGTTTTTGCTAAATTTAGAGAAGGAATACATGTCATTAGCGATAAATATCGCTGGCATGCAAGGCGATAGGAAAACCGGGCGCTATCACCGGAAAGCTGTCGCTAACGCCTGTTAGCGACAGCTTGCTAATAGGGCTATAAAAATATTGCCACTTTAGCGTCAAAAAAGTGCTTCTAAAGTGGCGATAAGCCCTTGATAATATGCCCCCTGGTGTTTCTTTTTAATTCAATGGGGGGGGGGGGCGGAGCAGTGACACAATCCATGAATGAGGCTCTTATTTCTACTATACTGAAACCAGGCAAAGACCGAACGGTCTGTGGCTCCTATAGGCCAATAGCTCACCTAAATATAGATGCAGAGTCATGCTCGAAAATCTTGGCTACCAGACTAGAAGACCTGCTACCTGACTTAATACACCCCGACCAATCAGGATTTATTAGGGGGAGACAAACCCCTGATAACATTCGTAGAGATCTACATTTGATGGAGAAAGTCACCAAAAAAGCGATCCCAGCGGTCTTGTTAGCGCTGGACGACGAGAAGGCTTTTGATCGGGTCAACTGGCAGTTTCTATTCCATACTTTACGTAACTTTGGCTTCTGTGACCAATTTATAACCATGATTAGAGCTAACTATGACTCGCCGACAGCCAGGGTGCTGGTGAATGGATGGAGCTCAGATCTTTTTCAATTAGCGAGGGGGACAACACAGGGGTGCCCCTTGTCATCGTTACTATTTGCCTTAAGCGTAAAGCTGTTAGTAGTCAGGATAAGGGCAAACCAGGAGATTGGGGGCATCACGTTCGACTCCATAAAACATGAGGTGTCGCTATTTGCAGACGATGTCCTATTGTCATCAACAGCACCGCAACAATCTCTAGTGACACATACCAGAACTAGAACAGTTTGAGCAGATGGCGGGGTTTAAAGTCAGCTTGGCAAAGTCCTTCTTACTCAATTTGACATAGCCTGCCCCGAGATGGAGGGCCTGGAGAGGAATACTCCCTTTCAGCGAGTTAAGAAGAATATCCTGTACTTAGGTATCAAAATTACCCCTGAAATTTCAGACCTATTTCATGCCAATTACCCCCCTTTATTTCAACAATTGAAAACTGACTTGTGTAAGTGGTCCCTACTTTATTTGCCCTGGCTTGGGAGAATCCATTTAATCAAGATGACGGTATTGCCTAAGCTACTCTACCTATTTCAGGCTCTCACTATCCACCTGAACCGCAATTATGTACCGGCACTCCGTACCCTTATATTCTGGTTTATCTCGCAGGACCCACTTACCTTTTAGTTGCTATGCCTGTCTCAATCAGCGGGTGGGATCTACCAGATTTTAATCTCTACTATAAGGCAGCCCAGCTGAGGGTAATTCCCGAGTGGTCAACCAGGGAATCGGATAAACACTGGCTCCACATGGATAGGGCGGAGGTAGGGAAATACATTTAGGATCTCCTGTGGAAACCTATGGCAGACAGGCCACGGAACGTGTACCTTAGCACCCCAATGGGGAATACTCTCAGGGTTTGGGACGAGGTGGTTCGACAGTTCTCTTGAACAAACTTCCCTTCACCTCTCACTCTGATTAATTTCAACCCAGCATTCCTACCAGCACAACACTTGGGTCCCTTTGAAGCCTGGAGGGAAGGGGGATGTATGATAATATCAGATTTATTCCATAACGAGGACATCCTCACCTTTGAAAACTTCCGGCGAGAATTTCATTTGCCGGCTACAGAACAGTTTCATTATGCTCAATTGGCCCATTGGGTGCTGCATCCGGCAGTCTGGCGGCCGGCCACCAGGGACCTGACTCCTATTGAACACTTTACCAAGCGAGGGGGAGGGGCAAAGGGATGTATCTCAGCGCTATACACTCTCCTGACAAATTCCCTCACTACCCCATGCTCGAGGCATGTAGAACTCTGGGAGGCAACGCTGGGGGCCACCATACCGGAGACGGGCTGGTCGAGGTTCTGGCGGGATATCCCTAAACTCAACAACTTCATGGGTATGAGGGAGGCCCACTACAAGCTCCTGTACGATTGGTACTCATACCCTACTTATACCCTACTAAACTTAAGAAAATATTTCCACAGGTGTCAGACTGTGGTCTATTAGGGGACTTTAAGCATATCTGGTGGGACTGGCCGAGTATTTACCCCTTCTGGGAGGAGATCTTTGCTCAGATCAAGGACATTTTGGGATACCCAATCCCCAGTGACCCAGGATTTGTACTGTTAGGCCTTAGGAGTGATACTCTGGAGTATCAAACTGCTGGGGATCATACCATTATGTGGGTGTGCCTCAGAACGGCAAAAATGCTGGTGGTGGCAGCATGGAAGAGTAAAGAGGCACCCTCGCTGACCCAATGGCATGCAAGACTCTGGAGATCAGTCACTATGGAGCGCATGGCAGATATACTAACAGATACATAAAGAATGTTGAATATATATGGGGAGGCCTGGTTCAATACCTCTCAGAGGGATTACCACTTTGCGCATGTCTGACCAGAATGAGGGCCCTACACCTGTTCCAGTTCTAGGGGATGGGGGTTTCACGGTGAGGGAGGGGGGTCCCTTTTGCAGTTGACGCTGATCCTGTCCTAAACCGATGATCCGAACCCCAGTATGGCGATAAAGGGAATCCTGCCGTACCACTGTTTACTTAAGGTTGAGGGGGGAGGGTGGGATAAGGGAGGGGTAAGCAGGTTTGTCTCACCTGGCGCACCAGCAGTTGCAGGTTCCTGCAACTGGTTGGAATGAGCAGGTTCAGCTAAATACGAGATGCTGAAACCCTATATAGCTAGGTATTGGAGCAGTGGAAATATGTATCACAACAATCCTGCTGTTATGTATTGTTACTTGAAATAATAATAAAACAGTTTTGACAAAATGCACAAATATAACAATACACATTTTTTACACTATAATACTATATAGTAAAAATAAAAATGTTCCTTTTTTACTGTTACCAGCTTTCACACGTCTTCATCCTAAAGATTGTTTGTTTCAAGATTCATCCTCGAAAATGGGAAAAAAACAATATAATGGATTGTAAAAAAAACAAAAACCAAAGCAGCACAGTAGATCACTACAAATAAGTGATGCTATGCATTTCCCCCACTACAATTCATTAATTAGTGGCTTTTTCTACAGCTACTACAGTATTCTGGCAAAACAAATGTTAAAAATATTTCTCATATTGTTATATCTGGCACAACACCAGAAATAATTATGAGGTGTTCTTCAGTTCTGGAGATCCTTTTAAAATCATCACACCTGGTAGGCAAAATGATGTAAAAAATAGTGATGATCAATGTAGACAAAATCCCATACAGTACTTTTTTGCCAGAAATGGGACGTAGAAGTTTGGTTGGAGAAACAAAAAGGGACACTTTTTTACTTTTGAAGGCAGTTTTTGGTTTTATATAAAAGCTGCAGTAATTGGAGTATGTCCATACACTTTCAGACTGTAATTAGAGTGTTGTGTTTAGTTGTTATATTAACTCCTTTCTCCAATATAAAAGGACTCTTGATTTTCAAAGATCTTTTGAAAACAACACCCTCAGTAGGCCGAATAATCCCACACAGCAGTATGTAGAAGTTGTTGGAGAAACAAAAGGGGTGATTTTTTTTCATTTTTTATTGACACTTTTTAGTTCCATCTTAAGACTGATGTAATTGAAGTATATCCATTCAGTTTGTAACTGTAATTAGAAAATGTAGTGTCTAGGTGTTATATAAACTCCTGTGTCAATGATAAAAGGAATCTTGCATTTGGAACAACTTTCTGAAGACATTATATACAATAGGCCAAATAATGTCTAATAAACAGATAAACCGCATAATAAAAAGCACCGTATATCACTTCTTTATCCACAAATTGACCAAAGATCTTTGGTTGAAGAAAGAAGAGATATAAGTTTGGTAATTTCTTAGGTAGTCTTGGTTTGGATTTTAGATCAATCTCATTACATCTTGTCCATCCAAATTGGAATCTTAATTAGACAGTGTAGTGTCCAGAGGTTGTATCAACTTCACAAAAGATGATAGCCAAAGTAGTAAAAGCCCTTCCTGAAATTGATATTTGTCCAGCTACGAAGTTTGAAATTTCAGTTTCCAATTTTGAAGTATCCGCTCTGCATCATTGTAGCATTGTTATATGGTATTTCCCACTTGTTTCTAGGAACAACTAGACATGACATCTGATCTGCAATTTGGGCAGGTCATATTTTTGTTGGCCTTTTTCAACAGTTTCTCAAAATGCATGGTTTTAGTATCTTGTACTGTAAAGTAGAGGAATCGTTCAGAATTAATTACAGTGCTGGAGGTGAATCTACAATCTTCGCACTCATGGTTCCATTTGTAACTCAATCCAAATAACTCATTAATATTTACTTCTTCTTGCTCTAACACTCCTAGCATTACAATAATACATTCTTGTGCATCTTGTTGAATATTCAGAGAAAACACTACTGATCCAGTAGATATATCTATAAGATAAGGCAGGTTCCAACAGGGCACCGGTCAGCACTTACAATCCATCAGGGTTGGCCTAAATATACCGGGCATGAGGTCTGGGAAACCCAGAGGAGGAGACAAAAAACTGCAAGTCAACCCCAAGAAGGAAAAGGGGGGACCATTAGGCATGGACCACACAAACAAATCACGAGGTTCAGAGTCATTAAACGACTTAGAATCAGACATACCCAAAAATGGAGAGCCGCCCGGGCCTACAACCACCATAATCATTACAACCGCCACAACTGCTACAATTGCCATGAATAGCACCACTGAGACTAACTCATATTCAGACCTAGAAGGAGACAAGGAAGGAGAGCTGTCAGTACCCGCCACGCATCACGTAGGTCTCAAAGCTAGCAAGCGGGCACTGATTACAGACTTTCTAAAAGTATGTCGCAGACGCTCTCTCGAGAGCAATAAGGATCACACGGATCACAAGGATGTTAAACAAAGCAACAACATCATAGACTCTCAAAGCGAATACAACAAGGACCTCTCACATGACAATCGCAATAATAAAAATAAAGAAATTCAGGGCATGGGATCAAATGCTCTCTACTCCCATATTAGAGAAGCCTCAAGCTCACAAACAACAAACCAGGATCCATCAAAACCTAAAGTCCCAAACTCTCCTGCTATTTGCCAAAGGTACCACCATCAGATCGTCGAGGCTCTAGTCCACACCCAGCCTGACCCAAGTTGGGAATTACTAATTAGCCAAATGCCCCCCCCAGACCAACAGCAATCGCAACTATTAATTCAAAAAACCGAGGATGATCCTACGCATCTGCAAGATAATATCCTAAGCCCATTTGGACAAGCTCACTCTCCCACATCCTCGGTAGCCCTATTATCTCCGGAACAGCTGGGCTTTAACAAAGCCAGTGCTCAAGACCATGACACTCTTGCCCTATCATCAGTTCCATACGAAAGGGCACAGCAGCCTGGCCAGGAACCACTCCATTATAAACTAAGTGGGCGCTCGCAAACTGCATTCAAAAAGTCCACATCGGTCCCCATGACTACATCCACGACCCTACATAAAGATGAACAACTAAGCAGGATCAAGAATTCATCGGACCAGTTGTACCAACAAGATCAATCAGACCGTCCCCAGTTAGAAGCATCAATCGGCTCTCCAACATCCGCCGCATGGCCCCACTTGCTAAACACCATGGATATCATCGTAAAGACAATGATATATCATGCCGACAAGCTAGACACCCAAGTCGAGCTCTTAAACATCTTAGCCACCCACATTCAGGGGATAGAACAAAAGCTGTATACTCTCAACATGATGATCGCGAAGGTCCAGCAAGACCAGGACACAACATATCATACGTGTCACTGCCCCCAAATAATTGACAAACCTGCAGTGGTGCCAACCCTAATGTCAGAACTGTTGGGGGCAGTCAGAGATCCTCTATCAAAGACCAAAATGACAAAAGGCCTCAAACAAAATGCATTAAGGGGAGAAGATTGGGCAAGCCCCCAGACACCTAGGGGCCAAAGTTCAAGAGAAAAGGAGACCCACAACGCTCCAGCGCAGGCAAGCTCATCCACACTAGATGTACCGAGTGATTGCAGCCAAGTAGGCGCACCAGACGCGTCGCCCACCCATCACTGTTTGCACCGGTCAGGGGCCAAATGCAATTACTCCATTAACTGAGTTTGACAGGAAAACAGACAAGGATGATATTAAACAAAACATAACGAACGTAGCCCGTACCCAGGATCACTCCACTCTATCTGTAAAAGAGGCTACCGCCTTAAGCAGCCCCAAACATCAAAAAAGCACAAAATCCCCACTAAAGAAAATATACAGCATATTCAATCCCTTGGAAGATTGAGAACCAAACAAACCAACCACCCAAGTCAGCCAAATATTCAATATCAAACAAACACCTCAGGGTAAAACGACTGAAGCCAGCACATTCTGCCTACAGGAGGCTGCCATCAACAGGCCAGCCGTCCCGGAAGAGAGGTGTAACAACGAAGAAGTCAAGACAAAAGCGCACTACTTGGGAGGCGATGAGGCCAACCCCGCCACGAACCTCCGAAGCACTCAACAAAACAGAGCACGAGATCACTCAAATCCAATCTCAGACCACTTAGAGTCCACCGAGGCTATAACAAAGACTCTAAGTGACCGAGCCAAAGAACAACACATCGATCCTCCCCGCAAAGGCCACAAAAAGATAGATCTTGTTCCACACTACGTCTCGAGGGGAGCGCACAATATCTTAAATAGAAGTGTATTATTAAAATTATTCAAGACTCTTCCAACTCTGAGCCATATTAAAACCAGCGATCTGGAAAGCATAGAGTTCAAACCCAATCCCAATCAAACAGGTCAAGATAATACAACAGCAACCTGGATGGATCACACCTTTGTCGAACAAATTTGGTGGCATAAGGAGTCCTTCTCCAAATGGGGTATTGTGCTAAAAAAGGCAGAGTACCTCTGCTACCCAAGCCCGCTACAACAACAGAATCAGACAGTGGGCATCCTAAAAGGCACAAAAGGCCCAGACGAGCTCAGAACAACAAACGGCGATGGCCAAACAACAAGGAAAATCACTTTCACATTCACACACCCTGAAGCTGCTAAACCCGTAGATAATCCGCAGATGACCGCCTTAACAACAAACTACGGAGCTACATATTTAAAACCACGCAAGAACCCCAAATAAATCCTGGACTGCAAGATCTGTTCATGGAATGTGAACGGCCTAATCGCAAAACTCGAAGATACTGACTTTGTAGAATTCATTCTACAGCATGATGTACTTCTACTACAAGAAACATGGCAGACAAAAAATTCACCAATAGCAGGTTACAAAGAATACCTCAACACAACCATAAAAGATATAAAGTATGGAAGGGCAAAAGGTGGCCTTTCGATCTTCATCTCGACTGACATTTCATGGAAAGTCTCTGCCATCGACCTCGACTCCCCTTGGATGCAATGCACTAAACTCGCGTTTCGCTCTCAACCAGCTTGTTAATCCTGAACATCTACATCCACCCCGCCGCAAAGCAAAAGGGGCCACTGACTGCTGCACTGGAAACATTAAAACGTACATATATACCAGCCAATATAATAGTGTCCAGGGACTTTAATATGAACCTACTGCAAGGCAGGGAAATAAAACGTATCAGGTCTCATACAGGCAAGACAACGCAATACAAGCAGACGGGACATACAGGGCAAGAGATGCGTGGCTCGCCTGAATGATCTTTCACTGTATATGCTAAGTGGACATGGGCAGTTGGATAGTCCTGAAGCATTCACCAGAGTGACGAACAAAACAGGCACAACCATCGATTACACCCTGACGGATCCAGACCTCCTTCCTCTTATCCCTGACTTTCAAATAAAGGAAAGAGCGAAAAGTGACCACCATCCTCAAACTTTCACAATGACCACAACTCTAATAAGGTCAGGCCAAACCAAGGCTCTGTCATTAACAATCCAATCTAAAATGCCTTATTTGGAACAAGAGCAACATAGACACCATCATGGGGACATGCTTTATATTATTGGCATCACCAGAAGCAGAACCTCTGTGTATAGAGACCTGGGAGTCGTTCATCAACAATTTAAACAGAAAATTCTCCAACCAAGCTAACGGTCACAAAGCCCACAGACCAACTGGGGAAGCTTGGTACACAAACAACACCTTAGCCCATTATGCTGGCAGGAGATCGAAAAACAATCTAGGCTTAGCAAATCCGTATTCCTAGTCTTAAATGAATCGCTTTCTGCAATAAAGCTAGACATGGCTCGGCTCACAATAATGACCTACTCTGGGTTCAAACATGTAGCAAACAATGCCATCAAGCAACAATCACTGTTAATAGACAAAGACGCCCTGGCCCACAAAACTCACACTTTGGCCATCTTGCAAAATGTTGGAACCCCAACCGTATTTGCCAGAACATTTCTCAAATCATAAAAAGTGGAACTTGACCCTACTAAGGCTGGGATCATTCCCCCTTGAAAGATCACACTCCAAAATGGATACGGACGTGGACGACAAAGGAATGCCGCCTCTGTGGACATGGAGATGAGTCACTATTACATTTTCTATTTATTTGTCCTACTCTACAAGACACTCAGAAAACCCTCCATCGGAAAACACTGAGGAGGGAACAAATAAGGCCCTACAGAGCGGCAATTATAAAATGTCTCGGAGGCTCGTCAGTTCAACTGTCCTGCAAGGCAATAAAACTCTGGAACTTAGCGACAAAAGAATTAGACAAGAACGAGTGCTGAACTGAACTTGACAACACAGAATCTCTTTGCTTATTTATTTTAAATCTTGCTCCACCCTTTTATGATTTTAAAGAAATTAAATAAAAGTATTTTCTACTATTACTATAAGATCTGGGATTCCTGAAACAGAATATATTACAGTTGTGTCACTGAGTAAACATTGGAGCAAATTCCATAGTGCAGAACAGATTCTCTTATCTATGCTTTGTTCAATTAGGTTTACTACATTTGGTAAATAGAACAGGACATTCAGAACAACATTTGCACAGCAGTTGACCCCTGAATTGTTCTCGAACTGGGAACCTACAACTTATCCATCATTTAGCAGTTTTCTCTTCTTTGGTTTTTGGGGATTATCCTACTGTTCTTCCTTTTCTTGAGCATCCATACACCGTTTTGTAATATTCAGCTTTAGACAGATTAACCATTTCTCATAAACAGGGTACTGGCCTAAATGAGGAGCATATAGACTTCTTAACCGATTATATTCCCTTACACAGCTTGCTTTCTTCTCATCAAAGTCAATCAAAAACAAACTGGACAATGTTTTAAATTGCAATAATGCTACATATGACATTCTTTCTTTGAATATAATAGTTCCAAAATTAACAAAAGCTGCATCCACACTTAAACCTTGTGATTTGTGGATGGTTACAGCATAAGCTAGAGACAGTGGGAACTGATTTCACTGGGCGTATAAGTCTTTCACATACTAAAAATGCACAATCCATCGACCAATCTGCTCGACACCATCAACGTCATCAATTTTTCTGACCAAGTATTCCACCTCATCTCTGTTTGGGTAAATAATGAAATGTATAACTTTACTCATTGCACCATTTACTAACCCTTCTTCACACATTTAAAATTCAGACGCAAAATTATATGACAGTTTTTGCAGATTAACCACTTCTCCAACCCTGCAGTTTTCGATACAGACTTGTCTAAAGAATCCAATTTTGCTTGTAGTTTCTCTGTGAGAAGTATTGTGACTCCCTGATGTTCCATTTTATCAGTAGCTGTCATTTCCAAAATATCTTCTTTCTCCAGTTTTAGTAATTCTTCATTGAATTTTGAGCACTCTTGAAGAGTTGGTATTAAACAAACTATACACTTCTGTTCTTTAATGAAATTATACATTAGTTCTGCTGCTGTAATGTTAGATGGAAATAGTTTATTGATAAGGCAAGTTTCCAAATCACGTTTCTTCTGTAATAGTGTATCTCCATATTCCACATCTGATGCTTGCCGCATATTACTCACTAAGTTTTTGTATTTAAAGTTTAGCCAAATATTCACATTCCCAATACTTCCTAAAGAATTTCTTGTTTCACTATCTATGCTCCCTAGCCCAGACATATCTCCCAACTCGTCTACTTCGTTCCTCATCCCAAGCCAAATTTCTAGTCCCCAGATTTAAACTATCACATATGGGTGGACGTTCCTTCTCCTATCTGGCCCCAGTGTTGTGGAATTCACTACCTTCATCACTTCGTCATGAAGTTAGCCACAAAATCTTCTGCAATGGCCTTAAGACCTGGCTATTTAACCAGTAAATGCTGTCTTCTCTGTTGCGATTTGTCCTGGGCGCCGGGAAACCTCCGGGTAGCTGTGCGCCTTATAAATTTAATTTAATAATAATTATGTAGAAGTGTTTTGAAAACAGGTTGCCCTTTTACAGGTGTTAGTTGCAGTAGGTCACCAAAGATACTTACATGTTTCCCACCAAACAGCACTTCATAGTTTGTTCTCAGTATCTGCGACCCTTGACCCTGCTCCAGGCAGGTCGCTCCCCACGCCGCGACAGCACCACCTGCTGTGCCTGCGTTTCCCTGCTCGCTGTTGCTGCCACTGCCGCGAGTTCGAGGCCCTCCTTCACCCGCAGGCTACCACCTGCGCCTCATCCCTGGTGGCCAGTGGCTGGCCGTAGGTTTGCTGGTACTGTATTGCTCTTGGTTATTGTTTAACTGTTTTGTTTTTCCTCCTCTGTTTTGACGGTTATCTTGTTCATTTTGCCTCCTTTCTCCCTCTGTATTCTGTATTGCTCCTCGTTTATTGTTTAACTGTTTCGTTTCTCTCCCCCTCTGCTTTACTGCTATTTTGTTCATTGTGCCTCCTTCTCCCGGTGTATTCTGTGCCCTGTGCCCCCTTTTGCCCTCTGTTCCCTCGCCGTCCCTGCCCCCGTTTCTCTCGCCGCTGCGTCCCCTGCGGCCTCGCCCCCCCTGCTCTGTACTGTATTGCCTCTGTGTTCCCTGATCACTGTTCACTGTTAATTCCCTCGTTATTCCCCCCGTTGTATTCTGTGCCCTGTGCCCTCTTTTTGCCTTCTGTTCCCTCACCCCCAGCTTTTCCCGCCGCTGCGTCCCCTGCGGCTCCGCCCCCCCACTCGCCCATTCGTCCACTCCCTCCTCCCAGCTGCTCCTCCCTCCCACCTCCCCTTCTTATGGCGGCCGCTGTGCGGTGAGGAGAGCGACCCATGACCCTGCTCCAGGCAGGTCTCTCCCCACGCCGCGACAGCACCACCTGCTGTGCCTGCGTTTCCCTGCTCGCTGTTGCTGCCACTGCCGCGAGTTCGAGGCCCTCCTCCACCCGCAGGCTACCACCTGCGCCTCATCCCTGGTGGCCAGTGGCTGGCCGTAGGTTTGCTGGTACTGTATTGCTCTTGGTTATTGTTTAACTGTTTCGTTTTTCCTCCTCTGTTTTGACGGTTATCTTGTTCATTTTGCCTCCTTTCTCCCTCTGTATTCTGTATTGCTCCTGGTTTATTGTTTAACTGTTTCGTTTCTCTCCCCCTCTGCTTTACTGCTATTTTGTTCATTTTGCCTCCTTCTCCCAGTGTATTCTGTGCCCTGTGCCCCCTTTTGCCCTCTGTTCCCTTGCCGTCCCTGCCCCCGTTTCTCCCACCACTGCGTCCCCTGCGGCCCCGCCCCCCCTGCTCTGTACTGTATTGCCTCTGTGTTCCCTGATCACTGTTCACTGTTAATTCCCTCGTTATTCCCCCCGTTGTATTTTGTGCCCTGTGCCCACTTTTTGCCTTCTGTTCCCTCGCCCCCGGCTTTTCCCGCCGATGCGTCCCCTGCGGCCCCGCCCCCCCGCTCGCCCATTCGTCCACTCCCTCCTCCCAGCTGCTCCTCCCTCCCACCTCCCCTTCTTATGGCGGCCGCTGTGCGGTGAGGAGAGCGACCCATGACCCTGCTCCAGGCAGGTCGCTCCCCACGCTGCGACAGCACCACCTGCTGTGCCTGCGTTTCCCTGCTCGCTGTTGCTGCCACTGCCGCGAGTTCGAGCCCCTCCTCCACCCGCAGGCTACCACCTGCGCCTCATCCCTGGTGGCCAGTGGCTGGCCGTAGGTTTGCTGGTACTGTATTGCTCTTGGTTATTGTTTAACTGTTTCATTTTTCCTCCTCTGTTTTGACGGTTATCTTGTTAATTTTGCCTCCTTTCTCCCTCTGTATTCTGTATTGCTCCTGGTTTATTGTTTAACTGTTTCGTTTCTCTCCCCCTCTGCTTTACTGCTATTTTGTTCATTTTGCCTCCTTCTCCCGGTGTATTCTGTGCCCTGTGCCCCCTTTTGCCCTCTGTTCCCTCGCCATCCCTGCCCCCGTTTCTCCTGCCGCTGCGTCCCCTGCTGCCCCGCCCCCCCTGCTATGTACTGTATTGCCTCTGTGTTCCCTGATCACTGTTCACTGTTAATTCCCTCGTTATTCCCCCCGGTTGTATTCTGTGCCCTCTTTTTGCCTTCTGTTCCCTCGCCCCCGGCTTTTCCCACAGCTGCGTCCCCTGCGGCCCCGCCCCCCCGCTCGCCCATTTGTCCACTCCCTCCTCCCAGCTGCTCCTCCCTCCCACCTCCCCTTCTTATGGCGGCTGCTGCATGGCTGCGCGCAGCGCGCGCGCCGCTGGCACGCCTAAGGCGCACCTAAGGCAAGCCCATCTGCGCCCGTACTCGCCCAGTGCCAGAACCCCTGGCCCCCGCGAACGCCACGACGCCCGTCTCCACTACGACTCCAGCACCCTCCACGCACTCAACGCCGGACGACCACGCACCTGCTGCCTGGCTGCCCCGAAGCGCACCCAAAGACCCTTCTCCTGCCGGAACTGCAGATTCACCAGCATCCGGCCCGCCAACCCACCGACCAGGAAAGAACCCAACTACCTCAGATGCATTCTTCTCAACACCCGCTCCGCCCACAAACACGCCGTTGAACTCAGGGACCTACTCGAGTCAACCTCCCCAGACGTCGCCTTCCTGACGGAGACCTGGCTGAACCCCTCCTCGGCACCCGACATTGCCATAGCCATCCCAGACGGCTACAAGATCACCCGCAGGGACCGCACCAATGGAGTAGGAGGAGGAGGAGTCGCCATCGTCCACAGGAACACTCTCAGAGTCTCGACCAACACCAACGACACCCTCAGCACCGCCGAACACCTGCACTTCCAGGTCCACACCGACCCCAACACCACCCTCAGAGGAACCCTCGTCTACAGACACCCCGGACCCCGACCACAGTTCAGCGACTTCATCGCCGACTTCGTCAGCACACACGCCCTCGCTTCCACGGACTACATCCTCCTCGGGGACCTGAACTTCCACCTCGAGAACAACAACGACATCAACTCCACCACCTTGATTGCCAACCTCGCCAACCTTGGACTCAGACAACTCGTCACAACACCCACCCACTCCGCCGGCCACACGCTTGACCCCATCCTCTCCGCAAGCTCCCACGTCCCCTTCAACCACACCACCGAACTCCACTGGACCGACCATCGCTGCATCCACTTCACCTTCCGGAAACCCACCACGCACCTCCGCACCCAACAGATCCCCCGCCGCTGCTGGAGCAAAGTCACCAAAGACCAGCTAACCACCACCCTCGCCCGGAGCCCACCCACCGACCCCACTGACACCGACACCGCTGCCCGCAGCCTCAGACAGTGGGTCGACGACTGCGCCAACACCCTCGCCCCGATCAAGAAACCCTCCAACAGCCACACCAGCAAGAAAGCCAGCTGGTTCACTGAAGACCTCCAGGCCTCCAAGCAAACCTGCCGAAAGCTTGAGAAGAAATGGCAGCGTGAACGAACACCGGACAGCTACGCAGCCCATAAGAACGCCACCCGCAGACACCATCACCTCATCAGATCCGCCAAAAGGACCTCCCTCAAAGACCGCCTAGACAACAACGCACACAACAGCAAAGAGCTCTTCAACATCGTGAAGGAACTCTCCAACCCCAGCTCCAACACCAACGACATCCCACCTTCGCAAGACCTGTGCGACTCCCTTGCCACCTTCTTCCATTGCAAGATCACAGACATCCACAACAGCTTCAACACCACAACCTCCCCGACAACCACTGAGACCTCCGCCCCCACGACCACCATCCGCACCGACCGCCTGCTCTCCTGGACCAACATAAACGACGACGACACCATCAAAATCATGAACACCATCCACTCCGGATCTCCGTCAGACCCATGCCCACACCACATCTTCAACAAAGCCAGCACCACCATCGCACCCCATCTCCGGAAAGCCATCAACATCTCCTTCGAGACAGCAACCTTCCCGGAGAGCTGGAAGCATGCCGAGATCAACGCCTTACTCAAGAAACCCAAGGCGGACCCCCAGGACCTCAAGAACTTCCGGCCCATCTCCCTGCTCCTGTTCCCAGCGAAGGTCATCGAGAAGACCGTCAACAAACAACTGACCCGCTACCTCGAGGAGAACAGCATCCTGGACCCCTACCAGTCCGGGTTACGCAGCAACCACAGCACCGAAACTGCCCTCGTCGCCGCCACCGACGACATCAGGGCCCTGCTCGACAATGGAGAAACCGCGGCCCTCATCCTCCTGGACCTGTCAGCTGCCTTCGACACGGTCTGCCACCGCACTCTACGCACACGCCTCCATGACGCCGGGATCCAAGAGGAGGCCCTGGACTGGACCCCCTCCTTCCTCTCCGGCAGAACACAGAGCGTCCGCCTCCCCCCTTTCCACTCCGAAGCCACCAAGATCATCTGCAGCGTACCCCAGGGCTCATCCCTCAGCCCAACGCTGTTTAACATCTACATGGCACCGCTCGCCCATGTCGCCCGACTGCACGACCTCAACATCATCTCCTATGCCGATGACACCCAACTGATCCTCTCCCTCACCAAGGACCCCCACACCACCAACCTCCACGAAGGAATGAAAGCCGTCGCCGAGTGGATGAAGAACAGCCGACTGAAGCTGAACTCGGACAAGATGGAAGTCCTCATCCTCGGCTCCACCCCCTCGGCCTGGGATGACTCCTGGTGGCCGACCGCCCTGGGAACAGCTCCAACACCCACTGACCACGCACGCAACCTAGGGTTCATCCTCGACTCTACCCTCTCCATGTCAAAGCAGGTCAACGCTGTCTCGTCCTCCTGCTTCAACACCCTCCGCATGCTCTGCAAGATCTACAAGTGGATCCCCACCGAAACGAGAAGAACGGTCACCCAGGCCCTCGTCAGCAGCAGGTTGGACTACGGAAATGCCCTCTACGCAGGAGCCTCGGCCAAACTCCTGAAACGACTTCAACGCATTCAGAACGCCTCCGCACGCCTGATCCTCGACATCCCTCGCAGCAGCCACATCACACCCCACCTGAGAGACCTGCACTGGCTCCCCGTCAACAAGAGGATCACCTTCAAGCTCCTCACCCACGCACACAAGGCACTCCACAACACCAGACCAGCGTACCTCAACAGACGACTCAGCTTCTACACCCCCACCCGCCAGCTTCGCTCCGCCGACCTCGCCCTCGCCACGGTCCCCCGCATCCGAAGAGCGACCTCCGGTGGCAGATCGTTTTCCCACCTCACCGCCAAGACCTGGAACACCCTCCCCATCCACCTACGGCAGACCCATGACCTGCTGACCTTCAGAAGACTCCTCAAGACCTGGCTTTTCGAGCAGTAGCAGCATTCCCCCCCCGCCAGTGCCTTGAGCCCCTCACGGGTATGTAGCGCGCTTTACAAATGCTCTGATTGATTGATTGATTGATTGCAGTATCTGCTGCATTCTTAAATGTATGAAGGCAAGCAGTAGGTTCTAAACCATACTCACTTCATCAATAATTAGAAGCTGCTAATACACTTGCTACCTCATGACAAGCGTCACAAGATAATTTCTGGTATTCTAGTTTGTTGTCATGTTTCACAGGTAGCATTAGTAGTCGATGAAGAGTAATTCCTTTAATAATATGTGCAGCTAATCCTGTTGGTGCAGTAACTACACATTACAATTTTGCATCTGTAGTCTTCTGTACATAGCAGGTAAGTACTTTAATTAAGAAGCTTTTTCCAGTGCGGCTTGACCACTTATGTATAGTATAACTGGTTTAAATGAACAACATTCACACTGTATCTTCTCATGCAGCAATCCACGCTCTATTTTTTTTTTTACTTTGTTAAAAATGTCTTTCTGTATATTATTCAGTTGTTCTACTAACTGTTTGAAATCTACAGTTTCCTGTCTTGCTTGCTGCATTGCATTCTCTACCTCATTCATAGCTATTGCTGCTTCATTTTGAATTATTGGCTCTCCAAGAGGATCTTGACATGCTAATACAGAACTTTGGCTGCTTTGAGAACTCTCCTTGACTATCCCAGCAGCAATGGTTTTCACCTGTTCAATCTCACCTTTCAACATTTGCAGGTAGGTTGGAAACACTGAGTATTCAATGGTGTCTTTCCCAGCATTGAAACAGTCTTTGTAACAGTCATTGGGCCTGATTCACAAAGGTAAACTTACACTTTTGTGTAAGTTTATATTTGTTTGGAATTCACGAAACTGCCTTTTATTCTGAAGTTTAAGAGTGCGAAGATTACGCAGTCAGGCGGAGAACTCTGCACATAAAAAAATACAACATGCCTAACTTTTTATGTGCTGAGTTCTCCACCCTGACTGCGGAGTCTCAGCATTCATAAACTTACAATTAAGAGGCAGTTTTGTGAATTCCAAACAAGTGTAAACTTACACAAAAGTGTAAATCTACCTTTATGACTCAGGCTCATAGTGTCTAAGTAATTGTGATTCTGCATGCCATGGCTTGAACAACTGCAAAATTGGCAAGTAGAAAAACTCTCTTTTCTGTGGAGTATGGCTACTAAGTTTTCTGTGGTTAAATAGATTTTCTTTGTTGTGTCTTACTAAACAACCATCACATACAATGACTGCATAGCTTCCTTGTTCTATATTTTTAGTTACATTACTTCTATATGTATAGTGCTGAAGTAATTCATAGAGTCACATGTTTTCAAGATGAGGACTCCTTCTTGGGAAATATGTATCCAGCATGTTACTCTTCAGAATGTCTGTCCTCTTGGGTTCGAATTCTGCAAGGTATTCTATTTCTGGAAAAGACTTTCATACTCTATTACAACTACTTGCAAGGTCTAAGCTTACCCACAGAATTCCTCTTGCCTTGGAAAATAAACTAGCCAAGCTTAACCTGTCCTAGCATTCATATGAACCTATTTCTCTGTGGGAAAGCATTTTCAAGCTGAATCTACAATTTCTTGGTAAGAGTCTTTTCTGCAGAAGTCTCTTCCCACTTATCTATCATCTCTGTCTTCTCTGACTTTGTTATATATGAAGTCACATAGCAAGCAACAGCGATGGAGTTGTCTGCAACAAATTGTAGATCCATATCTGCAAGCCACATCTTTAGAATGACAGGATTGTAGTCATTGATATATTTTGAAGCCTCTGTTCTTCTCATGTTGTATGTATTTTTCGTTGATTTCCATGTGAGAATGTGTCTGACTGCAGACAAAAAGCTGTTCAATCTTCCTTCTGAGATCACAGATCGTGATAAGGTTGTGTAAAATGTTCCTTCGGATTTGTGTTTTCAATGACAGTATTTCCCACATCTATGATTTTGAAATCGTAAAACTTGTTGTCTCAAACCCTTGCCAGCAGTATCTTTTGGGATGGTGCATGTTACATACTGCTGTATGAAAGACAAGACAGACTCATCAGTGTCTGTTCCAACCTTTGGGGTATCTTTAACCCATAGCAGCATGTGAATGTGTGGGGCACCTCTAGCTTGGTACTCTTTGCCCCAAATAAATCATTTACTTTACCGAGAGGAGGATTAGTTTTGTTGCAGAGGAAACCCATCATCGCTTGTAACCTGTGGTTAAAATATCTGCAAACATTTGTAGGGTCGAGTGAACAAAGTTCTCCTGGTGTCTTCAGATTGATGTCTTTTATGTTTGAGATTGATTCTCGTAGGAATTCAAGCAGATCATCCCATGCATACTCAGCACAACTGAGTGTTAGAAGCCAAGTTGGTGCTCCTAGGTTTCTCAACATGCATTTCAGCTCACCATGATGATGATACCAATATTCATTGGTGCCACGCTGGCATGCCATCAAATTAATTCAGTTGTGTTCCAAGTTTTCATCTTTTACTTGAACGTTGTCAATAAATATCCTTGCTCTCATATTTTGCATATTCACTCCTGTCTTGAATATGCAGCTCCTGCAGTGTCCTGGGGTGCTAATCCCCGGGACACTGCAGTTTGCTATGGCATGACAGGAGCACCGCTCCCACCATGCCATAGCAAACTCAGCTCTGCTTTCAGCAAGCAAGAGCACAAAATGCTCTCACTTGTTGAAAGTGTCTGTTTCCCTGCTCGCTGTGAAGTGAGCAGGGCAACTGACACTTTGCATTGGGATCCAGATAGTTGCATGTCAGCAGCTCTGTGGATTTCAAAGCATTGCCGGCTCCCGCAGGAGGCTGGGAACTGGCAGGGACCACAAGGCCATTGAGGTTCCCCCACAGTCCCAAATGAAGTGACAAGGCCCCAGGGAATGGGGTCCCCGGGGCCTAAGTTGACCCAGTTAGGGGGCCACACAGCCTCCTCCACCTATTAAAAAATATAGTAAGGCCAGGCCCCAGGGGATATGGTCCCCGGGGCCGAAGTTGGCCTGGGGAGGGGGGCCGCACAGCACCCCCTGCTATTAAAAATATATATATATTAAGGCCATGCCCCGGAGATGGGTTCCCTGGGCCAAAGTTGGCCCCCCTCCCTTGTTTTTTAATAGAATTTGGCCCAGGGAAGGGGCCACGAGGCTCACCTTCCTAAAACATAAAAAGAAACAGTAACTCACAGGAGGCCCTGCCCCCTTTCTCCGCCACTCTGAAAAGGCGCATTCTGGCACGCTGCTGTTTAGGGGATGAAGTCCCATTTGCTGGTGAGAGTCCATAGAGGCCAACAAGGCCCCTTGCCCCCAGTAAGCCCCACACAGTGGGATTGCTGAGAGGTGGTCAGACACCATGCCCCTTTTCTCCACTATTCTGCAAACGCACCTCTCAGCATACTGCGGGGGGATGAGTTCCCCTTGCCTTCTCAGGGCCACGGGACTAAAGTGGGCTTCTTCCCCCAACCAGGAGTGTGCCTGGAGGTGAGTTTGCAGAGTAGTGGAGAAAGGGGGCATGGCCTCCGACCACGTTGCAGCAATCCAACTGTGTGAGTCTCACTGGAGGTAACAGGAGGGCTAGTTGACCCCTAATGAGCCTCAAAACACCAACTAGTAGAGCGCCAGGAGGTGCGTTTGCAGAGTGATGGAGAAAGGGGCAATGCCATTGAAAACCTCTCAGCAAACCCACTGTGTGGGACTTGCTGGAGGTAACAGGAGGGGTAGTTGACCCCCAAGGACCATCAATAGCAAAGGGGACCTCAACCCCTGTACTAGTAGTGCACCAGGAGGCACGTTTGCAGAGTGGTGGAAAAAGAGTGCGTGACCTCCTGCCAGGTCTCAGCAAATCCACTGTATGGGACTTACTGGAGGTAACAGGAGGGGTAGTTGGCCCCCAAGGACGTCCTTGGGGGCCAACTACCCACCCTGTTGCCTCCAGAAAGTCCCACAAAGTGGGATTGGTAAGAGGTCCTCAGAGGCTACGCTCCCTTTCTCCATTCTACAAATGCGGCTCTGGGTGCACTGCTAGTTAGGCTATGAAGTCCACTTTACTGCTGAGGGACCTTGGGGGACAGGAAGCCCTCCTGGTACCTCTGGTAAGTCCTACACAGAGGGATTCCTGAGATCTGGTCAGAGGCCCAGCCCCCTTTCTCCAACACTCTGCAAACATGACTGCTAGTTAAAAAACCTTAGAAATTAAAAGAAAAAATCAAAGTTTAGAGGGACATTATAGTTAGGAATCAGCATTTAAAAAAGCCTTAGAAATTCACTAAAAAAAACAAAGGTTACAGGGATGTTATAGTTAGAGGCAGATTTTACTTGTACAAAACCAGAGAAGTTCAGTTGTTATAGGTAGCTGACTTGACTATAACTCGCGCCCGCAATGTACTGCTTGTGATCTCACATATTACATCACTCATGACATGGTCAGTGATATCACTGATGACATCACTCATGACATCTCAAATGAAATCACTGGTGACATCATCCAGTTTCTGTGAGTGTTTAAAAAAATGGTGGGTATACAAGTGCCTGATTAGATGATTCAGTGGGTGTGTGACTAACTGTATACGTGAGTGATTAGGTGTCTGAGTGACTGTATGGGTAAGTGACTGGTTGTGTGAATATCTGTATCTGTCCGTCTATTGGTGTCTATTGTATGGGTGTGTGACTGGGTGCATGAGTTTCTGTATGGGTGAGTGATTGGTTGTCTAAGTACATCTATGAGTGTCTGAGTGTCTGTGTGGGTGGATGAGGGTATGTGTGACTGCCTGTATGGATGAGTCAGTGGGTGAGACAGTGGCTCTATGGGTTAGTGACTGTGTGTGTGAGGGACGGTATGGGTGAGTGAGTGTGTGTATGGCTCTGTCAATGAGTGAATGCATGTGTCAGTGGTTTATGGGAGAAAGACATCTGACCTCCTAGCCAGGGACTCTGCTTTCTGCCCCAGCAGCTCAGCTGTTGTGCTGCTTCACCCTACACCTCTCTGAGAAGGTAGGTGTTCGAGGCCCTCCTCTACCCGCAGGCTCCTCATCCCTGATGGTCCAGTGGGAGATCCTTGCTCTTCTGCTGGTCCGCTGTTGTCTGTCTTTCTGTTTGTGCCCGTTTTCTGTCTTTCATCTGTCTTTTTGTTATTGTGCCTTTGTATTTGTTATTTTCTGTCTTTCTGTTTAATTTTGCTGGTTTGTGTCCTCTGTGCCCGTTTCCTTTCCCACCGCTGCTGCCCCCGTGGCCCCTCCCCCTGCCGGTTCCCACTCCCGCCTCCTGCTGCGCTTCCCTCCCCTTCCCTATTTAATGGCAGCCACTGCTCGGGCATGTGAGCAAGACCTCTGACCTCCTGGTCAGGGACTCTGCTCTCTGGCCCAGCAGCTCCGCTGTTGTGCCCCTGCCACTGCCCCCTACACCTCTCTGAGAAGGTAGGTGTTCAAGGCCCTCCTCCACAGACAGGCTTCTGCCTGCGCCTCATCCCTGGTGGTCCAGTGGGAGAGCCTTGCTCTTCTGCTAGTCCACTGTTGTATGTCTTTGTGTATGTGCCCGTTTTCTGTCTTTCATCTGTTTTTTTGTTATTGTGCCTTTGTAGTTATTATTTTCTGTCTTTCTGTTTAATTTTGCCTGTTTGTGTCCTCCGTGCCAATTTCCTTTCCCGCTGCTGATGCCCCCGCTGCCCCTCCCCCTGCCGGTTCCCGCTCCCGCCTCCCAGCTGCGCTTCCCTCCCCCTTCCCTATTTAATGGTGGCCGCTGCTCAGGGGTGTGAGGCAAGCCCGTCTGCGCCTGCCCGTGACCTGGCTGGGACCAGCGCCAGGGACCCTGGCTCTCCGGCCACCCACCACTATGACTTAGCTGATCTCCATGCACACAACCCCAGAGGGAACAACAACTGCCAGCTATCTACGCCAAACACCACCCACGGCCAGTTCTCCTGCCGACACTGCCGACAATCCTTCACCATTCTCCGCACCCCCATGGCCGCCGCACTCATGCCGGACGTCAGCACCCCCGAAGCCCTGAGGTGCATCTTCCTCAACGTGCGCTCCCTGCACAGACATGCTGTAGAGATCTGGGACCTCCTCGACACCCTCTCGCCAGATGTTGCCTTCTTCACGGCAACCTGGACCAACCCCACCTCTGCCCCTGAAATCGCCACTGCCATCCCTGATGGATACAAGATCCAGAGGAAGGACCACCCCAACCGACCAGGAGGATGACTCGCCATCACACACAGGAGCTCCCTCTGACTCTCCACCTCCAGCACGAGCGACTCCCCATCCACCACTGACCACCTCCATTTCCAGATCCAGACCGGCCCCAGAACAACCCTATGCAGCACCCTCGCCTACAGACCCCCCGGACCTCACACCTCATTCACCACTACCAAAGCCAACCTCATTGCACCCCATTCCATTGCCTCCATGGACTACATACTCATCGGAGACCTCAAATTCCACTTCGACAACCTCAGCGACCCCAACTCCGCCACCCTCCTGGAAAACCTCGCCAACCTCGAATTGGAACAGCTCGTCACCACCTCCACCCACAAGGCAGGACACACCCTCGACCCCATCTTCGCAGGAGGTAACAACATCCACTTCAGCCACACCACGCAACCCCCCTGGACAGACCACCACTGCGTACACTTCTCTTTCGACAAAGCCACCGCCCCCAAACCTACACCACGCCCTCTGTGAAGGAACTGGAGCAAGGTCACCGAGGAGCACCTCAACTCCACCCTCATCCATGATCCCCCACCCACCTCAACTGACGCCAACTCCGTAACCAAAGAACTTCACAGATGGATCACCAACTGCGCAGACAAGCTCGCCCCCCTCCGCAACCCCGACAGACAGCGCCCCAGTAAGGCCACCTGGTTCACCGCTGACCTACAAGAATCCAGACGCACCTGCAGACGTCTCGAGAAGCTATGGATAAAAGGCAAGACCTCAGAAGACCGTACCACCTACAAGAACGCCGTAATGGTATACCATCAACTCATCAGATCCACCAAAAGGACCTTAATCCGAAACAAAATCCACGCCAACACCAGCAACTCCAAGGAAATCTTCAGCATCATTCAGGAATTCACCTAGCCCTCCAGCGAGGACTTCTGCAACAAACTCGGCTCCTA
The DNA here is from genome assembly GCA_963921515.1 of Calotriton arnoldi. Lineage (NCBI taxonomy): Eukaryota > Metazoa > Chordata > Amphibia > Caudata > Salamandridae > Calotriton > Calotriton arnoldi. The sequence goes on along the minus strand of CAWUFW010007776.1, from coordinate 439,842 downwards.
CTTCCACCTGAAGATAAGAACCCTCTACGACAACTTCAACAAACAGACTCCGTACACCAAACCCCTTCCTCCCCCCAGCAACGACAGCCAGCCTACCATCTCCTCCTGGACCCATCAACCATGAAAGGCATTCACTCAGGAGCCCCTGCCGACCCCTGCCCTCCGCTCATCTGCCACAGAGCCGTCGCCGCCATAGCACCTGAGCTACGATGCACCATCAACGCCACCTTCGAAGCAGGCACATTCCCCGATGACTGGAAATGTGCAGAAGTCAAGCCGCTCTTCAAGAAACCCTCAGCAGATCCGACAGACCTCAAGAACTACCAACCCATCTCTCTCCACCCCTTCATGGCCAAAGTCACCAAGAAGATAGTCAATGCCCAACTAATGAACTTCATCGAAGAGAACTCCATCCTCGACCCCTCCCAATCCGTATTCCGCAGCAACCACAGCACCAAGACCGCCCTACTCAGCGCCACAGACATCCGCACCCTAATCGACCAAGGCCACACTGCGGCCCTGATCCTCCTTGACCTCTCTGCAGCCTTCGACTCTCACCACCAGACTCCGCTGGCATACAGGGAGCCGCCCTTGACTGGCTCCGCTCCTTCCTCACCGGCAGAACCCAAAGTATCAGATTCACGCCCTTCCTCTCCGAACCCACAGAGATCAACTGCGCAGTGCCCCATGGATCGTCGCTCAGCCCCACGCTCTTCAACATCTACATGGCCTCCCTCGCCACCATCGTCAGACAGCATCGACTCAGCATATTATCCTATGATGATGACACCCAACTCATCCTCTCCCTCACTAAAGACCCCCCCACCACCAGACTCAGCTTCCAGGAAGGAATGAAGGACGTCGCATCCTGGATGAGCTGCAGCTACCTGAAGCTCAACTCAGAGAAAACATAAGTCCCCATCCTCGGACCCTCCTCCTCTGCATGGGACAACACCTGGTGGCCCACTGCCCTCGGCAGTCCCCCCACCTCCACAGACCATACCTGGAACCTTGGCATCATACTCGACTCCTCCCTCACCATGAACCGACAGATCAACACCATCGCCTCCACCTGTTTCAACACCCTCTGCATCCTTCGCATGACCTTCAAATGGATCCCCCGAATCCAGACAGACCATCACCCACGCACTCATAGCCAGCAGACTGGACTATGGAAACACCCTCAATGCCGGAAACAACAAATCCCTGCTCTGCAAGCTCCAGACCATACAGAACACCCCAGCGAGAGTTGTCCTTGGCATCCCTCGACATGAACACATCACCCTACACCTGCAACACCTCCACTGGCTCCCCGTCGAGAAGAGAGTAACCATCAAGATACTCACCCATGCCTACAAATGCCTCCACAACACCGGAGCCCAATATCTCAAAGAAAGAATCTCCTTCCACGTACCCAAGAGAAACCTCCGATCCCCCGGCCTCGCCGTCTCCGAAACCCCGCGCAAACGCAGAGCAAGAACTGGTGGAAGAGCCTTCTCCTACATCGCAGCAAAGACCTGGAACGAGCTCCCTATCACCATCAGACATGCCCCCACTCTGCACACCTTCAGGAAGAGCCTCAAGACCTGGCTCTTTGACTGACATGGAGCTGCACCCCTACCCCCCCAGCACCTTGAGACCCTCTCGGGTGAGAAGCACGCTTCACAATACCCTGATTGATTGATTGATATTGATGAGTAACTGGGTATGTGAAAGGCAGTATAGGTGTGTGATGGGCTATGTGAGTGACTGTATGGGTGAGTGAGTGAATGTAAAAGTGACTGTATGGGTGAGTGTGTGCTTGTGTGAGTGACTTAATAGGTGAGTGAGTACGTGTTAGCATCTGCATGAGTAAGTGAGTGAGTGTGTGTGTAATTGTATGGGAAAGTGGCTATGTGATTGACTGTATGGGTGAGTGAGTAGGTGTGTGAATAACTCTATGGGTGACTGACTCAGTGTGTGAGTGTCTGTAGGGGTGTATCAGTGGATATGTCAGTGGGTGTATTAGTAAGTGAGTGGCTGTATGGGTAGCTGTATGGGTGAGTGAGTTGATGTCAGTGTTGGTCTATGAATCAGTGAGTAGCTGTGTAAGTACTGGTATGGGTCTGTGAATGGGTTTGAGAATCGTTGTCTGAAAGTTTGAGTGGGTGTATGAAAAGTTTTATGGGGGTGTTAGTGGGTGCGTCAGAGATTCTGTGAATGTTGTCATCAGTGATGTCATTTGAGATGTCATCAGTGACATCAGTGATGACACTAACCACGTCTTGAGTGATGTAATATGTGAGGTCATAAGTAGTGCTTTGCGGGGGCGCAAGTTTGTAGTTAACTCAGCTAACTATAATGGCTGAATTTCTCTGGTTTTGTATGAGTAAAATCTGCCCCTAACTATAACGTCCCTGGAACCTTTGCTTTTTTAGTGAATATATATACACATACATACACACAAACTGTAGTGGATCATGGATGATGCCATTCATTTTTGGACAACTGAATATTCTTTATTAAAAAAAAGTAGCCATGTTTTTGGAATGTTTACCAAATATCGTCTTAAGGAAATCTCCCAATTCAGAATAAAATGCCTTTAATGTTTCTTAGGCACGCAAAACAAAACAACCAAACTAAAATTCCAGAGTTATACTTGTTGTTTGCTATTTGTCTAGGTATGTAAAGCTGTCAACATTTCCTTCACGGCGCTGGTGATTAAGATGTTCCATTAAGATTAGGAAGGACTTCAATTGGAATTGATGTTGGGCGCATTAGATGGACAATTTGTTAGCCATAATGTGCTTTCTGTTACCTTTGAGAGCAGTTTATCCATTACAAGATTTAACTTCCAAAGCAGAGCTCTGATTTCTTTCCATTAAAATCAATTATTGCTCCAGCGCTCGCTCAATTCTGAAGCCTACACAAATTGTTCTTAATTAGTTTGTGGCTTCAGGTAGCATTAGTTAAACAAAAATAACAAATCACAGCAATATATACTAGGCATTGATTATTAAATAATGCATACAAAATGTCCTTTTTTTTATTGCAGTCTCTGACTACAGTAAATACACCTGTCACTGGCTGCAAAATCATTTAGAGGTTTTCAGTCACTTAACTTTTATTTAAAATGCAGGTATACTTCAGAATTTAAAAAGAGTTGAACCGACCGTGCATCTAAAAAAACGTTGACAAATGTGTCCAATTAATCCAAACAGAGTACAGGGCATCTGAGGTCCCCAAAAAATATAGCACCGATTACGAGTTTCCCTTTTCACACTTGGGGAACCTGCAGATTTTGGTGCTTTTTGCACGATATTGAGAACTTTTTAACACACTGACATCGAGTCGTGGTTTTCTTAAAGACGTTTAATCAATCTTCTTTTTCAGTAAAATCTAATGAATCCCGAAATGTTTGAACCTGTTGTGGGAGAACAGAAGACACACCTGGATTCCATTTACTGAAAATGTTGTTCGTTTAGCATCAAGAAGGAGGAGATGAGTATATTCAGCTATACTGAGGTGGATAGGTCTAGCACATTGTTCGACACAGCCAGCTTTGGATTGGCCCGGGGTTTCTCGGTAACGTACATTGTTGATCCATTTTTTAGCCTGCCAACGGTGTGCTACTATCAGTGAAATAAGAAGTGAGAAATGTAGTGTGCCATTTCAATTAAAATAATCTTTATTTTACATCTTGATGTTGAGAAAATTATAATTTTTGTTTCCTTAAAATGGTACTAATGTGGCAGAATGAATCATTCTAGAACACACTTCCAACAGGTGAAAAAGGGAGTTAAATACCAAGGGCCTCATTTATGTGGGTTTTTGCCATAGGGCAGCACAGCAGGCCTTGCTGCTGCGCTGCCCTACGGCAAAAGAAAAGGGCAGGAATGCACCGTATCTATTGGATATGGTGCATTCCTGTCCGCTTGCATGCGCCTTCGCACAATGGGCTGCCATGCGCCAACGCAGGCACCTTTGCACCATGGTGCAAGTGTGCCTGCGTTGCGGGGATCATAATTTTTATGCAAGAAGGGAAACCTCCCTGCACAAAAACAATCACAAGAGACGTTTTCCTTCTTTCCTTTGTGCTGCAGAATGAAGCACACATGGAAAGAGGAAAAATAAGGAGAAATAAAGATAGTTTACCTCGTTGTGCCTCCCTTACGCCTCCCCTAGGGAGGTGTACGTTTTTGGCGCTGCCTCAGAGTTACGTTTTCTCGTAAATCTGGGGCAGTGTCAAAAGCCATGAATGTTGCTGGGAACGCCCCCAGTAACATTCATGGGACGCCCCTTTAAGGCAGTTTTGTGCGTGAAAGGGGCACACATTTATAAGGCCATGAAAAGTCACTTAAAGTGGCTTTACATGGCCTTATAAATATGCCAGTGTCACATTGCGCCACCGGAACGTCAAAAAAGTGACGTTCCGGCGGTGCAATAGTGCCCATTATTGTTCCCAGATTTTCAATTTGCATCACCTATGCAGGTCTAAAGCCTCGATTACAAGTGCCATGGTTGTTTACCACCCCTGTGCAAACTTGCGCAGAGCTCACAATTGCAAGTAGCACAAAGTTGATCTCACCTGGTAATTACTGGGTGAAATTAAGTTTGCACTTTAGGGGTTAATTTCAGCTACAATTTTCCTGTCACATTTTAACGAGGGAGAAAGGTGGATACATAATAGGAAATGCATATTTTATATCAAGAGTGGAGGCTCTTAGGGATATATTCACAAGAACGTGTGATAACTACCGCAAGAGTAGCGTAACGCAACTTTCAATAACGCAGCCTAACACGGGAAAATAACCCCGTGTCAACGTGGAATTCACAACAAGGCGGTAGCATGTGATAGCCTGCCAAAACCGCGGACAAAGTCCGCGATACAACCACCACGATGGAGATAAAAACACAAATCACAACACCAAAAAACACGCGATGGGCCAAAGCGCAATGAGCAAACCAGCGACAAGCAGCGCCAGGCCTGCAACACACACCTGGCAGGCGTCAGAAACCTCCATAAAAGCAGAAAAAAAAACACACACATACTGACCAACACACAAGCACCATGGAGGCAGCCGGAGCAGGCGTAGAGGACCAGCGCAACCCCACAAGCACCCCGGACGACCAGCCTGGGACCTTGGGGACAGGGAAGGGCAAGGACAAGAAGACCAGAAGACCAAGTTCAGTCCGCAGGCGAACAGGATCATAGTCACGGAGGTGATGGAACACCATCAACAACTGTTCGTCACCTCCAACATGTCATTGGGCACCAAAAATGGAATATGGCGGGACATCGTCGACAAGGTGAATGCCGTCGGAGAGCACAAGCGGACAATGGACGAGGTCAAGAGGCGATGGAATGACATCAAGCGGAAGACCAAGTTTAAACTCTCCGCCAACCTGAAGGCAGCAATGCAGACCGGAGGTGGGGGCCCAGCGCCACAGCTGGAGCTGGATGACATGGAGGAGCTGGTGTCGACAGTCATCAGTGTGGAGACTGTTATTGTTATTGTTAATTTGGATTTGTAGAGCGCTTAATACCGGAAGGTCTCTAAGCGCTATACGAACAATGGCATCAGCCCCAGGCGCGTGAAGTCAGTAAGCCCAAGCTTCTGTAAAGAGAAGGGTTTTCAGTTTTTTTCTAAAGGGAAAAAGACTGCTTTCTGCGCGGAGCTGGCTAGGCAGCTTATTCCAGAGAGTGGGTAGGATGACGGAGAAAGATCGACCTCCCCTGGTAGCATAGTTGAAGCGTGGGCAATTTAGTAGGTCCATCGTAGATGATCTTAGCGAGCGGCATGGGGCGTATTTCTCAAGGCGCTGCTTAATGTAGGCGGGAGCTTGTCCATAAATGGCTTTGTGCACAATACAGAGACCCTTGAATTTGGTCCTCTGTTTTAAGGGCAACCAGTGGAGGCTTTGCAGAAGGGGGGATGCCCGTGTGTGTCTGGGAACTTTAAAAATAAGCCTTGCCGCGTCGTTCATGACTATCTGTAGTCTGCCAACTAGAGAGTCTGGCAATCCGATGTAGAGCGAGTTGCCATAGTCAAGGCGAGACAGGATCAAGGCAGTCACTACTGTTCTCATAGTCGAGAAGGAGAGGATCGGGGAAAGTTTCCTAAGAAGCCTGAGTAGGCCCACACAGGTTCCAAACACTGTGGAAACTTGGTTAGCCAAGGAGAGTTTGGCATCTACTCTAATTCCCAGGCTTTTTACCACTGGGACTGGAGCAGGAACAGCGCCCAGCTCCTGCGGCCAGTAGAGGGAATTCCATGGGTTATCGGCATCGGTCATGGCCAGAACCTCAGTTTTGTCTGGGTTAATCTTTAGTGCTTTGGCTGACATCCAATTGACCATAAAGCGTAGAACATCTTTCACCCGAGAGTATGCTTGGGGGGTCTTTTCAATTTGCAGAATAATTTGGGTGTCATCTGCATAATTGAAGACTTGGCACTCCATGGCTGAGAGGGTATTGATTAGAGGACTGAGATAGATGTTGAACAAGAGGGGTGACAGGGCCGACCCTTGTGGAACTCCACAAGGAACGGGCCCCCTCTCCGACACCCAGTCACCCATCTGAATTCTTTGGGAACGGTTCGTCAAAAATGAGGTGATCCATTGTAAGGCAGGTCCCCGGATCCCAATTGCTCTAAGTCTTTCTAGGAGAAGGACATGGTTGACCGTGTCGAACGCTGCCGACAGGTCCAGGAGGATTAGGACACAGGGCTTTTTATTATCGGTGGTTCTTCGGAGGTCGTCAAGCACCGATAGCATCACCAGTTCAGTGCTATGGTGGGCGCGAAAACCAGCCTGCCTGTCCTCCAGAATGTTGTTATCTTCCGTGAAATTAGCTAAGTTTTGCAGGACATGTTGCTCTAGGATTTTGGCAAGGAATGGGAGCTGGGAGATAGGTCGGAAGTTTTTCATATTAGAAGGATCGGCGTCTGTCTTTTTAAGTAAGGGAATGATTCTGGCTTCCTTAAAATGGCTTGGTACCTTCCCAGTCTCCAGTGAGAGGTTTAGCAGAGCAAGGACTTCTTCCTCAATTTCAGGGAGGGCTAAGTTAAAAATCCTAGAGTCAGGGGACCGGACACTGCTCGACAGGACACAGCACAACCGCAACAGGGTGAGTGACCACCAGGTACTGGGGGGATGGGGGGAGATGGCCACAATGGCACACATGCACAAGCAAGCAGGGCACAGTGCACAGTGCACACCCACAATCACTCTGTGTCCTCGCCCAGACCCACAGACTGTCACAATGTACAATGCCATGCTGTCTGAATGTCAACCTGTACCATGCGGCTACATACATGTGGACACATTGTAATACACCATCTCCCCTTCACATCGCAGGGGCATTGTCAACACCTCCTGCAGAGCAGTCACAGCCACTCTTCACTGATGACGAGGAGGACAACACCAGCATCGACACGCAAACCATCCAAGACCTCATTGACCTCATCCGCAACTCACCTCCAGGATCAGGGCAGCCCAGCTACATCCATTAGACCCCACCCACCACCCAAACCACCCAGCAGGAGGCACCCACAGCCCCGGCACCCTCCCAAGTCCCCCAGGAACAACAAATGGCCTTCCAACGCCATGTGCTGGAGGGCCAGAGGGAGACGGCCGAGCAGGTGCGGGTGGGGTTCGAGCTCATGGCTACCAAACTGGATGCCATCCTTGGGTGTCTATGTCCGCCCCATGGACTCCAGCGAGCCCTGACTGACATCTCTGGAGTCATGACGCAGAGGGAAGAATACCTGTCCGCTCAGAGTGGCCCCAGCGATGCCAGATGTGAGCTGGCACACATGCGGAGGCTCATGGAGGATATGGTGCGGATGGAGGCGGAAAGGATGGCAGCCTCCGCTGCACATCAGCGAAATGTAGCTGGGATCTACTGTGCCCTACATGTCCTCATCATGGCATTGCTGCTACAAGGCGTGGCGATGATGAATGCTGCTGCCCCCACGCCATCCACATCTCCGCCCCCTGGTGTGTCAGTGCCTCCCAGTGCGGCAGACGTATCCACTCCTGCACCTGATGTGTCACTGCCACACAGTGCGACCGACAATCCTCCTCCGGCCCCTGATGTGACAGTGGCACACAGTGCTGCAGCCGGTACTGCAACACCCACAGGTGGGGCAGGGCACACACCCGGGGACGAGGATGTGGATGGGACTGTAGTCAGGGGGGCCAGGCACTAGCATCCATTTCCACCACCTTGCCTGTTTCAGCACCAATTTAATCCATCTAGAAATTCGAATACCAGAGGAATATTTTTTCTTTCAAAAAACGTTTTTCTGTTTGTGAATTTTTTAAACATGCATAACATAACTTTTAATTAACAGGAATGAATGGATAGCAAATGGAAGTAGATTTAAACTCTGAGCATCTTAAGATAACTAAACAAATAGTAGTAAATGAGCAACAATTGACTTAAAGGATTAAAAATACATTTCTGGCAAATAATTAAAATGAACCAATAACGTATGATATCACATAAACCTGACCATGTAGACCAAGAAGAGCAGGAAAATCTGATGCCTTTCATCAATCTTTATTCAAATAATATCTCTTAAGAACATGTAGTTACCAGTACTTGTCATGGCAACGACAAATCGCTGACTCGAGGACAGTGCTGATTTTGTAAAGGTTATACTGAATCACCGAATCAAAAACACATTTTTTTAACATTTACAGACGAGAAGAAGTAATCAGAATCTCATCTAGTTCATTTATTTATGGCTGACGAGATTAGTTTTAGTAGCCTCTAGAACTTACCATTCTCTTTTATTGAGAAAGTATAAAATGACAGACACCATCATGTTTGTTATATTCCTTTTAAACAGACACAAATCACAAAGGGGATTATAAATCTGCAATCTTATTCTTCATGGATCCAGATTTTATCATTCCCCCTACTCACAAAACTCAGCATCAGTTGCACGTTCAAGACGTATTACTGAGTGAGTCAGGACAAGGGTCTGCGATATCATTGTGAAGGAGAATGGTATAACACTTGATACCTTTTAATGTATTCACTCATTTACATATTCAGGATACCAGTCTTCCAACTGGAATAAACTGTGATGTCAGAATTCAGTCTAGATGCAGAGAGGCCAACCTCTGAACGACACCACATTGACTGAATCCTTTGAAAAAACTCAGGAAGGAGATCCCAGTCACTGACATGTTTCAGCTATTTACAATCCTAATCACAATAATTGTCTCTTCTCTGAAGGATATTTTCAGAAACTAATAAATACTTTTCTGGACAGAATTCTCAAAATGTCTTCAATGCTTTTTCCATGACCTTTAATTTTGTATCACCTACATTTATACAGAACTACAGAAATATTTTTGATTTGAGAAGGATTCAGGAAGTCACTCATTTAGGGCCAGATGTATGACCCTACCAATTTGCGAGTCACAAATTGCGTTGTTTTTGCGACTCGCAATTTGCGTTGTTTTTGCGACTCGCAATTTGCGACTCGCAAATAGGAATGTACAACAGTGTCTCAGACACTGTTTGCGATTCCTAATGGGGTCGCAAATTGCCTGCCTCATTAATATTCATGAGGCAGGTGCAATTTGCGACCCCATTAGGACTTGCTAGCACACCAAGGGATGGTGGCCTGTTGGGGTCAGCAGACCACCATGTCTGTCACTGCTTCTTAAATATAGCAGTTTTAAAAAAAATGCATTTAAAAAAAGAAAAATGAAACGTTACGGTTTCATTTTTTAAGTGTAGGCAGTGGTCCCTGGACCACTGCCTGCTCTTAAAAAATATTTTCAATACCAATCACAAAGGGGACAGGGTCCCCTGGGGACCCCTTCCGGTTTGCGAGTGGCTTACCACCTACTTGAAGTAGGTGGTAAACAGCGAGTGTTTTGCAACCGCAATTGCGGTTGCAAAACAATGGTACATACCATTGGGACTCGCTATTAGGAAGGCCGATTAACCGTTTGCAACTACAAAAAACGGTTGTACATCTGGCCCTTTGAGAAAAAACCTTGGTCGCCAATGGGCTTTTTTTCCTGTGCCAGATTAGCGAACGTGCACATGTAGCCTCTGCAATTTGATCCAAGCAGTCTTGCACCGGGCTCCTACATTTTTGTTGCAATAAGACAACATTAACGACTCCAAAAAGATATATGGTACTACATAGCAATTTAGCAGATTCCTTCTCCATTATTTTTTAGAAAGCAAAAATGGAATAGAGCGAAAGAGCCCACACTTAACAATGTTGCAAAAGAGCAGTCAGTTAAAGTAATCTAGCTCCTACCATATGTGCAAAGTTGGCATATTTCAATCGGTTGTTCTAAGACTTTAAAGTCATGGTTTGCTGTACTTTAAAGTTAAAATATTTTCATCGGACAATTGAGCTTCGTCCTCTTACGATTATGTAAACCTTCATATTTCAAAGAAATTCCTTTACCTTTCTAATCTCTTGCTTTGTAATATATATAGCAAAGCAAACGCTACCTGCATGTACCCTGGCGTGCTGGTCCGAGTGGCCAAGTGAGAAATAAGCAGGTACTACTGATTACAACTTTGGCCAATATATTTGAAATATTTCTGTCGCCAGTATATCAATTTGTCACCTACGTCACACGCTTTGACATTAGCAGATAGCACCACATTGCACGACATCATGTTTTATCTATCGGGGCTAGCATTATTAAATCTAAAAACGTTTTAGGCAATTCTCATTGCCAAACTGTGACGCGGAAGCCATTTCTCTTTATATTTAGGAAACAACTGAGCCTCATCTCAGCAATACCACTTCAAAATGTCCGAAAATTATAAGAATTTACCAAACAAAATATAAAAAGCAGCAACAATTCCGAAAGTTTGTAGATGCAGATTACAACAGTCGTTCTACTTTAAACTGCACTTGATAATCATAACCCAAGTGCACATTATGAAATTCGGCCATCTTTGATTGGGGGGTGGTCCAAGGAGGCCATCTATGAAGTCTATTGTGCAGTACAGATATAAAATCATACACAAGTGTTTTTAGTACACATACAATGGGACTAACGTCCTTCAGAGAAGAAACACCACAAGGTTGGAAAATCCGTCACCGGGTTCTTTAAAATCTAAATCCCAAAGTAACTTGTATACTTTTTTGGTTGAATTAAACCAGGATAAAAAATTAAGCATGCTTAATGCTCTAACTATTATCTTCCAATTTATATTTTCAACAAACCAATCATATTCGGGAATTCGACTCGAATTTATACAATACAAGTGTAGTCTTATTCTGTGGTAAACATAATTAAAGAAGGGGCAACGCTGAGTTATAAATTAAATTGTATGTCATTAAATGGAATACAAATAAAACTACTGCAAAATGAATTGTCATGGGGTAGAGGGCCTTATATGCTCCATGACTTGATTAATCAAGAGTACGGTCGTCCCCGATGAGCTTATAACAATATTTAGATCAATAAATGTGTTTTGATGGCAAGTTAACCCCTTCCGTGCTTCCGTCGGCCAACGGCCGTCGCGAGCACTACCTCGCTAGTGCTGCGCACGTCCGTTGGCCGACGCGGCCCCGCCCACTCTTTTAAACTGCCGCACCGCGGCGGAATTCGCGCCGCGGTTAAAGGGTTAAAAGTGAGAGGGGACTGAAAAGGCACTGAACAGAGAAAAGGAATGGAAAATTTGAACATATATAAAACAATTATCTGGTCGACTTGAGAGAACGCAATAAATGATTGCAAACCTAGCTATAGACGTGAAAAAAATGCAAAGGCTTAGTATTGCAAAATTGTGTTGACCTTTAGCCTTAAGATGATAGTGCTCGTACTAGCATTAAAATGCTTTAAACTGTGCTTTGAGTAGCAATGGTGAACAAACACAAGTTTCTCGTCCCCATTCTAGAGCAGAGTTGCGAGGGTCATAAGTCTTTCTGAAGGAGACCCAATAAGACGTTTCATGTGCAAGGGCTTTGTTGCCCTTCAAGTCACAGAACCTAGGAAGTTCCAAAACTTGTACAAAGTCAGTATGAGCTAGTGTAGTGCTTGTAATATGGAGTTCTCCTCCCATCAGTGCATTTATGAGGACAAAAGTGTACCAAGAATAGGTTTTTCCCTGAAGTAACCTATGCAAACTTTTACCACTGCGTGGAAGAGCCAAGTTCTGATAAACTTGCTTTAGCATTGCTCAAGAATTGCTTTTATAATTTATCTTCATTTCCTTTATTCCTTTTGCCTTTTCATGGAAAAGAACATCAATGTGCCAGAGCAAAAGGAAGTCCCTTGGTGCAAGCCAGCATGTGTGCAGGGCCGGCTTTAGAGCAGTGCGACTGGTGCGGCAGCACTGGGCGCTGACCTGAAGGGGGGCACTGACTTAGGGTGGGGGGGCACTGTTTTGCAATAATTTAAGATTTAAAAACACCTGCTGAAGAGTTCCTTGTGCATCCAACTTTCATGCAGCAATAAAAATGTCAAAATAACTCTTGTGATTAATCTTCCTGCTAGAGAGAGATCAGAGTTCTGCCTAGTGGCAGTTTTCACCATATAGTAGCGCAAAGGGTTAATATACCTGCTATAAAGAACAGATTTTTTATTTTTATTTTTTATTTAAGTGATTTGTAGAGCGCATAGCTACCCGAGGGTTTCCCAGCGCTAAGAAACTGATACTGAGAGAAGGCTAGAGGAAGGTTAATAGTACTGATTGAAAAGCCACGTTCTAATCGATTACCGAAATGGTGTTTCCTTTGTCAGGAGTCGTGATTCACGTGGCAATGAGTTCCACAACTTGGGTGCAAGGTGGGTGAAGGATCTGCCTCCCCACCTACCTCTCCTGATTCTCGTAGTTTTTATCAGTCGTTCTGAGCCAGATCTCAGGCTCCTGTTTGGGACATGGAGGGTCAACAGGTTTCTGACTTTACTTGGGCCCATGTTGTTTAGAGCTCTGTGAGTCGTGCAAAGAGCCTTGAATTTGATTCTTGCCTCCACCAGGAGCCAGTGGAGTGCTTTGAGATGCTTCCTAGCTGACTCCCGGCTTGGGACCTTACACAGCAGACTTGCTGCTGCATTCTGGACCACCTGGAGTCTATTAATCACGTATTTTGGTGCCCCTAGGATCTGTATGTTATGTTGATAACTGAGTGGATAGTAAAAAACATGAAATGTATGTGGGGGTGCCAACAAATATTGTCTCACCGGGTGCCACCAGCTCTAAAGTCGACCCTGCATGTGTTCACCCCTTTCCCAATGTATTTTGTATTAAAGGCTTGTTGAGCCATTTAACAGATGCGCATGAGTGATACACAGCTAACTTATAGGTTGCGGTCCAAATGTAGATGTAGAAAAGTGCTGGCTTTCACATAAGTATAGAGTTGTTCCTTACATTATTGACGTAGCATGGGGGGGCCAGAGGGGCTGTTTTCCCGGGCACAAAATTCTTAGGGGCATAACATTTTAAACGAAAAGTAGAAGGATACTTGCCTTGCCCCGTGTGCTGGCAACCCACGCTACGTCGCTGCTTACACACTCTAGTAGGCAGAATAATCAATTACTCTTGTAATGGAATATACACCTTAATGTCCTCCAGCACTCACTTTCAACGTTTCAGGCTGGGGGCTTTTTTAGAGTTTTGTGGACAGTGTCTCCTTATATTGAGTTCATTGAATTATTCACAATGTACTCCAGTTGAACTTGATAATATCCCGTCACAAGATTAGTTTTATTACCCAGTCGTATAGCTATGGAAAATGCCTGGATTACAGACAGCTGATCTTCATTAGATAGAACCTTGCTTTTTCTTACTCAACTCATGATGTTAAGAGGGCAACCCACTCTTGGAACATTCACCGCACTGTCTGAAATCTAATGATGATGATGATGATGTTTATGATTATGATGGTTACTATTAGTATTATTATTAGCAGTAATATTAGTAGTAATAATACGACTACTAATTATAATAATAATACTAATGATAATAATACTAATAATAATAATAATATTACGTATTTTTATTGTTATTATTATTATTATTATTAACTATAATAATATTGTTGTTTGTGTTATTATTTTTATTATTGTTACAATATAACAGTAATAATAACAATAACAATTTTAATATTTTGGTTTTGGATTGCCTTTGACAGTTCATGTCTAGTATTTTTAAGAATTGGAAATAAGACATTCTAGTACTAACCTATTTTATGATAGTCCATTTTCTGACCTAGGAAAAATGGAATGCAGAGTTGGCCTTAAGGATTCAGACATTGACCTGCAGGTCTTATACTGCCTCAGACTCACGTGTCATCCTCCCCCAACATAAATGTATACATTTATGTTTTGGAATGATGTGGTTCAAATCGAACTGAAAAATACCAGGACATGTACATGGTAATGAGGACAGAGCTGTTCAGAACTGATTGCAAGAGGTCAAGGTTTTTTTTTCTTGATGGGACTATGGATCAGGAGGAACGGCAGTTCCTTATTAAAGGAGGATGAGTTGCACATTGTAGAGATCTGTTTTTAGCTACTTTTTGAAGAGGAAAAGTAAACGACTGAGCATGGTTAGTGGTACTGGTATTTTGAACAATTTTATGAAATTTATGCTATATTATGCAAATGATTACGAAACAAAATTTTGCAGAATCTCCCACTAAAATTGAACACAAAGTCATACCGTATGGCCCATACCCCATGTTCAAAATTCACACAATATTCCGGCACAGGGACTGGTTAGTGGAAAAACGTCTCCCATAAAACATTTTCTGCAGAGTGACAATGGGCAATATTTAGTATAATGCAGAAATTTGAGCTAATCAAGAATTTTGCATAATGTGAAATTCTGAAATTTTGTGCATGTACTACAACTTTCACACATACAGATGTTTGAAAGGCTTGGTGTCTAACCTGAGAAAGTTTATTTTACCGTCTTGAATTTTGTCAAACGTTTTCTTTTCCATTCCAGCATTATCACAGCTTTGGCAGTAGTGTTGGGTTTTACAGCGTGTGCCATTTGTAGGTGAGGAAGCATACTTTGTAGAATATTTTGGCCAGTCAATATTATTGTTAGACCTGGCATCCTTGGTGTGGTTTCCCCTGAGTTTTGCCTTCTGACCCTCTGTTTTGTGGACTTCATTTTTGCTGGCTTTAGGATTCTAGGTACGTTACCACTGCTAACCAAAGCTAAAATGCATATGCTCTGTACTCAAAACATGGTAACACTGGCTTATCCACAATTGGCATATTTAGTTTACTTATAAGCCTCTAGTAAAATGCCCTATATGTGCCCAGGGCCTGTATATCAAATGGCACTGATTGTGCCACCCACTTCAGTAGCCCTTTAGACATGGCTTAGGCCTGCCACTGCAGAGCCTGTGTGTTGAGTTTAAACTGCAATTTCGACCTGGCAAGTTAACCTACTTGCCAGGCCCAAACCTTCCCTTTAATTACATATGTCACCCCCAAGGTAGGCCCTAGGCAGCCCTAAGAGCAGGGTGAAGTGTATTTAAAAGTTAGGACATATACTTTTGAGTTTTACATGTACTGGAAGCAAAAACTGCTAAATTCATTTTCCACTGCAGCAAGGCCTGTCTCTCCCATAGGTTAATATTGGGATTGCCTTAAAGCATATTTTAAGTGTAATTTCCAATTGGGAAAAGATAAAGATTTGGAGTTTGGTGTCTCTGGACTCACAATTTAAAATCACAACTTATGGTGAAGTCTGAAAATGCCACTTTTAAGTTGACACTTTCTTACTTTAACCATTCTGTGCCACTGCCTGTCTCTGAATACACATCTTGGTTGAGTGACAACTGGCTTAGTGCATTCCTTCTAGACAGTCACACAAAAGGAGCTGGGGTGTGACATTTGCATCCTGATAGCCCTTCAGCAGGCAGATGGTCCTTTGTGAGGTAGATTGGGAGGGATGAGCTGACTCTTGCACCCGTATAGAGCTGTGCTTGTACCCACCCAAAGAGCTGCCTAGCCTCCTCCCTTAGTGAGTCTGGAGCCAGGGCAGGAAAGGCCGGAATCTTGTGATATTCAAAGACCTTTTTGAAGTCTTTCCCAATTCAAAGGCACATTTGGGTGTAAGTACTAGACCCTTGCCTTCATCAAATCAGAACTTTGCTGGAATCAAGGAAGTTCTGCCTGGATAAAGAGCTGCTGTACTACAGGAGGGACTGCCACTTTGCTAACTGCTCTGCTGTGTTAGCCTGCTGCCTGCTGATTGCCGTGCTGTGAGAGGGACTGCCACTTTTCTACCTGTTTAGCTGTGTTGGCCTGCTGCTACTTGCCTGGGAGTGAGAAGGACTGGACCTGCTCTCTACATCCTTGAACCCAGGTTTCCCCAAGGGCTTGCTGGCTTGCCCTCTGTTCTTGAGGTCTCAGGGCCATCAAGAACTTCCTTCAACTCTGCTTCAGCAGCTGGACTCTGCCATCTTTGAGTCCTCCTTTGCCTGAGGTGCCCCTCCAGGCCTGGGACTCAGAAGTGGGCTCTGCAGCTGTTTTGCTCCAAAATTGATGCATCATCACCTCTGCGCCGATCGGAACCGACACAGTGCCCATCGAGGCCAACCCAGTGCCGATCCGAGGAGATCCCTGCATGGCTCAATGACAATGCAGGACCAGACTGCAAGGTTTAATGGCAAAGCAGTGCCAATCCAAGGTCTTGACTGCGACGATGATGCAGCGCCTGCATTGTAAGGGGTTCAACAACGACATGAGACCTGACTGCGAGGCTTGAAGCATTGACCTGATAGCGTGAATCAGAACCAACGCATCAAGACTTCGACGCCGATGCTTGCTCCATCCAATATACTTTTTCAGTGGACCCTGCGTGGATCCTGCAGCCGGCCTGCCCTCCATCGCGGTCGGCATGAAACTTTGGATTTACCCCGGTATAGCGTGAGCTCAAGTAATCTATTAGCGCTATTGACTTCTAAGCACTGTTTTTAGATTTCATCTTGAAAAGTTCATTTCTCAAGTTCTACTTGTTCAAATGCATTTTACAACTTCCGCAATATATCTCACAAGCACAGGTGTGATTGGAGTTTGGGTTATTCCATCAATCCCCCGTAAGGATGGCCGCAATCATCAAACTGTACTGGAAGATGAGATCAGCTCCACCCGATTCACTGGCTGCCCTGTGCTAGTCAGAAATGAAGAACCAGCCCACACACAAAAACAGAGGGCCAACAGTGTTTCAGCAAGCATTAACCACCTTAAACCTGTCCAAAGCCTGGGATTTAAACATTAGCTTCACCGCCTTAAAAAAAATCACCAATCAGGCAGCCAAACAACATTCCTGGTCACTCGACAAAGCGGAGATGGCCTGTAAGAAGCATGGATGGTCAATTCTACACACCCACACCAACTGGAGCCCACAACCTTACCATCCAACACTCTCTTCTCCTAAACCATATGGGTGCCATCCCATCAAAATATCAGGTTCCAGCTTGGAAGCAAACCAGGCCAGACTCTTCCTGTCGACTATGCTGTCTCATTCTTGGAGAGTGTATTACATTTCCTGTGCATTTGCCCCGCTGTCATTCACCTCAGACAGAAACTGTTACCTCCTGCCCTGAGGGCTCTCCCGATATGATCCTGTCGTTCAGCAGTGATGGCACTACTAAATGGCTATAACATCCAGCTCTCATGCAGGGCAACAAATATTTTACTATAAGTCAAAAGACTGCTACCAGCACAGTAGGTGACCTCTGACATCATATATTTTTCTCCTTTGTCTTTTACCCCTCCTTTTTGCATTCTTGCTTCTGGAGTACAAACATCTCCACTACATTTTCGCATTATTCGTGATTCTTTTTTAGGGAATAATGAGTTTTCATTACTTAATACGTTTTTCACTCATAATGCATATTGTATATTTTTTAAATTATTGCTACTTTCACACTGTATGCACAAGAACATTTAAAAAAAATTCTATTGTACTTTTTGCAACAATTTTTATTAATTTGCAAATAAACATTTACATTACCTTACCTACTTATTGAATGTTTGTCATTTTGATCTTGTTTTACTCAATAAATGTTCTCTACATTTCAAAACAGGTGTAGAGTCTTTTTGTGCTGTTTTCACTGTGTTACTGTAATTCAAGTGTTGCACAAATACTTTACATGTTGTCTCTTAAGTTAAGCCAGACTGCTCTGTGCCAAGCTACCAGAGTGTGAGCACAGGTTAATTTAGGTTGTGCATCTGCCTTACCTTGACTAGGATTGTGGTTCCTGCTTGGACAGGGTGCTAACCTCTGCCAACTAGAGACCCTGTTTCTAACTGTTATGTTATGTTATGTTATGTTATGCCATGTTGTCTTTTATTATGTTATGTTATGCTATTTATCTTATGTTATGGTAATGTTAAAGAATAGGTAAAGTGGACAAATACCATCAAGATGTTGTTCCTTGCACATTCATAATTCAGAACAGAAGATGAAGTGAAAATGTTTCAATTGAAAGAGCCAGCTATTATTAGATATATCAAAGAAAATTTGAGTAGTGAGGAGCCACATATGTCTCGGAAAGACCGTTAAATGCTTGAATCAAAGACAATAAAAGATATGATCATCCAGACAAACACAAGAGATTTTGGTAGGCTGCAACATATTTTCAAATGATAGGTTAAAAGTATGACAGGGCTGATGAGTAAAAAGGCGATTTTGAAGATATGTTAAAACAGAAGCATCATGAAACAAATGGTAGAAATCCTGTTGATCTGGATGGTGAAGAAATAATTGAGACAAAAAATGATGATTAAGTTATGAGCAGCGATGATAGGAAAATGAGGTTTGGCAAGTTCAGCCAGCCCCCAGGCTGAAGTACAGATTGAGGGGGGAAGCACAAAGATGAGCACTTCAGTGTTGTTGCTGCTAAGTTGTAGAGAGTTTTGGGCATCCAGGAAGAAATATTAGACAAGCATGCTCAAAATGAGCATTGAACCTATTTAACATTCTCCTTGGTTCATACAAGAATTTAGGTGTTGTCAGCACATGATAGAAGTGATAACCCAGGAGACCCTATGAGCACCACCAGAGGGTACATGTAGTGGTTTAAGAGAGCGGGGTTTAATGAAGACCCCTACAGAACTCCATGAGAGTTAGTTCATTGCTAGAGGAAATTGTACTGGCTGATGTCTTTCATAATGGAAGGATTTAATCCATTTCAGAATTGGTCCTTGGATGCCCATCTCAACTTGAGAACATAGGATGTCATGAGAAACAGTGTCAAATGAAGCACTTAAGTAAAATGAAGGCTGCTTTTCCTCCTTGGTCTAAGATGAATTTAAGATCATCTGATGCAGGGAGTCAGGTTGATTCTGTACTATGCAGGGCAAAATCCCAACTAACCACATCAACATCAAGTAGATTGTTTTCAGAAAAAATAAAATATAGTGAGCTATCAATAAACTTCTTTTTCAAGAATTTTAGCTGGAAAAGGTAACAGAAACTAGAGAGAGAATGATGGTGGGATCAGCCATCAGCCTCTTTAACAGGAGTACCACCAGAGCTATTTCAGCAGTAAGGGAAAATAGAGTAGTTGAGATATCATGATAGAGGTACTTACAATATCAGGAACAAGAGAGAGGATGGAGACAGAGCCATGGGGCAGCCAGATTTTATATTTTCATGAGACGTATAGTATTTTATTGAGTAATAGGAGTGAAACTAAGGAGATAGGCCTGAGACTGTTCATCAGAAAGGTGCATAGACTCTGGCATGACCTGTGAGAGAAAAAGGGCACCTATGTTGTTAAAATTGTCCATCAAATAGGGAAACATTTTAAAGAGCCATTAAGGGGAGGAGAGAGTTGGCATTCACTGCTGTATCAGAGAGTTCCGACTACTTGAAAGAGCTCACAAGAGAAATTATTATCTGTTCTTCTATGTGAAACAAAAAAAATTGGAGTTGGCTTTCCTTGTAGTTACTCAGGGAGCATGAATAAGTGAAGTGCTCATTAATTGCATAGCTACATCTTCAGATTTTTGCAATCTTTTGCAAGTGCATTCGGCTGTCCGGCGACAATACTGAAGTTTAAGAGGGGTAATAGTATCTAGCTAAGTCTTGAATCAGTTATGACACTTATCAGTGCCATCGTCTGATAAGGCAAACTGGGGAATATAGTGTTTAGCAGGGCTTCCAAGAAATAAATGGAAGTGACTTTAGTCCAGTACCGACGTTCATATTAAGGCAGAGTATGATCACTAGATGGTTGAGAAGGACATGAAACACACAAAAGTTGATGGGAGGCTGCCTGAAATATGTCTAACCACTTGCAATAGCTCGAGGTTACACTCCAACCCATCTTTCTTTGCCTCATGATGCCACCTTCGTTTAGATCCAGCCATATGCAAATCAGTCTTGACCTGGCTCTGCATGGGAACAGTCCAGCCCAAACTGCAAAGTCATGGCCTCTCTGAACTGGAACCGGAACTGCCCAGACTGCACTGCACAAACTGCACGTGGCCAGTACACTTGAATTAACTGGATGCACTAACTAAGAAATTTGTTTTACATGTGGTGACGTAACGATATTAAGCAGTATTGAAATTGCACTACAGTAGAGCGATACATTAAAGACAATTCTGATGCAACCTGGGACTTGTGTTTCTGTGTCCTGAGGTCAAGTGGTGTAATGAATTTAGAGCACCTGGGTGTGATTACTGCAAACTACACCTATTACTAAGGCATCATTGCCGAAACGCGTCAAGAAAGAAAGAAATTTGAACATGCAGCCACTACAGTGTGAAAATAAACGTGGTGGTGCAACTGTGAATTGGCTTCTGAAATTTCTTTTGATATATGGGACAGCCGAAACACATCAGGAAAGGAATGCTGCCAGTTTGTTTGAAATAAATGCCGGTGTTCTGCAGATTTGGGCTTTGAAATTACTTTTCTTTGTGTGTTTGAATGACGGACTCTCCATGCCCGCAAAACAAAAGCCGACCTGCAGGGATGGGGGCTACTAGCAAAATAGGAAAACTGTGTTTGGACTTAATTTGGGGAGCATGTCCCGCTCACCCCTCGTGCAAAAACTATGGAAGCTTCCTGACAATACTAGCACTGAGGTGAGAAAGGGAGACAGGAGGAGAAGCGTCTCCTCTTGCCATTTCTGTGACACTCGTGTATTTAATCAAGTTAAGTCTGGCAGCAAACAAATGGAGTAAGGATTATATAAAAGAAATAAGCCTCCTAGGAAAATACGTGACTTTTTTATTTCCAAAGATTTTTTGCACTTGCACATAACGTTTTATACTGAGACTCTGATGGTTTTAAACGCTATTAAGCATGATTTATGCGACCTTTGCAGCCTGGACTAATGTATTGCTATACAAGTGCATTGTGGGAGGTGCATGCTTGCATATCAGCAAGCAAGGTCACGTGTCAGTATTGATTTAAGGCTTTCCAATGATGTGCTTTTTGATGTGACTCACCTGTGAACAAGGCAGCATGGGACAGCCGAAACGCATAAGGAAAGGAATGCTGCCAGTTTGTTTGAAATAAATGCCAGTGTTCTGCAGATTTGGGCTTTGAAATTCCTTTTCTTTGTGTGTGTGTTTGAATGACGGGCTCTCCATGCCCGCAAAACAAAGCCGCCCTACAGGGATTGGGGCTCCTAGCAAAATTAGAAAAGTGTGTTTGGACTTAATTTGGGGAGCATGTCCAGCTCGCCCCTCCTGCAAGACTATGGAAGCTTCCTGACAATACTGGCACTGAGGTGAGAAAGGGAGACAGGAGGAGAAGCGTCTCCTCTTGCCATTACTGTGACACTCCTGTATTTAATCAAGTTAAGTCTGGCAGCAAACAAATGAAGCAAGGATTATATAAAAGAAATAAGCCTCCTAGGAAAATACGTGACTTTTTTATTTCCAAAGATTTGGCAACTACATGCTTTTTGATGTGACTCGCCTGTGAACAAGGCTGCTTGGGACAGCCGAAACACATCAGGAAAGGAATGCTGCCAGTTCGTTTGAAATAAATGCCGGTGTTCTGCAGATTTGGGCTTTGAAAGTCCTTTTCTTTGTATATATATATATATCTTTGATAAAGGCTGGAACCAGCCGAAACGCGTCAGGGAGCTGACATGCTGCTAAATTAAATAAAGAAGTATATCTTAACCCCGTCTGGAGTGCCCACTGTGTTGTCGTGTTGCGAGAGGTTGGAGTTGATATATATATATATATTAAAACTGTACAAATGTAAAAACGAAGAAAAAATATCAAATACATTTTTATTCAAGATTATTATTATATTAAAAAATTATTACCTTAAACACTGTTAAAAGAAGAATGGTACGTAGTTCCTTCGTGAGTATAGGATTTATTATCAGAGAGTTCGTTGTTATCACGGTGGCAGGGTTTCCCGGATTCAGCGGTGCGGGGTAGGTCTACCACTCTGCTTCAACTTGAAGTAGACACATATCTTCAATGTGTTAAGAGCCCGCTGGAAATTGATGAAGCACGATCTAATTAGCGATTAGGTTGTCCAGTGAACTTGCGGACGCATATCCCGCTTATGCACAGAGTGGTAGGTAGGTTCCTAACCTTACCACAGGGTGTAAATAGTTCCACTTTAAGGTCCTGAAGAATCGCCACTGATCCTCCAAACATACAGGCGAGAAACATGTTGACCCACCAGGAGTAGAGCACCCATTTTCTGACCCATTATAGTCAGATAGTCGCCTCTCCTTTATTCTTTTAATCAGGCAGGGGCCTTCCCAGAATAAAAGTTCATTTTATAGGACTCCTGACTTGGTTTAACTATCACATTCACTACTACACCCACACAGACTAGGGCCCTCACACCCACGGCACCTAAACGGCGAGGAACAAAAGATCTCCGATAAAGAGCCCCTTTATGGGTGCCCGTCGGGTATTGCAGCGCCGACCCGACGAGGAGCAGGCCCATATGATGAAGCATGACACCTAGCTTGCTGGGTGTGTGAGGGCACTAGTTCCGAAAGGAGGAACTCCTCTCCTCCTACCACTGACTTGGCAGGAAACCCTACCACCGTGATAACAACGAACTCTCTGATAATAAATCCTAAACTCACGAAGGAACTACATACCATTCTTCTTTTGACTGTCTACGGCATGTACGTTAGACCTTTCTCAAAAGCCCATTGTCCCCCCCTTTGTGAATACCTTAAACACTGAACATGAAAACATGTTCTTTAAATAAAAATTGTAACAAATAACATTTTAATAGAAAAATACAGTAATAAAAATTAAACAACACAATGTATTATGTTTTGAGCATAAGATTATTACAGTGCAAAAGACAATAGGTTATTCATCTTGTCCTGCCCTCTATATAGAGCATAGTGTAGACTACAAGCCATATATGGATATTCGATTGTGTCATGAGCTTAATAAATACAAGGGTAACACACTCTATTAAAGTTACTACTGAAATATATTTTTTTTAAATGTTGCACACAAAACATTACCTTTAGTAGTACACACTCATGGTGTAAGTGTCTGGTATTCCATTTGCCATTATCTGTTACATCATGCATTAAGATGAAAATTTAGAATTCTGGAGGTATGATGAACTACTTGGTGGAAGCACATAACTCTGCTAGTGCTGTAATCACAACTAAACACAATTCAGAAGAAATACTAAGAAAGCATCACAGGCACCTAGACAACTGGCAACCTGCACAGAATCAGGTGATTTTGAACGTTCTCCATAAGATCAATTTTATAGACATATGCAGAGGTGTGAAACTGTGAAATGGACACCAAGCATGCAAACTGAACCCCTAACTCACACTCTAACTAATCTTACTTCGATCTTGAACTTCCAGCAAGTACAGAAGAAAGAACTGTGAGATGGTACTGAAGAGAGAACTGTGAGCTGATGAGGCCTCGCACCACTACACTTGAAAGCATGATAGAGCAGAGCACAAAAGCATAATTGTGTTAAGCACTGGAAACAGCTGGTCTGGTGATCCGAAGAGCTAGTGCTGGAATAGATTCTGCTGCAGCCTGTTCAAAAGCCCCAAAGGCAAGCAGAGAAATCCATACCAGGTGCTGAATGTATACTGAGTAACACTACTAGTTAGAGACACACTCTATAGCTGGAGCAGAGAATGTTTTAAAGGAAAGCAGAGAATTTTAGATAATGGGTCCGCTTTCAAATGGTACCACACCTGAGGCCCACAGAGACAATGGCATCACAGTATGCTTTACAGGTATTATCATACCACTCTCCTCCTTGCTAGCCCTATCTCAAATCTATCTCAGAGTAGAGGTGGCATATAATAACCAACAAATAAATGCTCTAGCATGGGAATACATTTACAAAATCTTCCCTTGAGGCATCATGTATATTTTCTATCCCACTGCAATAGAAATGAAATTAAACTTATCAGAACCACTCTCAAGAGCGTGCCAAGAGTCACCTGCTTGTGCTCAAATTACCACCATAAGCCATTACATGCCACAACATATAAATTACTTATTTGAATCTGAAGCTTCAAATATTACTATGTTTGAAAAAAGACCGTAAAACCTGATTCCTAAATCAGTTTGCTCACCATGGTCCTCCTATTTGCAAGGGAAATTCACATTCCCAATTCACAGAATCAGCATTTCAAATTTGCATCTTTGTGACTACCCATGAAACATTTGCAGGCAGTTTGTGACCCTCAATACATTTGCTAAATTGGTCCACTAAGGTGTAAAAGTAAATGTTTTTTTTTTGTGGGAATGAAGAGCGAATGCCTTACATTAAATGAGGATGTAGAAGAATAGGTTTATCTAGAGAAACCTGTGGGGAAACAAAGGAAATGTACATTTTCTTTATGTTTTCTCATGCAAAAGTGCACACTGGTTACATTTACATATACCTCATAATTACATAGATGTCCAGGACTATTCTAGCAAGGACTTCTTTCTGAATTCCAATAATGTCAGAAATGTATTCCAACAAATATTTACATCAATGCATATTGGAGAAAAGGGTATATGTATTATTCACACTTTCAACTTCTTAAAAGTCTCAACAAAAATTTTCATTGGACACACTACAATATTAAAAGAGTTAAGCTTTCTTAGTGAGTGCTAAGGTTCAAACAAAAACATCAAACAACCAAACAGTCAACTGTAAAGATGCTTATGTGGGCATCTTTGAGACATTTGAGAATGTCAACCTTTACCAGACTAATAAATGACTTAATTAGATTAGTTTCCAACTCTATGTAAAATACTGCTGCCAAGTTACTTAATACAAATCTGATGGATTAGAGTAAATTCAAATGTGTTTCTTCATACAAAGCAGCAGGATCTGAGAAAATGTTTTAGTTGCATAAAGTATTATATCCACTGAACCCATCAGAATTATAATACTCAATCATTAAATACAATGTGGATACAAAGCAGATCTTGAAATATTAATGAAACTGTTTCCCTCTCAAATTGCATGTGAACACAGAGCACATATCATATATCTTACTTTTAATATTTCCTCCCCTTGAATAATGTTTTCAAAATGTATTTCTCAACCTTATATGCTCCTTCAAAGCTATTGTTCACACCATGAAAATAAAATAAAAATAACCTCAGCTTCAATTTTACATCAATGGTTTTCATATTTACAATTTGAAAGGCATTTTAACAAACATGAAAAATGACTCCAGCATATGCATATGTATTAATAAATAAATATCAGAGAACAATCACAGTATGTAATTTAACACAGTACATTATGGACTAGATTACACAAAGGAAATTTCTGTGGCAAACATACTTTTAGGGCAGGAATACCTCTATTTATGCCTGCCAGGAATTCCAAAAAGTATTCCTGGCAGGCATAAATAATTTTACTACTATTGATTTTTCCACCACAAGTTTAGAGAAATCCACCACAGTCAATCCTGTGCAAAAGGCAAGAAGGCCGCTATCCAGGGTGTGGTTTGCCTTGTAAGTTTGGGAGCACCTTCAAATGCACAATTAAAGGCAATCACAAACCAAAATTCAACACTTTGCTTTTCGGGCTAAGGGCTGAAATGATTTCCCTTTCAGGAAGTGAAGCATAATGTCTCACAACCAGATTTGGGGGACGGTGGGGATAAGTGCTTTCTCGACATAAAGGGAAAAAAAAGTGCTTTTCCATTTTGGACTGGCTTTCCCACTGTGCAAAGTTGCATACTATGTAAAAGTACACAAAAAAGATTATGCAGCCTTAAAAACGTCAGATGACAGGTACAATAGCACACCTGAAAGCTTGCACCTGATGTAATTTCAGGAACACTAATACACCTGTTTCTGAAAAAGTATGAAAGCATATTCATCCAGAGTCGGAGCACTGCACCTGTAGTTTTACACTTATCTTCTATAATTGGGTCCACTAAGAAATAACAGACCACATTTTTTATGTATTTACCCATGTACCCTATATGAATTATTTTCCTCCTGGGATGAAGCTACTTATCCAGCCGTACTTAGGTACTATAATTTTACCATTCTAGGCGACCTTAATTTACATGTAAATGTAGTGAGTGATAAGGCTGATTTGGTTTCGATAGACTTGTGCAAGGCAATCAACCTACACCTGTAGCTCTAAGTTAGTTAGCCATTTTTTGATCCCCTACAGTTCAATGAGGAGGTATACTGCTTCTAAATCTATTAGCAAGGGCAGTGTGAGGGTATGAGCTTGGACTAAAAATTAAGGCATCTGAGCTTATTGAATTGCAAGGAGAATCACAGCTATGCTGGTTGGCAACTTGGGGTCTGACCTCAAAGCAGTTAACACTTGGTTTTATGTGGCCACTTGCTGTATGGCACCTATCAAAAATAATACTGACAAGCTAAGAGGTCTATCTGCTCCCTGCTTCGTGCCTGTGCTCTTGACCTTAAAGAAGGGTTGTAAATAATTGGAGTGAAAATGGTGTACGAACTAGGACAAGGGCGTCCAAGAATACTACAAAACAGCACTCAGACAGTACCATTATGGCCATAAACTCTGCCCAGAGCATAGACTATGCTGACCAAATTGAAGTTGGATTATTAGTAGGGGTAAGTAGATACCTACCTCTAGCAATAAGGCCACAATCACAATATAAGGTCGAGTCAAGTTATAAATAAATTATTCCCTTCCTCATTCCTTGGTAGGTGGCTGTGAACAGGCAGGTTTAACGTGGGAGACAGGCATGTAAAGCATTTAAAAACACCAATATAATAAATAAGTAAGACACAACACACAATAAAAATCTGACACCAATGTATACCAATAGGACATATTTATATGATTAAAAGGAAATGACAAAAATCAAATGTAGGAAACTGAAGATATGAATGTTTAAAGAAGAAACACTTTCTAGTGCCTAAAAGCCAAAAACACCTCTTTGGGACATCTGGTCACGCTTGACCAGGACAAAGTCAAAGTTTCAGCCCAACCGCGATGGAGCGCAGGTTGGATACACTTCGCGGTAGGGCCCGGTCAAGTTTTCACCTTCTCACTTACAACACTTTTTTGGAACGTTTTCTCTCGATGTCGAGCAAGGCTCCTCATCAGGCCGGCTTTGGGTTCGATGACGGCAGCCTAAATCAGTGCGAAGGCCTCGGTTAACTCCTGGAAGTTTCGTCAATGACAAAGAGGTCCGGAACTTCAGCGGGGCATACCTGAATCTTAGGCCAAGTCGCAGTTTGCCGTCGCTGGCTTGATTCTTGTAGGCGGTTTGGTCACCTTATAGAGCCATTTACCAAAAATTCACCAAACTTCTGGATCTTCTTCCAGAAGGTCCTTTTGGAGTTCCAAAGGGTCCGCAACACCATTCCAAGGTTCCAGAAGCTCTGAATTGCTCCTTGAAATGTTGGGACTATGTCTCCCACAATGCACCTGACCAAATCCTTTAAAGTCCAGCTGAGTGTGGTCAGCTGGTTTCATCTTGCTGGAGATGATGCAGCTGGAGCTTGTTTAACCTGTTGCATTCAGGGAATCCACTTCTTCACATTTTGAAGCAAGGCAAAGTCCTTAGGGCTGGAGTTCCCAAAGTGTACAGCAGGTGCAGTCATTCAGAGTGCATTCCTCTTGGAGCAAGCCAGGGTACCAGCAGGGCAGTCCTTCTTCTTCTTGTAGTTTCTGACAGGGATCAGAGTTGTTGAGCAGCTGTCCAACATTTATACAGTGTTCTTGGGTGACAAGCAGGGGGGCACCCCTGACCAATGGGGTAGAGGGTGCCGCCCAGAAGTATGACAGATTCCTCCAAAGTGCAGCATATTCTTGTCCCAGAAAGTACTCTTCTTTTAAAATCCAAAATGATGAAAATCTCTTCTGGAGGTTAAGATCTGGCTAAGTGTCCCTAACACTCCCCTTCCAGCCCCTCTGCTAATTCAATTATTGGGGCCCCTGTCAGGCTGGGGATGCAGGATGTTGTGGTGAGCGTGTGTCCTGTCCTGAATGTCATTCCCTCTTTGAAGGCCAGTTTGGCTACTCCACCCCCATCCTGCCTATTGCTCTAAAGCTGCAGATCTCCTCCCGCCAGATGTCCTTTGTCTCTATGCAGGCCACTTCACAACTCATCAGAGCAGTTTAGCTTAGCCTGTCAAATGCTATGCAGTCAGAAGCCTGGATTTCGGTTAATCAGAAAAACAAGTTCTACAACTTGTTTTCTGTCATAGTTACATTACATCTAATCTTGACAAGTGGTTGGATTTATTCTAAATATCATTTTAATACTTTGTAGTATATGTTTAGCTCACTCCTGTCAATAGTTATACTTTATTAAAGTATTCCCATGTTAGCCTATGGAGCCATTGTGCTACAATGGGGAGAAATGAAATTGGCAGTTTTTCCCTCACTAGGGAATATAAAACATCTTTTGAAATATTCCTGCTTATAGTTACAAGGCACCCTACCCCTGGGGCACTTAGGGGGGGACCATAGGTGTGACATATTTAAAAATATGGTAGGTTAAGACTTTGGAAGTACCTTTACTTCCAAAGTCAAATTTTCACATAATTTAATTTTAAAAGCAGCCTGCGAAGCAGGCCTGTCTTTGGAATGACAGCAGGTAACACAGCAGTGCACACTTAAGAGCATTAACTCTACTGGACCTCTAAACCTACATACTAGGGACTTACAGGTAGGTTGTCAGTACCAATTGTTATCATACCTAATTACCATGTACTTTTATTCAGAGCACAGGCCCTGGGTCTGGTTAACAGAGCCTAGAGCACAATCAGAGTCAGAAAACCAGCAGCTAGTAGTCAAAATGGGGACAAAAAGTGAGGGGACACTACAAAAAGCCCTGGTTTCTCACACAGCCCTAAACTCATCTTTTGAAATTTTTTAAATCGCCAAATCCTTTCTAAAACCCAGAACCTGCTGCCCTAAAATCCAAGCTTCCTCTGATTTCTGCTAGAAACTATCTATATTTTTTCAAGAAGCTAGCTATAATTTCAAGGACAAGATTTTAAAGAAGCCTTGCTACCTTCACAATCATCCCTAGCTACCCCATGTGCTGACACGTGTGCTCAGCCGACCACCGCTTCCTGCATGCTCTGTGGACAAATCTGGTCCTATTTCCATTGAAAACAAGCCTTCTTGCAGTGCATCTGTGTTTCCATGTGATCCAAGTCCCCCAGTGATCATCACAATGTTGCTGAAGTTATCATTCTTGTGGTCTATCAACTTTTTAACAGTTCATTGGCATCTGCAGTGGTACCATATTGCTGGAAATGGGCTAAAGTGGCTCCTCTTTTAAAGTAGCCTTCCGCCACCCTATCCGTTTTGTCAAATTTTCACCTAATGTTTTCGATTCCCTCTGCCTCCAAAATACTAGAAAAAACTGGTTAGTTCCCAGCTGTCAGCCTATCTAACAATCTTCTTCACTGCATCCAGTCTGGTTTCTGTCCCCAACATAACACAGAAACTTCCTTCTGGAGGTTACTGATGTGATTAAGACTTTGTGGGTTACAGGGAAAAGTGTTGCCTTGATACTATTTGATTTGTTGTCTGCCTAATTCTGCATCATCTCCCATCCCTTCCTGCTACAGTGCATGATGGAGGTCATCATTCGGGGAGTGTAATTTTACAAGAAGTTCACTTTTGTGGTGCTGTAGGGCTTCTCCTTAAGCCCTACATTATTTAACATCTACTTGGCCCCACTAGCTCAACTTAAAACATTGTATGGCTTTAAAACATCTCCTATGCCAATGATACCCAGCTGCTCATCCACTTTGATCATTCAGCCCCAGACACAGCAGCTACTTTTAAATCCTACTTCTGTGATGTGCTGTCTTGGCTGAGGGAGAGCCATCTGTAATGCAACACTGAGAAACCTGAGATTCTCCTATTTTGTTAGGTGAGGGAGCATTGGTTTGACAGCTGCTGGTCCAATGACCTCTCTTCTCCTCCTGTGCCTACCATCACAGATAAGAACCTTGGTGTCAAGTTGGATGAAAAACTCTTGCTTCCAACCCCAGATCCTGTTGTCGGGACGTGTTTTGCTCTGCTTCACTCCATTAGAAAGTTTCTAGATCTTCTCCTATAAATTACTCGTGAGACAGTTGTCAATGCTCTTATAACATTGAGGCTTGACTCTGTTAATATCGTATACCTCGGTCTCCCTGATAAATAGATTAAAAAAACTCGAGCTGTCCAAAATACAACTGCCTGCCTCATCTTGGACATTCCAAAGAGGGATTCCATCTTGCATCATCCTCATGATCTACTTTGACTTCCAGTCAAGAAACTGATCCTGTTTAAAGCCCTTACTATCTTGCACGGGCCTGGCATAGGCCTTTTACAAGCATGGTCCACAGTATCTTATTGAGAGGATCATTCAGTAGCATCCTTCTACATCCCTCAGGTCTGCTTTAGCATTGCTTTTCAATGTCCCTAGGTTTTGCAGGGAGAGGATGGGAGAATGTTCCTTCAAGAGTCCTTGTGAGTGGTGAGTCAAATCCAATCCACGTTCTCCCTGTGCCATTCCTGATGAACTATACATTTGGAAAGCTCCTACAGCCTACCTGTTTATCTCATACTACTATGCCTGGGTCTCCTTTTTTTGCTGTGACTAGTTAGCACCGGGGCACACCAGGAAGTCACTGTGTGTTTTATAAATCTTTCCTTAATTCATACATTTATTCACACTCTTAGAATTTCTGTTTCAAATCAGTTTGTTGGCAAAGGATATCATACCAAGAAATATAAAAAGGTGGCACTTCTTAAACGGTGTTTAAAAAAGAGGTATTATGCTATTGACTTCAGTATGCTTTGCAATCCAGAAAGACACTAATGCCTTTTGCAGATTGCACATGGATTGAAGTCAAAGGCCACAGCGAAGAAAGTCAAATTGGTGATGGCATTGTAAGTAACAGTAACAGAGCCACTTCCCTTGGCATGCTTCCCTCCCTTTAGTTATACCTGCAACCCAGTGTCTAATTAATAATATAATAAGTGCAATGGCCCAATGGTTTTCCGCCATCTTGCTCGACAGGGTCAGTGACTACACAATGTTGTTGATTTACCCTGGCCTTCAGGAAGTACAGGTATACCAACCTAACATTCAAAGCATTGAAAACATACAGTTTGCCTACCACTAAAAAAATATTATTGTAACTGAACAGACCTTGTGTTCGGAAAATAACATTGCCTGTCAGAGACACGGGTATTTAAGTGAGTTTTGTTCACTATTTCTCTCAAAACAGTGCTTTCAAGAAATCTGTACTAGTGTTATATAAGGCTGTATATGAACCTGAAAATAGTGCATAATATGCAAAAATATTAGCACAGATATTAAAAATTGAGCCAATTACGAATGATCAAAGAGTAAACAAAATAATGGAAGACAACATGTTACATTATCTGAATTTTCTTGCTATGAAGACCGTGCCAAAATAATTATCACTGAAAGATCTGCCATGATGACACTTTCCATTCATCTGTTACAAACTTCAATGCCAATGCCAAAGGAATCCAGCCTGGAGGCTGCAAGATCAGGCTCTGTGTTTGAGAATCCTGTGTGTTCTCAGTCAGTAGCCTGGATGGAAATACAGCAATTTACCTGGAAGTCAAACATGGCACTCTTTAACTGAGAGAAATGAAGATGCTGTTTGTATGGTGATTCTAAGAGCTACTGTGCGAAAGTGTTCATGTGATGGGTGATGTAGCATAAGAATAATCACATGAGCATTCTACTGCAATATTAGAAATTCAATTCAAATTCTAGTCCTATTTGAAACAATAGACATTATTATATGTATATATAAACCCAAGCACAATATCAGAAATCAAAATACTAACAAAATTTATCATACAATAATACGCATAAATGCATAAATAAATCAGCACTTGCACATAAGAAACAACGTTTAGGGTCTTATGACATAGCGGAATTGTGGGCAGATGGTGGGCACCCAAGTAACAATAAAAGACACATGATAGCCTCAGGTGCTGCCAAATGGTAGGATTGCAGTTGCAATAACTAATGCTGCTTATCGTTGATTAAATCTCATGTCTCTTTCTTCCACCCTACTCTTTCTATTTCTCCATCTCAAAATTGCAGGTTTAGTCCAATTGCTCCCTTTGTTACAGAATGTTACACATCTGCTCTATTTCTTCTCATTCTTCTTTATCCTTTATTTGTTTTTCTCTCTCTTGCTGTAGGTCAAAGCCTGAAGATGAAAAATAAGTCCTAGACCTCATAAAATGAGTTCTGGTGACCACAACCTGCAACCATCAGCACAAACTAAGTACTGACCCCAGCCAGAGATAATAGTTTTGGTTTACACCTCCTAGTACAGGTGTTGGTTCCTTTAAAAACTGTTGAGTGCTCAGTAAATTAAGCTACAGGAATTTCACATGATAGGGTGCTTAGGCATGTAGTAACTGAGTTTTTTGTGTTCTAAAGATTGTTACTGCTTTTAAAAAAAATAAGGCATACAACAAGCAATGGTCTCGTAGAGCATACATGTTTACATTCTGATTGTATGAACGGAGCAGTTAACATTATCGGGTAGTATATCAATGAATTACATTTCTTAGAGGTGGTAAGAGGTAGTGTACACAAGTTGCAGTGACATAAATCAATATTTAACATTTTGTAGTTGCAAGGAGGACAAATGAAACAGATTAGGTGAGGAATTGGCTAAAACCATGAATGAACATGTAAGAGTAATAACAACAGAAAAGCACCCTTACCTGAAAAGAAAAATATTAAGTAGATTAAAATAGGAGTGAGGGGTATGGAGACAGGAGGAATCCATATAGAGAAGGGGAAAACTATGTAGTCTAAAAGAAGGGCAAAAGAAGATCATCAGAACCTCTCATGAGGAGGGGGCCGAGGGAAAGCAATGATCTTAGTGTGCTGGAAATGAAACTATCAAGAGTGCTCTACATTTTCTGTGCAGTTATAGGAATCATTGACATCTTATAAAGGTCTTTGTGTGTTCTTCTATGATATGTGACTCATGCCCACCATGTTTGGAATAATACATTGTTGGTCGATTTCCAATTCAGAAGGGTGATTTTGAAGGCAATAGTTATTCAGAGGGTGAGAAGAGCTAGATCTGTATCTGAAAAATCTGATGGCGTAGGAGCAGCTTGTTAGCCCAGCTTTGTTGAAGAAAACTCTAAAATAACATTTGTATTGAATACTGTATTAACTTGAGTGGTTATTTTATCCCAGTATGGGGTCAGCCATATGCATGTGAAAAACATATGTTCTTGGTCCCCACAGGCCTCTTTTCATGATAATCAGGTATCAGAATCTATCAGTTTAAATATAAAGAGTTTTGTTGGGGGTCCCATAAAGAAAATGCGATGCAAAAAGCTAGTTTGGGCCAATGATGAGATAAGTTGGTTCTGGAGCAAGTTAGAGCAGATTTTGGGCCAAGCCTCTTCTGGGGGGGAGGGGGTAGATTACCTGAATCTTGGAACTATTTAGACCACTCCTTCTGAATGGGTGGGGTGGAATTACCTTTGGGCTTGTTCAGGGTTTTATATATTTTGGACGCTTAGTCAGATCCAGCTAAGGAATTTGAGCAGGATTGGCTTCTGTAGCCGGCTCAGTTTG
Source organism: Calotriton arnoldi (assembly GCA_963921515.1). Classification (NCBI taxonomy): domain Eukaryota; kingdom Metazoa; phylum Chordata; class Amphibia; order Caudata; family Salamandridae; genus Calotriton; species Calotriton arnoldi. The sequence continues at coordinate 405,841 of CAWUFW010007776.1, read as the reverse complement.
ATTATCTTTGATTTAATTTTTAAAAAGTCACAGAAGTTGAGATTAATGAGGGAATGTTTCTCCTGCAGAATAGCAAAGGGCAGAGGATCAGTATCCGAGAAGAGATCCAGCACCAAAATAAAACACTTGGCTGTTCAAACAAGGTCGATAGTGATCAAATTTGTTGTTCCTGTTTTTTTATTATTCCTTAAGGAAATTGCATAAGAGTTGGATTGTGTCAAGTATAATGCGTTTTGAGTGAGTTAGAATACGTTGAGACATAGATAATGTCAAAATCAATGAGAAGAGGGAATATAAATGGCATTCAGTATGAAGACACGGGGGTCTTTTATTCGGATCCTTAACAATCCAGTGGGCACCTTGAGCAGATAAGAGGGCAGTCTCATAATCAAACTAATTTGGGAGGTTACAACCACCCTTCTAGTAGTTTTTTCAAAGTTTTTTTAAGGACGATTTGGGGTTGCTTTTTACACCAGAGGAAATGCAAGGTAGCCTTACCAATGGCTGAGAAAAATATCTGAGACAGGCGAACAGGTAACATGCTTGACATAGAGTTTATTAGAGTCACCATAATTTTCAGAGCTAAAGCTTTCAACCTAACCCACCATGAAACATGTTTAGGGGACTACGCTAAGAGTAAATCTTTAACTTTATGGATTGTTCTTTGTTCGTTGTCGGTAACAGACTGATAATTCACCAGAGAATTACATGGCCACATATTTAATAAACTTCAATTGCCACTGAAGGCCAGCTTTCAAGAGGGATGACAATGGATGTTAAGGGGTAATACCTCTGTGTTATCCTTAATCAAGGAGTACCCTGAAAAGCTAGAATATGAATGTATGATCTTCATAATGGCCGGTATAGCTGAATCTGGTTCCTCCCCAAAATTATAATATCACCTGCTTGTTGTTTATAAGTGCGGATGTCGCTGCAGGTCTCATGAATTCTTAAGAATTGACTTGATGGGAGATTTTCTCGTAATAGTCGTGGGTAAAAACTGCTAAATTTCAGCAAGCTATTCTTGTCAGTAGGTTTTGAATACATCTTCTTCAGCAAAGATGTCAATATCTCAGAAGGGGTGAGTGACATTGCTCATAGTATATGTAAAATTTAAATGACCATCATGTGCATTAAGCAAAATGTGAAAAACACGGACCATCTCTTCATGTCCTTCCCATATGATCAGGATGTCATCTATGTAATGCTTCCAAAAGAGTATCCTTTGTCTATATAGATTCCAGTCATTCAGGATGAACCTTTCCTCGAAATGATGTACATATAGACCTGCCAGGCTGAGGGCAAAGGTGCTGCCTATTGAAGTATCATAGGTTTGTATATAAAGAGAGCCCTGGAACTCGAAGAAATTTTCCATCAAAGCCAGCCTGCAACATTCCAATACGAAATGTCATGGACTGCTATGCTGCCAGTCTTCTTTGAAACGAATCTCTACTATGGTCTCCAAAGTCGCATCTTGGGGCAGGCCTGTGTAAAGACTCTTGATGTCTAACCTGATTAGTAAGTTTCAAGATGGATCGAAATGTATATCTTTTAAAAGTTGTAAAAGGTCTTGGGTATCTTTGAGGTAGGTCGATGTGTGTTGTACAATAGGTCGGAGAAAGGTACCTGCAAACTGAGAAAGAGGTTCCATGATGGAACCAATACCTGATACTATTGGGTGACCTGGAGAATCTTATTTTTATGCATTTTAGGGAAATAATAAAAAATACGGTGTCCTTGGATCCATTTTAATCTCTTTGTAGGATCCTCCATGACGATTTTGTATTGCAGATAGTTTGTCATTTTGAGGACGACGATGCCTCCCCCAAATAGAGTGCTCAAAGGTCGGTATCTCGACAGGAATTGCCACGGTTGAGGGGCAAAATGTCAATTTCCTCCTCAGGTTCATATCACACACATCAACCGGTTCTTGTTTATCTTTAAAAAAGGCATGCAATTTGATCTTTCTGCAAAATTCATAGATCTCGCAATCTGTAGGTGAAATCAGCTAAAGACAGGAGTGGGGACAAAGTCAAGTCCTCTGTTAAGGTCAGCATTTTATCTGTGAGATTAAACATTAAGTAGAACTTGTGATTGTCCCTGGTCTTTGGTTCTGCTTCTGGTTTGTATACCCTGGCTCATGTCTTCCCATCGAATCTCAGTCTTCTTCTTTTCCCCTTGATGGATTTTGGCCTCTTCCTAAAAATGGGCACCTAAATATTGGAGGGTATCTTGGTGGTTGGTTAGCCACAAAGCAGTTCATCCAATTTCCAAAGTGTGGTCAAAATTGCTAAAAAAAGGGCTGGGTTAGTGTTCAAAACCTGGTCCCTTCTAATGTTGGTGCAAATGTTGGTGCCATGCCCTTATTCTCCCTCTGCCCCTAAGTCTTCCGCTGTTCTCTTCGCATGTACTCCAACCTGCAGAGCCCGCTGAGCTATCATCTGAGGAGTCATGGTCTGTCTGGTCTCCTGAGTCCAGTAGTCCCTCTGAGAATAAGGGTATACTTTCTCATGAGAAAAGCATTTTAAATCTTAGCTCAATTTCTGAATTTTAGCGTGAGTAAGGAAATCTTTCCTGTTGGTCATTTCTTTATTAATCTCCTCCAGTATCCATTTAAATACCGATATCTGTACCATCAAGTTTAATTTGTTTTCACAAATTTGTACCTTAATCTTCAGGGCATTGGATAATCTTTTGGCTATTTTGATGCAGAGCACCAGCCAATCTTGCATATACTGCCAGGATATCAATGACCAGTCTCTTTTAAATGCGTGGTCTTTAGAAAAATGTGTGGCGCATTTTTCAGCCAAAGTCTCTTTGGTGCAGCATTCGCCTACACATACTCAGTCATGATCACCGCATGTATCACTGTTCTTATCTGTTGTTTTTTCAAATCAGTGAGAGAGTCCCAGTCATCTGTTTGTACAATGGTCTGGGTAATGTTGATATCACTCAAAAAGGGGGGCTGAAGGAATAGAGTCAATGTCTTTGTCAGTGAAAGTCAATCCAAGATTTTCTGCCATGATGTTGTAAATTCACGTAGTATGAGTGACTAGAGTAGAAGAAGAAAGGTACACAAAGGAGATGGAACTGCACCACAGGGTTCTTTTTGAATAAGGGTACCCTATGGTAAAACAAGATCAATTAGATTATTCTCCCACAGCTACACATTGCTTGAAGTCACTAATTATCACATAATGGAGGAGAGAGAAATTATCAAGGATATATCCACTCCACTTCCAATGGGATAATTAGTGATCCTTGTCGGGTTGCCTGCTGTAAGGCGAAAGAAGCAGATGTGGCACCATTAATTCTAATTCTCGCCCTACGAGTAGCATAGAGTGCCATGATCTTTCTTGTATAAAGGTCGCCAAGATTATACCTACAGTAAGGCAATCTGACGTTGCCCAAAGCTTTCTCAGTGGCCAGCAATACAGCTATGGCAGCAAGTAACTAGGGAAGGGAGGCTTTTTCAATGATATGGAAAAACGTACAAATGTTTTTGCTGACCAATCTGCCCCTAACATCTGCCCCTAACATAACCAGATTGTAAGGCATTGATCAAATTAGTTATGAGGGGTTCAAGGTGTTTGCTAACACTTTAGCATATATTTTTACCTCCATATTTGTCAGTGAGATGGGCCTGAATTTTGTAGGGTCTGCATGGTCTTTCCCCTCTTTTCAGATGACTATAATGGTGGCTTTGGCTGCAGTGGCATTTATTTTACCAGAGGAAGTAAAGTGATTAGGAAGCAACTCCAGTGGGGCTAAGGTCATGTGAGCAAATGTCTTTTAATAGTTGATGGGTAGGCCATCATGTCCTGGGGTCTTGCCCCCAAGATAAGTTTGATTGCATTCAGGAGTTCACTTTTCTCGATTGGCTTATATAAAGTGAGTTTGTCTGAATTTGGCATTCAGGGATGACCAGAATTGTTGATTGTCACTATGATGAGCATAAATGTTAATGGTGTACAATTCAATATCGCTATGTTGGAGTCTGGTAATTAGATATCTTCCTCATTTTCCTGCTTGGCAGCTATTATCAATTACCCTGAATTTTTGGAATTTGGAGAATTGTTGCCAAGATAGACAAATAATTAACCCAGCCACAGCACATGGATATGAGCTTCTTTGTAGCCTATTTTAGTTTCATGAAGAACTATTAGTCCCCTTTAAGTCTGTTACAGGATTCAGCAATCTTTTTGTGTTTCACCGGGTGGGTGAGCCTTTGGGTATTGAGGGACACCACTTTGAAGGTGAAAATGGAGTAATCCTATTTGAGCAATGATAAATGATTGGTGAGCTGAGGACATTGGGTATCAAGCTGTAGATGAATGGTATACCACAAATTGAATGTAGACCACATGGCAGGGTGAGGGAGGGAGAGAAATGGGTAAGTAAGGTAGTAATAAACATGCAAAACCATTAAATAGAAACCCTCCCAAAAAGGAGAGGCAGGTACCAGAGAGTTGATGTTTAACTAACAGGGCTGTGGAGATATCTACTCAAAGGGAATCTGCTGCACCTTGAAAACAAGTAATCCATAAATCATTATAGGCTATACCTAATAATGATTGTAACAGTGATCTATACCATACCATAATTGTATTCTGATAAACATTATTTTGAAAAACATTGCAAAGGCAAATCTAGTAAAAATCTTCCAAGGGGGAGCCACAGTTTATCTAAATCTCATGCCAACTAACTGTGGTGAGAAAGCCAGTAGTAATGACAAAATGATATATTGAGCTGTCATCAAAGCCCCACAAATAGGAACTTATGAGAAAAGGTGGGTGTCCGGACGTAGGTAGGACATAATGAACGTCAAATGATACATCATGTAGATATAAATAGTATATTTGTGAAATAGTAAAGATTTTCAGTGGTATCAATAAGACTTCAAATGGCAAGAAGGACAAGTGAGAGTATAAGACCAATGAAAGATCCTGTGGAGGGTAGATAATGTCTCCAGAAGAGGTGTTGTCTTCATCCATTCGCATTTCACATGGTGTTTTCCAGGGAGGCCCCATGTTCAGAGGGCTCGGTGAAGACCAGCATTTAACTTTTAAAGATGAGTTTAAATTTAGATGGGCAAATGAAAGATTACTGAATTGCTTTATCTGTGAGTTTCTTTCTGAGGGCCAGAAAGTATTTTCTACTGGTAACTGTGTCCCTGGCAAAGTCATGAGAAATTGGAATTTTGGCACCTTCCCATAAAATTTATTTGACCTTCGTCATGTGAGCAAGAATTATTTCCAAATGTTGATGACATAGAGGTTTAACAATTACTGGCCTCAGCGAAGTGGAGGTCTTGGGCTTAATGGTGGGGATCCGATGAGTACGCTCAAGTTCAAAATCTTCAGCGAAGGTAATATTCAGTGAAGCATGGATCAATCTTTCAAGGAATGTGATCACCGACTGCGCAGAAACCTGAATGCCCTCCGATAGACTTAAGATGCTGACATTTCTCCTCCTATTGTGGTCCTCTAGATCAGTGATGTCACAGTTGCCAAAGGCTGTTAAAGAGTCTGATTTCTGTATTTGTTTGGTATGGACATTGTTACAGTCCTCAAAGGCACTTACCCTGATCTCTACAGTTGTGATCCTGATGTTCAAGTCCTTGAGATCCTTCTTGATACCAGCAACCTCCACTTGCAATAAATCAGTATTTGTTTTGATGATAGGGCAATGTCATGCAGAGTGTTACATTTTTTAAAGATAGCCTCAAGTGTGGTCAGATTGTCAGCTTTGTCCATGACCGGAGAGCCCAGAAGTCATTCATGGTTTTTTCTCTTTAAATTACCTTTACTTTCTTCCTCCCTATGGTCCTGAGATTCCGCCATAGTGCGTGCAGAAGTCCCAAGAGGCCACAAACCAAGAGGGGACCTGTCCAAGCAGAATATTGGTATAAAACAACAAAGGGTAACATTACCCCACACCTTGAGAAGGTTCATTAAAGCAGGGTGGCTGGAAGGGATTCACTGTTTATGGACCGAGCATGTTGAAGAGAATCCTGTATATGCAGCAGTCTGGCGTCTGGCAGGGTAGACGTAGAGGACCAGTGGAGCAACAAACAACCAATGGAGTGATGCTAATTGAGATAGTGTACATGGCAACAGTTGAGATAGTGTAGATATAATGTAAATATGTATGGATTGGCAGTAACATGTTAGCGGTCACTGATAGGCGAACTTATGCTAGCACTTCCCCACTTAATGAGAGGACTCAGGTAGTGCTTGCTAATAGGGCCAGCTAGAGTCCAGAAGCTAAGATAGCAAAAGTAGTGTGAGGCCTGGAGTTGTGTCCTTTTTGAAGTCAGGATCAGACGGGTGAGGTCAGAGGGGATAAGTGAGGCACTCTCTGGAGATCAGCATGGCTCTCTCTGGGAATTATGCTAATCTCCAACTGATGGAAGCTGTGGCAAACTGAGGAGTCATGGTCTGTCTGGTCTCCTGAGTCCAGTAGTCCCTCTGAGAATAAGGGTATACTTTCTCATGAGAAAAGCATTTTAAATCTTAGCTCAATTTCTGAATTTTAGCGTGAGTAAGGAAATCTTTCCTGTTGGTCATTTCTTTATTAATCTCCTCCAGTAGCCATTTAAATACCGATATCTGTACCATCAAGTTTAATTTGTTTTCACAAATTTGTACCTTAATCTTCAGGGCATTGGATAATCTTTTGGCTATTTTGATGCAGAGCACCAGCCAATCTTGCATATACTGCCAGGATATCAATGACCAGTCTCTTTTAAATGCGTGGTCTTTAGAAAATGTGTGGCGCATTTTTCAGCCAAAGTCTCTTTGGTGCAGCATTCGCCTACACATACTCAGTCATGATCACCGCATGTATCACTGTTCTTATCTGTTGTTTTTTCAAATCAGTGAGAGAGTCCCAGTCATCTGTTTGTACAATGGTCTGGGTAATGTTGATATCACTCAAAAAGGGGGGCTGAAGGAATAGAGTCAATGTCTTTGTCAGTGAAAGTCAATCCAAGATTTTCTGCCATGATGTTGTAAATTCACGTAGTATGAGTGACTAGAGTAGAAGAAGAAAGGTACACAAAGGAGATGGAACTGCACCACAGGGTTCTTTTTGAATAAGGGTACCCTATGGTAAAACAAGATCAATTAGATTATTCTCCCACAGCTACACATTGCTTGAAGTCACTAATTATCACATAATGGAGGAGAGAGAAATTATCAAGGATATATCCACTCCACTTCCAATGGGATAATTAGTGATCCTTGTCGGGTTGCCTGCTGTAAGGCGAAAGAAGCAGATGTGGCACCATTAATTCTAATTCTCGCCCTACGAGTAGCATAGAGTGCCATGATCTTTCTTGTATAAAGGTCGCCAAGATTATACCTACAGTAAGGCAATCTGACTTTGCCCAAAGCTTTCTCAGTGGCCAGCAATACAGCTATGGCAGCAAGTAACTAGGGAAGGGAGGCTTTTTCAATGATATGGAAAAACGTACAAATGTTTTTGCTGACCAATCTGCCCCTAACATCTGCCCCTAACATAACCAGATTGTAAGGCATTGATCAAATTAGTTATGAGGGGTTCAAGGTGTTTGCTAACACTTTAGCATATATTTTTACCTCCATATTTGTCAGTGAGATGGGCCTGAATTTTGTAGGGTCTGCATGGTCTTTCCCCTCTTTTCAGATGACTATAATGGTGGCTTTGGCTGCAGTGGCATTTATTTTACCAGAGGAAGTAAAGTGATTAGGAAGCAACTCCAGTGGGGCTAAGGTCATGTGAGCAAATGTCTTTTAATAGTTGATGGGTAGGCCATCAGGTCCTGGGGTCTTGCCCCCAAGATAAGTTTGATTGCATTCAGGAGTTCACTTTTCTCGATTGGCTTATATAAAGTGAGTTTGTCTGAATTTGGCATTCAGGGATGACCAGAATTGTTGATTGTCACTATGATGAGCATAAATGTTAATGGTGTACAATTCAATATCGCTATGTTGGAGTCTGGTAATTAGACATCTTCCTCATTTTCCTGCTTGGCAGCTATTATCAATTACCCTGAATTTTTGGAATTTGGAGAATTGTTGCCAAGATAGACAAATAATTAACACAGCCACAGCACATGGATATGAGCTTCTTTGTAGCCTATTTTAGTTTCATGAAGAACTATTAGTCCCCTTTAAGTCTGTTACAGGATTCAGCAATCTTTTGTGTTTCACCGGGTGGGTGAGCCTTTTGGGTATTGAGGGACACCACTTTGAAGGTGAAAATGGAGTAATCCTATTTGAGCAATGATAAATGATTGGTGAGCTGAGGACATTGGGTATCAAGCTGTAGATGAATGGTATACCACAAATTGAATGTAGACCACATGGCAGGGTGAGGGAGGGAGAGAAATGGGTAAGTAAGGTAGTAATAAACATGCAAAACCATTAAATAGAAACCCTCCCAAAAAGGAGAGGCAGGTACCAGAGAGTTGATGTTTAACTAACAGGGCTGTGGAGATATCTACTCAAAGGGAATCTGCTGCACCTTGAAAACAAGTAATCCATAAATCATTATAGGCTATACCTAATAATGATTGTAACAGTGATCTATACCATACCATAATTGTATTCTGATAAACATTATTTTGAAAAACATTGCAAAGGCAAATCTAGTAAAAATCTTCCAAGGGGGAGCCACAGTTTATCTAAATCTCATGCCAACTAACTGTGGTGAGAAAGCCAGTAGTAATGACAAAATGATATATTGAGCTGTCATCAAAGCCCCACAAATAGGAACTTATGAGAAAAGGTGGGTGTCCGGACGTAGGTAGGACATAATGAACGTCAAATGATACATCATGTAGATATAAATAGTATATTTGTGAAATAGTAAAGATTTTCAGTGGTATCAATAAGACTTCAAATGGCAAGAAGGACAAGTGAGAGTATAAGACCAATGAAAGATCCTGTGGAGGGTAGATAATGTCTCCAGAAGAGGTGTTGTCTTCATCCATTCGCATTTCACATGGTGTTTTCCAGGGAGGCCCCATGTTCAGAGGGCTCGGTGAAGACCAGCATTTAACTTTTAAAGATGAGTTTAAATTTAGATGGGCAAATGAAAGATTACTGAATTGCTTTATCTGTGAGTTTCTTTCTGAGGGCCAGAAAGTATTTTCTACTGGTAACTGTGTCCCTGGCAAAGTCATGAGAAATTGGAATTTTGGCACCTTCCCATAAAATTTATTTGACCTTCGTCATGTGAGCAAGAATTATTTCCAAATGTTGATGACATAGAGGTTTAACAATTACTGGCCTCAGCGAAGTGGAGGTCTTGGGCTTAATGGTGGGGATCCGATGAGTACGCTCAAGTTCAAAATCTTCAGCGAAGGTAATATTCAGTGAAGCATGGATCAATCTTTCAAGGAATGTGATCACCGACTGCGCAGAAACCTGAATGCCCTCCGATAGACTTAAGATGCTGACATTTCTCCTCCTATTGTGGTCCTCTAGATCAGTGATGTCACAGTTGCCAAAGGCTGTTAAAGAGTCTGATTTCTGTATTTGTTTGGTATGGACATTGTTACAGTCCTCAAAGGCACTTACCCTGATCTCTACAGTTGTGATCCTGATGTTCAAGTCCTTGAGATCCTTCTTGATACCAGCAACCTCCACTTGCAATAAATCAGTATTTGTTTTGATGATAGGGCAATGTCATGCAGAGTGTTACATTTTTTAAAGATAGCCTCAAGTGTGGTCAGATTGTCAGCTTTGTCCATGACCGGAGAGCCCAGAAGTCATTCATGGTTTTTTCTCTTTAAATTACCTTTACTTTCTTCCTCCCTATGGTCCTGAGATTCCGCCATAGTGCGGGCAGAAGTCCCAAGAGGCCACAAACCAAGAGGGGACCTGTCCAAGCAGAATATTGGTATAAAACAACAAAGGGTAACATTACCCCACACCTTGAGAAGGTTCATTAAAGCAGGGTGGCTGGAAGGGATTCACTGTTTATGGACCGAGCATGTTGAAGAGAATCCTGTATATGCAGCAGTCTGGCGTCTGGCAGGGTAGACGTAGAGGACCAGTGGAGCAACAAACAACCAATGGAGTGATGCTAATTGAGATAGTGTACATGGCAACAGTTGAGATAGTGTAGATATAATGTAAATATGTATGGATTGGCAGTAACATGTTAGCGGTCACTGATAGGCGAACTTATGCTAGCACTTCCCCACTTAATGAGAGGACTCAGGTTGTGCTTGCTAATAGGGCCAGCTAGAGTCCAGAAGCTAAGATAGCAAAAGTAGTGTGAGGCCTGGAGTTGTGTCCTTTTTGAAGTCAGGATCAGACGGGTGAGGTCAGAGGGGATAAGTGAGGCACTCTCTGGAGATCAGCATGGCTCTCTCTGGGAATTATGCTAATCTCCAACTGATGGAAGCTGTGGCAAACTGGGGGTAGGCACCTGTCAGATGGGAGGACACCAGTTCTCCACACAAATCTCGAACTGAGAGCAACAGTGGCAATTACCAGAGACACAGAGCGGGTGCGTTTATATTGCCTGCTTTTCCGACAGTTAAGGGAGTCTAAAAACAGATCAAGATCAGGCTTACAATCTTCGTTGTAGGGCTTTCATGTAGCAGGCAACCTCAGCTTTACATTTTATCCTTGTAGGATCACATCCAGGCTACTACACTGATGATGAGTGCATTCAGGTGCAGTGGGTTTGCCGTAGCTCAAGGAAGAGCCGACAGGTTGTGCAGTCTCCAGATCTCCCCCCTGAACTCCTAGAATTTTAAAAAGTAAAAGCATTCAAAATGTTCCATGCTAATCCTGGTATATGGAACATTAGAGAAATCCAACAGCCTCACCCACCTTGGAAGTACTCCATGCTATAAGATGTTGCTCATTTCCTTTTCTTGCTCATTTTTTTGACTGGATTGATTTAATTCTTAACACAATTTTGGAAATTTACACCTGTAGGCTTAATACTTCTCATGAGTGCAGATTTATGAATTTTAAGAATTCACAAATGTTTCCACAAGTAGTCATGGAAACATGCGACAGTTATTCAATTGTCAGACTTTCCACAATTGTAATTGTAGATATGGTATAACTGTATATGTGACAGGAGAGCAATATCAATTTTCCTGCTGAAGGTACACTTACCCTAATCTCTTCACCTCGCTTAATTTAGGGATGTTCCATTCCAATTCCCATATGAAAGGTGTGTGTTTTTTGCAGCCATGTTCAGGTTCTGGAACAAAATACTTACTCGTGGTTCTTTCCAAACAATTAGGGCATTCCTGGCTTTGAGCACCTACTCTCCACCCCAGGAGTAGAAGTACTCACAACACAAAATGTTGTGGGCAATTCAAATGAGTATGTGTCCTTGGACTCCTGTAGTCTTACTTGGTGCATTAATGAATGAAATTCACAAAACTACTGGCATAAGCCTACTCTAATGCCTGTCCTATATTTCTTGTGCAGTGATTCCATTGAGAGTGAGGAACATTATGCACAAATAGCTACATTTTGTGAGGTGTAAATATGTGAGTGGAATACAGGAAATATCTACTACAAAGTGTGAGGAATGAAGAAAAAATATGGGGGTGCACAAGTAGGGTCGTGAAAATGAAAAAACACATGTACAAAAGGGTAAGTTGGCTGCAATTTACGAATGCTATACCACTGCTACTCAAGTAGTACTACAGCCCAAACAGGCTAAAATCTATTCCAGAGATGTTTATGTGTAAGTCTAGCATGCACACAACTGAGGTACTAAAAAGGAATTGCATTGAAATGTATTGATGCAAGAATTAACACTACCAAAACAATGGCAAATATCAAAATGAAATAAAAAATAATAACTTTAGACATTGCATACACCCGTACAAATCACATTCTAAAACTGTAACCATAACAGATGCAGATACTTAACAGAGTATGCTAATTTTTAATGAATTCTAAAAATGCACTCAATTTATTGCAGAATAAAACACTATTTAACTACACAAAGACACGTCATAACACACAGCATGTCCCAAAACAAACAAATAAACACACAAAATAAATATTGAAGCTGTCTGGCTCTGCTATGGCTAGAAACATAAGGAATAGCTCAGGGTGTAGACTTTATTTATGTATTTTCAGTTGTTCTGATTGGCAGATAAGTGTGATTTTCATCAAGTGATGCCTCTTTCCCTATCATTTCCAACTTGATGTTCTTTGCCTATGCTATGCATAACTATGTTTGCCAGCTGTACTCCTAAAATACTCTTATAAAGTTACTAGTAGGAATTTTACAAGTATGTTTGAGTCATGTGTGTTCCTACCCCTTGATGTATGCCAACCAATAGGCATGAAACTCCACTCAATGTTTATTAATTGCAACTAGGTGGAGATTTATACCCAGACTTTAGCGTAAGTCTCTGTGTATGTATGTATGTATATCTGAGCATGCAGAGTTACATTTGTAAATTGCTCCCTTTGTGTGAGTAAATCAGTTTGCTAGTGTAAAACCATAATTTGATGAAGTCAAAAGTGGTTCTAGACTGATATATGACTGTTTTGTCATGTTATCTAAACACACATGCGAATAGCTTTGTGTATCAAGCCCAAGAAAGTTGGTAAAGTACAGTTAGACATCTCCCCCTCCACTTGAACATAATTGTTCGGCTTTCTGTAATTCACAAACGTTTCCAAAAGAGCAGCTGGAAAACTTTGTAGGCTCAGGTTTCCAGGCATACATTTAGAAAAGTCAAATGACATTCGCATCAGGTTCCTAATCCCTCTGCGCAGCATTCTCTATGTTGTTTAAGATTACCTCTCTCCAAATGCACATTTTTCTCTATATGCCCGCGCCATAGATGTCATTTAGGACTCACCAAGGGTCTCAGCTGAGACCCCTGGCTTGCTCTTTCCGTCACCTGCACTGCCTCTGTGACTCTTGGCTTCAGAGGTTGCAAAATCAGTGCCAGGAACACAAGAATTCTTATACATGTCATTTGGGTCTCCACTTTCCTTGTTCTACACTAATAGTGAATAATATTTTATTATTCACTAGTAGTGTAATAAAAAGTGGAGTACAATTATCTGGACTATGACCCTCCTTGGCAGCTGAGGTAAACAAAATGCTTTTAAATGTATGTTGTGTATGCTTATGGGTAAGAGAGTGTGTATGTGAGAGTGTGTATATGTGTGAATGTATGTGTATCTGTAAGCATGTGTGTGTGAGTAAAAGTAAAGGTCAAATGACGTGCAATGTCGCTTCCACTACTCCAGGCATTTTGGTGAATTGATGTCCAAGGTCCACACTCTGCAAACAGATTATTTTCTCCAGCCCCTTGCTCGAGTAAAAAGCCCACTGTTACAATATAAAGTCCTTTTTCAAACCACTTGAGTGGAATCTATAGATGCAGTGAACTCCACACTTGCGATCTCTGCACACTAAAATAGTTTTAGGCCTGCCGGGCATTCCTTTGGTCATAAACGTGAAGGCAAAACTGGGAAGATGTGGATGTAAACTTATTTTTACAACCAAATTTATCTTTATTATAGGGGACTAGTGTCTCATTGCAAGCCCTATCATTGGGCTGAAAAACACTGCACAGTAATACTATTTTTTCAATTGTCATGTCGTATGAAATACATTACTTATATTAGTCTTTTTTGTGTATGCTGTGTGTATTAAAAAGGAAAGCCTCTGGGCGCCAAACTACATTTGCGAATGTTAAATTTTTTACCTTACCATTGTAAAGGTTTGCAAAGTTTTCATTAGTCATGATGTTAATGTTTTTATGTAATATGGTTGCTAATTTTGATAACATTATTGAGAAGATAGTTTGGGTTTGAAATATGTGTGTTTTTCAGCTCAATCTCATCTCTTAGTCCATAGGTTCAAGTTGCTTTTACCACAAAGGTACAAGTTATTGTAAACCCTCCGAAGTAACACAGAGAATAATCTGAATGGACACTAATTATAACTTGACTTTTTCAATGATGGCTCCAGGCTTTTCATTATTCATTTATGAATTTCCATGAGTCACCAAGCTTAAATTAATGTGTGACTATAACTGTGGTTTCAGCTCATTAGGTGGTGCGTAATTATATTTTCCTCCCACAATGTGTCTTTATGTTTACACACATCATTACTACAGTCATTTTTTGCTATGATGTATTCTGAAGCAAATAGAGGAATATATTGTATAATCTATTATATAAAGCAAAGTACTGAAGCACACAGTAAAAAATGGCACCTCTGTTTTTGTTGTCTTCTCTCTGTGTGAATGATTGCTCACTGATACCCAGGCTCCTACTTCAACACTTTCGAAGTAAGAATAGGCTAATAACAGCATATGTCAAAGTTAAAAGGCCACAATGTTGACAGATTCAGTGCACATGAGCTACAGCTTTGGCATAGTTAAAATTTCAGGTTTCAACATAGATTAAAAATGTATTTTGCATATAATGAAGTCTACTAGGAAAAACGTGTCAGTGAAACAGAAAAGGAAATCAACATTATCAGGTTGAGCTTGGCAAACATAAAGTTATTGGAGTAAGTATCTTTAAATTATTCTGTTGATTGACTTTAATTGGTCCTCTTCATTCATTTAAAGTGATTTGCACCCAATATCTTCTAAGCCTTGGCTGTGCACAAAAAAAACATATCTTTACAATTTCTGTCATAGTAAGAGAAATAATGATGCCTTATTATGTCTTTTTTTTAAGCACACCTAATTACTTGTATTATTGATGTAGATTGAAAGGAGTAAAAATTCCCTTTCGTGTGGTTACATTTCCTCAGGACCACAGTTTGTATTATCTGGGCTCAATGGACATGCACTAAAAAAATAGGTAAACATTCAACGAATTTTCATAAATAACTGACTGACTCAGTCTCCTTAAAAATCAAAATACTTCCTATGTATGTGAAAACACAATATTATTAAAAGCAATCAAGTATATCATTCATATATCACATATTATGCACAGATTAAAAAATATATATCAGTAAGCAGTGATTTAAAAGTATATCTTTGCAGTTTATTTTCTTCTAAAACATTCCTAATTCACTCCAGATTTATCACCAACAAAGAATTTTTTTGATCTTCTGAGTCACATTAAGGAACCTATTTTACGTTATATTACAAACAAAAATGTTTTTTTAAATACATTACCAACTAATTTTGTCCATATACATAAAAAAATAATTTAAGAACATTCTATTGATGCAACGTTTCAGTGGTACTTGAAATGGTTCACCCCACCTTCTTCAGGACAACTTAATATAGAAATTCATACACATATTCTGGGAGACAGAGATATGTAATCAGTCAAGCAATAGAAGCCATAACGGGTGAAAGCCAACTATACACATAAAAGGGGTGTGAATTTTGTCTTAATAACTTGCAATAATTACAGGAATAAAAAGTTGAGTGGGTCAATCAAGTATCTACTGAATAACCTTTCCAGTGAAACGAATTGAGTAAAAAGAATGAGGTAATCAGGAAATAAAGAGTGGGCCTAATTTATATATGAGACCCAGATTGTGGGATCCAAGAAGGGTAATAATCTGAGAGCTATATGCTAGGCTAGCCCATAAATAATTTGCATGAACAAATGCACTAAAATAAGGATGTCTTTTACCTGGTATGGTTAATGGTTTGCACTAAAGTTTGATTAAGTTGAATTGTGTAATTGCTTTATTCACACCTCCAGCTGTAGGACCGCCAAAGCCATGGTGCTGCGCCCGCCAAGATTAGGAGTTAAATCCTGGTCTGGTGGGTGATGCTGCAGCGGTCTGAGGGGGCAGTCTGTCAGGCTCATTGAAGAGCCTGAGAAGTAGACTGCTGCTCTCAGAGCGCCGACTGCACCTTCCTGCATAGTTTGGCATACATTCCACAAGGCAGCCCTCATCCTGCTGGATCTCTCCGCCGCCTTCAACACTGTCTGCCACCGCACTCTACGCGCACGCCTCCACGCCGCAGGGATCCGAGACAAGGCCCTGGAATGGGCCACCTCCTTCCTCGCCGGCAGAACCCAGAGAGTCCGCCTCCCACCATTCCGATCCGAAGCCTCCAAGATCATCTGCGGCGTACCCCAGGGATCGTCCCTCAGCCCAACACTGTTCAACATCTACATGGCCCCGCTTGCATGCATCGCCAGACAGCACGACCTCAACATAATCTCCTACGCCGACGACACCCAACTGATCCTCTCCCTCACCAAGGACCCCTCGCCGCCAAATCCAACCTCCATGAAGGGATGACGGCCGTCGCCGATTGGATGAAGATCAGCCGACTAAAACTGAACACGGAGAAGACAGAGGTCCTCATCCTCGGCTCCAACCCCTCAGCCTGGGACGACTCCTGGTGGCCAACGACGCTGGGAGCAGCCCCGACACCCACCGACCACGCACGCAACCTGGGAGTCATCCTCGACTCAACGCTCTCCATGGCCAAGCAAGTCAACGCAGTCTCATCCTCCTGCTTCAACACCCTCCGCATGCTTCGCAAGATCTACAGGTGGATCCCGACAGACACGAGAAGAACAGTCACCCAGGCCCTCGTCAGCAGCAGACTCGACTATGGGAACGCCCTCTACGCGGGAACCCCGGCCAAGCTCATCAAGCGACTGCAACGCATACAAAACGCCTCCGCACGCCTGATCCTCGATGTACCACGCCACAGCCACATCACCCCCACCTGAGGAACCTGCACTGGCTCCCCGTCAACAGGAGAATCTCCTTCAAACTCCTCATCCACGCACACAAGGCCCTCCACAAGACTGGCCCAGCCTACCTCAACAGATGTCTCCTCTTCTACGGCCCCAACCGCCAACTCCGCTCCGCCGACCTCTCCCTCGCCACCGTCCCTCGCATTCGAAGAACCACCACCGGCGGCAGATCCTTCTCCCACCTCGCCGCCAAGACCTGGAACACCCTTCCACTAAGCCTACGACAGACCCAAGACCTGCTGACCTTCAGGAGGCTACTCAAGACCTGGTTGTTCGACCAGTAGCAGCACCCCCCCCCTTTTTTTTCTCCCCCAGCGCCTTGAGACCCTCGCGGGTAAGTAGTGCGCTTTACAAATTCTGTGATTGATTGATTGATTGACCGTGCAGGAACTAGGAGTGCAAAACCAGGGGGGGTACTACTTGTGCCCCACCACATGCACCCCCAGGCCCAGGAGTGGCAGGGCCTCCTTTCTTGCCTCTCCACCACCCTTTTCATGGCAGGCTCACCGCCATGAAAATGCTGGTGGACAGGCAACCCCTAATGTGCTTGGAGTTGCTGCAGCAGCACCGCCAGCATACTAGTGCTCCTGACCGCTGTCCCACCTCCGCAGGATCCTTGTGCTTCGGCGGTCACAGCGGTCCTGTGGTGGTCCAAACCATGGGCAGGGTCACAGTGAGGCGGTGGTGGGACTGCCACCACGGGTGAAGGTCCAAAGTATTTTGTATTTTAAGGAGACTGAGCCAGTCAGAGACTGATAAAAATTGGATGAATGTTTACCTATTTTTTAGTGCATGATGTCCATTGAGCCAAGATAAAACAGACCGGGGTCCTGGGGAAATTTATCTGCACGAAAGGGAATTTTTTTCTGGTTTAAGCACAACACTACCCTGTCCTTTTCGGCAGCGAAGGGTGACTCTCCTTGTTTTGAGAGATTGAAATGAGTAAACCACTGTCAATCATGCTCATTAAGTAAGTCTCGTAAGTTATGGGTCCTCATATGTGTAAAGATAGGAGAATGTGGCGGTAAATCAGGCTCTCTCTAAACTAATCCAGGGGCAGGGCAAACCTCTCACTGATACTCACTAGATTTGTGAATGGGTGTTTGTAAAAGCATTGAAATGAGAGATCAGTGGGATGAAATATCTGCAGAGAAAACTCGATTTCGGAAACTATAGAGATTTGGCATTAGAATGCGATCTCATCACAAATGCAGAATTTCCACAGCCTGGTTGGAAAAAAATCATGATTTTATTGAAGACACTGAGGGCCATATTATCAAGAACGGCGCAAACATTATCGCCGCTTTAGCGATAGGGCATATTATCAAGCCCCTTATCGCCGCTTTAGCAGCAGTTTCCTGCCGCTAAAGCGGCGATAATGTTTGCGCCGTTCTTGATAATATGGCCCTGAGACTAATATTATGCAAACATCCTTTATCTCTCTCATACAGAGCAGCAGCAAGGAGAGGACTCAAGTATGTCAAACTCTCTAGAACAGGTGAAAAACCACAGGACTTGTAGCCATCTACTTGTTTTGTAGCTCCTCAGTCACAGATAAATTCACTGCTTAATTGGGATCTGTGTTTTTATGAACGCTCAAAAATTTCAGATAGATATACATGACTTTTACTTGCTGAGTGTATGAGCGATCTGTTTATGCATATTATTTTTTTCATTGCTCCTTTCTTCAAGTTGACGTTCATGAAATGCTGATAAATGTTCTCATCTGTATCAGATATACATTTTGTATGTAAAGCGTTTTGTTTTGCTTCAAACTGTGAGGCAAGGGGGATCCTGGAAGGGGACCTCGGACACATCCATTCTGCTGAGCATGGTGTCTGTTCTGTGAGGGTGCTCTTCAGGTCTATGCAGGGGACATCATCTTTGAACCAGGCATTGAATGGGTCACAAACATGCACTGAATATACTAATCATTGATGCAATGTGTCTATCAATTGCCTTGTTATATATTTTACGTTGGTGGGTGTTAACATAACAAATGTTTTATATTATATGTAAAGTTTATGTATGGTGCATATGATTTGCATAAACTGTAATTATACTCTATAGTATTGAATATACTGCTGTAGTAGGCACCTAAAAGGGGTCTGTCTAGATGTGTTTTCAATCTTTAAGTACGGGAATCAGTATGTGCTTATTTGTTGCAGCTTAACAATAACCTGTAAAGGGATCTCAACAAGCACTGGGCTTCCTTTTTCACTGTGTGAAGTGTTTGTGCCACCTCTTAAGTGCCTCTAGAAAGCTTGTGTAAGCTACATTCCTTAGGAGCAGAATTTGAAACAGTTTCTTTCAAAGGGGTTGCATACACTAATTGCATGCAAACATTCTCAACCTGGTATATTCCTTAAAATCCTGCATACAAAATGGACCTTCAATGACACTTTTACTTACTTTCATCCCCTATTTTTGTAAATGCAGTAAGTGCTATATAAATGCAATTTAAACATAGAAATCCTCTTTCAAATGTAGCTATTTTTGTTTATTCATTTGGTTCTGAGTTTGTTACCTTTTGTTCGGGGTGGCACTTTGTGAAGGACAGCACAAGAGGTTTCTCAAGTGCAGGGAAAAGGTGGTTGTTTTATTGGATCTGATCCCATTGGGAACTGATTTCTCAGTGGTGCATGATGAGGAGTACAGAAGTATCGAGAGGGAGGTGACAGTTTACTTGTGCTTCTATAATTGACTGTTCATTAAGAGGGGAGCTGTGTCAGACACTGTTCGTTTATGTGTCATTGCACATACAGTAGTCATCTTCGTAGACTAGGTTTAGTTCATCAAGGTGTACTGTGATTGTGGCAGCCATATTTTGGGAAGTTAAATCATCAACTGACAAACAATTTGTGCTGAGCATTGTTTGTTGACCAGCGAGCGAGAGTGATTCGGCTGTCAAGGCATGATCTTCTGTTAAATTTCTCATTTGGGGGTATTCCACCAAAATATCAAAGAACAAATATTGTGATACAAGTTTATTGTGCATAAAATATTGTCAACTCAAAAATATCCTGGAAAGAAATTCATCCTTAGCAACTATTATTATTAGTGGTGTAAATGAGACCACATCAGGCAATATTACATTAGTGCCCACCCTATGCAAGATCACCAACTATGATCATCTCATTGTATCGAGCAGGATTGCCAGCAATAAAGTAATAAAAGCTTTTCCAAATTGGAATGCCTTTACATAGGTAATACATAACAGCCATACCATCAATGCCACTGCAACTAAGGTAATAGTATTAATAAGCCTCCTCAACACCACATGATTTATCTCTCAAATATCAGCATTAAATATATTTTTGAAATTCTACCATTTTTCTCTAAAAAACAATTTATAATTTCTAAAAATGCATACATTTCCATCTAATCTATTCATGCTTTAGTTTTGGTATACTTAAAAAATTAACCTAGAGAAAAGCTTCTAATTCAGCAGGCTGGGGAGCTACTTGCAGGTAGCTAGAGCGGCTATGTTAGCCATGAGAAATCGCATACAGCTGTAATAATCTTGTATGAATTTACAACAAAAATCTTTAAATGGTTTTCAACCCAGATGTCTCAGCACTGGATTTATTGCTACTGTCAATGACAATAATAATGTCATAGCCATAGCTGATGAAGAATACTTTCAGAGTCCTGTACTTAGGGCATTACATAAACCTAAATGTGCAGAACTTCCTCAAAAAATGTAAAAGTCAACAACATACTGGTCACCTGTCATGGAATTTGCATTTATTTAAGTAATTAATTAAATGCCCGGAAGGAGGTGAAGATCATTCATGTGCTCATAAAATACCTGTAGCATCCCTTATACAGGATATTCCAACACATTCAAACTCTACCTACTACATGTTGCAGCACCTGTTTGAGCAGTACAGGCATATTAATGATTATGTACTTCAAAGGAGAAAGGAGAGGGGATGCAAGGTTCTAAGCCATGACAATGGATGTGGTGGACAAAGCGGGCTAGTGGAATGCCTGATCCTAATGCTACTCCCCTTTGTGATTATGACACAGGAAGTCTGCAAGAAGAAATTGTACAATAAGTCAAACAATCCTCTTGTACCTGCTGCAGGAATATTTGCAAAAGGAGGAATAAACATTCAGCAATGCCAATGAAGAAGCAGCTTGGTCAATAGCTTAATCACTCACATGAACACTCATCAAAGATGGCAAAAATAGATTGTGCCCTACCAAGAGTACATCTGTGGCACAATACTGGATCCAAGGTACAAAATAGCACTGGCCCATGTCATTCCTCATTACACATTGGGTGTGCCAATTTACAAGAACTGAATTGGAGAGGTGTGGTGCAGCGGCCAGGGCAGCTGACTTCGGAGCACAGGGTTCACGGTTCGATCCCCGGCTCCGGCGGCAGCTCAGCTCAGCACCATGTGACTCTGGGCAATAGCTCACTTAATTTCCACTATGGCCCCCAGCGCCTTGAGACCCGTAAGGGTGAGTAGCTGCGCTATATAAAAACGGACTTACTTACTTACTTATCTAGAGACAGTTGCAAATTCAAGGCCTTGGCAAAAGTGAAATGCAGCCTTCAACGGCCTTAGAGGATGGTGTTGTTGGCTACGAGTCCTCCATAAACATGTTGCCACAACTGCAGCACCATTATCCAACATCATCACCAGCTACTACTAAACTGACAGCAACAACAGCTTCATTTTCAACATCTACAATGGGTTGGTTTCATATGGCCGTACTTATATCAAGTGCACAGGCATAACAAGTGTCAGCACCAATGACAATTGAGAATATGGTCTAACACAATCTAGATGACCCAATAGAGTTGTACCTTGATCAAGACCCATTGACCTATTGGCATGGAAAGAAGGAACAGTGGCCTGAACCGCGCAGTCTGGAAATAAATTATCAAGCATGTCTAGTAGCCAGAGAGTGTTCACTGCAGCTTAGGCAGTTGTGATGGTCAGAAAGACCAGTCTCTCACCTCAAAATGGACAGAGACTATGACTATTTATTTTTATCAGGTTCCACAAGGCACATCTGTGGATAAGGGCACTTGGAGGGAACTTGGTCAGCCATAACAAGTATGGCAAGTAATCATCCTCAGAAAAAAGCCTGAGTTTGAGGAAAAACTTTGCTTTCCTGTTTAAATACATAACACAACAACAGATACAGCTGTTTAAAAATGGCAAACATCAAATCAAGGAGGACACAGCAGTTTTTTTGCTGGGGCTGACTGAGTGTTGAGAAGTGAGAAAGCCTAATTCCCCCTTTGGTTCATCCGCAGACTTTTAAAAGAACAATGGTATCATATATTGCAATTGAGGCTTCCATGTCCTAAAAGAATATGAAGACCCCTTCCATCCCTACCATTTATTGCATTTCCATGCTGGGCTGCAAATGAAGATTCAAAAAACTGCACTACGTACACTCTGTGGTTACTATGCTGTGGAGCATCCTGTTTAATTAACAGGGATGCTAGATTAACCAATAATGCCTAACAGTAAATTAAAAACATACATATTCAAGAAAAAAATCAATTTATTTAGGTAAAAAAATGTAATCTAAACTTCCACCCTCACCTCTGCAACATGCCCACTTCCCTCTCACAAATCCTTCAAAAACCGGTTTACAAAATAAACCAACTAAACTAGCTAAACCAGCTGTTCCTTCCAACCTCAGCCCTCGCACAGGCCCACCCCCTCCATAAATTTAACCCTCAAAAACTTACTGAGCTAAACTACAAACTAAACTGCCTACCCTGTCCATAACTGTTCCCTCCTGCAACAGTCCCAGCTCTTCCCTAAAAGAAATGTCCCTCTATAGCCTCCAGCCTCTTTAGAATGTCCTGCTCGGTGGTTTTAAGAGCCTGCTAGGCTCACTTCACCTTCTCCAGACTTTTGATGATTTGCTACAGGAGGGTCTCTTTGTTGGGAGGAGTGGCAGATGTGGATAATGATATCACTTGCCTGCGGCAGTGGTGATGGAGTAACCAGTATTTCCTCAACAGATGACCTAAGGAAGTCGCTGTAGTGCTTGCATTGGCCTCCTCCTCTTCCTCTAGGACCAGCAGCCGGCAACACTCCACCACAATGGACTCCATTGTGTGGATGTGCAGTCAAGCAGCTATATTTCACTGGATGATCCAAGTAAAGACTACAAAAGAACATGAAATGCAATACTCATCGCAAACCCCTGTTTATATAGTCAAACCGTTACAGTATTTAGACAAAATATCGAGTTGTAAATGTCGACCTACACAAATATCGAGTTGTAAATATCGTGACACCGAAATATTGACAATTGGTCCTGGACCTTTCTTTTTACAAAACAAACACTTTCTGGGAAAGGTTATTGCTTAGAAATGACTTAATGCATGCATACAGTCAGCACAAGGTTTAGTAAATCCAAACAAAGAATTTTTCTTTGATGTGCAACAAACCTAGAAACATACTTGACATCTCCTGATTTAAAAAAAAAAAATATATATTTATTATTCACAAACTCATTTCAACAGATGGTAGACACTCTACCATACTCATAACTTAAGGAGAAGAAGGTTGCTCCAAAGGAAGGTGCATGGAAAAAGTGCTCAAGTGTGAGGTGACTGAAGGTAAGGAAAGGAAAAGAATCCAAGAGAAATCAAAAAACAAGCATCACTCAAATTGTTCTGAATATGACTGATAACAAAAATCAGTCAGGTTAGGCCTGTCCAGTATAAATTAATGTGCAATTCATTAATTCAATTTGATTTGCAAACAAAACAGAGAAATATCATCTGTAGCGAGGGCGGGGCGAAGGGAACGCGTGGTCCAGGCCTGCTAAAGGGTGAGTGTCGACGTTTCGACCCGACTTCGGGGCATAGAGAGTAATTGTAGCCTCAGCCGGTGGGTCTTCTTCAGGACATGGGACAAGGGAGAAAGAACCTTAGTGATAAAGAAAGAGGGCAAATTATTTAATTGCCTAATTAATGCAATCGTCATCGGCAATCAATCGGCATCAGCAATTCACTGTATTGATGGGCTTTCCTCCGTGAAATACTAAAGGCTCTCCTCCCCTTTCATGGGTCTGTTTTATTGCAGTTGCCGATTGATTCGCCTCCTACAATAGCTCATCATAGATTAAGATCCTGCAAATATTGTCTTTACACCGCAACGCAAGTGCGGGTAAGCAATTTATTCATTAAGAGTGGTCCCTTGTATTACATAACTGGGCCGTTTAAATTTTATATTTATCGAATGATCATGTTTAATTTCAGATGGCGATTACTTCACATAATTTTCACATGGATTTATGAAGATTATTCCCTTTTGATTTTTGGAATTTGGGTCTCTAAAAAACCGCAACGTGAATGCGGGTAAGCCATGATTGAGTTCTTCTCAATCTTTTTAATACATCCTATATTCAATGTAGGTTACTGATGTGCACTCCCTCCTGTTTTCTCTCGCCCCTTTCAGGTGGCTACCCCGGGAGCCAGATCCACATACACCGTGCATAGGTTGGTTGAACAGGCATGTTTAGGCCCTTATTAATTTTGCCGCATTTATTAGGCAATTAAATAATTTGCCCTCCTTATTTATCACTAAGGTTGCTTCTCCCTTGTCCCTTGTGTAAGGGCTCACCTGAGTTTACTGCAGGGACGACATGGACGAACACGAGGCTAGACCCCAACTTCCCTCACCCACCTCCTTCGCCCAACTAAGTCAAAGCCAAAGAGGGAAGGTGGGGAAGAAGGGAAACAAAACAAGGGAAGGAAGAAGGGGTAGATGTCCACTGGATCTTCTGAGAGAGTCTTCTAGAACCTTAAAGAAGAAAGCACAAGGCGAGTACTAAGAATGAAATAAAGTAGCTAACTATAATACCCCATCCTTGTTCCTAAGGGATACATTGAATGGAAGATGTCAATTATGTGCGAGGGAACAGCTCCCAGGGACGATAGAACACCCCCACTGCCTAGACAAACGGACAAGGGTCAATAAGTAATAGGACTGCAGAAGTTAGCATGTAAAACAAGAAAAGAACGATAGGGTACTGACCTAGGTTAGAATCACCGTAGGAATGGGAGACCCCTTAAGCAAAACTAAAAATGTTTCCGTTACTCCTATACGCAGGGAAAAACCCAAAAACGTATTTTCCTAAGTATGAGGAGGTACGGGGCAAAGGCAAAAAAGCAGGGGTCAAAAATACGCAAATTGTACTAGCGAAGAACTGGAATCTTTCGCAATACTAATTACGTCTTCTTACTTTATAGCAAGCAGAGAACAAGAGAATCTCCAGAAATGCGCAAAAGAACACTGGACCATCAGATAAATGCTATTCCTCTACACAACATAGTGCTGGTATTATCCAAAAAAACAAAGATACTGTGATGCTTTTAAAACCCCTTGCCTAATTCTTATATTTGCAGGATCAGGACGCAAAGTGTTAAGTCTAACCGGAGCTCCTATGTAACAATGTAACCCGAAAGGAAAGAGCAGCAAAACAACCAGCCCCGGAAGAACACCCGAGGACCCAGGGAGCGACCAAAGACGAAATGCTGAATGTGGTGGGAGGCCTGGCGGGATCCGAACTGGAACGCGAAGCGCGTTACCAGCGTGGATCCCATCCTTAAATATCCCTCAAGCGCCACCCCTGGCCGCTGACAGGGAACGGCGGGTGGGGCTCTCTGCTCCGAGTTCAAGCGCGGGCTCCGTCAAGGGCGGCGCGCACCATGGAGCCCGTCACCTTGTCCTGAAGAAGACCCACCGGCTGAGGCTACAATTACCCTCTATGCCCCTAAGTCGGGTCGAAACGTCGACGCTCACCCTTTAGCAGGCCTGGACCACGCATCCCCTTCACTCCGCCCTCGCTACAGATGATATTTCTCTGTTTTGTTTGCAAATCAAATTGAATTAATGAATTGTACATTAATCTATACTGGACATGCCTAACCTGACTGATTTTTGTTATCAGTCATATTCAGAACAATTTGAGTGTTGTTTGTTTTTTGATTTCTCTTGGATTCTTTTCCTTTCCTTACCTTCAGTCACCTCACACTTGAGCACTTTTTCCATGCACCTTCCTTTGGAGCAACCTTCTTCTTCTTAAGTTATGAGTATGTTGAAATGAGTTTGTGAATAATAAATATATGTTTTTTTTAAAAATCAGGAGATGTCAAGTATGTTTCTAGGTTTGTTGCACATCAAAGAAAAATTCTTTGTTTGGATTTACTAAACCTTGTGCTGACTGTATGCATGCATTAAGTCATTTCTAAGCAATAACCTTTCCCAGAAAGTGTTTGTTTTGTAAAAAGAAAGGTCCAGGACCAATTGTTTTTTGTACTACTCGATACCCAGGTCCAAGGACTATGATTGGGTTACCCCATTTCTCTATAATGACAGAAATATTGACAGCAAGTATATCATGGTCAAGAATATCGACTTTAAGGTAAGAAATATCATTTTCAATAATATAGAAGTCATTAATATTGTTTGCAACAATATAGTTGTTTAAAATATCGATTTTTTAATTAGTGTTATGTATTTTAGTATATATTTGAAATGCATGTGATGTTTTTTTTTGTATAAGTATTGTTTATGTTTTTTAATATATGTGTTACATTTTTAGCAGTTATCAATTTTATTTCAATTCAATTTTGCGTTTTTTAGTTCTGTAGCGGGTTGTGGGTTTATACGGGAATAGGGTGGAAGTAATTTAATTATAATAAATGAATGATTATTTTGTATTTATTAATATTTATTTAATTGAGATTTTATAGTGTTGATTGTGTTTTTATTTATTTTTTGTAAATTTTTTGTGTGGGTTGTTGGGTTTATAGGGTATAAGGTGGGAAGTAATTTATTTTTAATGAATTATTAATTGGTTGTTAATTGATATTAATTAATTGGTAATTAATTTATGGTAATTGTGTATTTTTTTAGGTGCAGGTTGTGGGGTATATAGGGGTAAATGGTGGGAAGTAATTTATGTTTAATTAATTAATAATTAGTTGATAATTAATAGTAATTAATTGATAATTAATTAGGGTATTTGTTTTTTTTGTGTGGATTTTGGTTTTATAGGGGTAAATGGTGGGGAATAAATACATTTTACTTACTTTATAATTAGTTGTTAAATACTATTAGTTTTTTAAATGAAAATACATTTTAATTGTTTAATTACTTTTTTTACAGTTTAATTTTAGGTGTGGGTTGTGGGGATTATAGAAGTAAAGGCTAGGAAGTGAATAAATTTTTATGTATTTTAATTAGTTTTTTAATTATTAATATTTCTTTTATTATGGAAATACATTTTTTTTAATTTAGATGTGGGTTGTGAATTGTGTGGTGTTATAGGGTAGGAAGTAAATAAGCTAATTTTATGTAATAATGATTGTTTTTGTTTATAAATAATTTCTAACTAAAAATATTTATTTGTTTGAAAATTCTTTTTTATTTTATTTAATATAATATTTTTAGGTATTTGTGATATGTATTTAACATTATAATATGATTTTTTTTTGATTTTTTTATATTAAATATATTTTTATTTTTGTTTTTTAAAAACATTTTTTTATTTATTTTGTTTTTTAAATATATGATGTTGTTTTTGATATTTTGTTTGTTTTTAATTTTGATCTGACTGAAGTGGGAATAGTAATTTTTCCCCTCCTCAATCCAACAGTATCCTTACTGTTGCACTGACTGGAGTGGGAATAGTACATTTTAACCCTCCGCTATCCAAAACTTTCCCTACTGTTGCACTCACTGGAGTGGGAATAGAAATTTTTCCCCTCCACTATCCTACACTTTCCCTACTGATGCACTGACTGGAGTGGAAATAGTAATTTTTACCCCTCCGCTATCCAACAGTTTCCTTATTGTTGCACTCATTGGAGTGGGAATAGTATTTTTACCCCTCTGCTATCCAACACTTTCCCTACTGTTGTACTGACTTGAGTGGGAATAGGAAACTTTCCCTCCACTATCCAACACTTTCCCTACTGTTACACTCAATGGAGTGGGAATAGTAATTTTTACCCCTCTGCTATCCAACACTTTCCCTACTGTTGCACTCACTGGAGTGGGAATAGTAATTTTTACCCGTCTGCTATCCAACACTTTGCATATTGTTGCACTCATTGGAGTGGGAATAGAAATTTTTCCCCCTCCGCTATCCAACACTTTCCATACTGTTGCACTGGCTGGAGTGGGAATATTAAATTTTAACCCTCCGCTATCCCACACTTTCCCTACTGTTGCACTAACTGGGGTAGGTATAGTAATTATTACCCCTCTGCTATCCAACACTTTCCCTACTGTTGCACTGACTGGAGTGGGAAATGTAAGTTTAAATATTTTTAAATAGTTTGAAGTTTTAATTTATAATAGAATGTTTTTTTAATCGATTTTATGTTATTGGTATATGTATAAATATTTATTCGTTAAATTTTTATATAATTTTAAAATTATATAATAAATTAAAATTAATAGTTTATTAATTGTTTTAAAGTAAATATATATATATATATATATATATATATATAGTATATATGTTTGTTTAACTTTTAAAATTACGTTTATTTGTTATATTTGTTAAAGTGTATATTAAATCTAATTTATTTTCTTTAAATTAATTTTATTATGTAATATAGTTAATATTTATTACTTTATTATATATATATATATATATATATATATATATATATATATATATATATATATATATGAGATATATATATGATTCTCCAAAACAAATATATATATATAAGAAACTATATTTTGTAGAACTATATTTATGACATCGATTTTTTTTCTCTATATTTTTAGTACTTACTGTTATAAATATAGGATGTCGATATTTTTGACATCAATATTTATAACTCGATATTGTGGTATGGGGATATTTTAGGTGTCGATACTGTGTCAGTGAACCAACAGTTACACAGTACTGCTGGTCTCCTAGTGACACTGGACTTCTTATGTGTTTTTTTACCACTGGGACTTTTATTTTCCATTCAGAATTCACATAATGTAGAGCATGACATGAATTCATCTACAACCACCACCATCATCATAATTAGATTTTTTGCAAAATGGATAAAACATTTAAACAAATTCATGGGTTGACACTTTCACCGCGCACTTAGGGCCTGATTTAAATATTGGATGATGGAGTAATTGATAAGAAATACAGCAAGCATCACTTTCGGGTTGCCGGACTTCTAAACTGCGTTGTGGATCCGGCATTTCCAAGCCCAATCGAGACACGGCGAGTGTGGAAAGGATGACAGCTGCCTAAACGAAGTCCATGGACGATCATTCCAATTGGATAGGCAAGGGCTGTAGCTGGGAACAGTGACTCTCCTCTCCCGGGAGACTTTGGAAAATGTACTGCAGTCACCTTCCTTTCCTCCTTCAAGTTGGAGAGCCATAAGCATAAGGATTCACACTCCTTACATGGTCCTGAGGAGGCTGGAAGTTATCTGGCCAAAAAGTGTCTTCAACAAAAAGAGTTCACACTACTACTGCAAAAGAATTGTTGAGACGAGGATGACCAGCCCAATCACAATATATGTGGAAGACATGGACGTTAGGCAATCTGTTCACTAAATTTCCAAGTGGACTACCTTTGATACAGACCCAATGTAAAAAGTGGAAATTTGGGCCACTTGTGCTTGTTAAGTGTTAAGTGTATATATAAGGATAGTATGTGTTGGATTGAATTGTATTCCAAAAGAGTGAATATATAAAAACATTTAAAAAATGATTTACAGCTATATCCTAGAAGTGTTTGAAACTATTAATATGATGAAATATATGCAATGGAAGAATGACACAAGAGTTGAGGTATTATTGTTGACATAAAGGAGTAGCATTTATCCCTCAAAAGTCATATTCTTTTGGTTATTCAAGTTCATGTTCCCTAGACTTGAGAGGGTTAATTTGGCCACCCCTTGTTGCATACAGGAGTAGTCACTATTGGCCTGGCAGAGAACTTTACATCTGCCAGGCCAAGACTACTCTGCCTGCCAAATTTATAAATGACAGCCTATGTGGCAGTCATTTATAAAGGCATTGGCGGGAACAGCCATCACGTCCTTTCCTGTCAATGCATTTTACTGTTTAATACAGGGCTATATCGGAAGGATGCATCCCTGTAACAAACAGTAATCTTTTTTCCTTTTTTTCAACTATAGCACAAATTGAGAATGAGCCAGAACAATTCAAACTGGAGCACAGGCAAATCCGCTTTAAGACGCTACCACCAAATGATCCGAACCCCCAAACACACTCCTTTGGCAGACCTCATCAATGCCAGCACCAGTAGAAGCTAAGAAATCTTCACCATTGTGAAGGATTTCACCTCACTAGTTGCCGCATCCAACTCGCATGACCACTCCAACAATCTCTCTCAGCAACAAATCATTGCAATTTGTATCATCTTCAACCCATAACCAGACCGGGCAGACCTCACCAAATGCCTGTCATTACCCCAGAAGAAAGTACTGGCAACATGAAGTCTATCCACTTAGGGAACCAATAGGATGCTTACAACGCCTACTCCAGAGGACTACAACTCTTCAATACCATGTTCACATTCTGAGATGCCTCCACCTCTTCCACAACCTTCCCAGACAGTTGGAAACAGGCAATTGTCCTGTCATTGGTGAAAAACCCTATATGAACCCTTCAAGGCTTGTCAACTACAGAGCAATCTCCCTGTTATCATTCATGCCCAATGTCTTAGAGAAAATCATCAACAAACACCTCAATGACCACCAAATTTTCCAGAATATTTTCAGATCTAACCATAGCACTGAAACTGCCCTCATT
This sequence comes from Calotriton arnoldi, assembly GCA_963921515.1. Classification (NCBI taxonomy): domain Eukaryota; kingdom Metazoa; phylum Chordata; class Amphibia; order Caudata; family Salamandridae; genus Calotriton; species Calotriton arnoldi. The sequence continues at coordinate 375,342 of CAWUFW010007776.1, read as the reverse complement.
GCCATCTCAGATGACATCCACATGACTCTAGACAGAGGAGAAGTAGCAAACCTCTCGCTTTTGGACATCTCCTCAACATTTGACATAGTCTCCCACCCCATCCTCAACCAGCGCCTATACAGCATTAGAATCCAAGGACACAGACTCCAATGTCTGTCAGCCTGGCTGCGTACATCTTGGACACCTGTGACCTCATATCCAATGAACGATTTTCTCTCTCTATTCCATGATCAACAAAAATTCACCAGATGGCTGCAGACCATTCAGAACTCAGTAACCAGAATCACTCTCAACCTCCTACACCAGACTCACATCATGCCACACCTGAAGAAGCCCCCCATACACCAATAAGCACAATTCAAACTCCTCACCAACACTTTCAAGGAAATATAATGCTGGCCCAGAATACCTCAATAATTGCATCTGCTTTCACAAACTTTTCAGGCACCTCCGGTCATCCGAACCGGTACTTGCGCATATTCCATACAAATGGAAAACCAGATCCAAGGATCAAGCCTTCTCCTACATTGCTCCTAAAGTGTGAAACGACCTGCCACTACACATAAGAGCTATCTCCTCACTTCATTCCACAAGAAGATGAAGACCTTGCTTTTCGAGTAGTCCCACTAGGCCCTAGTTTTGGTTAGGTTCACAACTACTCAGCACCAAGATACCCTGCCAGCTAAAAGTGTGCTCTAGAAATCTGTATAACAAGTGAGTACTGGGTAAGGTAAGGTTTAATAAAACATTAGAGCTTGGGCTAGGTTTAGCTGTGGCCAGGTTGGGTCATATCATATGTAGTAGGCATAGTTGTGTCATTAATGGAATGTAGAAGAAGGAACAGTGTAATGGAAGCCATAAGAAGACTCTTAGGTCGAAACTTTGGAAGGAATGCGGCATGCGCCAAGATGGCATTGTGAGCTTGCTGGGGCAAAATGGGGAGGTGGGTGGTAGGTATGAGTGGGGACTTGGCGATACACATTTTCATCTCCTACTTACTTTTAATTGACTGGCCTGGGTCTGGGCTGTCATGGTAGTCCTCTTGGCCCCCTTGGTTCTCTTTGGTCATCTTGAAAGAAGGAAAGAATACACCGATTAGTAGTACTCCCTACCAAAGAGCATTTTACAGGCAATCTTATCTAGTTCCTAAATAACCAATCCTATTCCTCCTGTCTACCTCCATTCTGAAAATAGTTTCCTGTTCAACTCATTGATTCCTACAAATGATATTGCTCACCCACTCACTTCATGCAGTTTTTCTATTTTCTCACTTAGAAAGCTATGGGCAAATTCACTCTTCTTTCATTTACTGTACCTAACAGAAATGAACTCTGTATTAGTGACAAAAGTGCCATGGAGGAGAGTTGACACACTTGATGCCAAAAAATCCCCCTCCTACTCCTGAAATCATGCCATACATCAGCCAAAGAATACCTGGTTCATCATAGAACAGAATCTGGTAAGTAAGGGTCACTTGACATCCACTCTACTCCCATTCCTCCAGTCCTACATCCTGTTTGCCCCTCCTCCTCTAGCCTCTTTAGGCCCTCGGTACCCCATCCCCCAGGGTTGTTATTTTTAAGTGGAGGGGGGCCCTGGAACCCCATCTCCAAGGCTGTATCCAATTTATTAAATGGGGAGGGGGACCCCCCTGCTGGAGCCGTATTCAGGCCCTGGGACCCTACCCCCCAGGGCCAACATCAATTTAAGGTGGTTACCCACCTGGGGCACCCACCAACCATGCATTGGGGGTGGGGGGAGCCCCAGGGCCCCTGCAGCCCCATTCGGCTCTCTGCATGCTGCAGGTGCTGTCATTGCTCCCACCTGCAGGGATCAGCTATTTATGCTGCTCCCTCAGGCAGGAGCAACAACTTGGTCTGATGTGGGCAGGGAAACAGATCAAAGTCTGCTCCCAGCTGGAGGGAGCCTTTTTGAAGCTCCCGTCTGCTGGGAGCAGACTTTGCGTTTGCTCCCGTTTGGTGGGAGTTTTAAAAATGCACCCAGATGGGAGCAAACACAAGTTTCCCTCCCCATAACGGACTGGGCAGGGAAACTGCTGTGTCCCAGGGGTGGGGTCCCCGGGACTCAGCAAATGAGCAAGCCCTGTGAGATAGGCTCAGTGAGGAGGGCTGTGCAGGTCCTACTCCATTTTAAATAATGTAACAACCCTGGGGGATGGAGTCCCCAGGGCCTTTCTAAGACTTCGGGAGGGGGCTGAATGGCCCCTTCTCTTTTTTGGATGTTTAATTTAAACCCTATGGGTGGGCTTCCCAGAGCATATAATGACTGGGGCAGGGAGCCCCCGGCTCCCTCCCATTATGAAATGCCACCTCAGAGGCGGGCTCCCCCTCCCCTTAATTAAGGGATGCAAACTCAGGCTGCCATTTTGTTTTGTTTTTTCAATCCCATGGAAGTCCCATGGAATTGCAGCACAAATTGCTGTTTTTTAATCATTCTGGCCCGAGAATTGTCCATCTGGATCCAAACCAATGGGACCTAAGGGGCAGGGTATCCCCACACTGCCCTCTTTTATATAAGTCCCCAAGTCCTGTAATGACTGGCATCAACATTTTTCTCACATTGCTAGCAGCCAATCAGAGATCTTGCTGATGCGGGAGTCTGGTTCCTGTGGGAGCAAATGGGCCTAAGGTAAATAAAGCTCCCTGGGCCAATCAGAACAGTCTATAATTGATTTGGCGCTCCCGCTAAGGTCTCGCCCACCTCTTGTGGACCCAACCATCCAGATGTATAAATATTTTTGACTCTTAATTTTTCAAAAATTGCTTAACGGATTTACACCAAATTACAAAAAGCACAATCTGTGGATCTGGCTTCTTGCCAAATTTGGTGTAAATAGTTCAGCAGTTTTTGCTGTAGATCTGACAAAAGAAGTCTATAAAAAATGCATGGGGATGTTGAACTTAGGGACCCCCTTTTTTCTCGGTGCCCCCTTGCTGGATCAACCCGAAACATTCCATGCATAAAGATCTATTTTATTTTTAAACAGGATCTTGAATCCGCAGTCCACTTTAAAAAAAGAAAATGCTGGCTCCAATGCTTTTTAAAAATAAGGTCCTCAGGTTGGGCCGGGGCCAGGGGGTCACCTTAAAATTATTTAAGGAAGTGTGGGGCACATGCATCAAGCAATTTTGCGATTGCAAACAGTGCGATTCACAAAAATCGGCCGTTTGCGATCGCAAAATGACCTTTTGCTACGCATGAACGTTTTTGGACTCACAATTTAGGTAATCGCAATATCTTCCAATCACCTACATTGCGAATGCAAATAGGGAATGCCCCTAGGGCATGTGTGTGCCTTACATGTTCAATTTTTGTTGTTAGGGGCGCCTCAGGGGGGCCTTAGGCCCCCGGATCACCCTTGCCTCTGCATTACCCAATTTGCGATTACCAATTAGGTAATCGCAATTTAGGCAATGCATGACCATTCCCACCTATGGGCCTTGAGACCCATAGGAAAGAATGGACTCGCAATAGCAAATAGCGATTCCCTAATTGTGATTGCGATTCTTAAGGAATCGCAATTAGAGAATCGCTATTTGCACCCTTAATTGATGCATTGTATTTTATGATTACTACAATAGCGATTTCTTAAAAATCGCTAATTGGTTATCGCAAAAATGAAGTTTGATGCATGGGCCTCTGTGTGTGTTACCCCTCGCTGAGTCTTTTAGAGGTCCCAGGGACTCCCTTCCTCGGGCTGATTCATTAATAATTAGAGGAGTGGGTGTGTGGCCTCTCCAGAAACTCCATCCCCATTGGGCCAATTTCCTTTTTTGGGAGCTTGCATGTGACCCCCCACCGAGCCATTTTTAAGCTCCAGGGAACCCATCCTCCATGGGCTGAAGGCATTTATTTAAATGAAAAGAGCATGAGGCCCTCCTTCCTGAGCCATTCTATGACATTGGGGACCCCATTCCCCAGGGCCTGATGGCAGCAGTGTCCTCGGGACTCCATCCTCCAGGACACTGCTGTGGTCTCTGCCTGGAAGAGTGCAGGCAAGGAATAGAAATGTAATTCCCCGCCTACACTCTCCAGATCAGAGATCACCACTTTGCTCTTACCCAGGCAGGAGCAGAGAAATAAGCTGCTCCTAGGATGACTGCTGGCTAAGAAACTAGTAGGGGCTGTGAGGGCCTTGAAGTTCCCCCCATGGCCCTCGATTATTTATCTGTTGTGAGGGCCTTGGGTGAAGACCAGAGCACTAACAGGAAAAATAATTGACAGCTTTTGCCGGCACCCACTTTGTGTGCTGACTGGAGAGCCAGCAGGGGCTGTGTGCCTTTGGACCCCACATGTGGCCCTCCAAAAAAGTTTTAAAAGGTCTGGGTGCCCTGGGTGGGCACTGGGGGCATTCATGTCAAATGTTAAGGTCTAGCTCCCACCAAGACCCACAATGGGTGCTGGCTGTGGAGCCAGGAGGAGTACTGTGGTCTTGGGGCTCCCCTCAAGGCCCCCAACTTTAAAAAAAAGTGTGAGTGTCCCAGGTTCAACCTAAACACCCAAAAAACACCAAACAAACAAAAGAATAACAAATGAGTGGCCACTTATTTATTATTCACTATTCCGTTCAAGGAGCACCCAACAATGCCATGCAAGGGTGTTGTACTGATATTTTGTAATCCTGGTGGTGACCCTATAAGGGACAGTGGACCCACCAAGCATTTTGTTTTATGTTCTGGATCACTGCAAGGAACACAGCTGCCCCCTAAAGCCATTTAAAAAACACAGTAAGTCTCCTGAGTCTTTGAATGCATGACCCCAGGTGAGCTTAATGTGTTCTTCAGAGCATTCTGAGCTCAAGCTCTGTTCAGGGACCGCTTGTGGTGTGTTCTATGGCTGTGCTTTGTGGCTGAAAGTTTTAAAAAAGATGTACATTTTTAAAAAATAATTTTGTAATAAAAAGCTTTATTGAAAATAGTTTGTGATAATCACTTTTATCAAACATTGCCATGTGCGAATTTATAAAATATATATATATGATTAAAGTTATTGGTGAATTTATGATAACACCAATAGGTCTGCTTTATAAATGTTGATGTCTTGTCCCTTGATAAAGTCAATAGACCTACTGCTTTTTATATTTTGGTGTTCTGACCCTTTGATAAAGCCACTAAGTCTGTCTTACTTAAAATGACAAGCTTTATAGTGATACATGACCCATTGTTTGTTGCACAGCTATTTTCCTCACATATTACATCACTCATGACATCTTCTATGACACCGTTGATATCATCACTGCAGCATCTGAAATTACATTATTGATGACAACACTGTGCATGATGGGGGAGGAGTTAGGGCATAAGGTATAGAAAATTGTGATAACTATAACTGTTGAATTTATGTGGTTTCGTTCGTTTATAAAGATACGTTTTAGGTGACATTTTCAGCTAACTAAAATGTCACTTTGACCTTTTTTTTCAATATATATATATATATATTCACTGAAAAAACCATAGGTTTCAGACGCGTTATAGTTAGAAATTAGCATTTAAAAAACCTTTGAAATTCACTGAAAAACCATAGGTTTTAGGGACAGTTATAGTTAGTTGGACATTTCACTCGTACAAAACCATAGAAATTCCCCCGTTATAGTTAGTTCAGCTAACTATAACTCGCGCCCCCCGCAATGCACTGCTGATGACGTCACATATTACATCACTCATGACATGGTCAGTGACATCACTGATGACATCACTGATGACATCTCAAATGACATCACTGATGACATCATCCATGTGATAATTTCATGCATCTTCTCACACCCTAATATAACTTTTGATACACCCACTCTAAATTACAGACTGCCATTCTCAAAACCATAGACACTCCAACACCAAAAACTACATACCCACTCACTGATTCTTAGGTCTACACACACATCCACTCACTCACCCGTACAGTCACTCATACTTAGTCACTCAGTACAGGACTATCATATGCACTCATACACCTATATAAACACTCACACACCGTCACTCATCCATAGAGGTACTCACACACCTAGTCAGTCATGCAAAAACTTAATCACACACCCATTTACTCACCTATACAGTTATACACACACCAGCTCACTTACTCATACAAATACTAGCACATTCTTACGCTCTTATACAATCACTGATACAAGTACACACTCATCCATACAGCCACTCTCACAATCACACACTCTCACTTATAGCCATTTATATACTCCAACACACATATATACTGCCTTTCACATATGTAGTTACTCACACATGTACCACTGAGATATACATTCAATCACTAACACACCCATACACACACTCACCCACCCATACAGTCCATCACAGATGCACTCTTGAAACCATGCACCCAGTGAATCACCAACTCACACTTCTATGCACAGAGTCTCACACACCCCACCCACACAAACACTCAGGCACCCATACAGATACTCAGACAATCAATCAATAACCCATGTAGACACTCATGTAGCTATTCAGAAAGCCATGCAGCCGCTTACAAACCAACAGACAGACGGATACAGACATTCACACAGTTTAGTCACTAACCCATGCATTCAATAAGATACATTTAATCACTCACTTGTAGAGTCAGTCACTCACGTACTAAATCATCCATTCAGACACTTATACACCCACTCATTCTTCAATACGCCTTTCCCTATATATATTAAACATATTTAAACTTTACAGAAACACACAGTCACTGGATGATGTCATCAGTGATGTCATCAGTGATGTCATTTGAGATGTCATCAGTGATGTCATCAGTGATGTCACTGACCATGTCACGAGTGATGTAATATGTGACGTCATCAGCAGTGCATTGCGGGGCGCGAGTTATAGTTAGCTGAACTAACTATAACGGGGAATTTCTATGGTTTTGTACGAGTGAAATGTCCAACTAACTATAACTGTCCCTAAAACCTATGGTTTTTTCAGTGAATATATATATATATATCCCCGGACTTCGCCACACAACATCCACTCCTGGACAGACGAAAGCAGACCCATTAAGGTGCAATGTGTATTTATTTTCCAAGAACGCCTGCACCACCGCCATTACGCGTTTCGGCATCACCGATGCCTTGATCACATGACGCGCTGATGTGGTACTTCCACCTATTTAAAGTGCCAGTGCTAAACAATTGTTCATAGACATAGACAAACAGATACAATGTAACCAAATCATTATATCATTTGAAACTTTTGTGTCATTGTATGATATTGAATCGAGGAAACTAATCCCAAACAAAAAACATTTCATATAAATATTCATAAATAAATAAATAAATGAATATATATTTTTGAAAGGCATAGCATAATAAAAAATACTTTAAAATATGCTAAAAGCGAGCTAAAAATAACATCATATATGACTTAAAAGAAAACAGTAATTCATTTTCTAAAATCATATTATAAATAGTTGCTTCAGCTCATGTGCCTCAAAAGGTGAGTATGGCCGGTTTAAATACCGCTCTAAATCCCACTATATAGAAATGTTATAGTATGTTAAAAACATGACAATGAAGAAATCAAAGAAAAGAGTCCTGCCCAAGTGGGCATTGTTCTTAACCTATGTCAAATTAAAACAATTGCATGTGCTTACTAAAGAGACCAATCTCCCACCAGTTCCATCACAGCCGTGATTTTGAAACCTGGTTAACACATAAAAAATTACCACTGTGTGAAAGCTAAAACAATAAAGCAATAAATGAGGCAGCATATAAAAACCAACAAGATGTTAAAAATACAGTAAATGCATAGAATCCATAATAGTTACAGGCACAAAAATCATGATAATTCATGATAATTACAAACAGGTAAAAAAATCCTCACTGGAATTCAAACCGTTTGGAGTTTTGCTGTCTAGCTCCAATATATAGCGTGTTTCCAGTTTCCTCAACATTGACTCACGGTTGCCTCCTCGTCTAAGAGGTAAGACTGTATCGATAACAAAATATCTCAGATCCTCCAAGTTGTTATTATGTGAGGCTTTAAAATGTCTTGCTACCGGATAGGCATCATTATTGTTAGTGATGGCCCTAATGTGCTGGAGTATTCGTTTATGGACCTGCAGATTGGTACTACCCACATACTGCAGGCCACACGAACACTCCAGCACATAAACTGCATATTCTGTTTTGCAGTTGAGTTTTTTGTTGATGGCTACGGGCTTCGGTTTGAATGGAGTTGTATAAGATGATCTACTTGTCCCATATTTACAAGCCTTGCATGTAGCGCATTTAATGAAACCGTTTCTAGCATTTAGCCATGTTGCAGTGGATTTAATCTCAGGACTACTTTTTACGAGAGAATTGCTCATGGAGCGAGCTTTTCTGAACGTGATTTTGGGGCTATTGGTGATTGTGCCCTCTAAAACCGAATCATTCTGAACTAAAGCCCAATTTTTGTTGACTATTTTCCGTAGAGCTTTGTGTTGGCGGTTATATGTCAAAATGAGACGCGCCGATTGCACGCTCTGCTCCTGACTGCTGCTGCGTGGAGTGGTTCTAGCTATTAATGTATCAACCCTCTCTTTTTTGTTTACCTTTTCTACAGCCCCTCTGATGACATCCCTGGAATACCCTCTGGCTAGGAATCTTTTTCTACTCTCCTCCTGTGCCTGAACATATTCCATTTCTGTACTGCAGATCCTACGTATTCGCAGCATCTCCCCATAGGGGATGCTGTGAATCAAGTGTTGGGGGTGATGACTAGACGCATGGAGAATAGTATTCCCCGCAGTTGGTTTCCGATGAAGCTTTGTTTCCAAATTGTTGTTAACCACAAACACTTCTACATCTAGAAAGATAACAGCCTCCTTATTCATTTGGGCAGAAAATTGTAAGTTCAGATTGTTCACATTGATCTGTTCTATGAATTGTTGGGCATCCCGTTCTGTGCCTCTCCAAATCATGAACAGATCATCTATGTACCTGTACCTGGAAAGGACATGTTTGGAAAAAGTTTCACTATGTGTCGCCATGAGCACCCGTTCCTCCCAAAACCCCAAATGCAGACAGGCATAACTTGGAGAGAAACAGGCCCCCATGGCGACACCTCTGATCTGCTGAAAAACCTGATTCTGGAAAAGAAAAAATTATTTTCCAGACATGATGCAATCATGGTAATCAGCATTTTGTTATGCATGTAAAGGTACATCGGTTTCAAGTTCAAATAGTACTCAACAGCTCTCACTCCGTCCTTATTATGGATGCTAGTGTAAAGTGACTTCACATCAAGTGAGATGAGTATACAGTCTGCATCCCATGTCACATCTCGTATCTTTCTCAGGAAATCACTAGTATCCTGGACGTATGACGGGAGTTTCCTCACATGCTCCTGCAAGAAATAATCCACGTATCTTGAAGTATTTTCCATGATGCTACCACATGCAGATATAATCGGCCTACCAGGGGGTTTACTCCTGTCTTTGTGGATTTTAGGAATGAAGTAAATTACAGGAATTACCGGATGCTCAGTCTTCAAAAAATTGAATTCCTCAATACTAAGTAATCCTGCGGTTTTCCATGCACGAAGTTTGATGTAAAAATCATTCCAAGCTTCTTTGACCGTTGCCATGGTGCTCAAATTCCTCCAATTCATCAGGCGGATGGAGTATTACGCTCATCCTCTACCTATTACCACTTTACAAAAGTGGTAATAGGTAGAGAGATATATTTATAATGTTCTATATATTTTTACAGCAGTTTAGGGAGGACTGAGCATTTAAAAATGTTTTCAAGTAGAGCAGTAATTTGTAGGCATTATTGTGATATTCTGTAGACTTTCCACTGAAGATTTTTATATGTTAAAATGGAAATTACACTGTGGTACCCTATAGTTGGAAAATATAGAGTGCTACAGGGTATTTTTGATTTATTTTACACATATATATATATATATTCACTGAAAAAACCATAGGTTTTAGGGACAGTTATAGTTAGTTGGACATTGCACTCGTACAAAACCCGTGAAATTCCCCCGTTATAGTTAGTTCAGCTAACTATAACTCGCGCCCCCGCAATGCACTGCTGATGACGTCACATATTACATCACTCATGACATGGTCAGTGACATCACTGATGACATCACTGATGACATCTCAAATGACATCACTGATGACATCACTGATGACATCACTGATGACATCATCCAGTGACTGTGTGTTTCTGTAAAGTTTAAATATTTTTAATATATATAGGAAAAGACGTATTGAAGAATGAGTGGGTGTGTAAGTGTCTGTATGGATGATTTAGTAGGTGCGTGACTGACTCTATAAGTGAGTGATTTAACGTATCTTACTGAATGCATGGGTTAGTGACTAAACTGGATGAATGTCTGTATCCGTCTGTCTGTTGCTGTGTAAGTGGCTGCATGTGTTTGTGAATAGCTACATGAGTGTTTATATGAGTTATTGAATGCTTGTCTGAGTATCTGTATGGGTGCCTGAGTGTTTGTGTGGGAGGGGTGTGTGCAACTCTGTGCATAGATGTGTGAGTGGGTGATTCACTGGGTGGATGGTTTCAAGAGTGCATCTGTGATAGACTGTATGGGTGGGTAAGTGTGTGTAAGAGTGTGTTAGTGAGTGAATGTATGTCCCAGTGGTACATGTGTGAGTAACTACATATGTGAAAGGCAGTATATATGTGTGTTGGAGTATATAAATAGCTATAAGCAAGAGTGAGTGATTGTGATAGTGGCTGTATGGATGAGTGTGTGCTTGTATCAGTGATTGTATAAGAGCGTAACAATGTGCTACTATTTGTATGAGTAAGTGAGCTGGTGTGTGTATAACTGTATAGGTGAGTAAATGGCAGTGTGTTTAATTATTTGCATGACTGACTAGGTGTGTGAGTATCTCTATGGATGAGTGGCGTTGTTTGAGTGTCTATATAGGAGTAAGAGTGCATATGATAGTCCTGTACTGAGTGACCGTAAGTATGAGTGACTGTACGGGTGAGTGAGTGGATGTGTGTGTGTAGACCTAAGAATCAGTGAGTGGGTATGTAGTTATTGGTGTTGGAGTGTCTATGGTTTTGCGAATGGCAGTCTGTAATTTAGAGTGGGTGTATCAAAGGTTATATTAGGGTGTGAGGAGGTGCATCAGATTATCACGTGGATGATGTCATCAGTGATGTCATTTGAGATGTCATCAGTGATGTCATCAGTGATGTCACTGACCATGTCATGAGTGATGTAATATGTGACGTCATCAGCAGTGCATTGAGGGCGCGAGTTATAGTTAGCTGAACTAACTATAACGGGGAATTTCACGGGTTTTGTACTGAGTGCAATGTCCAACTAACTATAACTGTCCCTAAAACCTATGGTTTTTTCAGTGAATTTCAAAGGTTTTTTAAATGCTAATTTGTAACTATAACGTGTCTGAAACCTATGGTTTTTTCAGTGAATTTCAAAGGTTTTTTAAATGCTAATTTGTAACTATAACGTGTCTGAAACCTATGGTTTTTTCAGTGAATTTCAAAGGTTTTTTAAATGCTAATTTCTAACTATAACGTGCCTGAAACCTACGGTTTTTTCAGTGAATTTCAAAGGTTTTGTAAATGACAATTTTTAAATGTATTAATTGTTATATTAATTTTTTTCATACTGATTTACTACATTTTTAGAAACAATTTTTTTTTACATATTTTATTTTTTAAATTACATTGTAATTACATTATACATTACATTACAAAAAATACTTTCTCAGAATGAATTACTTTAGTTTAAATACTTTGCAGATAGGCAATAGACTTTTAAGTACAGTAGTTACAGTTGTTGCAATGGGCAACACATTTTCAAACACAATGCAACATTCAGCTCAATGTGAATTTCTAGTTAAATGCAATTAGTTACTTTATGGATTACTTTTGTAACCACAGGACTGGATCCTAGATTCAGTCCTGGTACATCTCCTGTAAACAGTTGAGTAAAAGCGTTTTGGTTACAGTCGTGATTTTTAAGGAATATTATTGTATTTTAAAAGTTGACACTTAGAAACTTTTTCTCATAGAATCACCAATGTTATCCTATGGAAGCAAATTCACTTAGCAGGTAAAAACTGTTATCGTTACTTTTTCTTACTCAGTGTTGGATCCTGGATCCAGCACTGGTGCATCTCCTGTAAACAGTTGAAAGAATGCGTTTAAGTCATACAGGCGATTTTTAAGGAATATTTGTAGTTTGTGAAAATCAACACTTTGAAACTTTTTTGCTGAAAACCAGTCAATTTTAGCCTATGAAGGAAATTCAAGTTACCGGTAAGTACGGTTAAAATTACTTTTCAGGACCAGTACTGGGCTGAAAGATGCAGCACTGAGGTCTCTCCTGATAACAGGTGAGTAAATCGGAATTCGTATTTCGGCTGATTTTAGAGGAATATTTTAAAGTTCCAAAACTCCACACTTAGAAAAATTTCCAAGTGAAACCAGTCAATGTTAGCCTATGGAAGGAAATTCAAGTTATTGGTAAGTACGGTTAAAATTACTTTTCAGGACCAGTACTGGGCTGAAAGATACAGCACTGAGGTCTCTCCTTATAACAGGTGAGTAAATCGGAATTCGTATTTCGGCTGATTTTACAGGAATATTTGTATGTTTCAAAATCAACACTTAGAAACTTTTTCAGCAAAAAGCAGGCAATGATATCCTATGGAAGGAAATTCAAGTTACTGGTAAGTACGGTTAAAATTACTTTTGAGGATCAGTACTGGGCTGAAAGATGCAGCACTGAGGTCTCTCCTGATAACAGGTGAGTAAATCGGAATTCGTATTTCGGCTGATTTTAGAGGAATATTTTAAAGTTCCAAAACTCCACACTTAGAAGAATTTCCAAGTGAAACCAGTCAATGTTAGCCTATGAAGGAAATTCAAGTTACCGGTAAGTACGGTTAAAATTACTTTTCAGGATCAGTACTGGGCTGAAAGATGCAGCACTGAGGTCTCTCCTGATAACAGGTGAGTAAATCGGAATTCGTATTTCGGCTGATTTTAGAGGAATATTTTAAAGTTCCAAAACTCCACACTTAGAAGAATTTCCAAGTGAAACCAGTCAATGTTAGCCTATGAAGGAAATTCAAGTTACCGGTAAGTACGGTTAAAATTACTTTTCAGGACCAGTACTGGGCTGAAAGATGCAGCACTGAGGTCTCTCCTGATAACAGGTGAGTAAATCGGAATTCGTATTTCGGCTGATTTTAGAGGAATATTTTAAAGTTCCAAAACTCCACACTTAGAAGAATTTCCAAGTGAAACCAGTCAATGTTAGCCTATGGAAGGAAATTCAAGTTGCTGGTAAGTATGGTTAGAATTACTTTTCAGGACCAGTACTGGGCTGAAAGATACAGCACTGAGGTATCTCCTGATAACAGGTGAGTAAATCGGAATTCGTATTTCGGCTGATTTTAGAGGAATATTTGCACAATGGTGAAGGGAGGGCGGGGCCTGAGGTGACATCTGTGCAAACGCGCCCCGTTGCGCGTTTTAAGTTGGGGGATTAAGTCCCCTTGAATCCTGAGGGTCCCTAGGGGCCAACTAGCCCACCAGGAACCTCCAATATGCGCCAGGGGCTGCGTTGCAGAGACGTGTAGAGAGGCCACACCCCTTTTACACCTCTCTGCAACGCAGCTCTGTGGCGCTTTCTGGATGTACCTGTTGGGCTAGTTGGCCCTCAGGTACCCTCAGGATTGAAGGGGATTTAATTCCCCATCTTAAAACGCGCCACGGGGCCTGTTTGCACACATGTCACCTGAAGCCCCGCCCTCCCTTCACCACTGTGCAAACGCGCCCCGTGGCGCGTTTTAAGTTGGGGATTAAGTCCCTTGAATCCTGAGGGTCCCGGAGTCCAACTAGCCCACCATATACCTCCAAAAAGCGCCACAGAGCTGCGTTGCAGAGAGGTGTAAAAGGGGTGTGGCCTCTCTACACGTCTCTGCAACGCAGCCCCCTGGCGCATATTGGAGGTTCCTGGTGGGCTAGTTGGCCCTCAGGGACCCCCAGTATTCAAGGGGAATTTGTTCCCTCTCTGCAAACACGCCAGGGCGCGTTTGCAGAGTGGTGAAGGAAGGGCGGGGCCTGCGGCCCGATCGTTTAAAAAAAAAAAAAACATTTGTCTCCTGAAGGGGGCTGTGTGGCCCCCTTCCTTTTTCCTGTTTTTATGCCCTGGGGACCCCATCCCCCAGGGCCTTACCCCTTTTTTAAATTTTTAATAAAAAAAAACGGGAAGGGGGCCGCGTGGCCCCCTTCCCTGGGCCTGTATTGGCCCCGGGGACCCCATCCCCCGGGGCATGGCCTTTTTATTTTTATTCTTTGGAGGGGGGCTGCGTGGCCCCCCTCCTCTGGCCATTTAAGGCCCCGGGGACCCCATCCCCCGGGGCCGGCCTTTCCATTTTTTTTATATTTTTAGATTTTTCTTTTTTGGGGAGGGGGCTGCGTGGCCCCCCTCCTGGGCCACTACTTGCCCCGGGGACCCCATCCCCCGGGGCTGGCCCTCTCCGTTGGGGACTGTGGGGGTCCCCAATCCCCCACAGTCCCGCCGGCTCCCCACGTCCCTTGGGAGCCGGCATTGCTGTTCCACATGGGGAGCAGCTGACATGCTGCTCCCCATGTGGAAAAGCAATGTGCTTTGGATATTGGAAGAGAGAGCAGGTTTCCCTGCTCTCTCTTCCAATATCCAAGCAGTTTGCTATGGCAGGACGGGAGCCGCGAGGCTCCGGTCCTGCCATAGCTAACACAGTGTCCCGGGGGTAGGCACCCCGGGACACTGCAGGAGCCGGCCCTGGGGGTGGCGGTCCCCAGGGCGATCAAGGGCTCCAGGAGGGGGGCCGCGCGGCCCCTCCCTACATGAGCACAGCCCCGGGGAGGTGGTGGTCCCCGGGGCTTCGGAGGTCCAAAACGGACCCCCATTTTAATTTGTTAGTGCCCCGGGAGGTGGCGGTCCCGGGGCGTGTGGGGGCTGGAGCCCCCACACAGGTTGTTAAATTAATTAAAAAAAAGCCCTGGGGAGGTGGTGGTCCCCGGGGCTGCGGGAGGGCTCAGAGCCCTCCCGCACCATTTTTTAAAAAAGCCCCGGGGGTGGCGGTCCCCGGGGCTTGGGGGCCCTTTGAGGCCCCCCACACATTAAATTATCCCCCCACCATGCCCCCGGGACTTGGGCCACCCGGGGCCAATTAACATCGAAGCGCGGGAGACCGCGCTCGATTTTTTTCGGCAGGATTCGCGCACCCTGAGCGCATCCTGCCGATTTAAAAAAAAAAAATGCTTTTTGCCCAGGGGGTCCTTGTGGGACCCCCTGAGCAGGCCTAGGGGTTAGGGTGTTTCTACCCTGCCCCCTTTGTGCGTTTTGCGCACTTGTTTCTTTTTTTTTCTCGGCGGGATACGCGCACCCTAAGCGCATCCCGCCGATTTAAAAAAAAAAATCTTTTCTGCCCAGGCGGTCCTTGTGGGACCCCCTGAGCAGACCTAGGGGGTCAGGGTGTTTCTACCCTGCCCCCTTTTGCGCTTTGCGCACTTGTTTCTGTCCCTCGGTTCTACCGAGGGACAAAATGGCTGCCAACACTTCTTGATTTGGAGTGTTGACAGCCAATTAGCATGCAGCTCGTGATCGGGAGGGTACGCGGATCCGACGCGCCCATAGATATATATGTGATTTTAATTGTGAATTTCTCAGGAACTACTGAACGGATTTACACCATTTTAGCAACAGGCACCAGTCTGAACCAAGGGCTACCTCTTTGCCAAATTTGGGGTAATTCCGTTCAGCAGTTCGGGCTGTAGCTGCGACTAAAGGTTCCTATGGAAAAATGAATGGGGAAAACGCGTTTGGGACCCCCTTTTTCTCGGCCCCTGCTTGACGTATCACCCCGAGACTTTCAGGGTAGGAGCGGACCGGAGCGCCCCAACAAGTTGGAAGCTTTCGCGAAGATTCGTCAACCGGCGCCAACGTTATTGCAAATAGAATGTCGCGGATTTCCTATGGATAGTAGGTTGTAACTATAACTATCTACTGGCGACCGCCAGTAGATAATATATATATATATATATATATGAATGAACAGATACAGTCCTGGCTCACCACATCCACCGACACAGAGAAAGCAGGTACGGACCACAACATGTAGAATTTCAAAGCTGCAGTGCTTTATTGCAGAAAAAAGAAATCAAAAGCATCCATTGGATATCCGGCTAGTGCCCAGCATGACGCGTTTCGACCGCGTTTCCACGGTCTTGATCACATGACGCGCTGGTCAAATCAGAGTCATTAAATAGTGCCTAAAACCACATCCTTGGTTGATGGAACTCAACCGCACCCCTGAGCAATGAAACTGGACGAAATACTTGACACCTGTATGAAACACTCACTTGAATACAATAAATACAATAATTTACATATCGAAACAAGTATGAATTCATGAGTGTAATAAAGATGTAAAACTGTAAAAACAGGATAAAAGGCAATAGTAGATACATGATGTAATACAATACAACCATAATGGTGAAATGTGCCAAATCCTGCAATTGATAAACAGTAATACAAAAAGATTATATTAAAATTATAACACCTCGAAAACTGTCAAGTACTCATGTACCAATATTACACGCTCCCAAAACAAAGTGCTAATAATAAAGTGCAAGTGCAAAAATTGTGCAAATGGCAAGAATGTGCAAAATCTAAACTATAAACAACATTAAACAGTCGCAAAGCCTAGGATGAGCCCAAAAACTACAAAAAATAAAGTGCGAGTGCACTGTAAACATTAGACTGAATGCATGGGAAATTCTTTTACATAGATACAGCATAGGCTAAAACACGAACAGTGCATACAAGAGATGAAAATAGCTAAAATCCCACTGAACAAAGTACAATACCGCTATTCACAGGACTAGAGAAAGTTGTGTAGATCTTCCCCCGTGTTCAATCCATTAGGCATCCTGGTATCTAACTGCAGGATGAATTGGGACTCTAGCTGGCGTAGTTGTTTCTCCCTGTTTCCACCTCGAATGGTTTTGGCAACTGACCCTATAACAAAGTATTTTAGAGCATTCAAATTGTTATTATGGACAAGTTTCAAAGGCCGGGCAACTGGGTAGTTCGGGTCTGAGTTCACCACTGCACGTAAATGTTGGAGTAGCCTGTTATACACTTGGAGCCTAGTGCTACCAACATACTTAAGTTTACAGGTACACTCCAATATATAGACTGCATAGTCTGTCCGACAGGTGCAATGACCCTGGATTTTGGTGGGTTTAGAGTCAAACGCAGTGGTGTATTCGGAAGTGTTGACCCCGAATTTGCTCGCTCGGAAGGAACTACACTTAAAGAAACCTGTCCTAGATGATAACCAGGTAGTGGAGCAGCTAACTTCAGGACTGCTTCTAACTAGCACGTCCCTCATAGAGGGAGAGCGCCTGAATGTCAAAGAAGGAAGCTTTGGCAAGTTCTGAGACAGAGTCATGTCTGTCAGAACTATAGGCCAATTGGAATAAATGATCTTCCTGATCTGTCTTTCTTGGCGACTGTACGTGGTTATCAATCTGACCTCATCAGGTGCACAAGTTTCATTGGTGTGGAGATGATATCAACAGCATTACCCTGGAGACATGCTTCCCTAGTGTGACTGTTAGCTTTGTTCAAGGCTATTTTCAAATCCTTGCTATTATAACCTCGTGCAGTGAAACGCTGGAAGGCTTCATTCTGACCTGATATAAGGTCTCTCTCAGAACTGCAAATCCTGCGGATTCTCAAAAACTCCCCGTAGGGAATACTTCGAATTAGATTATTAGGGTGGGAGCTTCTGGCATGCAGAATAGAGTTGCCAGGGGTACTCTTTCTGTGGAGCTTGGTCTGAACTGTGTTGCCCTCAATATACAGTTCAACATCAAGAAATTGCACACATTCACTACTGATGTGAAGTTGAGTGTGTTAATATTGATAGCATTGACAAACGATTTAGCAGATTCCACAGATCCTCTCCACACCACACACACGTCATCTATGAATCTCCACCAGTGCAGAAAATGGACATCATACATGACTTTATGATGGTTTCTGAGGACATGCTCCTCCCACCAGCCAACGTAGAGACACGCATAGCTGGGGGAGAAGCATGCCCCCATCGCCACCCCTCGGAGCTGTTGATAAACCTCCTTGTTAAACAAGAAATAATTATTCATCAAACAAATCTCAATCATTTTCAAAATCATTAAATTGTGTTCGTACAAATGAATACTGCGCTTACTCCAAAAATGCCTAACCTCCTCAATACCATCAGTGTGGTGGATGCTCGTATATAACGAGGTGATATCCACAACAATTAACAGACAATCACTTTCCCACTTGACGGTTTGGAGTTTAGATAAAAAATGCCCCGTGTCTCTGATGAAAGATGGGAGACTTAATACATAGTCATGCAGGAAATAGTCGACATATTTTGACATAGGCTCTAAGAGGCTTCTCTGAGCAGATATTATAGGTCTCCCAGGAACCGGTATTACATATTTGTGAACTTTAGGAATAAAATACAGCACAGGAGTTATGGCGTGGTCATTATTTAAAAAGCAGAATTCATTTTTACTTAAAAGACCATACGCTTCCACTGGGCTAGATCCTTGAACACCATGGGGTCGATTCCGATTCGGGCCGGAAAAAGCACCGACCGACTCGGATCCGGAAAAAATACCGACCGACACGTACCCGTGGCGCACGACACGCCAAGTACGATGCAAGGCGCGAAAAATCCGACCGACACGTACCGAAACAAAGTCGACCGACCGAGCCGCACGGAAAGCAGCAATCCGGCCGGAAAAACACGCGAATCCAACCGACCGACACGCACCCGGAACAAATCCGACCGAAACGTACACGCGAACTCCAAACCGCAAAGTACGATGCAAGGCGCGAAAACCACGACCGAGTCGGACGGAGGACAAGCCGTACGACCGACACGCATACAAAACCGAGCCGAAGCAACACAATACACTGCGACCGACAAGTATGCAGCATAGAAAACTGCACAAACACAGCGTGAACGAAACGGAGAACACCGTACGAGACCAATGCAGGGTCCGACTCGGTCACAAGAACGTTTCCAACATACACAAACAGCACAAAGGAAAAATCACCCCAAAAAAGGCCAAACAAGCAATTACCAAGCCAATAAATACTGGGGGGTGGGGACAGAGAACAAAGACACACCCACAACTCCACCTATATAAAGGACACAAATCACTACCATGAGCCTTTGCAAATGCCATTCCACTGCCAGCACCCAAGAGAAAGCAACCACACACCCACAGCTCATCCCTCACACAAGCCACACACCATCAGCACACCAACAAATACCTACCTCACATACACCCAGCAAAACACACACTCACACACCCTCACCTGCACACCAACACACACATCACCCACCATCACCACCCATCACCATGCCCCCCAAGAAGAATCCCAAGTTCCTAGATAGTGAATTGGAAGTCATGGTAGACGAGATCCTCAGGGTGGAGCCACAGCTGTTTGGCACACTGGTCCAACAGACCCCCATGTCGCAGAAAACCAAGATGTGGAGAGGATCATCAACAGGGTGAATGCCCAATCACCATGTCGGCGCACAAAGACCGACATCCAGAACAGGTGGTATGACGTGCGCAGGAGGGTACGGAAAATGCTGACGAAAGACTACATCAACAGCCAACACACCGGCAGTGGCCCTCCTGCCAAGCCAATATACCTCAGGCCCTGGGAGGAGAAGGTGCGGGCCATCCTTCCGCCAGTGAGCGTATATGGACTAGAGGACATCCCAGAGCCTGGTGAGTACACAACAAATGTACACAATATACTGCCACAAAACACACACACATCACTGTCAAGGGAGAGTCAAACCATGCACTCATAGCAATTACACAGCAACCAGAACAGAATCATCCCAAAATGTGTATGTCAGTCAGATAAACACAACACATGCCATCAAAAAAGTCACATCCAACTGTGCCAACACATGTACAAACACAACCACAACTACAGCTAGGCAGTGGCACAAATAGAACTAACAAACACATCCACACATGTAGCCACCACAACAACACCAACACACAGTGAAGACCACTCAAAGGAAGGAATTCTGTGTATGCTGGCCAAGTCAGTGTAGCCAATAGCATCATGGGAGTCGCAGTCACACATATTGCCCCCCACAACTGTCCCATCAACACCACCATGAACCATGCGCACATCACAGGGAGTGGAGAAGGACTCACAAGATGGCTGACACTGGCTACTGCTGTGGGGAGCACAAGGCCCTGCTGGCAACTGTGCACCAACAAACAGCAGGACACCACTGACTGACATCCTGAGAGACAACTTACACTCCCTGCAATGCAAGCACGTTCCATGGTGGGATAACTGGCTGGCTGGCTGGGTGGGAAGGAGGACTTGCAGCACTAACCATAGTCACAAGCACCTCCCCTCACACACACCCCAACACAAACTCCACAGTACCCACCTGGTAGAATGCAATGCCCTCCATCCTAACACAAGATCCCACAAAGAACCACCACCCTGGGTTATGTTGTGTGAAGCACAGGGCCACTCTTGGGACTCTTAGCCAAACAACTGCCAGGACAACACTCCCAGCCATCCTGTCAGCACAGCCACCCCACCCCACAGGGAAGCAGAATCAAAAGGAAGGAAGCATGGGCATGCTGGGAAGGGGGTGGAGGCAATAGCATGATGGGAGTCGTAGTCACTGATATTGGTCACCCCCACAACTGTCCCATCAACACCACCCTGAACCATGCTCACATCACAGGAAGTGGAGAAGGACTCACAAGATGGCTGACACTGGCTACTGCTGTGGGGAGCACAAGGCCCTGCTGGCAACTGTGCACCAACAAACAGCAGGACACCACTGACTGACATCCTGAGAGACAACTTACACTCCCTGCAATGCAAGCATGTTCCATGGTGGGATATCTGGCTGGCTGGGTGGGAAGGGGGACTTGCAGCACTGACTATAGTCACAAGCACCTCCCCTCACACCCCCCAACACAAACTCCACAGTACCCACCTGGTAGAATGCAATGCCCTCCATCCTAACACAAGATCCCACAAAGAACCACCACCCTGGGTTATGTTGTGTGAAGCACAGGGACACTCTTGGGACTCTTAGCCAAACAACTGCCAGGACAACACTCCCAGCCATCCTGTCAGCACAGCCAGCCCACCCCACAGGAAGCAGAGTCAAAAGGAAGGAAGCATGGGCATGCTGGGAAGGGGGTAGGAGGCAATAGCATGATGGGAGTCGTAGTCACAGCTCTACATCCCCCACCACATGGCCCAGCAAGCTCACACTCACGCATGCACATCCCACAGAGAGTGGAAAGGCCCATCAAAGATGTCTGACACTGTTGCTGTGTCGTGGGAGCACAAGGGCATGCTGGGTACTGCACACCAACCAACAGCAGGACACCACTGTCAGCCATCTTGCCATTGCTCTCACACCCACACACACTGAACTCCACACAAAAGCAAGTAAGTATGGGAATACTGGGAAGTGGGGTGGAGGCAATGGCATGATGGGAGTCGTAGTCACAGACATAGCTCACCCCCACAACTGTCCCATCAACACCACCCTGAACCATGCTCACATCACAGGGAGTGGAGAAGGACTCACAAGATGGCTGACACTGGCTACTGCTGTGGGGAGCACAAGGCCCTGCTGGCAACCTTGCACCAACAAACAGCAGGACACCACTGACTGACATCCTGAGAGACAACTTACACTCCCTGCAACGCAAGCACGTTCCATGGTGGGATAACTGACTGGCTGGGTGGGTGGGAAGGAGGTCCGGCTGTCAACCAAACACAACCAATGCAGACCATGTTCACACCCCAGAAAATACATAGAAATGCCCAAATAATGCAGGACAATGTGCCACACCAATATCAACCCCTGACTGTGACGACTCAGGACAATGCAATGTACAGGCCCGCACCCAGAGGCACAGTCACAACTGTCATGTGTGTCAACCATCGATGCCTGCAGAAACATGACATACATTGTTTGTGTCTCCCAAAAACAGGTGATGATGGGGACACAGCAGCAGACGCTGAGGAGTCCCAGTCGCAGGCTCAAGAGGATGCCGAGCTCACTGGCGTCGTACAGCCTCTGTCCTCCTCGGACGATGAAGAACAACCTGGCACATCCGGTGCAAGTCAACATGCAGCACCAGCAGGACCACCAGCTGCAGCACCAGCAGGACCACCAGCTGCACCCCCTGCACCCACCCCTACAACGACTGTCACCACGAATACCATCCCTGCCGACATGGACAGAATAAGGAGCAACACCAGCACAGTGACCCTGGACCAACCTGGGGCCATGGACACCACCACCACCACCAACCCCCAAGGTGGACCAGGGTTATCTGTGCGTGCCACTGCACACACTGCACATGTCAGCAGGGGTGGTGGGAGGGGTGGGAGACAGAGGTCGCTGCTTGCAGACGTTGCTGGTGTGCATGATGACCCACAACTGGTACGCATAGCTGATGCGTACCAGTCCAGCACCGGAGAGCTCAGCCAGGTAGTGGGGCTCCTCAGAGACATTAAACAGCAGCAGGCTGCCCATCATGCCCGCTTGGACTCCCACATGTCCCACGTGGAGTCACACATGTCCCGTGTGGACTCACACATGTCCCGCGTGGAGTCCAAGTGGGATGCACTGCATGAGATGACGGTGGTGCACAGGGACATTTTACAATGCCTCCGCCAGATGAACAGCAACCAGTCCACACCTCCCTGTGTGCCAACAACATCTGGTGCCGAACAAACTGCAACTGCCACAGGGAGGGAGGAGGACTCTGGCGGAGAGTCCCCTGCACCGCAGCAGCCTGCACTTGAGCCCCCCCAAGAAGAGGGGTCGTCCGAGGAGGGAAAAGTGAGAGGCCGATGGCCAAGCGCAACTCCCAGGAAGCCTGAACCTGTTCTGGATGTTCGCCTTTGTGCACAGACTGTTCACCCTGTTGACGGCAACACTACTCCCACACATTGTATGGGGAATACAAGTTGGACCAATGTGTCAGACAACTGTGGCCCCGATACTGGGGATCCTGTCTACCCGGACTTTCAATTCACCTAGGAACTTGGGATTGCAAGATTCATGTACAGCACAACCCATCCTATGCACTATTAACACAAATGTATCACAATAAACACACTAATACACCATACTTGCCTCTGTCGTGATTCCAACGTGGGTGCTGTTATGGGGATGATGAACTGCAAAATTACACTGTGTATGCGAACTGCAACAGCAAGGACAACACAGGCATGTGAGTACAGGCAACGTGACACACATGAGGGAGACACACCACCAGGGCTACACGACACATACACACCTAGGCCATCTGACTCATTGCCTACACTGATGTTGCCAGGGAAGACGGTGCAATGCACAGACACCACACCCATTCCCAGTTGTAGTCAAGTAGCCCACAGGTGCAGTAAGCAAATGGCAGTCAAATGTGTGACCACAGACAACGCACATCACAAAGTGAAGCACAGGTTTATTACACAGTTGCAACATGCCGTAACCACTACAGATGCAAGGTAACCCCACCTGGCAGCGGGCACACAGTCAACAACTGTAGACGGAAGGAAGTCCATGGGTGTGGCGCACATCACCTGTAGGGACACAACAGCTACCAGCCTGGATGTGCAATCACGTCGTCGGTGGACACAGTTGACCAAACGAATCTGAAAGTACCCTGTGAAGGACAGAAATGACACACAGTCAAAAGCAATGGAGTACAGGACAGAACAGCAAAACACATGCACAATACATGTTACAAGATACCCACCCAGAACCAAGTTAGCATGTCAACACTGTTGGGGAGTACAGCCCACCTGTCACCACAGATCGCAACACACATCCAGTCAAGTGGCCCATGGACACACTCCAACAGCACCAGAGCACCACCCACACATCATGCCAACTCAAATCATTGACATGACACCTCAGGATACTCACATTCAGCTAAAGAAGTTGGTGATGAGCTGTGTGCGGACATCACCATCACCATCATCATCATCATCGTCACTGGCACCGTGGTCCAGGCCAGGATCCTCCACAGGTGGCGGATGTTGGTCATTGTCATCCTGGATGAGAGGCAACTCCTTCCGCACTGCCAGGTTGTGGAGCATGCAGCAGACGATGATAATCTTGCACACTTTCGCAGGGGCATATGGGAGGGACCCTCCGGTCTTGTCCAGGCAGCGGAAGCGGCTCTTCAGGAGACCAAAGGTCCGCTCAATCACTCTCCTGGTCCGACCATGTGCCTCATTGTAGCGCATCTGGGCAGGTGTCACAGGGTTCCTGAGGGTGTCAGCAACCACGGCATGTTGGGGTATCCCGAGTCACCTACGGACAGACAAGTGCACATTAGCTGACTTGGAAAAGTGGGCGGAATACTACAGATCAGATCACACACAATGGCACAAAGTCAGTACACACCGACAAGCCAGGCACGCTGGTTCTGCATCTGTGCCATCATCCTGGGGATGCGACTACTCCTCATCACAAAGGCATCGTGTGCTGAACCAGGGAAACGGGCACACACGTGTGTGATGGTCATGTCTGCAAGACACACCACCAGTGCATTGACCGAGTGGTAGTGCTTGCGGTTCCTGTAGGCCTGCTCCTGGGCCTGTGGTGGTACCAAAGCCACATGTGTCCCATCAATGGAGCCAATTACATGCGGCATCCTCCCCAGGGCATAAAAGTCACTCTTCACGTCAGTGAGTCGTCGCAGTCTAGGGAAATAGATGTACCGGTTCAGGAAGAGCAACATTGCCGCCAAAACATCGCGGAGCACACGGCTGAACATGGTCTGTGACATCCCACCAGCAGTCGCCACAGTATGTTGGAAGGTACCAGTGGCAAAGAAGTGTAGGGCTGCCATCACCTTCACCTTGGGGGTCAGCGCTGTAGGATACGGCCGGCCAGGCTGCAAATGTGGGGACAACTGCACTGCCAAATCCTCAATCAGCTGCCTGGTGAAGCGGTACCGTCGGATGCTGTCCCGTTCCACCATCGTTGCCAGGTCTGGGAATGGCCGATGGACAGCAGGAGCCCTGCAGTGCAGAGGAGAAGTAAGCAAGATTGTCAGTCACCCCACATATGCGGCATTGAACACACTCAAGATCCCAACATACATCATTATGAGGCACAACTACATGAAGTGTGCAGTACCGGAAAGACATGTATGGTACATACATGGCCAACATCTGTCAACACGGTCCAACAGGTGGCATCAATTAGTCCCAGGTTGGCCCATTGGATATCATGAGGCCGTGTCACAGTTCCCATCTCCTGCTGCCGTGTCACAATAACCCCCACAGTGACATGTGAGGACAGATGTGCCCCAGGCACCACAGCTCAACGACAGGTACATTCCCAGGGACCCTGTAATGCCACATGGACACTGGCATTACATGGAGTATCATGTATACACCACAGCAAAACAACCATGACCCCCACAGGTAGTGGCCCCACTTGCCACGGCAGGACAGACATGGACGTCTGTGACACACACGCACAACATCAGAGTCCATGCACACACAACGTGGATGTGGAGACTGTCTCCCATTGTGCACATGAAATCAGAGACATTGTAAACACCACATGCACAAAGACTGTGGAGGACCATCACTATTGTGCCACTGGGACACCCTGGCTCAAACATACCGTCCCACATGGGACTCACGGGGTATGTGACATGACATACACATACACCACTGTGAAATGTGACCATGGCACATGCACAGATATGAACAGTTGCACATCACAGTGGTCACGTACACGTAACACCCAGGATCCTGTCCCCATGAACACGTGCACAGCCTGGGGGTGGCTGCCCACAGGTGACACCCACAGGACAACATGTACACCAACATACACACAATAGGAAATGCAGCCTTACATGCCTTATGATAAAGTTTGGACAGGCTGTCGTGATGTAGGTGTGCCCCTCACTCCCTGGGAGCTATCTGTGGCTGGCATATGTCCATCTGAGACAGGCATGCTGACATATGCCAGTCACATGTACAGTGATGCGTTGAACAGCAATGGACCGGTCGGTGCCCCCGGCCGGCCCATTGCATTCAATGTGTGCGGGTACGCGTTGTACCCCTGTACGCGTTGAACTGCAATGGACCGATCGGTGCCTCCGGCCGGCCCATTGCTTTCAATGTGTGCGGGTACGCATTGTACCCCTGTGCGCGTTGAACTGCAATGGACCGATCGGTGCCTCCGGCCGGCCCATTGCTTTCAATGTGTGCGGGTACGCGTTGTACCCCTGTGCGCGTTGAACTGCAATGGACCGATCGGTGCCTCCGGCCGGCCCATTGCTTTCAATGTGTGCGGGTACGCGTTGTACCCCTGTGCGCGTTGAACTGCAATGGACCGATCGGTGCCTCCGGCCGGCCCATTGCTTTCAATGTGTGCGGGTACGCGTTGTACCCCTGTGCGCGTTGAACTGCAATGGACCGATCGGTGCCTCCGGCCGGCCCATTGCTTTCAATGTGTGCGGGTACGCGTTGTACCCCTGTGCGCGTTGAACTGCAATGGACCGATCGGTGCCTACGGCCGGCCCATTGCTTTCAATGTGTGCGGGTACGCGTTGTACCCCTGTGCGTGTTGAACTGCAATGGACCGATCGGTGCCTCCGGCCGGCCCATTGCATTCAATGTGTGCGGGTACGCGTTGTACCCCTGTGCGCGTTGTACCGCAATGGACCGATCGGTGCGCACCCATTGACAATGGGCTTGCCTGGCAACGGACGCGTTTTCGAATTTCGAACGAGTCGGTTGCTGGAAAATCAGTTGGTCACCCACAACAATGTTGCAAAATCATGTATGTCATGAAGTTGAAGATTTGAAGGATGCTGTGGGTGTGTTTTGGTGCTGCTATTCCATGGATTGGCCAGATTCAGAAGATGCAAACGACTTGGACCTATCACTTTGGACACAAGGGACAGTATCTGCCTCTCCAGCACATATATATTGCTGGCTGTTCCCCTGAGAGCCCACTTGCCTGCTCTACATGCTCCAAGACGACATCTGCCACTGCACTGCTGCTGTCTCTGCCCCTCTGGACCCTGCAATGGCATGTACTGTGGAGAGAGCCCCAGCCTTCAGCCTTGAAGAGAACCAGGCCCTGCTGGACAGCCTACTTCCACAGTACAGCAAGCTGTATGGGACACCAGGGGAGCAGGTGAGTGTTCTGTGCACTGCCTTTCTGAATGTGCATTTTGTCTGACTAGCAAGGCTGAGAGTCTGCACGCCACTGGCTAGCAGGCTCACTGAGTAGTTGTCACCCCCCATAGTGTGTAGTGACTTGCACTGGACAGGTATGGTGCAGTGACAGTGCATTTGAACATGGTTTTACTTCCCATGCAATGATACCATGTAGTGACGTCTGGCAAACTGTCCATGGTCAGCTTTGCACTGCCTGTGTACATCATGTGCCCCTGTGATTGAGACATGTATATACAACTGTGTCATGCACGGATATGTTGCATGTGTGGTAATGGCCTTTTCACTTTGTCATCCTGACAGGTTAATGCCCATCGGAAGCAGGAAATCTGGAAGGACATCGTCCGGGCTGTCCGGTCCGTGGGGGTCTACAAGCGCCAGATCCGCAACTGCCAGAAGAGGTGGCAGGACCTTCGGGGCTGGACCCGGAGGATTGCACGGGTCCAGCTGAAGCTGTCGCCTCCTCGCAGGAGGGGCGGAACACGGACCCTGACCCCCACATGCTCCAGATCCTGGCGGTGGTCTTTCCAGACCTGGATGGGCAGCTGAAGGCCAGACAGCAGCAAGGAGGGGGTGAGTCAAAGACTGCACTGTGAACTCTGTATTACATGCTTTGTGCCCTCCTCTGGCCTGGTTCAACTGCCACAGTGCAGCAGTCATGTTGTCCAGGAGCCATGTCCCTCTATTGTGCACTGCCCACTGCTCATCTGATACCCAGGTGTGGCCCTTACAGTCAGGGAATTGTGTCACTTGGGACTGTGTCCTTGCAGTTTGCTTCACTAAAGGTGGGGGACAGCATCTGTTTCCCTAACTCTGTTGTGGGCATCATGGGTGGGTCCATTGTTCACACAACGCCTGGGTTTGGACATGTGATCTGCGTGTTGCTTTGATATGCGGTCCACTTGCTGAGCTGAGCCACCACATGTGCCTGGGGTATGTGGCACACGCCCATGCAGCGGGTGGGAACAATGTTTGTGCCCCAGGAGTGTGCAGATTACGTGTGTCACACATACATAGCCAGCTATCCACAGTCCAGGGCACATCCCTCATTCATGTGGAGCAGGACAGTCATGCCTACTCCAGGCCATGCAATGCACTCTGTACTCCCACTCCCGTGTATCAGCTGACACATTGTGCACAGTGATTTGACCCCTCCGGTGTCTGCCTCTGTGTCAGTGTGCTGTGGATTAGTTGCCAGGACTGCTGGGGTGTTTCTTGGTAGGGGCTCAGCATGCCCCTGGAGATGTGACCATAGGAGACGATACTTGTGTGTCACATAGGTGTTTGATCAGCTGCCCGTGCAGACTGGGGTATGCGAATGTGATGTTCAGGCAGCTGTTCCCCATTCACAGCAAATTGTGAGGGGCTCAGGTTCAGAGGGTAGTGTCACAGGTCTCCCATATGTCCAATAGGTGTGACCTGGACAGATGAGGGTTGAGATGATGTGTTGTGTGGGGGATGTACATGTGCACTTGTGCAGCTCCAGGACTTGCATTCCCCATGACCTACTATTGTGACACAGTGCATAGTGTTGTTGTCTGGCTGCCAAGTCATACATCACTGAGACAGTGATCTATGACTTAACAGTCATGCCTCTGCCATGGCATGTGTCAACTTATTTATGGTCCTGCAGGGGAGTGACATGTGCTACATGCACACCATAGTGGCGCTGGCTATCAGGACATGGGTGCATCATGGTGTCTGTCGCTGGTATGCATCACATGCATTTCCTATTTGACTCTGGGCTAACCCTGGGCATAATACTTTGCTACGCTCACGAAGCATGCAAAGTTTGTGCTACTACGCACTACGCAAATTGCACGTAGCAGAGTGAATAACTGTACTAATAAACGTAGCGTAGCAGGAGTATAATAAACTCCTTCAAATGCTTTGATAAAGCAATTTTTTATGCTAAAAAGCATATAACCAATTCACAAAAATGAATGTTGACAATAAAATATCAAGCAATGAGAGAGGTGATGATTTTGGAGTCCCCCTAACCTAGGGGAGGACCAAGCAGATGCCTTGAACACAAAAAGCATATCATGTGAACGATTCAATGGTGGTCCCTTCCTCCTAGGACCACCCCAAGCACAGTTATGGGCAAAAATACAATCCCAACCAAAGGCCCTGCAAAGCATTATGGGACGAGATTAGCAGTGGGCAGTGAATATTATAGTGTCCAATATCAAAATAATTCTACAAAGAGCTGCAGTTCAACTAGTCGTCACTGGGTGTCGTCCCTCAAGAGTGAAATGCAAAAGTATTGAAAACCTTTCATGAAGCTTTTGCATTTGACTCGTGAGGGACGACACCCAGTGACGACTAGTTGAACTGCAGCTCTTTGTAGAATTATTTTGATATTGGACACTATAATATTCACTGCCCACTGCTAATCTCGTCCCATAATGCTTTGCAGGGCCTTTGGTTGGGATTGTATTTTTGCCCATAACTGTGCTTGGGGTGGTCCTAAGAGGATGGGACCACCACCTAATCATTCAATAAGATGTGCTTTTTGTTTTCAAGACATCTGCTTGGTTCTCTCCCTAAGTTAGCGAGGATACCAAAATCATCACCTCTCTCACTGCTTTTTGTTTTCACTTTAGTGAAATGACTATATGCAATTTTAGCATATAAAGACAGAGATATTTATTTTATCTTAACTTGCACTGTACAAGTTTGCTTTTGGTAATTATTGTACAGTGCAGTGAGTCAAGCACACAGCTAGCACTACGCCCAGGCTTAATAATAATAACAAACTCCTTCAAATGCTTTGATAAAGCAATTTTTTATGCTAAAAAGCATATAACCAATTCACAAAAATGAATTTTGACATATCAAGCAATGAGAGAGGTGATGATTTTGGAGTCCCCCTAACCTAGGGGGAGGACCAAGCAGATGCCTTGAACACAAAAAGCATATCATGTGAACGATTCAATGGTGGTCCCTTCCTCCTAGGACCACCCCAAGCACAGTTATGGGCAAAAATACAATCCCAACCAAAGGCCCTGCAAAGCATTATGGGACGAGATTAGCAGTGGGCAGTGAATATTATAGTGTCCAATATCAAAATAATTCTACAAAGAGTTGCAGTTCAACTAGTCGTCACTGGGTGTCGTCCCTCACGAGTCAAATGCAAAAGCTTCATGAAAGGTTTTCAATACTTTTGCATTTCACTCTTGAGGGACGACACCCAGTGACGACTAGTTGAACTGCAGCTCTTTGTAGAATTATTTTGATATTGGACACTATAATATTCACTGCCCACTGCTAATCTCGTCCCATAATGCTTTGCAGGGCCTTTGGTTGGGATTGTATTTTTGCCCATAACTGTGCTTGGGGTGGTCCTAGGAGGAATCGTTCAATAAGATGTGCTTTTTGTTTTCAAGACATCTGCTTGGTTGTTGGTTCTCTCCCTAAGTTAGTGAGGATACCAAAATCATCACCTCTCTCACTGCTTGTTAACTTTTTGTTTTCACTTTAGTGAAATGACTATATGCATTTTAGCATATAAAGACAGAGATATTTATTTTATCTTAACTTGCACTGTACAAGTTTGCTTTTGGTAATTATTGTACAGTGCAGTCAAGCACACAGCTACGCACTACGTAGCTACGTGTAGTTGAAGCTGTACTTCACGTAGCTACGTGAAGTGCTACTACGCAAACTACGCCCGGGCTTACTCTGGGCATCCCTTTCATCCGGAAACCTGTACTCACTCAGTGGCAAGAGCTGTGATGTGTCCACACCGTGTCCTCTGCACTGTCCAACTACTGTGTACTTGGTGCATGTGTCCACACTGGGGTGTTGCAATCCAACAGACACCAGACAGATGGGTGCAAGGCCATGTGGGATGTGAGTGCCATGCTTGGCATCAGACTGACAATTGGCTTCTCCTGTTCAGTTAGGGCACTTTTAGCAATGTACAACTAATGATGCCAGGGCTTGCTCTGTGATGTGCTGTGCTCACAGTGGTGTGTGCATTTGGTGCAGGTGACTGACGTCTGTCTGTTTCCCCATTGTTTGCAGATACATCCACGGCCACGGAAGGGGACAGCTCCACGGACCAGGAGGAGCCAGAGAGCCAGACTGGGTCAGCAGCCGAGGAGTGGTCGGAGGGACCCAGTGGCACGGAGGGCGAGGGGAGCCACACCGAGGAATCCTCAGCACCATCCACCTCAGCTGAGGACCAGAGCAACTCGGAGGATGACTCCCTTGTGGAGGCGGGTGTCAGCAGCCACCACACCCCAGCTAGTGTTGCTGTCCCCGCCACCACCAGCACCACCACCGCCCTCCCATCAGCTCCCATTCCCAAGGTCCGTGGAGGCTCCCATGTTCGGGAGCGTGTCTCCTTTGGCCCAGGCACCGCACCCCCTGCCCCTGTGTCCCCTGCTGCCCTGAGTGAGGAGTCTGTGTACCTCCTTCGCCAGCTCCATGTAGGGCAGACAGCCATGCTGAGTGTCCTCCATGCGCACACCGCACTGTTGACTCAGCTGGTGTCGTTCATGGAGGGCATCTCATCGGGCATGTCTGACCTACAGAGGGGCAACAGGTCCATGGACTCCTCCCTGACGGCAGCAGTGTCCCTCCTCAGACAGTCCCTCACCCCTCCTGCCTCTGCTCCATCCACACTCCCCAGCACCTTGCCCGTCCCAAGCACACACACACCGGCACAGGCACACACCAGCACACACACATCCAGCACACAGACACACACGCCACAAACTAAATGCACACGCACGCACAGTCAGGGGACTGAAACCAGACTCACAGGGGATGGGGCCCTGGTACACACACACGCATCCACGGGCACTGCACAGTCCTCAGTTGCCTCTCCCTCCAAAGCACCCTCCCTTGCCTCACCTGCAACCCCAAAGACCCAGCGCCTCTTCCTCAGTGACCTCGGCCTCTTCCCCTCCGATCCAGCTGCCCCAGCATCCAGGGGGAAGAGGAAGCCCCCACATGGAGCAGAGTGCCCCTCGCCCCCGGACACCCTCCCCCAGGTGCAGACAGACTGAGGCCCCCACCCGCAAGTCCCCCGGAGTGGTAAGAGCAAGACCCTGCCGCCGCCCTGCAGCTCAAGCACCAGGTCACCTTCCTCCATCCCTCAGGCCCCCACTCCACAGGTGCCCCCGCCACACCCTGCCCCAGGTTCCCCCACCCACAGATATACCATCCCCAAGAGGCTCCGGCCTTCTCCCCTGCCACTTGCTCTCCCGGCACCACACCCCCCGCTGCGCTTGTCTGTGCCACTGATGTGGTGAGGGTGTCCTCCCCCTCTGTCCAGCCCACCTTGCCTGTTCCCCATTCTCCTCCCCTGGTGGTAGGCACTGCAGTGGAGTCCACTACCACCCTGTCTGACTTGGGCACTGCAGTGGCGGACCTGTCCACTCCATCTGCAGGGTCCACTGCAGTCGTGCCGGCACCCACAACATCTGAGCCATGCCCCCCAGTTGTGCCGGCACACACCATGTCAGACACCTCCACTGCAGTTGTCAGTGGCTCTCCAGCACCCACCACCCCTTCCCTGCTTCCTCCTGGTGAGCCCTGATCCTGTCCCTGCGGTGCCTGGCCTACCCCCGGTTGCCCCTCCTAGTGGATTGTCCCTGGTTTTGTGCAGGCATGTGTAGGGTGGCATCTGCCACTGTCACCCACTTGTGACTTTGTTGATGGACTGGCCATTGGCCTTTGTTTATGTTCTACCGGACTTCTACTTTTAATGCCACATATGCTGAATAAAGCAACTTTCTGTTCTCTAGTGCTTTTGCTTCTGATGTACATGATGTTGATGATGCTAACAATGCCTTTGCTGCAGTGATGGTGATATTTGGTCTCATGATAATGAAGTGTTACTGTGCAGGAACCCATGTGGTCCAGGGGTTATGTGTCCTATCCTGTGGTGTATCCATGTCATCCATAGCAGCATCTGAGGGTGTCATGTGTTCAGTATTTGGCAATGAGATTTCCTACTTAGATTGGCAACTTCACATCTGTGGCTTCCACCCCTGCACATCTGTTGTGCCTGCCATTGTTCTATTCGTCTACTTCCCTGACCGTGTGGCCATCTCCAGTGAACATGCAGGTTTGGGCATCAATGGGGAAGGACTCATCTGTGTTGTCAGTGCAACATTGCTATACAAGTGTGTTGGATCTGTGCTGATCATTCCGTTGGCACTTCCATGACCAGGCTGATGGGACGGGAGCCCTCATTTGTTGCTAATTGTTGATTGTGTGTCCCATTGCTGCCATGGTATGGTATCTGTTCGCCTCACATCTGCAGTCTCCACAGGGTATCTGCATGTGTGTGCCCATTGGTGCAAATATGTGGGTCTGCATTCGGATGGTCACTTCTGTCATTGTGTCATTGATGATTGTTGACGGTGTCAGCCCCCATGGGTGTTGTTTGTCTGCACATGGCCAAAGTTATGTCTTATTTGCACTGCAGGATTTGGCTCCCCCAATTTATGTTGCAATGGGACACATACACTACTTTGCCACTGATGTGTTTGTTGTTCTGTGACCAGGAATCATCCATGCAGTTTGGCAGTTGCACCTCTTACTTTGTCAACACTTGCCTTTTGGTCACTGTGA
The DNA here is from genome assembly GCA_963921515.1 of Calotriton arnoldi. Taxonomy (NCBI): domain Eukaryota; kingdom Metazoa; phylum Chordata; class Amphibia; order Caudata; family Salamandridae; genus Calotriton; species Calotriton arnoldi. Next base: position 341,431 of record CAWUFW010007776.1, on the reverse strand, counting down.
TGATGGGGGTTTGGACCCCATTGCCACAATGTTCAAAATGTGCTGCAGCTATGGACCCCACACTTGCCTTTTGATCACTGTGATGATGGGGGTTTGGACCCCATTGCCACAATGTTCAAGATGTGCTGCAGCTATGGACCCCACACTTGCCTTTTGGTCACTGTGATGATGGGGGTTTGGACCCCATTGCCACAATGTTCAAAATGTGCTGCAGCTATGGACCCCACACTTGCCTTTTGGTCACTGTGATGATGGGGGTTTGGACCCCATTGCCACAATGGTCATGGCCTGCTTGCGTTGTGTGTGCCACACACATATTTGTGTGGCACATGTGCTAGGGGGTCACATTGTATGTTAGAAGTCATGTTCGGTGTTGTAGGCATTTGACACAGTCTACACACGCTTGTCATGGTGTTGGGGGATGTCGTCTTCTTGCATTCCCTAGGTTGTGGTGTGCTGGTTGTGTCATGCATTGTCCATCCTATGGGTGGGGGTGGTAGTGGTGGTAGGCATCCTGCCCCCCTGGGTGAGGGTGGTAGTAGTGGTAAGCATCCTGCCCCCTGGCTAAGGGTGGTAGTAGTGGTAGGCATCCTGCCCCCCTGGGTGAGGGTGGTAGTTGTGGTGGGCATCCTGCCCCCTGGGTGAGGGTGGTAGTAGTGGTAGGCATCCTGCCCCCCTGGCTAAGGGTGGTAGTAGTGGTAGGCATCCTGCCCCCCCTGGGTGAGGGTGGTACTAGTGGTAGGCATCCTGCCCCCCCTGGGTGAGGGTGGTAGTAGTGGTGGGCATCCTGCCCCCCTGGGTGAGGGTGGTAGTAGTGGTAGGCATCCTGCCCCCCCTGGGTGAGGGTGGTAGTAGTGGTGGGCATCCTGCCCCCCTGGGTGAGGGTGGTAGTAGTGGTCGGCATCCTGCCCCCCTGGCTAAGGGTGGTAGTAGTGGTAGGCATCCTGCCCCCTGGCTAAGGGTGGTAGTAGTGGTGGGCATCCTGCCCCCCTGGGTGAGGGTGGTAGTTGTGGTGGGCATCCTGCCCCCCTGGGTGAGGGTGGTAGTAGTGGTAGGCATCCTGCCCCCCCTGGCTAAGGGTGGTAGTAGTGGTAGGCATCCTGCCCCCCCTGGGTGAGGGTGGTACTAGTGGTAGGCATCCTGCCCCCCCTGGGTGAGGGTGGTAGTAGTGGTGGGCATCCTGCCCCCCTGGGTGAGGGTGGTAGTAGTGGTAAGCATCCTGCCCCCCTGGCTAAGGGTGGTAGTAGTGGTAGGCATCCTGCCCCCCTGGGTGAGGGTGGTAGTGGTGGTAGGCATCCTGCCCCCCTGGGTGAGGGTGGTAGTAGTGTTAAGCATCCTGCCCCCTGGCTAAGGGTGGTAGTAGTGGTAGGCATCCTGCCCCCCTGGGTGAGGGTGGTAGTAGTGGTGGGCATCCTGCCCCCTGGGTGAGGGTGGTAGTAGTGGTAGGCATCCTGCCCCCCTGGGTGAGGGTGGTAGTAGTGGTAGGCATCCTGCCCCCCTGGCTAAGGGTGGTAGTAGTGGTAGGCATCCTGCCCCCCTGGGTGAGGGTGGTAGTTGTGGTAAGCATCCTGCCCCCTGTCTAAGGGTGGTAGTAGTGGTAGGCATCCTGCCCCCCTGGGTGAGGGTGGTAGTAGTGGTGGGCATCCTGCCCCCTGGGTGAGGGTGGTAGTAGTGGTAGGCATCCTGCCCCCCTGGCTAAGGGTGGTAGTAGTGGTAGGCATCCTGCCCCCCTGGGTGAGGGTGGTACTAGTGGTAGGCATCCTGCCCCCCTGGGTGAGGGTGGTAGTAGTGGTGGGCATCCTGCCCCCCTGGGTGAGGGTGGTAGTAGTGGTGGGCATCCTGCCCCCCTGGCTGAGGGTGGTAGTAGTGGTAGGCATCCTGCCCCCTGGCTAAGGGTGGTAGTAGTGGTAGGCATCCTGCCCCCCTGGGTGAGGGTGGTACTAGTGGTAAGCATCCTGCCCCCCTGGGTGAGGGTGGTAGTGGTGGTAGGCATCATGCCACCCCTGGGTAGGGGTGGTGGTGCGCATTCAGGCCCCTGTGTGCATATGTGGCATTGGTGATGGGCATCCCGCCCCTATGGTGCTGCTGTTGCTGGTGTAAGTATATTCTGCATCCCTGTGTGTGTGTGTGATGTGTCGTGTACGTGTTGTATGTGTTTTGTGGTTGGTGTCTGGCTTACCTTCTGCGCCGTACGCGTCCGTGCCTGTTCCGGTAGTAAATGTAGAATATTGGTATGATCGGGACGAAGGGATTCATGGTTGGTTCGTGTCGTTCGTCCTTCTCGTTGCTTTGCGTCGTCCTCGTCGCTTTGCCTCGTCCTCGTCGCTTCGCGTCGTCCTCGTCGCTGCCGTGTTCGTCTCGGAGCCGTGGATCGTGTTGTGGCGCGAATCGGAGCTTATGTGCGCCTCTCCCGGATGCTTTGACGTCCCGTGCGTAGCGACGGGTTCGGCGCGTACGGAAAGCGCATCGTACTTGTCCGGCCGGACGGGGCTGCATTTTTCCTTCCGTGCGACTCGATTCGGCGTTTCCGGATTCGCCTCGGTCGGAGAACAGGACCTGGTCTGGGTGAGTACGGCTCGGCCGGATTCTTTGCTGTTGTGCGCATCGTACTTGCTCGTTCGGTGTGCTGTACGGATCGGTCGGGAAACAGGCTTTCGCATGGCTTTTTTCCCGACCGAATGGTATTGGGTGCGCCTCCGACCGAGATCGGAATCGGCCCCCATGTCTTTGACTTGTCTGAGATCCTGAAAGGAGGCTTTTCTATAACCAGCAGCATCATTGAGGTGCCGGAGGGCCTCCTCCATGTAATGAGCCCTAGGCCACAGCACTATGTTGCCCCCTTTGTCCGCTTGGTTGATGATTAAGTTGTTGTTGTCTCGAAGCTTACATATGAGATTCAAGTACTGTACTTCCAAATGCCCTTTGCGATGGTTACTGCGGTTGACGGTTCTGTTCAAACTTTTGAGTTTATCGATGACACAATCACTGAATACGTCATTTGCGTCTTTGGGCATGACTGGAATGAAAGTAGAGGCTGGACGAAACGGGCTATTAATGGAGCTACTGCAATTGATGCCAACTTCCAACAGATCATTTTGTGTGGAAATAGACGAGGTGTCATCGTCATTGGCCAAAGAGTGAAGTAGCCTTAGTGTACTGATGTCAGTCACTTGTAAATTGGATGACGTCATGTTGGTTTGTTTTGCACTGGTAGTGGCTTCAGTTGAATTCTTAAGTTTATAGAACTTGAGGAGTTTCAGTTTGCGTATGAATTTGAAAACATCCACTCTTGACTGGGTGTATCTGAAGTTGTTGGCAGGATAAAATGAAAGGCCGAGAGAAAGAAGTTGAACTTCAGCAGTTGTCAAGACAGTGTCAGAAAGATTAATGACGGTGTTATCAGTTGTGTTTAGTCTTGTAACCATTTCTTGGCCCTCGATCCTCTGCCTCTGTTGTTGCCTGCGAAGTTTGCGCCTTTGCCTACTGCGCTGATTTCTCCTTCGCCTTGTTTGATCTGGGGGTTTCGCGGCCGCAGGGACTGGCGCCGATCTTGTCGGTGTAAAATTTGTTGTTATCGGCAGTTGTGCGAGTGGGACAGTTTCTCTATTGTCATCAGACTCACTGCTACTGCACACAGAACTTCAATCAGAGCTTGAGAAATCCTGGTTAGTTTGAGCTTGAGCTGGACAGAAGGTATTTTGATGGCCAAGGCTTGTCTTTTGACGGTGTTGGACTTCTTTGAGAAGGTAAACACCCTACCCGTCTCATAATCTTTATATATATATATTCACACACAAAAAAGCAAAGGTTACAACTAAGGGCCTGAGTACGATCTCACTAGGAAAGCCCTCCGTACGACTCAGACCAGGAGGGCTTTCCTAGCGAATTGTGCTCTGCGAGTCTGAGCGACTGAGTACGATGCACCCGTATGGTGACGGACTCTGTTCGCTCAGACTCCCATTGAACTCTATGGGAGCCTGTATACCGAATGCGTACACAGGCTCGGGCACTAAGTTGTTGTTAAAAGTTATTATAATAGTAACCCACTACACCATACATTTAAACTACACAAACTTTTGAAATACCATAGGCAGAGTTATTTTTTTACATCACTTATTAAAACATTATTTGCCAAACTTGCACTACAACCCACAGCGTAATCTAAAATGTAAACGTCACTCATACATTCAAGCAACTATAACTCACCAATTGTTATATGCATTATATATCATATGAAATGACATGTTTAAAAACAAAGTATACATTTATTATTTTTATATGTATAAGGATATGATCCTGAAAATGTTTTCTTGTTCATATCTGTGTCAAAATCTTGTAAATAAGTCCCTAAGTTTAGACCTAAAGTCTAACTTTAATAGTAGAAAAGTTAGACTTTTGGTCTAGGTTTGGACTAAAAGTCTAACTTAGACCAAAAGTCTAACTTTACTACTAGTAAAGTTAGACTTTAGATCTGAACTTAATCTTCAGGTCTGAACTTAGGGCCTGATTCACAAAGGTAAACTTAGACCAAAAGTCCAAGTTTAGACCAAAAGTCTAAAGACCCAATTCACAAAGGCAAACTGTGATCAAAGTCTTAAGTTTATGACTTTCGGTATTCACAAAGGGCATTTACGAGTAATAAAGATTGGGGCACATGCATCAAGCATTTTACCGGTCGCAGAATTGGCCTGTTTGCGACTTGAAAAATGCCTTTTCGGATGCATGTACCTTTTTGCATTTGCAAAATAGGTAATCGCAATTTTTTGCGATTACCTAAATTGCGAATGAATTTAGGGAATCACAATTTGCGATTCCCTATTTGAGATGCATGTAGCATTTCCTAAATGCGAGTGTGCATTTAGGAAACGCTAATTACCATCAACTTGAAGTTGATGGTAATTTGTGCATGCATTGGAAAATGCAAAAAAATTGAATTTTTTCAATGCGCGATGTATCACCCACATGTGTGTGCTACACATTAGCATACTTACCTTTTTTGGGGGGTGCCTCAGGGGGGCCCTAGGCCCCCAGGCACCCTTGGATTCCTATGGGCCTGTAGGCCCATTGGAATGAATGGGAATGCATTTGCGAATCGCTATTAGGGAAATGTTAAGGATTGGCAAGATTAATTGGGAATCCTTCATGCATAGGCATTTGCGATTACCAAATAGCGCATCCTTAAAATTCGCTATTTGGTAATCGCAAATGATTACCTTGATGCATGTGCCCCTTAAACCTTTGTCTCAGTTTTGGTCTCAATTAATCTTAAAACCAAAACTTAAGTTTAACCGAGACAAAAGTCTAACTTTACTACTCATAAATGTCCTTTGTGAATGCCGAAAGTCGTAAAGTTAGACTTTCGTCTCAGTTATCCAGTGTGTATCAGGCTCTAAGTTTAGACCTAAAGTCTAAGGGGCCGATTCACAGCACTAATCTGAGACAAAATCCTAAACTTACTACTTTTAGTATTCACAGAAGGCACTTACGATTTTTGATATTCACAGAATGCACTTACGACTCCTAACATTACGTCCGCACTCGGGCCGGAATTTCCACACCCGGACCGTACTCTTCGCACCCGGAGCGTACTCTCTGCACCCGGAGCGTACTCTCCGCACCCGGACCGTACTCTCCGGCTAGGGCCGTACTCTCCGGCTCGAGCCGTAATCTCCGGCTAGGGCCGGATAAAGTGTAATCAATGGGCTGGATTGCAATTTTTGCAAAAAGGAACATTAGGAATGTGTGCTAAATGGTAGAGAAGGTCATGAAAAACAGTTTGCGCAGGGAAAAGGGTACAGCCAGACACTACATCATAACCCAGAAAATGTTCTCCTTTGCATCATGGTACATGCAGTGCACAATTTGCGCTCCCCTCACTGTTGACTGTGCAGTCAACACTGTTATGTTATTTATTTCTGTTAAAAATAATGTTGATCCTTTACACTATTTAAAAACTTTCATTATGTTGCTGATGTCATCAGCCAGGTAGTGATCCTTTCACACAAACACTATCCATGCTGTCATCTAATCTGTGTATCACAACTTTGGTACTAATAGGATAACGCAGGCATTATCCTTGCATTTTTCATTTCACAGAGGCAAAACCCATGCACTCATGCAATCACTGAGACACTACCGCTGCACTTATGCAATCACCAATGCTCTACCCATGTACTCATGCAATCACTCAGGCACTACTGCTGAACTCATTAATTCACCTCTAATACTACTTCTGCACTCATTCATTCAGTGATACACTACCCATGCACTCCTCCAATGACCCAGGCATTTCTGTTGCAGTCTTCCTTTTATTCAGGCAATATCCATGTACTCATCTAAGCAACCAGACATTAGCCAGGCACTAATAAAGTCACTCAGGGACTACCTATGCACTCATCCAATCACTCAGACAGTCCCCTTGCACTTATGCAATCACCCAGGTACTGCCCATGTACTTATGCAATCACGCAGGCATTATTCTTCCACTCAACCATTCACTGAGGCGCTAACCATGCACTCATCCAATGACCCATGCATTAACCTTGCACCCATTCTTCCAGTCAGGCATTACCCATACACTCATCCAATCACTGAGGTACTACCCATGAACTCATGGAATCAGACAGGCACTACTCTTGCACTCTAGCATTCAATTAGGCAGTACCCATGTACTTATCCATTCACTCAGGCACTACCCATGCACTCATCCAATGACCCAGGCATTACTCTTGCACTCATACTTGCACTCATCAAATGACCCAGACATTACCCTTCCACCAAACCTTCCACTCAGGCACTACTCATGCACTCATCCATTCACTCAGGCAGTACCCATACACTCATGCTGTGCAGTCAACACTAAGGGGAGCACAAATTGTGCACTGCATGTACTATGATGCAAAGGAGAAAACTTTGCTGGGTTATGATGTAGTGTCTGGCCGTACCCTTTTCCCTGCCCAAACTGTTTTTCATGACCTCCTCCACCATTTATCACACATTCCTAATGTTGCTTTTTGTAAAAATTGCAATCCGGCCCATTGATTACACTTTATCCAGCCCCAGCCGGAGATTACGGCTCGAGACGGAGAATACAGCCCTAGCCGGAGAGTACGGTCCGGGTGCGGAGAGTACGGTTCAGGTGCGGAAATTCCGGCCCGAGTGCGGAAATTCCGGCCCGTGTGCAGACGTAAAGTTAGGAGTCGTAAGTGCATTCTGTGAATACCAAATATCGTAAGTGCCTTCTGTGAATACCAAAAGTAGTAAGTTTAAGATTTTGTCTCAGATTAGTTCTGTGAATCGGCCCCAATAGTATTAGTAGGCTTCTTATTAATGACCTGCCTGTGACTGCGCCACTTACACACACAACAGATGAGGAACAATTGAAAACATAATTTGCAAATTACAAAAGAGATGATTACACTACTAAAGTTCATTCTAGATTAGTGCAAGAATACACACAGTCTACGGATGCAAAAGACTGCCATGTCTGCACCCATTTACTAACATCAGCAGCAGAAGAGGTTACCTATCGCCACATACCATTGTCATATGCAATAACACGTACTATTTTGCTTACATTAGTATATAGGCAAGAACACTTTGACTATTTTTACTCAAATTATGATTGAATGCTTTCTAGAGCACCATTGTAACAAAGCATGAATTTGCACCCACAAGCAAAAGAAATGGACACAGCTTGGTATTATTTTAGACCACCCATGCCTATTGATAGTGTTAAGGTTTATGCAATCAGTCTAACCTGCTTAATGAGACCTTTACAGAAAGTATTCATTATGACATTAGAAGTAAGAAATACTAACACTACAGGTAGTAAGAATAGGGAGGAAGATGTTTTGAAAAATGTTTGGAAGAAAGAAGAAGAGTTTAAGAAGAAAATGGTTTACCCAAAGCGTAAATTAGACAGAAGACAAAAAGGGAAAATCTGTGTTTACAAAAGAAGAACACAAAGTAGAACCAGACATGTAGGAATTAGTACTTGTGAACTCATATTTGAAATTATGGGAGGTGCAGGGCATATTTTACATGGAGAAGAAACATCCATCCTAGGAGTTTATTTTGTTGTGGACATGCTACTTATTTTCAGTTACTTGCTGATTTTGAGGGTATTTGCTATTTAGCTATATTGTTTCCTAAGATGTATCATATATATAGTATACATGATTTGACAATGACACCATCAGACAGGCACACACACAGTGCACAAGATGGAACTCAATTTTGGGAGACCGTTTTGGTGCAATTATACCACTGGTGGGAGTTACAATAAATGATGAAAAGATTATTCAATAGTTGTCGACAAGCAGGCAACCAGTACTTCTGGAGATTTATTAGTGGCAAACACAGAATTAGTAGCTATTAGATCCATGGTTTTACAAGATCGCTTATCATTAGACATTTTACTCGCAGAGAAAGGCGATGTCTGCAAGCTGTTGAAAGGTGAAAGGTGCCTTGCTGCATTTCCCTACACAAAAAAGCCATAAATGAGGCCCCTAGTGTATTTGAAAATATTGGAAAGGTAGTTTCAACCATTGCAAATTGGTTTGCCACTGCAGGAGGAGGAATCATGAAAGCTATTTTTATGCGAATACTAATAATAGGGCTTTGCTTATTTTCCTGTTTGCTTTATTCAAAGGCTGAAGATATTGTATTAACAAACAATTGGAAAGAAATTAGTAAAAGAATAGAGAGATAAATAGTATTAAATGATCGCATTAATGAAGAATACAGTAAAAAAACAATTCAAAAGTTTAAAAAGAAAAAGACAAGACAACTGAAGATGAGAGCAATCTCTGATGGATTCACACGTGTAAATGTGGTGGGAAAGTATAGCATATGAGGGGGGGATTGATGAGGCATTTTTAGCAAAACACAAAAATAAATAGTAAAATATATATGTGCAATATGGGTGACTTAGACATGCCTACAAATTATGCTAAAATTTATAGCTTGTCCTGTGGCCCCAGAGAATGTCAGTTGTCCACTCTTGCCATTGGGGAGAACAAATTAAACTGCACTTCCACCTTTCCTTACTTAGGACTTACTTTCGATGCTAGAGGTTCATGGTCACTGCACACTACCCACTCCAAATCTAAAATGATTAAGACTATTGCCACACTTTTTAGCCTACCCCAACCTAGTGGAAGGGGAAGCTCTCAAACCCCTTCTGTAAATTTACAACAAGCAGTGTGTCCCGACAGTGACGTATGGCACAGAAATCTGGTGAATTTCTAAATACGACTCCATCCAGAATGAAGAAAATAGGTTCTGCAGAAAAGTCTTAGCAGTCCCCATCTCATCATCCCATTTTATTTGCCATAATGAACAGGGCCTTTCGTACATAGAAGATTTTATTTAAAGCCAGAGCCCCTCCCCTTACTATGGTTAGCAGTGTCGAAAAATAAGGAGGTGAGTCTTACGAGAGATAATATTAAAGACTGTCTCAGTTGTGGCAAAGGTCTCGTGATCCCCTGGTTAGCACTGCAGGAGTGGAGTTAAGTCTTCACAATATTGGCTATCAGCATGGATTTATTGACTCTGAGCATGCCATTGGTATTAGCAAACAACATCTTCAGCAAGCTTTGTATGAGTTCGCTCACACTGAAACAATAATTATGAAGACAAGGAAGTCAACTGTGGTAGCCTTTCTGAAGATGGCAATAGATAGCCCAGTCACAAGATATCTGTTTGGACAAACGGGTCGCTGGGGGCGCAGTTTATTGTTCCAATATAGGGTCAGAACAATCAAATACCTACAGTGCTTCCCTCTGGGTTTTTAAAGAAATCTCTGTCTAACTCCTTGCCCCTATGATGGGAGATCCGGGCAAACGTTACTGCATTTCCTATTTTTCTGTGGCTTTTATTCAATGTACACTAAGCAGTTCTTTCTTCCCCTTATAAAGTGACATAATATAAATGATTTTAGGGTAGCTTTTAATATGTTAAATCAACTTTCTGTTGAAGAGGTAACTGCTCACGTAGGCACTTCTTTGAGAGTTGCAGTGGGAACCTGTAGCTCTATGAATACTGATTAATTTGGATTACATTGATTATGCTCTAAGAGTTGTGATTTAATTGAAGACAAAGATCCTTTTTAAAAGATTGTTTTTATACATTGCATATTATTGTGGATTTATTTGTTTTTTTGTATATGTCTGTGCTTTTATGGATACTTTGTGTACCTGAATAATGATTTTAAACTTGAACTTAATATTTGCAATATTAATGTGCAGACTTAAACAAAATAAATGCTTAAAAATTTAGTAGATAGCCATACGTACACGTACTAGGCCTCAAAAATGTTTAAAGCAGCATTTCTAGGCGAGTAGCTTGACTAAAATGTGATGATGCACCCAACAAATGTTAAATTCTTGACCTTTCCATGATCATGTTTTATTAAATAAATGTTTCATACCTCTGCAAAAATGTTCAACTTATACAATGATAGTTTGAATATTTGTTTAGAATTTATCATTTAGTAGAATTATGAAAAATAATCCATGCAGAATACAGTGAATAAACTGAACTTGACCTCTTTTAATATACTTGTCTTATTCCCAAGGGATGGAGTCATGACAAATAATGTTCTTTCGTTACTGCAGATGTTTTGTTTTCTACATAGTACATTATTAGCTAACATATCATTTGCTTCACTATAAGATTAGAAATGTAGTCCCTTTCGTGGTAAAGCATGTTTATAATGTAAAGGTTTCATGTGTAGTCAGGCTAAAATAACAAAGTTGAACACTGAAAGATTACTGTCTATACACAATTGTGTCCTCATTAGAAGGAAAGGAGTGAAACTGTTTCCAGGAAGAACACTTAAAGATGATTAGATGAGAGGAGGAGAAGATGCAACATTAACTGCAACATTAAGTCTGACTGTTTATAATAGTACGTGTTTCTAGAGTAGAATACCTTTTTCCCAGAGACGTTTTCCACAATCCTTTCCATGCCCCGGCTCTATTACCCTCACTATTGATTGTGGTTGCTACTGCTTCTGAACATTTGTCCTTGCTTATTCCTTATTGCTTTTAAGACTCTAATGAGTTTCGTGAACGTCTCTTTATGGGAAGTTCTGTTTTGATCCATTAATGACCTTTGGATATATTTGAGCTTATGTTTGCTCTCACTCTTTTTCGAACTTGAACTCTTTAAGGGTTCCTAATGACACCTTTTGTCCCATTCTTATAATAGGGATTTTCTTCCTTTATGGAACATGTTACTGGATTGTATTTTTATTGAATTAACCAAGATATCTTTATCAATTCTGTAAAAGATTGATTTATTTTTAGACTAGTATGAATAAAACTTATGATTGTGAATAAAGACTATCTGCTAAACTTTGAAATAATAAGACCCTTAAAATCTATAAATTTGCTCCTGATCTTCTCTACTACAACAGACAAGGTTTGTTGACCTGTTGAACCGCAGCACTCAAAGCAGGGATCAGCCCTGTGTGCTTATGATGGTAAATCTGAGTTTTTTAAAACTGATTCCCGCTACAGCACAGTAACAGTTCATTTTCACTCCTAGAAACTAGCTACCCATCCAATCAGATGTTGACTGTGTCTTAGCAGTTGATCCTGAAAAGATTTGTGCTATAGAAATATCATATACATACATACATACATACAGGCAGCATAGGATAAGAATCAGTGCTCAAATGGATTGGCATTGTCCTGTCAGTCATGGATCTGTAGGTGTATGGACCCACCTCTGACAGTGTAAATCCAATTGACAGCAGATGCTAACCTGATCTCAGCATCTACCTCAGGTCTGCGGAGAGTGGATGGGGAAAGCCCACCATAAGCATCTTCTTTGCACAGAGCTTTGAAGATGTGGCAGAGATTCAAAAAGATTGGGCAATAAAATGCTTCATTTTGCGAAGAACAACATTTGTTTTGTGATATAAACTAATTGTTGAATTTAGTTGTATTTCACTACATTGGAAGTTGCTGCATTAAGAATAAATATTGGGAAAGTCTCTCCATCATAGACACTACATCAGGTGTCACTGCGTAGTAAATACCATTAGATTACATGAGCTATATATTGTAGTTAAGCTTTTCAAGCCTGCGCATACTTTGCCTAAACTAGCATGTGAAGTTAAACATTTTTTAGCTCTATCAAATCTTATAGAGATTTCCCACTACCCAGGTTTTGCACATATGAAGTAAATCACAGCAGGAAATTGTGATAATGATAATTTCTTGCTATTGGATGCCCATGGTTATGTCATACTGGAGTGGAAATCACTATATGATTATTTCATGCTCCAGAATGGGTTGTATGATAGAGGCACGACTGGATAAACCACGCATTCCTCTACCTTGCAGCCTAAACCACGATGTGTCTTAACCACACATTCCTTTACCACGCATGCCTTTACCAAGTAATTTTGTGGTAAAGGCATGAATGGTAAAGAGGTATGCATGGCTAAGGTTGTACCACCTTTCCCCCGCCCTAAGTTACAAACTCCCCGCCCCACCCCCTCTTCCTGCCCTGAGGCCAAATACCCCGACTCCCTCCCAACCCCCATGCTGTCCCTAACCCTTAAACACTACCTCAACCCCCTCCCACCCCCTTGCGCTGTCCCTACAACTACCCCAACCCCTTCCACTGCCTTCAGGCCTAAAACCCAAACCCCTATTTTGAAAAACTACCCGACCCCTCCTGAGCCCTAACAACTACCTCGCCCTCCCCTAAGCCCTAAAAACTACCCTGACTACTCATTTCACTCCCCCTGCCCTAAGGCCTAAAACCCTGTACCTTAACAAACACTATCCCAACCCCCTCCCACCCATGCACTGTCCCTAAAACTACCACAGCCCTTTTCACTACCCTTAGGCCTAATACCCAAACCCCTATTTAAAAAAAAACTACCTCTGACCTCACTCCTGCCCTGAAAACTAGCCCGACCACCCAGCCCTGAAAACTACCTCCGACCCCCCCTAGCCCTGAAAACTAGCCCCAAACACCCATCCCAGAAAACTACCCCAGACCCCCCTACCCTGAAAACTAGCCCGAACCCCCCAGCCCACATAACTACCCCCAAACCCCTCAGCCCAGAAGACTACCCCCTATCCCCCGAGCCCAGAAAACTACCCCCAAGCCCCCACCCAGCCAAGAAAACTACTGTGACCCCCACAGCCCAGAAAACTACCCCCGACCCACCCCACAGCCCAGGAAACTACCCCTAGCCCAGAAAACTACAGCCCAGCCCCACGTACCTTACCGTGGATCTCTTCCTGGCGAGGTCTTCCTGCTTCCATCCCCAGCAGCCAGCAGCTAGACCGCGAACTGCCTTAACTACCCATTTGCATGGTTAAGGCATATGCATGGTTAAGGCAAGTGTGAGAATGATAGGTGGGACTAGGCAGAAAGCAGTCTGATAAGGACCATATGAGGACTTTGACATGGGATGGGGGCGAGGTAGAGAGGCATCTATAGGGAGCAAGTGGTCTAGGGACAATAACTGGGCAAGGGTGCATTGGACCTGCAGCTAGAATTTTCAATAGGGTGGGAGTGAGGGCAGTCAGCAACAATGGTGCTTTATTCTGCATGGCCAATGGCCACAGCTGGATTAAATTCACACTGTGGCTACAGGCTTTGAAGCACAAAAATAACTTTCTTAAGTTCAAGAACTTCTCAACTTTGCCCATCTTTAGTTCGAAGTCATTGGACATTTATTTAATTTTTTACCAACATTGCTCATTGATAAATCCGAAGCCCAAAACATGAGAAACCCTGAGTGGCTTTGCATGGCCTCATAGATATGGAGTAAGGCAAGGCAGCGCAAAGCACTGCTTTGCCTTACTCTACATCGAGGAGGTGTTCCATGGGCATTGCAGTGGGTTTTCCCAACCAACACCCATTCGTTTTGACACACTACCAGATTTACAAGGATCTGTAAACCTGGGAAAGCATCAAAACTGTGCACCTTCCCAGGGGGGGGGCATAACAAGGAAAAATAACTTTATTTCTCCTCGTTTTTTCCACTTTCTATATGTGCTGCATTCTGCAGCACACAATAAAAGAGGAAAATGCTTCCATTGATTGCTTTTGTGCAGGAAGGTGTCCCTTCCTGCACGAAAACAATAGTGCCAATAACGCAGACACCCATGCATAATGGTGCAAGGGTGCCTGTGTAAGGCGCTAGGCACCAATGTACGTTCCGGCGCAGGCAAAAAGGACATGAATACACCCTATTTAATTTCAAACTTGAAAATGAGGCCCTAGATGTGCTAAAACTACAGGAGACCCTATCAGTAAATTGAAAAGATTATTTTCACTATTAGATATTAAACCACATTTTGTAAATAAATTAGAAAGCGATGAAGAAATTACTTTTCAAAGAATATTTTGCTTTAGACTCATTGTGCACGTGCAAAATCGGTCCGAAAGTCACCGTTTCATAGAGGAACATGCAAACACGTGACACTTGTCATTGTGACACGCTGCAGAGTAACTTTAAAGATTCACTTACGATTTTGGCTGTCGAAGGGCCATCTACAACTTGGACTCTGTGGGGCTTATTTACAAGCCTCCTGCGCCACTTTTGCGTCATTTTTAACATGGAAAAAATGACGTACGGGTGGCGCAAGGGGCTTGTAAATAAGCCCCTCTGTTTGGGAAAGAGGGCGCCACTTTTGACCAAATAATCAATGCTTATATGATAGAGGAGGTTGAAAGGGAGCAGACCAATTTCTTTTCGTGCATGCTATACGACATAAAATGAAGAATGTTGTTGTGTTTGTTCTGCCATTTACTTTTTGAAAGCATGTTGGGACAATGTTTGTTATTTACTTTATTACCTTATTTTTCATTCCCGGAGGCATACATCAGTAGATAAACTTGTGTTGCTACAACCCCTGGGCATACAATGGAAAGTCATTGCCATATTACTATCATTCTTCAGTGTTTAAGATGGAATGCGTAATGATTTATCGTGCTATTTAATATTGATGTTCAAGGTCTGCAGGGGCAAGAAAATGTCGTCTATGGCTGAAATATATGGGCTTATAAATCTGCCTCAAGAAAAATTACTTGTATGCCACATTTTAGTAGCTTTCAAATTAGGATTGGCCAGTAACTACAGGTAAAAATGTAGACACCCTCGTTACAGCTCATATTAAATTCTACAAAAGCTCTACTCGTTCTGACTCATGTCTCTGTTATGCAATTTAAATAAAATTGTAATTTTGTGTATTGAAATTGCAAACACCTGTAAGCTTCAAGAAATTGTGACATTTTCAGAGAATGCACAGAAAATAATACATAAATTATTCTAAAAACAATATATGCTGGTCTCACACAATGACGGCTTGTTGATAAGATGTAAATCAATATTCAGATGTTATAAAAAATGGTCTTCAATCATGACACGACTTTGTTTTTTTGTCTTTCCTAGCAGAGGCTTAGCTAGTACGTTTATAATAAATTGGTTACCATCAAGGCAAACAGTGAACCTGCAATGGACTACATCTGAACTTGAATCTGAAACGCAGACTTGATTTGGTCTTCATTTTCCACCTGGAGTAGAAACTGTATATTCAGTTGATGCAAAAATGTATGGTAGCTGAGGATAGGCAAGAGAATGATGACAGAATTAAAGGTGCGACCTAAATTCTAAATTACAGGCAGAATCTTTTTGTATTGTATTGTACAAAACCTAGGGCTGAATGGTTAATTCCCATTTGTAAGCAACTTGGAACTCGCGATTCTGGTGTTGACTTGCGCATACTAAAAACAAATGCCAGACCAATTCCGATTCAATCTTAATATGCCCAGAATATACTGGTGAGGGAATTGAACCTGATCATGATGAAACCCTGCCATTAAATGATTTTTTATGTCTTGATTTTATATTTTTTAATTTCTACTGCAGTACAATCAAATTGGTCTATTCGCTTTATTATTTGTAACATGGTTTTAAACAATTTACTGCACCTTAGTATTAGGTACTCTGATGTTGTATAATTTTAAGACAGAAACAAAGGTCTATGCTTTCAATGATGAACTGCTGTGCTTTTATGTTGGTGAAGGTTTTTAACCTATCTAAAATTTTAGAGGACTGTATACATGTATTTGCAATTTTATGGTCTGACGACCGAATAAAGTTTATTGAATTGCAATAATCATCGGATGACATTCAAGGCAAGTCGACTAATCCAGCTATCACACTTCACCAAAATGTACACAGGACTGAGAATCGCAAGTTCCCTAATTGGTGAAACCAGTGCATCCTTCTGATATCTAAAACCTGCATACCTCAAAATTAGGCAACATTAGTATTTTTAAAGTTCTTGGAAGCAGCAGCAGTGTGGTATCACACATCATAAAAATATTACCATCAGCATTGTTACGTATACCTGCCACTGGAAACCATGAATAACACAAACTAAATCCAGCTATTAACTGCTATGACGTAAAAATAGTATGAAATAAAAATTCCACTCTTGTGACATCACTAGGGTAAGTGCTCTCTTCTCCTGTTTTTTGACACCTTGCCTCGGTGCCCCGATGGGGTGGTGAAATGGTGGCTGGCATGCTCACCCAACTTCTATCACCTCTTGTGTGTGTCTACAGACCCGAATGAGGAAGGAAACTGCAGGCAGCACACTGTGTCACTTGCCACATTTCTTTGCCAATGTGCGACTCTGAGAGCATGTCAATGAGCCGAGAAGGAGATGACTGATACAGAGATTGATGGAAAAAGACCTGGTATTTTTTATATTTCAGTGAGGGAAAATGTAAATGTCTAGGGAGGTGTAATTCGGAGGCAGGAGGGCTGTATTTTATTTTATATTTGGGCGGGTGAAGGATAGGGAAAAATATGTATGACTCCCCCATTTCTCATCTGCCCCATAGTAAAAAAATTGGGGCAGATGATTGAATGGGAATACACAGCATAAAATTATCACCTCAAGATCCTGAAGTGACATCATAGGCAATTTGCTCTTCGCAGTCATCTATTTGATGTCACTCAGAACTCTTCATTTCTTCAAATCTGCCAGTCATCATCCCCAGACTGATGGACAGACAGAGCTTATTAATCAATCCCTTGAGCAATTTCCCAGGTGCTATACTATGAATCAACAAAATCAATGTGTAAAAGCTGAACTTGCTTAAAACAATTCACTGTACTCGTCTTTGGGACAGTCTCATGTCTGTTGCTCCTTTTTATTGAAACCCCAATTCTTCTCAGATGTCACAAAGATCACTGAGTCACTTAGTTACAGCTCCTTCCTAACATTTTATCATTACAGGGTACTACCCTACTCCATTTGCAGCAAGCCAGTGCTGATTATAAACAATTTGCTGATCGTCATCGAGAAAAGAGGGGTGGGTTTGGATGTTCCCCCATTTTCTGACTTTTTCAAGTTTTCACTCCAAGTTTGCATTTACATTTTCATTTTCTCGAGTGGTGGGAAAAAGTGTAATGGCATCAGGTATTACTCAGGGTTGGAGAATACACAGCCTAGAATTAATCCTTGCATATGTAAAACAACTAATCCCCCTCCACTAATCATCAAGGATGGGTCTCTGGAGTTTGAGGTTGAAGCTATGTTTGACTTGAAGTGGATTAAAGGTCAATTGCAAAACCTGAGGGCCTGAAAGGGTTATAGGCAAGCAGAATGATTCTGGGAACCTACCACATTTTTTCCCTCTCCAAGATTAATGGTTTCCTTTCACCAAAAGTTCCCTCGCAAAAGAGCACCAAGAGGGGAAGGCCATAAGGGAAGGAGGGTACTGTCATGAAGAAGGGAGATACGTGGACTAAGGGATTTGGCTCTGATTCCGATCGCCATAGAATATGCATGAAAAGGCCAGGAAGGTATGGGGGACTGGTCTATGGTGACTGGGGAGTCACTATCAGCACTGGTGAAGGTCAAGAGGAGGGCCTCTCTGGTCATGAATGGTAGCAGGCTTTATAAGCATTCAGGGCCTTATTTATGAGGCCTTGCAACACTTTTGTGCCGCTGTTGCATCACTTTTTGTGACGCACCAGCAGTGTAAAACATGCACCACATTGCGCCCTATTTACAAAGTGACGCATCTAAGCAGATGCGTCACTTTGTAAAGCCCTGCACTACATTATACCTGTGTCAGGTATAATGTATGCAGGGTGGGCGTTCCCTCGTAGAAGTGGAGCAGTGAAATCTGATAGATTTCACTGTGTCACTTCTTGGACGCCACTGTGTCAAAACCTTATGCCTGCCTCACAGCAGGCGTAAGACTAACTCAGGCCCTTTCACATAGGACTTGCCCCATGTGAAAGGACACATTGCTGGAGTTGCGTCTGTTTTCAGACACACCCCAGCAATGCGTCACTTTTGTGATTTATCTGTAACTCCTTGTGACATGGAGCGCTGCACATTAAATAGAGCAAACACAAGGAGATGACGGACGGATCGCTGAAACTTTTCAGACACTCACCCCCAGTCACAGATCTGGGTTGAATCCATCATTGTTCTTTAGCTCACTGCTCCACCCCAGTTCAGACACAGCTATATGCAAATCAGTCTTGACCCTGTGCCTCATTGGAACAGTCCAGCCATGTCTTCCCTGGACCAGAAACAAGCATCCTGGGACCGGTTTTGGGCTAACAACCCTCATCAGCCAGGCTAACTTGAATCCAGTGGCAAAGTGAGCAAGGGACCCACGTCTGGGCATACCCTGCCAACTTAGGGCGAACAAAGCAAACACAAACACATTAAATAGGGCGCACCCATCGTGTCACAAGGAGGGTGCAGTGGAAAGTGTTGCATCGCTGTTTTGTCGCAGCGATGCTACAGTTTTCATAAATGAGGCCCTCAATTTCCATTAGGATGTGTCTGTCAACTTTCTGCATTGTATTGCTATTTTGCTATCACTTCAGTCTTTTCACCATTATTGTGTTCTTCATCTGTGTTATTTTGTTTCCCTTCTCAGTTCTGTGAACTGCTTGCATGAACTCTGACTTGCTCTCTGAATTTCAACTTGGTGTTGTGTTGCCTGACTTCTGACTTTCCCCTTCAGTTACTATTTGGTTGTGTTTGCTGAACGTATCCCTGAACATTGACTTGCCTCTAGATTACAGTGTGGTATTGATTTTTATACCTGTTCTACTACTTCCTCCCTGAATTCCAGGTTCACTATCAACCCAAGATCCCACAGTTGCTGGTACTGACTTCCTTCAATTGTGGCTTTGGCTACCTGTATCCGGCTATTACAAATCTGGTAAAAATAAACACCAGTACCTTCTCTTCTAAGATCATTTCAATGTTAATGCAATGTTTATTTGCTGTACTTTTAGTATACATTTGGTTAGGTATTCACCTTTTGAAAATGCTTTTGTCAATTCCCTGAAGAACAAGAGATGTGGTTAACAAGATTTCACCATTCTGGCTGTCTTTCATCTTTCTCATTCACATTCCCTCTCCCCTCCAGGGTTTAGTTCTGCTATTTATGTTCACTCATCGGTGTATGTACCATCTGGATAGCTGGGTGGATTGTCTTCTGGCTCTGTTGATCAAACCCCAGCAATGCAGACCCCAAAATGAGCTTCTGCTCCTCAATATGGAATCAGGTTGTCGCTATTCACCATCCTCCTCCAAGATTTCATCATTCTACATGTGAGAAATTTGTTCATTAGGTTTGTTGTTCCAATCTTCGCTTGCTTGTTTTAACGGCTGTGAGGATGTTACCTACTTAGGGGAATATTCAAAAGGGAATGGTGAAGCATGGCATTAAGCAAACATTGCTAACGCCACGCTTCGCCATTCTGAAAACGCAGGCATGAGCAGTATTCACAAGAATGCGGCGCACCCCAGCGTTTCTCCTAGTGCAGGCACTAAATCTAGCTGCCTAGCGCCAATGCAGGCACCCTTGCACTATAGTGCAAGGGTGTCTGCTTTGGTGGGAATGATTGTTCATGAGCACGAAGGTGTCCCTTCCTGCACATAAACAATACAGAATGGCGATTTGTAACACCTATGTGTGCTGCATTGTGCAGCACACATAGAAGTTGCAAATCGTAATTTTTTTAATGATTGTTTATGTGCAGGAAGAGACACCTGCCTGCACATGAAAAATCATTCATGGTGATTTGCTGTTTCTACGTGTGCTGCATAATGCAGCACACATAGAAACAGCAAAAAAAAGGAGAAATTGAGCATTTCTCCTCTTTTCGCCATGTTAAGACCAGGTTTTCCCTGGTCTTTTGGCACTGCTTCCTATTTATGACACCCTTGTAAATAGGGGGTAGTGTCAAAATCAATGGATGTTGCAGTGGAACACCCATTGCAACACCCAATGCATGGAGGCCTTATTTACAAGGCGGCGTTAAGCCACATTAAGTGGCTTAACGCAGCCTTGTAAATAAGGTGAAGGGTTTATCGCCACAGGAACGTCATAAAAAGTGATGTTCTTGTGGCAATCGGGGCTTGTAAATATGCCCCTTAGTTCTTTACATGAGGTCTATTTCTTGCCTGGATCGAGATCTCCAAGGCCACTTTGCAGTCCAGTTTGACCTGAGATAGTTGATTTACTTTAATGAAGGGGAATAATTCTAGTCCATCTATACTATAAGTACTGCCAGACCAGGGCAAGTGACAGCATTCAAATAAATGGGGCTGCTGAATATGGAATTGGATCCACATGCAATGCAGAACTAGCATTTCAAATAACTAAAAAAAAACACAACCCAATCAACGAAATAGCATCTTGTGGGAGAAGTCCCGCTTAAGGCCCAATTACGACTATCACAGTTCAAGGTGGCTAAAATGACAAGGAGCCAGAATCGTAGATTCCAGCATGGAATTCCACCCCTGCTCAGGGCTTTCCCAGACAAAATGAGGGATGATATACAAGACTCAGATTTACTTGACCCATTACTGTATGTTTTTCCGGATTCAAGTCATGTTTCTGTGAACAGAAAACTCCTTTTTGTAACTGGAAGAACCTGGCGTTTGAAGAACTGAGGGATAAATCTGGTGCAAATTCATAGTTGGTGTAATTTGTAATGGAGTGAAGCCTTATGAAGACAAGGAGTACTACTTTGTCCAACTCAGTCACTTCGTTGTCTGTGCTATATTTAGTCATGTTTATAAGCCCCTAAAGATTACTACCATCTTCTTCCCTGCCCCTCCACCTCTATGTTTTCTTCTTTACACATTAGAGAATATTTCAAAGCAGATTTGTTTAAATCAAATATCTGTCCTCCAATGGGAACTAACAAATTAGCAGGCTAGCCACCACTGATAGGCCCCACTCTCCTGCATTTTTTAAAGATCATACCCTCATCATTAGATGCTATATTTCTGTTTGTCTATTTCAATTCCCCTTGTCCTCCACTGATGGCAGGTCCTGGCACTTAGAACATTTCCTAATGACCCCCATCATAAATTTTGTCTCACATTACAGATATCCCATCAGAGAAACAGAAAGGAGCTCCTGAAAATGAGGGTGGGGGAGCTCCTATGCCAGTGGACACCCTTAACAGGGAGAGTAAACCATCCCGTACTTGTTATATGAACTTCGGTTGTCGCACCTGTACTTGTATCTCCATCTGTAAAAGGCATATGCACAGATACATATACCATCTGCCAAATATTATTTCATTCAGGAAGGTGTTTCATATTTTTTTAGGATTGTCAGTATACATTTTGCATTTGTATGAAGGACTGTCAATCTTACAAAATCTGTTCCCTCTGTCTCCATGGCTAACATAGATTTACAGATGCAGATAGGATCATCAGCTATATACAACTTAATTTAACAAATTTCATGCATGGACTTTAAATGCTCCTATATTCTTTTGACTATAAGAGTGAGTTTGAAAACTGATTGATTTTTTACTTTTTCATAAACAGTACATTCATATACTTGTTGCATTTACATGAAGGGCTGTTAATCCTGCTAAGTTTGTTTCCTCTATCACCATATATCAACTGGATGTGTAGATGCAGATGGACTCAACAAAATTGTACAAACTGATTTCACAAATCCCTGCATGGACCTTAAATTACCCGATTCTTTCAACTATGAGACCAAATTTGAAGAATTATTTCTTTTTGAGCTCTGGTGCTGATGATGGAGGACACCAACTAAACATGAAGGAAGCTTATTATTTCACACAAAATATGATGGAGATCCTTGTCCTGCAAACTGAGATTTTGACTGCTCCATTTAGAGTTTCACTGACCATCATATTTCTGCCGGCAGTGCCCCCGCTGGCTCTGCCGGTGGACATCTTAAAACAACAGCCCAATGGACTTGGGATCACCATTGTTGCAGCTCCTCTGAAGGTTTAGAAATCTCAACAAGGCAGGCAGAGATCTCTACATATGGTGGGTGAAGTATACCTGGGCGGGAGAGGTCTCTGCTCCCCTGGAAGATGGCATTCCTCCTGCCAGCATGAAAGGCATACTGGAAGTCTTTAACTGTTTTGTGTATGAGAGGTCATCAGAGATAATCTGTCGAGAATCCCTAAACTCATTGACATCATTCCAGAAATGCAAACTAACAAAAGGAAAATCCTCCATTGTTTTTTTTTTCTTGATCTCTGTACCTCTCAATCACTTAAGGTTTTAACTCTTCCCAGTGACATGCCAATACAGTTTTCAAAAGTCACAAAGCAGCCTTATGAATGATTTGCATCCCACCTGGTGAACGCATTTGACTGCTTGACTGGAGAAGTGTGTAAGATGGTTATAAGTGCCCAATGCATTTTTTTTAGTACTGACAAACTACCTACCATGATGGCCAGCTGTCTGTTTCTTAGCCATCATGTTAATATAATGGTGGCTCCTGCACATTAGGTAGGACTGGGGCTAGTGCCTAGCTATCAGGATTTCATTCTCAATGTTGGATTTTTGTTGGGTGCCTGTGAAGGTCTAGCAAGTCTTTTAAATTCCCTCTCCCATATGAATCCAACATGGACTTTAGTAGGAAGAAAAAAGGATACAGCGTTATATTCTAGGTGATAACAAAATCGGTTAGTTTGCACATATAAGATGCACAAGAGAGGAGACTGATCAATGTTAAAGACATACAAAAGGGTACAATTAAGCACAGTTTGAACAACAGAAACAGCTGTGATACACAACACAAAAAGCAAGGTGTCCAGAATAATACACTGAATGTAAGAGGACACCAAGACACAATTTTGATTCAAATGTGGAAGAAAGCACCTTATTGTTTAGAATGGGATTGATTGGCAAACCAGCTGAAAATGGGAAGTGAGGCATCAGCCATATCAGAAGACTGTAACTTTGGCCAGACTATAAAAAAAGGAAGTTGCAAAACAGGCCCTTCCACATATACTGCTGGGGAGGCGTAGATTGGCATTAATGTCAGCACAATTAATGGTACGTATGTCATCACCTGCATGTGTGAGTTGTGACTGTTTGTATGTAATATGCTTGGAGACTTTGTAAATACTTTCGGAGACCTGTGCTGTGGGGCACAACTTCCTAATGGAGTCTCACCGACCACAAGCTCTACATTAAAATGTATTAAACTGTAACTCTAGCGCTCATCTGTCAGGAAAGAAGTAGTCAAGATCTCTGACGCTAGCAACACGAGAGAGAGACTAATTCATAAAAAGACATCAGCCCACAGATGATAAAGAATTGGGCAAAATTAGAAGAGGTGAACAATGAGCCTGTGGAGGTTGTGGCTGAGAAGGAGAGGGTGCAGTAGTAGCATTCATCATTGTTTCTGATTACTTAAAATCATAAGAAAATACTTAACCCAATTCCAATAAAACAATGGTGCGTCGACTAATCTTATAGGTGAGATCATGTACATTAGTAAATGAATCAGGTCATCTAAAACAAGCAATGGTTAAACATTTCACAGATTTGGTGAAATCAGAATGAATGCAGTTGACACCAAGAAAGTCATGATTATGCCTAACTTCTCAAACTCCACTTACTTTGCTTTAAGCTTATAATGGCTGTTGAAATGTGGCTGTCATTCATTCTTCAAAGCACTATACTTAGAAATCCTGAAAAACATGTGGAAGGATGGCTGCAAAGATTTTCCAACTGAGTCTGTAGTCCTTGATAGGCAACACCATAAATCGCACTCAAAGTATTTTTTGTCTGCAGGTCCTGCTAAATGGCTCCCTTAAATAATACTATATTGAGCTTATGTCATAAGAGGACGTAATTGACTTGATGTGGCCAGGTAATTCAAGATTGTATATGTCTGAGCTTCTCAATGTAATAAATAATTGCCTCTTTGGATTTGAGAACAGTGTAGGAGAGATGTTCGAACAAAATGTCATCTTCCTGTGAGCATGTTCATCTTTAGATCTTCAGTGACTAAGGCTAAATATATTGCCCATGGGTTGCTGCTTGTCCTGAAGATCGTTTGGAAAACCATCTTTAGGGATTTTGGCTAGGCATGCTTAAAAGAGGATGGTATTTTATAAAAGGAAATTGACATGCCATTTCCTGTCTAAACATTCCGAATTTCAGAAGTATTGTGTGCAACGGGTGATGGAAAGGTCTAATGTCCATATGATATTGTTGGTAAAAGTTTTGTTTGTGTGATCCTTACTATGGCTTCCACTCTCGCATTGTACAGTTGTGTGTACTATCTTTTTTAATGAGGATTAAGTGAGTGTGTGGTTTGCCAGTGTCTGATAGCCAGACAACTAGGGGCCTAATTACGAGTGTGTTGGTCCATGGGAGTGCCAAATTCACGGTGGAGGTGGGGTGGTGGTTGGGGACCGCCACACAAGCGGTCTTACTGCCGTATTACAAGTAGAGCAGTTGGACCTCCCTAGGACCACTGCCCTGGCAGTGGTGCGGCAGTCTTGAGGCTGCAATATGCTTGGTAGTGCTGCTGCAGCACTGCCAAGCATATTAAAAGTTTCCTCACTGCCAGCGGTCTCATGGAGGTTCCAACTCCATGAAACTGCTAGCAGTGAGTAAACTCTTGGCCCATGCATGGGGGTGCATGCAGGGGGGCACATGTTGTGTCCCCCTGTGTGCATGCACCCCTGTTCCTGCATGGCATGGACTGCATAAAACATCCTGTGCATTGGTGGTCCCACAGCAGTGCAGTTATCAGGCTCACAAATGAGCCTTTTGTACTGCACCATTGCGGGACCTCCACACCGCACGCCCCCAGACCACAAACACACTTGAAATCTGGTGGGCGGGCGACAGTTGACTTTGCAGTCCTGTAGCGGGGTGCTGGTGTGGCAACCTGCTCCAGGACAGACAAAGTCATAATGAGGCCTAGAGAATTATATGTTAGTATGTTATCCAGCCTAACAAGACCAGGGGCCAGATGTACGACCATTCCAAATTGCGACTCCCAATTTGCGCTCAATTGCGAGTCCCAAATTGCGAGTCACAATTTTAAATGTACAACAGTGTCAGAGACACTGATTGCAATTCCCAATGGGGTCGCAAAATGGGAGGCTCATGAATATTAATGAGCCACTCGCAATTTGCGACGCCATTGGGAATGGCTGACCCTCCCAGGGATGGTGACATGCTGGGCTCGGCAGACCTCCATGTCTGGGACTGCTTGCCAATAAAGCATTTTTTTTTAAAACATGGAGCCCGTTTTCCTTAAAGGAAAATGGGTTGCATTTAAAAAATAAAATGAAACGTTTTTGTTTTATTTTTTATGGGCAGGTAGTGGTCCTTGGACCACTGCCTGCCCTTAAAAAATATTTCAGGGCCAGTCACAAAGGGGAAGGGGTCCCCTGGAGACCCCTTCCCAATTGCGACTGCATTACCACCCTCTTGAAGAGGGTGGTAATTTGCGAGTGTTTGTCGCAAAACATTGATACATGGCTTGTGACTCGCTATTAGGAAGGGAACGCCCCTTCCTAATAGCGAGTCGCAAAACACTATTTTGCGAGTCGCAAATTACTTGCGACTCACAAAATAATGTTTGTACATGGCCCTCTCAGAATTAGCATGCGCAAACGGGTCGCAAACCCGTTTGCGCATGCTAATTCTCGTCGTACATCTGGCCACAAGTCACTATGTTTTTTCTTATTGTTTCTTATATTTCCCATACACTGTCATCTTAGTTTTGGTGGTGTTTGCAGTCAGTTTATTGAATAGATTGTAAGTGTGTATTTGGTCCAAGTCATGACACAGGCCACTTCTGTCTGATCTAAAATGACCAGTTCATGAGCGTACTGGAGGATCTGAGCCTCGTGTGGGCTGTTCCCGTGGGGAAGGACTTGGCTCTGGACAGGGTCTCATCTAACAGTGGAGTAGATGTTGACTAGCAAAGGGGCAAGTACACACCCCTGTTTATGTTTTCTGTTGGTGCACTGTTCATATGTTCGGATACTTTTAGAGTGAGTCACAAAGGTAACATGATATTTTGATTATTTCCCACTTTTGAATAAGTTAACTACTTTTTTGCTTATTCACAAAATCTGAGTGTAAGTTACTGTTACAAAAAATACCAGTAGTCAGTCCAGCACCACACATGGCCTACCACTAGTACTGCAACACAAACCATAGAAAATAATGGAGATAGGGAATTGAAAAAATCGTTATAGCAAATAATGTTTAAATTAAATTCAATTATTTTACATAGTTACAAATATAAATAAATAATTATACGTAAATATATTTTAAATTAATAAATATATAAAAAAGCATACATGTATTATTTAATTATGAAATCATTTAATATATGATTATGAAATAATACAATAATACACACATATTTTATCAAAATATAACATAATTCATTTTAAATATTTTATAATCACTTTTATTAATTATTAATGAATCATATTTTTGTTCAAACTTCTGAAAAAGTAAGTTCAATCTAATTGAATGTAATTTAGTTCCAATAATTAAAGACGCATTTTAAATTTAAGTAAATAGTGCTGCAGCATTTTTCATATTTTATTCTATATTTAAAATAAATATGTAAAATGAATTTTAACCTATATTTAACACAATAATACTCTTAACATTTATTTTCGAGTGAAATAAAATTCTCTATTTTTCTCTGTACCCTATCATGAGAAAATTTTCATCAGACTGCAAAGACTTCCGGTTACTTTTCTTTCCAGATTACTGTAAAAAGGGGTTTGATTGCCAGTGGAATGATCCCTGGTACGGCCAGTTAAGTGCACCACAGGATTGAGGAGGACACACCAAAGCTTGAAAGCTCTGCATTTCTAACCTTGTGAACAGTAAAGAAAAGTTTGTAATGAAAGTGGCAATAGTTGGAAATAAAGTAGCCATACTAATGAACCCATGTCAGGAGTGTGGAGGGCATCACGTTTGAGTTTCAATCCTGAACACTGTGGTCTCTGTCTTCAGGGTTTGTGGTATTATCTCCCTTAGTCTCTCTTAGGACCAGTAAAGGGTGACCTGATGGATACCATGAGGAAAGTGGGTCTCTGAACTTTTGTGAACTCATACAGTTTGATAGGGGCTGGAGCGGAGGTAGTGTAGCTTCCTGCTAGACACGCATGCATCCTGCAAAAGGCTTGAAAGCTGACTGACTGGGAAGTGCAAGCAGGGTGAGTCATCTACTGTGAAGTCTCATGGAGTGATGCTGCCAAGAAGACTTGAGGGTTATCCAGTGAAATATCATCAACTAAATTTTTTGGCAATAAATATATTGTCAAACAAATATCGAGGACACAAATATCAACTTTTCATGCCTTACAAGTAAAGTCAAAAACATCAACAAGAAAAAAAGTAAAAGGCCACATTATCATCAGAAAATAGGTGAATATATAACATTTTAATTATGATAGACTACATTAATTTTGAAACATATATCAACTCCAAAAATGTTTTTACAATGTATACATTATAATTTATATATAAATATTATATTAAATAATTATAACTTACAAACATTAAATGAAAATATAAGCGTTAAACAATTTGAAAAAATAAACAACACATCTAAAAATTTACACATGAATATTAGCAAAATATAAATAGTAACTCATAATTGCAAACACTAAATTATAAAACATTTTAAAAAAATAGAATAAAAACTTTAAAATAAAAGGAATAAATAATAAAACATTGCATTATTCTGTTTGTTTAAAACAAAAATATATATATTGAAACATTTTTTTTAAATCATATAACAATTACACTGGGGGTGGCAAATTACCTATTTCTACTTCAATCTGACCAACAGTAGGGAACGTATTGCACTTTGGAGGGTCAGATTTACTATCCCCTCTCCAATGTAATGAAAAGCAGGGAAAGTGTTGGACTTTAAGAAGGGTCAGATTTACTATTCCCACTCCAATGTAAGCACAGTTTGGGACACTGTTGGACTTTGGAGGGGTACGATTTACTATTCATATCCCACTTTGAGAAACATGAAGGAAAGTGATTGACATTGTGGGAGCTAGATTTACTATTCCTACTCAAAAGTAAGCAAGATGGGAAACTGCTGGAGTTCGGAGGGGTCACATTTATTATTGCCACTCATATGTAAACGTAGCCCACATATTGGACTTTACAGGGGTCATATTTAATATTTCTACTCCAATCTGAAAAACAAATTCAAATTAAAATGCATTTATTTTGTTTGCACTATTAGTTAAAATC
This sequence comes from Calotriton arnoldi, assembly GCA_963921515.1. Taxonomy (NCBI): domain Eukaryota; kingdom Metazoa; phylum Chordata; class Amphibia; order Caudata; family Salamandridae; genus Calotriton; species Calotriton arnoldi. Next base: position 312,845 of record CAWUFW010007776.1, on the reverse strand, counting down.
ATTGCAAAACAATAGTTTCAAAAGAAGAAAGATACAATAAAATGCAATGCAATAAGAAATTCACCAGCCTTCAAAAACATGGTTAAAATACCCAGATGATAAAAAGGGACGCAGCCGGAAGATAATACAAAATATTCTTTAAATATAAAATAAATACAATTGACTTTAATGAATACTAATTTTATATTACAAATAAAATTAAGTGTTAAAAAAAATGTTGAAAATATAACATATAAAAACAAACACAGACAATTACAATTAATAACAAATTAGTAATATAAAAAAGAAAAATTATTTATCTTATATTAAACATAAAACATTAAATAAAATGAATATAATTTATCAATGAAAAATGAATTGAGATAATTAAAAACATTACGAGATTGACCAATCAATTAGAAATTAATTGAAGATTAACAATAAAACACATTCAATTAATGTACATATATATATATATATATATATAAATATAGTACAACAAGTAAATTACAAATATTATTATAATACTGACAACTTATGGCACAAAAATAATTATATTTGAAAGTGATATATTCAATTATATTGAAAAACGATATTATATGCAGCTTTATTTAAAGAAATAATGTTAACCCCTTCCATGCTCATGACGGAATGGTTCCGTCATGAGCACAAGTTCTAGTGTGCTCATGACGGAACCATTCCGTCATGAGCACATGCTCAGGAAATCTCTCTGCTGCAGACAGCAGAGGGATTTCCCATTTTTTGCCTGGGGAGGTGGGGAAGAGCTTCCCAACCTCCCCAGGCATATTTTTGTATTTCATTGTAATGACGATCGCGCGCATGGCGCGCGATCGTCATTACAACGAAATCGAAACTGAAACTTAACTTCAGTTTCTCAGTTTCGGCGCTTGTGGGGCTATCTCAGCCCCCCGAGCACCGAAAAAGATGGGAGAGGTATCGTTGGAAAGGGGAGAATCTCCCCTTTCCAATGATACCCTTCACTAGTGGATCTCTGCTTGGGGATCACCCCAGGAGGGCGATCCCCAAGCAGGGATCCACCCACTTGCACCAGGGAGGGGGGAGCGGCCCCTTGGGCAAGGGCCTTTGCTCCCCCATTTTCTTTTGGGCACAACAGTCTTTCTGCCCCCCCCAGGTGGGCAGAAAGCCCACTAGACGCCAGGGATTCTTTTTCTATTGAGGTTGGGGTGGGGGCTGCCCAAAAAGGGCTTGACAATGCCCCCACCCCCCACAGAAATGTCAGTCTTTCTGCCCCCCCCTGGGGGGCAGAAAGCCCACTAGAAACCAGAGATTATTTTTTTATTGACGTTGGGGTGGGGGCTGCCCAAAAATGGCATGACAATGCCCCCCCAGAGAAATGTCACACTTTCTGCCCCCCAGGGGGCAAACGGGGGCAGTAGCCCCCAATCTGCCCCCCGGGGGGCAGAAAGCCCAATAGAAACCAGGGATTTATTTTTTTTAATAATGTAGGGGTGGGGGCTGCCCAGAATAGGCATGATAATGCCCCCACCCCAAAAACAATTATCAGAGTCTTTCTGCCCCTCCCCGGAGGCATATTGGGGCAATAGCCCCATATCTACCCCCCCCCCGGGGCGGCAGAAAGCCCCTAGGCCTCAGGATTTTTTTTTTTTAAATTCAGGGGTGAGGTCAGCCCAGAATGGGCATGCCAATGCCCACATCTCCCCCAAAAAATGCCACAGTCTTTCTGCCCCTCCCCGGGGTGCGGATGGGCGCAGTGGCCCCTGATCTGCTCCCGGGGGGGGGGCAGAAAGCCCAATAGGTGCCAGCGATTACGCTGGCTTTTTTTATGCATGGGGTGGGGGCTGCCCAGAATGGGCAAACCAATGCCCCCACTGCAAAAAAAATAGCCACAGTCTTTCTGCCGCCCTTGGGGGCATATCAGGGCAACCCTCCCCCCCCCCCCAATTTCTCCCCAGGGTGGCAGAAAGCCCACTAGGCACAGACTTGTTTTTAGCAATGTGCCTACCTGTGGAATTTGGGCCCTAGCGTAGCCGGCACATAGGGAAACCTAGCAAACCTGTACATATTTTAAAACTAGACACCAAGGGGAATCCAGGATGGGGTGACTTGTCTGGCTCTCACCAGGTTCTATTACCCAGAATCCCTTGCAAACCAAATTTAGTTAAAAAAAACACTTTTTCCTCACAATTCTGTGATGGAAAGTTCTGGGATCTGCGTGGATCCACAAAATCCCACCCACCCCGCATTCCCCAAAGTCTTCCGAGAAAAATGGTACCTCACATGTGTGGGAAGGCCTAGTGCCCGCGACAGGAAACGGCCCAAAACGCAACGTGGACACACCACATTTTACAGTGAATACTGACACTATTTTGCAAAGTGCTTAGCTGTAGATTTTGAACCCTAGCTCTGCGGGCACCTAGGGAAACCTAGCAAACCTATACATTTTTGAAAACTAGACACCCAGGGGAATCCAGGATGGGGTGACTTGTCTGGCTCTCACCAGGTTCTGTTACCGAGAATCCCTTGCAAACCTCAAACTTTGTAAAATAAAAAACACATTTTCCTCACATTTCTGTGGTGGAAAGTTCTGAAATTTGTGTGGATCCAAAAAAATTCCACCAAGCCCGCATTCCCCAAAGCCTTCCAAGAAAAATGGTACCTCACTTGTGTGGGTGGGTCAAGTACCCGCGACAGGCAAGGGCTCAAAACCTATTGAGGCGACATCAAAATTACCTATCACAAACAACCCGGTTTTGCAAGGGGGGTCCAATGAGTTTTTGGCCCCAGCTCGGCGGCCATCTAGGCAAACCTACCAAACCCACACATTTCTGAAAACTAGGCACCCGTGGGATTCCAGGGAGGTATGGCTTGCATGGATCCCCCAACGTTTTCTTACCCAGAATCCCCTGCAAACCTCAAATTTAGCTGAAAAAAATCACTTTTTCCACACATTTTTGTGTGGGAAAGTTGTGGCATCACCGGGCTGACACAAATTTCCTACCACCCAGCGTTCCTCCAGGTCTCCCGATAAAAATGGTGCCTCACTCGTGTGGTTGGCCCAAGTACCCGCGACAGGCAAGGGCCCAAAACGTATTGAGGTGACATCAAAATTGCCTATCACAAAACGACCTGGGGGCTCACCTGGGTTTTTGGCCCCATGCTCGGCGGCCATCTAGGGAAACCTACCAAACCCACACATTTCTGAAAACTAGACACCCTGGGAATTCCAGGGAGGTATGGCTTGCGTGGATCCCCCAAAGTTTTCTTACCCAGAATCCCCTGCAAACCTCAAATTTTGCGGAAAAAATAATGTTTTCCACACATTTTTGTGTGAGAAAGTTGTGGCATCACCAGGCTGACACAAATTTCCTACCACCCAGCGTTTCCCCAGGTCTCCCAATAAAAATGGTTCCTCACTCGTGTGGGAGGCCCAAGTACCCGTGACAGGCAAGGGCCCAAAACGTATTGAGGCGACATCAAAATTGCCTATCACAAAACGACCTGGTTTTGCAAGTGGGGTCACCTGGGTTTTTGGCCCCGTGCTCGGAGGCCAGCTAGGGAAACCTACCAAACCCATACATTTCTAAAAACTAGACACGCAGGGGATTCCAGGGAGGTATGGCTTGCGTGGATCCCCCAACGTTTTCTTACCTAGAATCCCCTGCAAACCTCAAATTTAGCTGAAAAAATCACTTTTTCCACACATTTTTGTGTGGGAAAGTTGTGGCATCACTGGGCTGACACAAATCTCCTACCACCCAGCGTTTGACCCGAGTTTTATTATTAATTTATAAATGTTTGGAAATAATCAATTGAATGAGTGGGAGTTGTTTTAGGGCAAAACAGACAAGTAAAAATATTTTGTGTGTTAGAAATGTAGGATGTGAGCAAGATTTTCAAGGTAGTCTGAAGCCACTGTCAACGTAAACTGCTGAATTACGCCCAATAGTCTTTCAGACATTTCCTTAGTTCTGGTAAAAATACGTGGGTTCAGACTACCTGATAATGATTGCGACATTCTCATTTCTTGGAAACTTTGCTCCTTCTTCAAAATTTCCAAGAAATGATAGAAATTAGGATGAGATTTGCCAATTGATTTGTTGAAGGAGTTGTGCCATCTATGGCATTGTTTGTTTTTTCTCCTCCCTCTAAGCAGGTCGAGTAACAGTTCCACCACTCCACATGGAAACGTGGTCTCCTCCTGTGACCCAACCTGCTTAGATGGCCAATCCATGTGTCTTCAAAATAATTTCTTCATTTGTTGCAAAATATTCTGATTCTGTGATTGAAGTGTAGTACTCGTCTACACTGTCAGGAGGAACAAAGCAAAGGGCAGATAGTTTTTTAAGTTCAAACTGTAGTTTGCTATCTGATATATAATCCTGAATTAAGGATGTTTTTTGTAGTTTTCGCCAATATGCCTGAGAAAAGTGAAAGAAACATCCTTGAATTTGGGTATCTGGGTATGTTTTTGTTATTGGATTAATCATAGTTAATTCAAAGTCAATTATTACTTTTCTCTGACTTTTGTTGGATGTTTTAGATTTTATCACTGTTAATAATTCAGTGTATGCTGAGGATTGTTTATCAGGAAGTAAACTGTAAACTAAGGGAACTACTGTATTGTTAATGTATGGTGAATAGTGTATATTTGGGTGAATGGATGGGGCATGCTTTTAAACGTTCCATCTATCATCCAAATATCACTGTTTTCTAATCTTATTAAATTATGGGGTGTGCTAAAGATTATTATTCTCTTTTGAGGGTTTTGGTTGTCATGCAATAGGAAAGGTTCATTAGAAAAAGTAACAGAGAGTTCAGGTGGAGTTATTATATCAGAGTATGTTTGGGGTGATACTCTTTGTGGGTTACTTGTCTGTTTTTGATGTTGAATAATTCTTCTCAAATTAGGTATGGTGGGCATACTACTTGCAACATGTGGGGGGATGTGTTGGGATACCTCCCTTAAAACTGCACCACAGGTTTCATTGGAGGTGGATGCAATATCTTTAATTTAATTAATTCTTTCTCTAACTTCAATCTCCATTGCAGAGGCAGAGTGGTTATGGTCTGTGGTCCTTAAAACAGTGTCACCAGGAGTAACCACTCTGCCTGTGCAATGGGTTGAGTAATACTGCACACACCTCCAATGACACCTGGGTTCAGATAGTCTCTCCTTACAATAAACATACCCACTATGGTTTAGTAGTCTGTTCCCTCTTTTGGATTGGATGTACTTTGCTTCTTTGGATGGTGTTGCCATTTTTTTTCTGAAAAGAGAAGAAAGAAAGAAAAAATGTTATTTATTTAAAACTTAGTGATATATACCTGTTTAGAGGGAAAATGACAGTATGTTTCACAGTTTACAATGTATGTATTTTTAAAATCAGTTTCTTGTTTTCATTTTGATGTTTCTCTATTTTTGTTGTATTTCAGCATAAACAATAATGTTTTTTGGGAGGAAAAATATTTAATTAGTTGTATAGAAAAAAATATCAGTTTCTCTTACCTTTGAATTAGATGTTGTAATGTTCTTTTGGTTTGGAAAACTGATTGTGGTTTTCTGTGTTTCTGAAAATAAAAATACATTTTGAGTTTTATTAGATATATATAGTTTAATTGTGAAGTTTGCTTTTTGGAATCTTACCTTTATAAAATTTTATAGGGTGTTTCTTCCTTTTAATTATGATTTTGAGTTGTTTTGTGGTCTGAAAAAGATTAAAGAAAATTATTGTTAGTATGTTAAAAATATGTTACATAATTTCTCTGAAATATAATAGCATATTTTTGGTTAAGGAACAATATATTAATTTTTTATAATTCTATCAAATTTATTTATTTAATTCCAAGAGATACATTTGTGTTTATTTGTCAACATTTCTTATTCAAGTATAAGCAATTTATTTACCTGTTATATTTCTTTTTTTGTGGGAGAAAAAAGAATATTCTCTGGATAATAATTTAACCCCTTGTGTGCGTGGCCGATTTTCGACCTGTGCGGGGCGTTTCATTGAGTGGGCGGGTTCATGACGAGCTCAGCTCGTCATGCGCACACGAGCACCGCGCAGCATGACGAGCTGAGCTCGTCATGAGCATAGAAAGGGTTAAGTACAATTTAAAATGTAAAAAATTATTGATGTGGAAATTACCTTGTTATGGTTTGCTTTCTTCTTATTGTTTGAAGGTTTGAAAGCTGGAAAAAAAATGAACATTGTTTATAATTTGTGTTGATGATGTTTATAATATTGTGTCTTTTGTGTTTGTATGTTTTGTCATTTATTTGCTTCTTTTTGGTTGGTTATATTTAAGAGAATTACCTTGGTATATGTCAAGTCAAGTCAAGTCAAAATAGTTTATTGTATATGATTACTTAAAATCGTTACAATTTACACTTAAAAAATGTATTAAACTTAATCTTCCGTTAAATACCACTTATCAGCAATGAGCTTGGCAATATTTAAAATCTGAATCACATTAATAAAGCTCATAAAATGTTGGCTAACCGGTTAAACAATCTGCGAAAGTTCTATTATTCACAACTTTCAAAAGAGCTCAAGTGACCAAAATTATCCAAAGGTTAAATTGTTTAAGATAAAATGTCCATATAAAATGCCAAACTTTCCAATAAGGTTTGGTCAGCTGCCGTTTTTCTGTGTTGTTCCTGCTATCTTGTGGAATAGGATTGCGGTCCTTTTGCTACTTGGGCTGGTGAAAGGGAGCAATGTTTGAAGCCCCTGCCGTCCTTGTTCATACTTTATCAATGTCCTCTAAATCGGCTTGCCTTAGAAGTTCCCTTACTTTTGCCAGATATTTTACCCCCCGGCACGCCAAGATTATAGAGGAACCTTCCAACCAACGTATCACGGCTTGCCTGCACGTGCGAATGTTCAATTCGTTAAAAATTGGTTTTAAAAGCCCCCTCCTTATTTCCTTAACTGCGGGGCAAGCACACAGCAGGTGAGTTAACGTGTCATTACAAAAACCGCATAGTCGACAGTGTGCTGCTTGTTGGTTGCTTTTCCAGGACGGTTGTAGATCTTTTGAGTCATGCATGCCCAAACAGTAATTGGTGAAACTCTTTTTTAACTCCACACTAAAATGAGTTACTAAGTAGGCCTGAGGCTTTGTTGATATGTAGGAGTTAATCACGGTCCACCCATGCCTACGTTTCGAGGTTGTTATTTTATCTTCTAAGAAAGACTTCTTCTTTGCCCGGTCTATCTGGCTGTCCCATGTCGTTTGTATGTCAAGTTCCGCCAATGATTTTCTCAGATAGGCTCCCCATGAGTGTGGAATGTCCTGATCCATCTGAATTTTGATTTCTTTCCAGCATAGATTGTTCAATGACCCCAGTTCAGATGCACAGAATTTGTGGCATAGTTTCACGAAGCCGCTCATGCTCCGGAATTTCTGATTTTGAAGGCCGAATTCCAGCCGGACCTGAGCTGGGGCAGCGGACCTTGGTAAATTAAAAACAGCTTTATAAACCTTCGTCTGAAGTTCGTTTAGCAGTTCCACCTCTTTGCCACACCAAACTACTAGGGCATATGACAATGTCGGTACTATTTGTGCTGCCATCACTTTTAAAAGATGTGCATGGTTCGGGCAACCCAGTTTTTTATTCAATAATCTGTACGCAAAAATTAACGATTGAGATTTTGCTTTTAGGTCCATTTTGTGTTCTTTGTGTGTTGAGCCTCTCCCCATTTTTAAGCCGAGGTATTTGTAGGCCGCTTGTTCTTCAATTATAGTTTCCTTTACGAACCATTTGAACTTGGTTCTTTTAGGATCCACAAGACGTACAACCTTGGTTTTGTCTTTATTTAATTCCAAGCTGACTCCATCCAGATAGGTGACTAGGTTGTTTATCGCTCTTTGAAGCCCGATGGGGCTTTGGCTCAGCACCACTATATCGTCTGCGTACTGTAAGAAGGGTATTGGCTCTTTTGCTAAGTTTGGCGGATGGCAATCGGCTGCTTGCATGTGTTTACAGATATCTGCCATAAATAAATTGAATAAGCTCGGGGCTAGGATGCAGCCTTGTTTTAGGCCTTGCTGTGTGTAAATACTGGTGGTGGGGCTAAGTCCATCGCCTAGTTTCACTCTTGCCCAGGTGTCACTGTGCAGGGCGATTATTGCATCCAGTAGTTTGCTCGGTAGCCCCCATGCTCTTAATTTTTCCCAGAGGCAATTTCTGCTTACTTTGTCGAATGCAGCTTTCAAGTCGACAAAACATGCAAACAACTGTGTTTTCCTTTTTCTTGCTTTTTCAATTAAGAGTGCCAAAGTGGCCAGGTTTGTTAAAGTGCCCATGCCTGGTCTGAAGCCGGTTTGAAACATGGGGATTATACTTGTCTCATCCATCCAATCTTGCAGGTGGAGAAGTAGGCAAGATCCGTATAGTTTGGCCTCAACAACCATCAATGATATCAATATGTAGTTTTCTGGATTATTGTGGTCTCCCTGTTTGAATATTGGATGAATAATGTTCCCTTTCCAAGATTTGGGGACGTTGTTCTGTCTGTAGATCTGATTGAAAAAAGGCGCGAGGTAGTCAGCCCAAAAGTCCGGAGCGTGTTTAAATAGTGCATTGGGCAGTCCATTCGGGCCTGCCGCCCCCTTCGTTTTTAATCTTTTTATTATTCCTCTCAATTGCTTTATGTCGATCAGATCATTTGAATCGTTGTAGCTTACTGCTTGACCGGTATATTCTTCTCCTTCAGGTCTTAGATCTTTTGGGGATTTTAAGGCGTCTGTTACCGTTGCATGCTTATCATTCCTCGCATTGCTGTACCTATTAAGTACGTGCTGTATCCAGATTTTTTCGCCAATTCCCACTTCTTGTTGTAATTTTTTTCCCTTTGTCATGTTATTTATGATGCCTCATAATTCCCTACTGTTTGGCAATGTGCTTGCCCACTATAGTTTTGTCCAGATTTTTTCTTTATATTCTGTCTTTGCTTCCCTCAGCATCTTCTTATATTTCTTCTGTAGATCCTTTAGTTTATCCTTATCTATATTCTTACCCATTTTGTCCGCCATGGCGTGGGTTCGCGCCTCTTTTGCCATCCTTCTCTTTTCATCTCGGGGCCTGTTTGACTCATGTATTCTTTGAGAGTGTCCATTATGGTCGTCATGTTTAGTCCTCGCCATCTTAATTTCCTCAGGTTAAACTTTTCTGCGTATTGTCCCAGCGTGTTTATTTTTTGCGCCCAGGCCAAGTTTATATTAAGGTTTGTGATGTGCGGGTGGTGGTCACTTTCTATGCGTGGGCAGACTTGGAATGAGTCTATTCTTGGGACTAGATTGCTGCTAATGATGGTAAAATCTATTGTAGATCGACTTTTCCCATTTGAGTACGTTGTTGCGGCTGGCCTATCCCCTATAGTATTACCATTCAGGATTGACAGGCCGTACTTTTCTAACTTTTCGTTATTATTTGGTATCCCCAGTCCTCCTGCCTCTTTTTTTTAGTCTGTTTTATTAGGTTACTATTAAAGTCTCCTGAAATAATCAAAGGGCAGAATTTGTGTGATTTTTGCAGTGCACTGATCAGATTCATTAGTGTTGTGAATTTTTCCTTCTGATTTTGTTTTGCAGGGTGAACTTATACGTTGACTAGTATTAATTGCCAGTCGAGTTTGTTCGAATTTCGCTTTCTGGTAAATTTTGTAACTTGCAGCCAGTTTACCCCGGCTTCTAACTCTTCTGTTTGCCAACCATGTTTTTGTAATATATATGTTGATAAACCTCCCCTTGGGTGACCAAATCTTGCGAATTTTTCTGCTAGAATGTGATGTTCTATGTAACCTGATATTGCTGTTGGGTTCATGTTCCACGTTTCTTGAAATAGTATTATGTCTTGTTGTTCGAGGAAGGACAGAGTTTCATGGTCATGCCCCATATTTTTAAATCCGTGGACGTTCCATGAACAAATCTTTATCATGCTCTGCCTTCTATCCCTCAACATGTGGCCCTGCCTCGGGGATTCTATTGAATCCTGCTCATTACCTTGAACTATCTGCCCCCACCTTTTGTCAATCGTAAGTGAGTTTGACTGTTTGTTAGGTACGCGTGTTACTAAGTACTTTTGGCACCCAAGACCAGTCTATACTGTCATCTGTAGACTGTTCAAAGTTTAATTGCCTCGCTATTTCCTTGTCCCCTTTTGAATTTGTTGGCCCCGGTGGCGTGATGGATCGGGCACCGTGTAAGCATGTTTTTTGCTTTTTCGCAGAAGCGTACTTCTGATTTGTTAGGAAGGGGTAAGGGTACCGTGGGTGTTTATAAGGCCTCAGTATGATTCCCCAGAATTTGAATGTTAATCTGGTTGCATATATCCTGTCCACTAGTTCCTTTGAGGACCAGGTAGTCAAAGTCTCTTCAATGTCCGGGGTTTCTGGGGAATGCTTAAATTCCATGGCTAACAGATCATGCGACGGTATTCCTTTTAGTTCTGGGATTTCTTTAAACAACCTTAAAAGGTTCCCTCTATTTAGTATGTCTTGCCTTCCTTTTGTGCAATATTCTGGCACAAACGTCAATTTCGATGTATTCTCCCAGAAGTTATTTTCAGAGCAAATGGCATTTCCCGAACTTTCCTCTTTTTCTACCTGAGTATTTATGGTGTTCGTGATTTCATTATCAATATGTCTGTCTTGACTCCTTTGTTCTTTACTGATCTTTTCTTGTAGAATATCCGGCTTTTTTACTTCCTTTGACTCTTGCTCCAATTTTCCTGCTTCTATATGTATTACTGGCCCTTTTGGCTCACTTTGCTGGTCGATAGAGGGCATCCTACATACTCTGCCTTTTCTATTTATTGTGACTTTTATTGAATTTTGGCTACTATGTTGTTCGTTGTTGTCTGTTTTCTCGTACGCCTTATTACCTGGTGTTATTTTCCTTCTTTCTGGCTTTTCTCGTTTTATATCCCCCTTTCCCCTCCTAACTGTTTGCCATCTGTTATCTGGACTGGTACCTCTTTCGTCTTCGGATGTGATCCTTAAGTTAGCCTGCAATATTTTTTCGGCCCCTTCTCCCTTTTTAGTATGTTGGATTTTTAATTGCCTTAATTTGCCCTCCTTTTCCCTGCTGGGTACTTGGACTCCGTAATCTGGACTGGAACCTCTATCCTCTTTGGGTATAGCTCTTGTTTGGACCTGCAATGTTTTTTCTGCCCCCTCTCCCTTATCAATATGTTGGGTTTGTTCTAATTGCCTTTTTAAAATTCCGGGGGTTGGCGCGGAATCTGCGATTGACCGATGGATAGGTGTTGTAAGAAGCATCTGATCATATTCTCTTTGTTAGTAATAGCCAGAGTACTTGGTGCATTTTGCTTTGTATTAAAACTGTTAGAATCCGTTGTATAATTTGATTGATCTGGGCCCGTTATTGGATCCTCCACTGTACCTACTGTCAATGCTTTATTTTCTTTCATTTGTGTGTTTTGATTTGTAAAAATAGGGAAAATTTTCTCTAATTTTGTAGTTGGTTGAATATTGTATTTTGCCCTACCCTTTCTATCACGTTTTCTTTGTCTTTTTGTAGGTTTTGCAGTTTTTGAAGTGTCAATAGTGCTCTGTGTAACTTTGATTTGATGGTCCCTTGTTTTAGGACATGGATCCTCTATTTCCTCTTGTTCGGCTTCTCCCTCGTCAATAACACGTGTCCCTTTACATGTATGTTTATCTTTGACTGGCTCCTTTTCCTCTGTGACCTTTTGGGTTTCCCTTTTATGTTTGAATTTTGTTGTTAGTTGCACTGCCCCTAGGATATCACTTAATATTTCGGGCAGATTTGCCAATTTATCTATTATTTTGCCACATCCACAATTGAGCTGCAGGTGGGGATTGTTTATTTGTGATTCAGGGGTTCCCCTGCGCATTACAAAGGAGGTGATTGAGTCCAGCTTGGTGTTTATGCCTGCAATATGACCAGCAATTAGATTTATAAGGTCAATCTGGACTTCCATTTTATCTGATTGAAAGTTCAGTACCCTGATTGCTTGTTCCAGTGTACTTAATAGAGTATTACTCCAGGGTGCCATGTGCAGTTCATCAAGGGAGTTTCCAGTATCCCTAGACTCGTGGTCAATCCTACTTACCGATGAAATTGTTATCGGAGATGACAAATTTAATTGATTTATTTTCGTCGAGAAGCTTCCTTCCTCCTGTGCGTTCACCTGTTTGTCAATCCTGCTGACCGATGAAATTGTTATTGGTGATGACAAATTTAATTGATCTTTTTCCATTGGCAGTCTTCCTTCCTCCTGTGCGTTTGTCTGTTGGTCTGTTCTTTGTCCATGATTTGAAGGGGTATATACCACCATTCCTGCTCTTCCCGATGCTCCCTTCCAGTAGGCAGTGTCGGCGATAGACAGTGTTGCGATATTCCCTTCGATTACATCGTTCGTTATTTCCTGCGTTTGAGTATTGGTATCTAGTATTTGCAATATGTTGGCATCATTTGATAGTGAGAATGAGCTTGACCAGGTGTTGTCCAGACGCATTTCCTGATCATCCAGTTTTTTTATTTCCTCCAAGTGCTCGTTTTTATTGTCCTCATTTGCGCTTCTTCCCAATGCATGGTTTATTGGAGGGGTGATCTGGTGTATCTGAGCTATTGCTGTTACCAATCTACTTACTTGCATTTCCATGGTTGGTTTTTGTAGGTCTGGATTTATTTTTTGTGTATTGGAGATATTTGGCTGTTGCTGTACAGAAGGGGGACTTATTTTACTGAAAGTGAATGCGCGCTTTTGCTGTTGCTCAGTCGTTCCCGATGTATTGTGACTTTTGTTCGCCCTTGTTACTGGTGCTATGGGACTCGGCAACCGGGCTGTCTCTACAGTTGGTGCGTAAATGGCAGCCATTGGGTCCTTTAAAAAGAAGAATTTTTGGATCCCAGTATTTTTACCAGGGCTAAGGGATGTTATGTCCGGTGTTGGTGCAGAGACTAGCCTCTCTCTCTGTCTGGGGGCCTTTCTTTTTTGGCTTATTTCTGGCCCTTCCTTTGTGACGTTTTTATTCTTTTTGTTTTTGCCTATATTCACCTGCCGAACTTTCCCAGATCTCATATTTCTCTGTTGCAGTATTGGCTTGTATCCCCTTGGGCAGTGGTTCCCAATCTGTGCGCCTGGGCTCCTTGGTGCGCCCTCCAGACTAGCCAGTGGCGCCGCGCTCCAAAGGTTTCAGAATTTCGAATTTCAAGCCATAAATTGCCGGTAACATCACAGAAATGTGAGTTATTTGGTAAAAGCATGAAACCTCTTTATCCACCAGATGGCAGCAGAGTACTCTTTATTAAGAGCGCATAACTGAATACTTTGACTTTCTCAAAAGCTACATCGTGTTCCTTCACCCAAACGAAAGACACACCTTTCCTAAGAAGTTGCCTCAAAGGCTCTACAACAATATTATAGGTAAGCATATTATTTATTAACCGTTATTGTTATTTGTAAGTGGTGCTTACTTATGCTTACTTGTGTTATTGAGAGCGTGTTCTCCTGTTCTTAATTCTGGAGTGTTGGGAGGCTGTAGATGGCTGGAACGGACCCACATTGCCATCTAAGTACAGCTGACACCAAAGACGGGATTTCTGCACATTAGGAGCATATAATCCTCAATAGCTTCCTTTAGATTCGTTTGGCACAGACTGCAACACCTCTCATTAGTGGGACCTACAGGAATTAACAAGCTGGAAATTGACTAGCTGCTGCCTCGAGGCAGAAAATTTTCACGGTGTACTTGTTTCTGACAAATTTATTTTACATTGTATGGCTTCTTGATTAGTATTAATCTACGTTTGGAAATAAAATATTCCACGTAATGTGTCAGGTCTCTAGTCTCCGTGCTCCCTATTAGTTGCAACATACTAATATTCCTGTGCGAGGTGGCTTTTGCTACTGGATTCTAGGAGCAAAGTGCCCAGACTAAGTTGCACAAAAATGCAACGGTACACAGTGTATATAGGCGCCCCTTAATTAGAGGGATGGGAGTGATAGGAGGAGTGCTGGGAGGCAGGCTGCTCAAAGGGACATTATATTGAAGACTGTAAAGTCTGTGACAGGTCTGTGGAAAGGTACTGCATGCATTGGCAAGCAGGCAGCGTTATAGGCGGATAGTCAAGTCCAAGGGCAGCATAGGGAGAATTAGACAAATGTTTCAAGGGTGTGTGATAAACAATGCTTAGGGTATATGCGCTATTCCTTCTAATATTTCTTTTGCTGGATTATCTATCAGTTGTTGGGTGTTAATTCGAATAAATATATTATTTACTTTAGCACCATAACGCTTGAGTATTTTATAACGCAAAGGTGTGTGCTGTTTCGGGATGAGGGTCTGGATTGTGGTTCCTCTTATGTACCATGCAAAAGCTTCTCTGGTTGGTCTGTTTTTTGGAACATCTCCATCTTCAATTTCCTTTCATTTTTACACAAAGGAGGAGGTGGGAATTGCCGCCTTCTCATACAGTTGGTGGAGCTGGTTGTTTTAGAAGGCATATTCAGTTTGGCGTCCCTACCTGTTTAAATGCTTGAATTCAATGTTACCTCATTTGTGTGGCTTCACTTCTTCCAACACCCACACAATGTTTGTGGTGACCTGTGGCACATATTTGGCTTCCTGAAGTTATAAAGTACATCTTCCTAAAGTAAATTAAGTCATTTTTCTTCTTATAAAAGAATTGACATTTATTGTGTGTGATAAATGTCCCAACTGAACTAGGTGTTCCATCCCATTCTACACTACAGGAGTACCCCATGACTGTTAGGCATGTCATGGGGTACATGACCCAACTTTATCCCAATTATTTTCATGGAGAAAAGTGTAAGTACTCCCGAGGCCATCCACCCGCAAAAAAAATTAGCAGAATAGGGAGCCACGGCCAACGGCCAATAAGCCAAGGGAGCCATGGGTTGAAAAAGTTTGGGAACCACTGCCCTTGGGGATACCACTGGTGAACTTACTCAATTGCAGTAGGAGATGGGGTTGATGTTGATGTGACACTGCGTTGCTAGTGCTGCTAGTGCTGCGGCCTAAGCAGCCCAATCAACCCTAAAAGGTTTTGCGGCTCTTGTACCTCCTCGAGGGAGCCTTGAGAGTCCTGCCTCGTTTTAAGTTAGCCCGCGGCTCCTGCCGTGATAAACCACCTTTCCAATATGCTGTTCCTGCCTTCTTGATCCAACTTTCGCGGATTCCACCGCACCAGGTAGAATTACTTCGGCACAGGCAACCCTTTGGTGTATGGTTCCATCAACGTTAGGCAAGCCTCCTGCTTCGTTTAGCAAACTTTTCACTGCTCCTGCTGCGTAGCCCTCCCTGCCGGGCAGCACCCCCCACGGCTCCTGCCGCAGTGATTAAGCTCTTGTTAAGCTTGCTTACGCTTACTTACGCTCTTGTGCCCACCGCAGTCTATCGCGGCTCTGGATGCCTCCCCCCGTGATAAAAGGCCGATCGCCTCACCTCTGGTGAAGGGGGGCCAGGCTGGGGGCCCGATTCACTGTCTGCGGGGCTCAATCCGGGGCTCAGTCCGCTGTTAGACGTTTGCAGCGGTTCTTGCTGTGCTCTCACTGCGTTCTGCTCACAGCTCACTCTGCTCCTCTCCTCGGTACCTCTCCCCGGTACCCTTGCACCAGAGCTCTCCTGCAGCCTCCAGGGCCTCCGGGGCCTCCCGCGGCACCAACGCGGCACCAATGCGGCACCAACACGGCACCGAACGCACAAACGCGGCTTCATAGCTTTGTGGCTTTTTGGACCGTTTGCGCCTCTCGAAACCCTGCGGTTATCGGGTCCCGTACTGCCGCCGCTGCTGCTGCTGCTGCCGCTGCTGCTGCTCTCCTATTCTCCCGCTCTCACTCTCGCTACCTTGGTATATGATTTTGCTGATGTTAAGTGGATCTTGAGATTTCGTAGTCCAAATGTTGTTTGTTTTTGATGTTGTATATTATAGTAATCTGTTGATAGAAAAAAAAAACAATTAGAGTAGGAATAGTAATTTTAATGTATTACTATTATGTATGTTTCTTGAAAGAAGCACCTTTTGGAGTTTGAATATTTATTTTAATGACATCACTATCCAGCATTTTCTCTGAGGCAACAAAATTTTGGAGTAGGAATAGTAATTTTAACATACTAGTATCCTGCACATTTTCCGAATCAAACACCTTTTGGAGTTGGAATAATTATTTCAACTTAAACACTATCCAGCATTTTCTGTGAGGCAAGCACCATTTGGAGTAGGGGAATCGTAATTTTAACATACTACTATCCTGCACATTTTCTGAATCAAGCACCTTTTGGAGTTGGAATAGTTATTTTAACCTAAACACTATCCAGCATTTTCTGTGAGGCAAGCACCATTTGGAGTAGGAATATTCATTTTAACTTAAACACTATCCAGCCTTTTTTGTGAGGCAAGCACCCTTTGGAGTAGGAATAGTAATTTTAACATACTAGTGTCCTGCACATTTTCAGAATCAAGCATCTTTTGGAGTTGGAATAGTTCTTTTAACCTAAACACTATCCAGCATTTTCTCTCAGGCAAGCATCTTTTGGAGTTGGAATAGTTATTTTAACTTAAAGACTATCCAGCATTTTGTCTCAGGTAAGCTTCTTTTGGAGTTGGAATAGTTCTTTTAACCTAAACACTATCCAGCATTTTCTCTCAGGCAAGCATCTTTTGGAGTTGGAATAGTTATTTTAATTTAAAGACTATCTAGCATTTTCTCTCAGGTAAGTTTCTTTTGGAGTTGGAATAGTTATATTAACCTAAACACTATCCAGCATTTTCTGTCTGTGAGGCAAGCACGCTTTGGAGTAGGAATAGTTATTTTAACTTAAACACTATCCAGCCTTTTCTGTGAGGTAAGCACCCTTTGGAGTAGGAATAGTAATTTTAACATACTAGTGTCCTGCACATTTTCTGAATCAAGCACCTTTTGGAGTTGCAATGGTTATTTTAACCTAAACACTATCCAGCCTTTTCTGTGAGGCAAGCACCCTTTGGAGTAGGAATAGTAATTTTAATATACTAATATCCTGCACATTTTCTGAATGAAACACCTTTTGGAGTTGGAATAGTTATTTTAACCTAAACACTATCCAGAATTTCCTCTCAGGCAAGCTTCTTTTGGAGTTGGAATAGTTATTTTAACCTAAACACTATCCAGCATTTTCTGTGAGGCAACCATCCTTTGGAGTAGGAATAGTTATTTTAACTTAAACACTATCCAGCCTTTTCTGTGAGGCAAGCACCCTTTGGAGTAGGAATAGTAATTTTAACATACTAGTGTCCTGCACATTTTCAGAATCAAGCACCTTTTGGATTTGGAATAGTTATTTTAACCTAAACACTATCCAGCATTTTCTCTCAGGCAAGCATCTTTTGGAGTTGGAATAGTTATTTTAATTTAAAGACTATCTAGCATTTTCTCTTAGGCAAGCATGTTTTGGAGTTGGAATAGTTATTTTAACTTAAAGACTATCTAGCATTTTCTCTCAGGTAAGCTTCTTTTGGAGTTGGAATAGTTATTTTAACCTAAGCACTATCCAGCATTTTCTCTTAGGCAAGCATTTTTTGGAGTTGGAATAGTTATTTTAATCTAAACACTATCCAGCATTTTCTGTGAGGCAAGCAGCCTTTGGAGTAAGAATAGTAATTTTAACATATTACTATCCTGCACATTTTCAGAATTAAACACCTTTTGGAGTTGGAATAGTTATTTTAACCTAAACACTATCCAGCATTTTCTCTTAGGCAAGCTTCTTTTGGAGTTGGAATAGTTATTTTAATCTAAACACTATCCAGCATTTTCTGTGAGGTAAGCACCCTTTGGAGTAGGAATAGTTATTTTAACTTAAACACTATCCAGCATTTTCTGTGAGGAAAGCATCCTTTGGAGTAGGAATAGTAATTTTAACTTACTAGTGTCCTGCGCATTTTCAGAATCAAGCATCTTTTGGAGTTGGAATAGTAATTTTAACCTAAACACTATCCAGCATTTTCTGTGAGGCAAGCACCCTTTGGAGTAGGAATAGTAATTTTAATATACTAATATACTGCACATTTTCTGAGTCAAACATCTTTTGGAGTTGGAATAATTATTTTAATCTAAATACTATCCAGCATTTTCTCATAGGCAAGCTTCTTTTGGAGTTGGAATAGTTATTTTAACCTAAACACTATCCAGCATTTTCTCTTAGGCAAGCATGTTTTGGAGTTGGAATAGTTATTTTAACCTTAACACTATCCAGCATTTTCTCTCAGTCAAGCATCTTTTGGAGTTGGAATAGTTATTTTAACCTAAACACTATCCAGCATTTTTCTGTGAGGCAAGCACCCTTTGGAGTAGGAATAGTAATTTTGATATACTATTATCCTGCATATTTTCAGAAGCTAACACATTTTGGAGTTGGAATAGTTATTTTAAAATAAACACTATCCAGCATTTTTGGTGAGGCAAGCACACTTTGGAGTAGGAATAGTAATTTTAATATACTACTGTCCTGCACA
Organism: Calotriton arnoldi; assembly: GCA_963921515.1. Lineage (NCBI taxonomy): Eukaryota > Metazoa > Chordata > Amphibia > Caudata > Salamandridae > Calotriton > Calotriton arnoldi. The sequence goes on along the minus strand of CAWUFW010007776.1, from coordinate 294,353 downwards.
TTTTCAGAATCAAGCACCTTTTGGAGTTGCAATAGTTATTTTAACCTAAACACTATCCAGAATTTTCTGTGAGGCAAGCACCCTTTGGAGTAGGAATAGTAATTTTAATATAGTAATATACTGCACATTTTCTGAGTCAAACACCTTTTGGAGTTGGAATAAATATTTTAATCTAAATACTATCCAGCATTTTCTCATAGGCAAGCTTCTTTTGGAGTTGGAATAGTTATTTTAACCTAAACACTATCCAGCATTTTCTCTTAGGTAAGCATGTTTTGGAGTTGGAATAGTTATTTTAACTTTAACACTTATCCAGCATTTTCTCTCAGTCAAGCATCTTTTGGAGTTGGAATAGTTATTGTAACCTAAACACTATCCAGCATTTATCTGTGAGGCAAGCACCCTTTGGAGTAGGAATAGTAATTTTGACATACTAGTATCCTGCATATTTTCAGAAGCTAACACATTTTGGAGTTGGAATAGTTATTTTAAACTAAACACTATCCAGCATTTTCGGTGAGGCAAGCACACTTTGGAGTAGGAATAGTAATTTTAATATACTACTATCCTGCACATTTTCAGAATCAAGAACCTTTTGGAGTTGCAAAAGTTATTTTAACCTAAACACTATCCAGCATTTTCTGTTAGGCAAGCATGTTTTGAATTTGGAATAGTTATTTTAACATTAACACTAGCCAGCATTTTTTGACAGGCAAGCACCTTTTGGAGTCTGCAGAGTAATTTTTAAATATCACTATATTGCATTTTTGGAGGTACAATAGTAATTTAAAGATGACAATATTGTGTATTTTCTTAGAGGAAAGTAGGCTAATTATTAGCAATAGTTTTTTAAACATAGCACTATTTAGATTTTTTTTTAAAACAAAGCAGGTTTTGGAGTTGGAATATTAATTTAAATAAAACGATCATCTAGTATTTTAAAGGATGAGAATACTTTTAGGTGTAAGAATAGTAATTTTAATCTTGCAGTATCCTGCACTTTACTTGTGGAAACCATGTTTTTGAATTGATATATTCTTTTAAAGTTGTACTCTATTACATTTTTAGAGGGAAACATTATTTTAACGTGGAATATATTTTGTAAAGTGAATAATAATTATTATTTTTGTTGGTGAAGTTTCGTTTGTTTTAGAATTATTTAGTATAAAACCACTATTATACATTTGTTTAGAAATGAGAAAAAAATATGTTGTCACTTACTTTATATATATATTGATCCAAATAGAGTATTTAGCAAAGTTTGTTGGAGGTTGTAAAGTTTTGTAACAAACTGAAAAAAAAATATGTTTGATTTTAGTTTATTTGCGTCTCTACAAATTATTAAGTAGCTATACATTTCTATAGTTTGTACTTACTTCGAGTTTTAGATGGCTTTCTTCGACGATTAGATTTTGAAGTGTGTAATACCACGTGCAGTCTCTGGTAATCAGGTAACTACAGTTTTTAAAATGGTGGACGGCTCCTTTTATACGTTTTGTTGTCTTGAACGTTATTTGAACGTAAAATATGTTTTGCGTATGATTTTTATTTGTGTTTTTAATGGTGTGTGAGAATGTAAATAATTATTTTGTTATGTTAGTTTTTGTAACTTTTTATTTTTGTATGTTATAACATCCGTTTTGGCTATTTCCGGGTTAAAGTAATTTCACTGAAAGAGTTGTAGAACTTTTCTTTTCCCGGTTTTTTAAAACGGAAATTTTCTTTTTTGTTTTGATATTAGTTGTGTACTATACTGTTTTTGTTATTTGAAACTTTTCGATTTATTAATAGTAGTTTAATTTGTGTAATTAAGTGTATTAATGTTTGTGTATTTGTTTTGTGTTTAGATTATATATTTTTGAAAATGTTGTTAAAATTTATGTTTTGTTAAAATGTCATATATAAATTAGTTTTTATTAATTTAAGTTTGATATTTAATTTATATGTGTTTTATACATTTTAGTAATGTTTTATAAAATTATAAAAAATAAAATCATTCCTGAAAAAAGCACTTGAGTATTAATTTTAGTACTCGAGTATTTTTTTGCCAATGAGTATTTTTGTTAAATATAGTGTTATAAAATAGTATCTGTTGTAGCAATAATTTTAATAAATTTATATAAATTTTATTTTTCAATTTATTAATATGATACGTGAGTATTAATTTTAGTACTCGAGTATTAAGTTTAATGTTTATGTATTAATTTCCAATATCCACGTTTTAATACACTTCCCCACCCAAAATCCCTATTTTCCCTGCATCCCGCTCCAGAGGTTTATTATACTAAAAAAATATATATCTTGCGTTGTAAAAGTGTGCGTTGTTGTAGTATGCATTGTAATGGATCATTCAATATATCATACTACAGTTGCGTTGTAATGGTACGCGTTGTAAAATCTTGCGATGTAATGTAAGTTGCGTTGTGAAAGTTACGTTGTAAAAGCATGCGTTGTATTTGTTTGCGTTGTAACGTCATATATTCAAGCCAAACATGGACACACTAATCCATTTACATAATTTACATGGAGAGCATATGCACTTTAGCACTGAATAGCAGTGGTAAAGTGCCCAGAGTTCTAAAACCAACATAGCAGGGTCAAGAACAGGAGGCCAAAAAGCAAAACGTATGGGGGTAAACCGCTAAAAATGCCAATTCTAACAGGGACTTAGAAACGTTTTCAAAAGTTTTGACTTCCGCACTTTTCATTGGGGACCATTCACTTTCTGTATCCAACTAGGGCTCCATTGCGGTTGGACTCAATCATGCCCATGTCTCAGTATTCCGCTTCCATAGACTATTATTGTTGCTTCATGCTTTTTGGTGCTATTTCTCCTTAAAAGATTAAAAATTAATGTCTTTGGTTCCTCTTATTGGATTTTTGTTGTAGTGGTGTATTTTTGTTTATCAAATTTTACTCTAATAATCAAATTCATTTTGGGATTTGTATTGTTTGATGTTTTTTTTTATTTTGATACTGATTTGGTGTTGCACAAATACTTTACACTTTGCTTTAGGTTAAGCTTGTCTGCTCTGTGCCATAGATACCAGTGCATTGAACTCAGGTTAGTTTACTTTGTTTCAGAGTTCACCCTAACAAGAAGTGTTATTATTCCTTGAGGTGGGCAGTCATCCACCCCAAATAACAATTCACTTTTATACTAGGCCCTCCCCAAAATGAGTTTTTGTATTCTCCTTTAATAATCTTTTTAAATGTTACACATGTATCTTCATTAAAATAAATCTGAGCTGTACCTATTTCAAAACATGTTTCGATACAACATGTCAAATTTTATACTTCATCAAGGCAACACAGATTTACATTTATCTTCTCTAGTATTTTTAAATTAAAGATTTGGGGCTAGCAACCCAGTTTTGGAAAGACCTGTTTTCAGAATTCAACAAGGAGGTTTATACAGCGAGATTAATTGGTTACACATTATACAACAGGAACAAAGAGGCTACTACACTTGATATTTGAGATGATAAATGTACATTGCCATCCCCTGATGATGTGAGCCAGGGATACGCTGAAGGGGTGCTTTGAGATGCTTATGACGCATTTACACTCCAGGCAATGCTACAATTAGCAGAGGAAGGTAGGCCCTTTCATTATTTGTACATGGCCTTTTGGGAGCATGTGCAACCTCCCCTTTACGTTTTTGGAAACAATATAATGGAACGTGTGGAATAGGCTTGACAGTCAAGGGATGGGATAAATACCTTGCCTGCCTGCAAATAAAGAAGGTATCATGTAGTCCCACATTCAAATTAACACAGTCAGCTTATATCATCACACATGAATCATGTTCTGCTTACAGAAGATTAGCATTGCAAAGCATGGGAGAATTTCTAAATATACTTGCTGTATTTTACCAGTATTTTTTTTATATGGTAACATAATAGCCATCATTTTAAAAGTTCCTGCTGATGTACAGGCTGCAGAACCTGAGTATCGAATCCCAAGTATCATTTTACCTCAACATGTTGAAGAGAATATTGTAATAGAAAAATATTGTGCAGCATAACATGCACATTCCCATATTTTATATGGTTTAAATTAGAATTGTAATTTGTTATATTTATTATTATATTTTTAATACAAACATGTTTTAGAGGTGTTGAAGACACACCTCTTTAACCCTATTGCCCACAACAGGAAGTGATCAAACTAGGTTTGCTAGGTTATTATAGGTGCCATCTGAGCTAGGCCCCAAAATCCACAGCTACCCACTTTGCAAAAAAACAGGTCAGTTTTGAGTGGAAAAATGGTATATAACCATGTTGTATTTTGGGCCGTTTCTTGTCACCGGCACTAGGCCTATGCAAACAAGTGAGGTGTCATTTTTTAAGGTGAGAGTGGGGAAATGCTGGGTGAAAGGAAGTTTGTAACTCCCCACAGATTATAGAACTTTCCATCACAGAAATGTGAGGAAAATGCGTTTTTAGGTCAAAGTTTTAGGTTTGCAAGGGATTGTGGGTAAAAAAAACCCGGAGAGAGCCATGAAAGTCACCCCACCCCAGATCCCCTCAGGTGTCTAGTTTTGTAAAATGTACAAGATTGCTACATTTTCCTGGGTGCCATCTGTGCTATGGCCCAAAATCCACAGCTACCCACTTTCCAGAAAAAGGGTCAGTTTTGAGAGAAACAATTTGAGGTATCTATGTTGCGTTTTGGGCAGTTTCCTGTCATGGGCACAAGTCCTACCCACACAAGTACTGTACCATTTCTATCTGGAGACTTAGGGGAATGCTGCGTGGAAGGAAGTTTGAGACTCCTAACAGATTCCAGAACTTTCCATCATAGAAATGTGAGGAAAATGTGTTTTTTTATTTTAAGCCTGAGGTATGAAAGGGATTCTGTGTAAAAACCTTGGAGAAAGCCATGCACGGCACTAAGTCCTGGAATCCTCTAGGTGACTAGTTTTTAAAAATGTACAGGTTTGTTAGGTTTCCCTAGGTGTTGGCTGAGCTAGGACCTAAAACCGACAACTATCCACTTTGCAAAAAAGGGTCAATTTTGAGTGGAAAAATGTGATATATCCATTTTGCGTTTTAGGCCATTTCCTGTCAGGGGCACTAGGCCTACCCACACAAGCGAGGTACCATTTTTATTGTAAGACATAGGGGAATTGCTGGGTGCAAGAAAGTTTGCGGCTAACCACAGATTCCAAAATTTCCATCACAGAAATGTAAGGAAAATGTGATTTTTTTTTAAATCTGAGGTTTACAAGGGATTCTAGGTAAAAAACATCCCCGGAGAGAGCCATTTAAGTCACTCCACCCAACATACCCCCAGTTGTCTTGTTTTCAAAAATATATAGGTTTGCTACATTTTCCTAGGTGCCAGCTGAGCTAAGGCCCAAAATCCACAGCTACCCACTTAAACAAAAATCCTAACCAGCATCATACATGTAATTAAGATCACTCACATACCCACTTTTACCTATTTAGGGGTTCCATTTGATGTTGACTGTAATTGGTATCAACTTTTGAAGATTAGAAGATCACAATTTGAGTGATCTAAGGAAGCGGTTTTCAGGTTTGCTACAAAGTTAGGTTCCACTCGAGTAGAAGAAATGCTCCAATATATAAGGCCAAATGCATTTCTGTGGCTAATTATGATGCTTGGGGGATGACTGATTTTCCTGTATCCAAAGGGCTGAGAATACATTTTTGAAAAGGCTGTTGGCGGTTTCTGTTGGGCGCTACACATATTTGTCATTCTGAGCTTAGATTGTCCTATTTGGAGGACAATATTAGGTACGCCCATTGTTTCTTTGGCTTCTATTTGAGCAAAACACAAAACCAGCTTTAATCGCCTTCCTTAAACAGGTTTATGCTATACAGATACCCTGGTTGTATTATGTTCAAGAACAGAATACCAAGCTTGGAAAGCCAGCATTTTTTATAACCCTGTCCATATCACCCTCTTCTAAAGAGATCACAAAAACTATTTTCTTAAAGCAATGAAAGCCCACTAAAGAGTTAAAGGAGATGTTAAAGTCCCCGGTCAGAGATAATAAACTACTAACTCTCACTGATGATATGGAAGGAACCCTACCTGAAAACCATACATAAAGCACAGAATAGGTTTTATCTTACTCGATTCAGACTTAACACTATTCACTATTCAGTTGGGCATCTAAATGGTGTATTAAGGGCGGTAGATCTCTTCTCGTACCCGGGTGACTCGTGTTCTGTCCAATCAACTCCGCATTTTTACCTTTTTTGTTCTTCTGTAAATTATATAAAAGACCTAGGAAGAAATTTGCGGTACGTTTACTTAGATTGTTAAGTGAGACAATGCAGATCAGCATTTATTTTTACCTCCAACTGCTTCCCTCAGGATTTGTTTGGCACACAATAATACATGTTCTACAGGCTGCCACGAGGATGAAGGATTCCCAGGACTAGTTGTTGGTGCACCCCATTTGCTCTCCCTCTTTTGAAGTGTTTTTATAAACTGATCAATTATTTATATTGAAAACTATTTAATTTGTTTGTTTCTGTCAGAGCGAGATTTCCTTATTCTTGCGCAGGAACAGAAGATGCTTATTCCCAATGCCCCCTCCGGGAAACTCCTCCGACACCACTACATAAGTGTCCTGAAGAATCTCCACCAGGGGGAAGGGGGGGTTGGATAAAATAACAAATAAGAAGAGACTGCCAGAGGTTATCAGCTTCCTGCACCTTAACTTTTCCTCAGCGATGTGTGTAGCTTCGGACAATAGGTTCTAGAAAACTAAAACAATAATATTCTTAGCTCACAGTACTTTCTACCCTCTCAATGCATGTAACTATATTCGATTGTTTTCTAAGCATACCTATATAACTTTTGGCTCTTGCTCCTCTTCTGATATTCTCTTCTTAATTTTGTATGGAAGAGCACTACTTTTTACAGTTACAGTAGGGTTCTAATGAAGAGACTAAACACAAGTTATACTTAACCTACTGCCTTCTATGCTATTATCTTATATAATGTTTCTTGTACTAGTTGTTTGCCTTCACATACCCACAACTGTAATAGGCTTGTTTCACTTCTATTCTCTGATATGTTTCTTTATTTATTTTCAGGAAGGAGATTTCAGGATGAACCTTCACCTGCTAGGTAAGTATTTAACAATAGAAAATTCATTAGTTCTTTTGTAAATTTCATAATACTCTTATCTGCTACTTATTTTCTTAACATTGAAAAAACTGATGAGCATGAATTATTCTTGAGTACTTAGCTTGTTCAGAAGAAAGACTTCTTTTGCGCGTTGACGATCCACACAAGCAGAGGCGCTCCAATGCTTCCCTCTCGACACCGCTCCTTACCTGAAAGCTGTATTCCGCTTATTTCTTAAAACACTGCTCTCCTGCTTGGTGACAGAATCTTGTTTTACCTCCGGTGGCTCCAGAAGAATTTCTCTGCGCATGAACGTTGAAGGGAACGCTCTCTTCGATGAAGGGACGCGTTCTTGGAAACAAGTGCGCAGAATCCGAACCGGGCCACTAGACGAAGGTCACGCTGCCGAAACAGACAGAAAAAACCCGACGAACAAGTGACGAAAAGCCTACCCTGACTAACTACCTCAGAGATCACGAAAAGCGATGTGCTCCAGCCACGAATTCAGGTGAAGTGCGCCAACATTATAAGTTGAGCGCTCCTAGTAGAATTCTGAGGCTAGCACTAAATCAGGGGTTTGTTAAAGCGCGACTACTCACCCGTAAGGGTCTCAAGGTGCTAGGGGTGGGGGGTGGGTGCAGGTTCCCTCCATCAAGGAGGGGGTCTGTCGAAGAGCCAGGTTTTGAGGTTTCTTGCGAAGATGGGGAGCAATGTTGTCTGTCTGAGGTGGAGCGGAAGGGCGTTCCATGCTTTGGCCGCGAGGAAGGAGAAGGAGCGGCCTCCCGATCTGGTCTTTCTGGTGCGGGGGACCACGGCGTAGGAGAGCTGGGCTGATCGTAGGGTCCTTTGGGGTGCGTGGAATTTGAGTCGGCTGTTCAGGTATGCTGGTCCGGTGCCGTGGAGGGCCTTGTGTGCGTGGGTGAGCATCTTGAAGGTGATTCTCGCCTCGACAGGGAGCCAGTGGAGTGTGCGCAGGTGCTGGGAGATGTGGCAGTGTTTTGGCAGGTTGAGGACCAGTCTTGCGGCGGCGTTCTGGATGTTCTGTAGCTTGCGGGTGAGGTTTTTGTTTATTCCGGCGTAGAGTGCGTTGCCGTAGTCGAGTCTGCTGGTGACCAGGGCGTGAGTGACGGTCTTTCGGTGTTCGAGGGGATCCATTTGAAGGTCTTACGAAGGAGGCGGAGGGTGTGGAAGCAGGAAGACGAGACAGAGTTGATCTGGCGGTCCATTTTGAGCTCGGAATCCAGGATGATTCCCAGGTTGCGTGCGTGGTCCGTGGGGGTTGGCGGGTTTCTGACAGCGGGGGGCCACCAGGTGTCGCTCCAGGCATCGGGGTTTGGGCCCATGATGAGTACTTCTGTTTTGTTGGTGTTTTGTTGTGGGCAGCTGTTTTTCATCCATTTGGCGACGGCTTCCATGCCTTCTCGAAAGTTGCGTCTGGCGGTGTTGGGCTCGTTGGATAGGGAGAGGATGAGCTGGGTGTCGTCTGCGTATGACACGATGTTGAGTCCGTAGGTTCAGACGATGGGGGCGAGTGGAGCCATGTAGACGTTGAAGAGCGTCGGGCTGAGGGAGGAGCCCTGGGGGACTCCGCAGGTGGTAGGTGTGGGGTCCGAGAGGAAAGGGTGGAGTCTGACCCGCTGCGTCCTGCCGGAGAGGAAGGAGCGGATCCAGTCGAGGGCCTTGTCCTGGATTCCTGCGTCGTAGAGTCTGCGTATTAGGGTGTGGTGGGAGACTGTGTCGAACGCCGCTGATAGGTCAAGGAGGATGAGGGCTACTGTTTCCCCTTTGTCCAGTAGGGTGCGGATGTCGTCTGTTGCGGCGAGGAGGGCGGTTTCCATACTGTGGTTTTTTCTGAAGCCGGATTGGGAGGAGTCGAGGATGTTGTGTTCTTCAATGAATGTGGCGAGTTGGCTGTTGATGGCTTTCTCGATGACTTTCGCTGGGAACGGGAGCAGGGAGATGGGTCTGTAGTTTTTGAGGTTGGTGGGGTCCGCTGAGGGTTTATTTAGGAGGGGGTTGACCTCGGCGTGTTTCCAGTCGTCGGGGAACGAGGCGGTCGCCAGGGAGCGGTTGATGGTGTGGCGGAGCATGGGTGCGATGGTGTCGGCGGCTCTGTTGAAGATGTGGTGGGGGCAGTGGTCCGTGGGGGCACCTGAGTGTTTTGACTTCATTGTCTTCAGTGTGTCTTCGGTGGTGAGGGTTGTCCAGTCGTCAATCGCTGGTTTCCGGGTGTCGGGGTGGTTGGTGAGGGTTCAGTGTGTTGGTTGTCTTCGACGAAGTTGTCGTAGATGCTCTTGATTTTGTGGTGGAAAAAGGTGCTGAGTTTGTCGCAGAGGTCTTGTGAGGGAGGGATGTCGGTAGACTCGCTAGTGGGTTGGGCGAACTCCTTGATGATGCTGAAGAGTTCCTTGCTGTTGTGCGCGTGGGTGGAGATTCTGTCTTCAATCGCTTTTTTCCTCGTTTCTCTGATGAGTTGATGGTGGGCGTTGGTGGCGGCTCTGAAGTTGTCGTGGGCTTCTGTGGATTTGGTGTTCCTCCAGGCCTTTTCGAGGTGGCGGCATGTGCTTCTGGACTCTCGAAGTTCGGTGGTAAACCATCTGGCTTTCTTGGCGCGGGTATTGTTGTTTTTCTTGAGGGGGGCTATGGTGTTGGTGCTGTCCGTGATCCATCTATGCAGGGTTTGGGCTGCGGTGTTGGGGTCGTCGTTTTCCGCGATGGTTAGGGTGGAGTTGTTGAGTGAGGAGGTGAGCTGGTCGTCGGTGATTTTGGTCCAGTTTCTTCGTGGAAGCAGGTGCTGGTGTCTGTGGATGGTGGGTGTTCTGAAGGTGAAGTGGACGCAACGATGGTCGGTCCATGCGAGTTCGGTGGTGTGGCTGAAGGTGATGGAGTTTCCTGTAGTGAAGAGGGGGTCGAGGGTGTGTCCTGCTGAGTGCGTGGGCTCGGTCACGATCTGGCGCAGTCCAATGTTGTGGAGGTTGTCCAGGAGGGATGTGGTGTTGGGGTCCAGTTGGTTGTCGAGGTGGAAGTTGAGGTCTCCCAGCAGGGTGTAGTTGGTGGATGCGATGGCCTGCAGGGAGATAATGTCCGTGATGGAGTAGGCGAAGGGTCCGTGGGGTCCAGGGGGTCGGTAGATGAGGGTTCCTCGGAGGGTGGCGGTGGGGCTGGCCAGTATCTTGAAGTGAAGGTGTTCCATCAGTTCTGTGGGCTCGTCAGGGAGTGTGCTCAGGCGGAGGCTGGATTTGTGGACGTTGGCGATTACTCCTCCTGGGCGGGTGGGGCGGTCCTTCCTGGAGATCTTGTATCCTTGGGGGATGGCGATGGCGATGTCCGGTCCCGAGGTGGTGTTGGTCCAGGTTTCGGTGAAGAACGCTATGTCCGGGGTGGTGCTGTCCAGGTGGTCCCAGATTTATGTGGCGTGTTTGTGGAGGGATCGGACGTTGAGGAGGATGCATTGCAGGGTCTTCGGTTCGGTTGTGTTCTTGTGGGCGGGTTGTGCTGGATCCGTGTTCTTGGTGGTGCTGCAGGTGTGACGGCAGCGGTGACAGCTGAAGGGTCCGTGGGAGTCGGCTGGTGATGCTAGCTTGCAGTTGTTGTTGCGGCCTGGGTTGAGTGCATGGAGTGCTGCTGGGTCGTTGCGTTGGTGATGCGGAGGTCCAGTGTTCCTGGCGCAGGTCGCGGTCGGGTCGCGGACGGGCGCAGACGGGCTTGCCTTTGACGCGCCTTCGGCACGCCAGCAGTGGCCGCCATTAAGTAGGGGTCGGGGAGGGCTGGACAGCTGGGAGGCGGGAGAGGGGAGGGGAGCTGGATTGGGCCGGTCGCGCTGGGGGGTAGGGGCCGCGGGGGCAGCAGCGGCGGGGAAAGGTAAAGGGAGGATATAAGGGATAAAGAAAAAAGGGAAAATAGGCAGAAATAAGGCACAAAATAGCAGAGATGCAGAAAGGTGAAAGATAAAAGAGGGTAGAAAAACGAGTGAAAACTAGTGAAAGGGCAGAGCGAGAGGAAGGGAAGATGAGCAGAAATAAGGCACAAAAGAGCAGAGATGCAGAAAAGTGCAGAAAGGTGAAAGATAAAGAACTTCACTTCTCTTGACGCGTCAGCCATCTTGGAGTTTCTGGATCTCCAAGCCGAATTCTATGTAATGGACTTTCTCCTTTGAACGCTTGCAGGTAATGGTTTTGGACTAGTCAGACAGAGAGAAAAGTCTTTGTCTTTTGCAATCCTGACAGTTTCTCTTTTTTTAAAAAAAATTATCATTTGATTTATTGCAATACATTTGTATTTTTATGTATCAATTTTATGGTCTCTGAGCCAAATAGATAGCAGACTACGTGGAGCTCCGTGAAGTTGTCCAAAGACTCTGCCACCTATGCAGAGTTCCTAAAGCGCTTGAAGTGGCTTGGCACACCCATTCGTGTTACGTTGTACGCAGCGTGTAGCACATACTCGTGTTGGAAATCACACTCACCATGTGATTCTCATGGGGGTGGCCATCTTGTTTTCTATGTTCTGTTCATGGTTCTGGGCCTGTTTTTCCAAACCCTTCAATCCTCTGCCCTTCCAATTATTCTACCCCTCATTTTAATTTTTTTGGGTGTTTTTGTGTTGGTGTATTTTATGTTTTTTCACTGGTTTGTGTTTTTTTATACTTTTTATTTTTCCTTTACTTCCTTGTTTTTTTCCTTCCTTACTTCCTTCCTTCCTTCCTTCCTTCCTTCCTTCCTTTTCCACTTTCTTTTCTTCTTTCTCCCCACCCAGTGCCATGGCAGAGCAGTCTGACCATGGGAGCGATGGCTCCAGGCCCCCCCCGAACAGCTAGCAGCAGCTGCCTACCCTGTGGGCAGCGGCGACGCCAAGGGATGCACTCCAGTGCAATGTTTTGTGAGGCAGAGGTGGCAGCACTCATTTTTTTGTGCATCACCACCTCCCCTCCATGCTTGCAGCAGGCGGCAGGCCTGGGAGTGAGTGCCTCCTGTGGGACCATCAGCTTGGGGAGGGTGCACTGGTGTCATCATCGCACCACTCAGGTCCAGCTCTGGGGTCCAGCACACCCAGCAGTAGCAGTAGTTGAATGCTGCTCACACTCAGAGGTAAGTTAAGTTTAGTTTACATTAAGAATATTATGTGATCCAGTTTGAGCTAGGCAGCTGCTCAGCGCTACCTAATCATACTCGTCGGCGCTTGCTTTGGTTGAATATTTAAGAAGCCATTGCAGACTCCTTTGTTCTCCTGCCACCATAGTGAATCTATGATATCAGTGAGTTAGCATTCTCTGTGACTTTTTTTATGTAGCTCGTACAGTCTCAAGCAATCTCACAGCGATGTGTAGTATGCATCTATGCATTGCACAAAAGGGAGAGTGAGTTGGTCCATCAAGGGGTTGAGAAATGAGAATACAATCAAAGATCATTCATTGCAATGCATTAGTTCAAAATGTAGTTTTTGTTATGGAAATTTGGAATAGGGATTTTAGCATTGGTATGGATAATAAGCCTGGGCGTAGTTCGCGAAGTAGCGCTACGCGAAGCTACGCAAAGTGCAGTTCGCACTACGCGAGCTACGCGTAGCACTACGTGAACTGCGTAGTGCGCTGTTCGCAATGATTGCACAGTGCCGGATGCTTGTCCGCACTGTGCAATCATTGAAAACGGCATCTTGCACAGTGCGAGCTGTCTTTTACTGCCGCTCGAGTAGATTTTTACTCGAGCGGCAGCTTTCTCAACGCGGACTGGTAGTTTCTCATCGCGAGCGGTCGCGAGCATACGCGACCACTCGCAATGAGAAACCTGACCTCCTCGCGTTGAGAATCTCGCCGGGAGGTTTATTTTCCACGCTCGCGATCAGCAACTTGATGTTGCTGATCGCGAACGAGGAAAAAGTCTCGCCGGGATGTCATTTTGCTTGCTCGCGGTCGCCAACTTGACGTTGAGGACCGCGAGCAAGCAAAAAATGACCGCTGCACTACGCTACGCTATGCTACGCGTGTTTGCACTGTGCTACGTGCAATTCGCGTTGTGCGAAGTAGCGCAAACTTCGCAAACTACGCGAGCGTAGCGTAGTGCTTTGCCCAGGGTTAATGGATAACTCGACGATAGTTGATAGTAGTACTATATGCGATCTTATTGAGAAAAGTACAATGTTACTGCAGTTGCCTGTCATGATTTTGGGGAGATTAACTGTACCACTAATCTATTTTTTTTTAGTCTTCTTCATTTCTTACATCAGCACCCAAGGGCAAGAAAAGGGGCAGCTTGGAGGTGGGTCTAGGAGGAGCTGGTTAGGAGGTACTGACCACCAGCACTGCTGCCAAGGGCTCTGCACACCCCAGTAAGTACGATTATTTATTATTAATATTATTTCCCTAGCTTTTACCAGCACAGTTTTCTACTAATTTTGCCTAGTTTATATTTTGTACGCTGTCTCCTTTTTTCCCAACTCCCCTATCAATATTTTGTAATTATTATTATCCTTACATTATTCTTTTTTTTCAAATTACATGTATTTTTGTAGCTGACTTTCTCCTGTCTGTACTAGTCTGTAGTTTTCTTCTGATTTGTTAGTAATCTTTCTCTCTCCCCTATACATCTTGTGATACTGTAAGACTAGGAACTGATTTTTGGTACTCTACTTTCTACTGTGAAGATTGCAAGCCCAAGTAAGCTAGTATTATAAATAATATTCACCATGCATGTTTGTTGAAAGGGCTTTCTTTTTCTTGCTCATGCCGAGAGAGTGCTGTGTAATTCATTTATACAGTATACCAGCTGTTTCCATGACAGTGCATCATGTCTGGAAAGTATGAGGTCCCATTGCATTTGCCAAACAACACATATATCTTTCATTGAGCATTACTCCTCCCTTTCTCTGCACATCAATGACTCAGAGTCATCATCATAGGCTAGAGCACCGCCCCTCCATTATGAAAAGTTTTTGGTTGGCTTGACTACCTTGCTTTTCTAACATTGACAATCAACAAAATGCCCTGAGTGATATTTTTGATAGAAGATACTGCTAACCAAACTGTAATGATGTATTGTGGTTGTATTTTTCTGATTAAAAAAATTAAGGGGAGGCTTATCTGGCATCTAGAGGGAGGGGGAGAAGCGGCAGCAAGGACAGGTGGTGGTAAGTCACATTACTTGCTTATTGACGATTGCTTTTATACTCACTACCTAGAAGAGCGTGCCTCGTGATCGTAAAACCCCATGCTCTAGATTTTACAGTGGTGGTTGTGTTCTTATGGCCTCTTCTATCTGCAACTCAGCAAAAGCTCACATAATGAATGCTAAAAATGATGGCTTGATTGAAACTGGAAAGAACAGAAGGTTAAAAGAAAGAATGGGTGAAATGGTATATGAGTGAAAGGATGCGTGGGCAGATTTTGGGTAAATGGTCAGATGGGGTGAAGGATGGTTGAATGAAAGGGTGTATACTGAATAGATGGATATGGACAGGACATTTTGGTGAAAGACTGGATGAGAGAAAGTAAAGCTTAAATCCTGGTGGCTATGGGTGAATATAGAAGAATCAAAGGATGAATGAATAATTGCTTGAATGAATAAACCAGGGAGCTCCTCTTGAGTGGGACATGCTGCTCACCTGCTTCACTTACTTGGTTTTATGATTATCAAAGCTATGGTTCAAAGTGGGGGGGCATTTTAATTGTGGCTCTACTTCCATGACTCACTGTATTTGTTAAGCGAGGCAGATATGCATCCCACCCATCATCATTCATCAACCCCCTCCCTGCCGATGGCATTTCGCCACCCATGATCTGAGTGCAGTATGGTTCAATTTGAGACTGCAGTGTTGGCTGTGCAATGTGCATCTGCTTCAGCGAATGCAGCATTTACAAAGTTTTCATGCCATTGCAAACCGAACACACAGGGTGTGTTTCCCTTCACACACTCAGTCACCTCTTAGTACTTCACTCCTATAGTCTTTCCTATGTTCTTCTATCCCAGCGTACCAAAAAATTGAAAAATCCATTCTTGGTAGGTGACACATTTTTATGGCTATGTAAAGTGATTCATAAATATATTTCATGGTTTTCCATAACAGATTTACACCTGTTGAAATGTTTCCCTTTTGTCAACTGAAGTGACTGAATAAGCCAAAGCTTAGGCACATGACAATGATCAGTGACACCCTGCTATTCTATAGGAAAAGCTCAACCTACTCAGCCTAATCCTTCTACCTTACCCTGGAGTAGAGTAAGTCAAGTTTCCTTTTCCTCCTGTCCAATGGATGAACTTGTTTGAAACAATATGTGGTGGAGGGCGAGGCCAGTGAATAAAGTGGGACTAAGTTTGGCATATGGGATACTCTGTGACAAATGTGCTAAATACAATCTATATATCCCATTTCTTTCCCTGTAGTGCAGTGCATCGTTTTCCCCACTGTCTACTTACGGCAGACAGGATATCTGGGTTTTATTCATGACGTGTGTGGCATAGTGTATTATTTATTATTTATCTGCCTCTTTGGAGTCAGGGTAGAATGTAAAAGGCATTCGGAGAAGAGCAGGGCCATTAGAATTAAAGTAAGATAGTTGTCCACTACAGCTACCCCACCTGCAGACTGCAGAGAGTAGCAAAGTACTTGACGCGCTGGCTAGCATGCCTCCATTAATTTAGCAATTTGTATTCCATAGTGCATAATATCTTACTCATTAAATTAATTTATTTTTATTTTCCCACACAAAGTGTCTCTTACGTTTTTCACTAGATAAACTAATAAAGAAAATAAAAATAAAATCACTCAGTTTTTTTTAATCTGGTGTTATTCTTACTTAGTTCTCTTCTGCCAGACAGTCAGTGCTTTTTCTGTGAGGTATGTGTGGGTAAAAAATAAAAATGGCCCTGTGACTCTCCTAATCACATCAAACTCCAGTGGCCCTAGAGGACCAGCAATGCACTGCTATTGTGCCACCCACTATTTAAACAAGTGTTTGCACAGAGCATTGTTTACAATTTGTCTTTTTTCTTCTTGTTTTTCTCTTGATACAGCTACATCTGCTGGTCCACCACTGACTAGGCAAGAGATAGTGGCCTGGCTGCAGCAGCAGAGACTGAGATCATCCAGTCTGAATACCGCCGGCTGGTGTCCCTGGAGGAGTAAGAGTCAGAACTAGCTTTCTCTGACCCAGGCCCAAGTTCTGCAAGCCAACCACAGCCTCCATACTCCCAGCCCTTGTGTAGTCAGAGCGGCCACCAACTAGGGGCCCTAACAGCCCTTACTGCTGCTGCTACCCCTACCCACTCAGACAGGGTATTCCAGCACTGCCTTCTGCAGTAGATGGTCCCTTTTGAGAGCTGTTTGGGCAGGATCAAGCAGAATCTGGACCAGCTACAGACCCGGATTGACAACGCCATCTTCTTAGCCCTTTTTTCATTTTTAGGTTTGGTGGAAGGGACTTTTGTTGTGGGTGGAGAGGGTGGGAAGGGAGTTGGTACTGGGTGTTTTGGAAATGTTGTTCTTTGGACATTGGTTGTGGATGGGTTGATTTGTTTGAGGAGAAGGGTGGGCCTGTTTTGGGTAGAGAGGGTAGGTTTTTGTGCTGTAAAAATAAAGGGACATTTTTAATCATACTTTATGCCTGAAGTTGTTTTTCTGTGTTCTACTTTCACTTTGCACTGCTGTTTTTAGTGCAGCCTGTTTGTTTAATCAGTTTATTAAAGTGTGCACCAGTTAGTTATATACTCGTGTCTTACTACCTTCTGTAACTATCTTGACCATTAGGGGGTATGCTGCCATGACCTATATTGCCTACATCAACCTAGATAAACAATTACTTATCTGCAGTAGAAGTTAGTTGCGTACTAACTAACTAAACTAGTTCACTTCACTCCATAGTCCTCTTACCTGAATATAGATGAAGTGATAACAAGGAAAGCATCACAAGCAAGGTACCCCTCCCACCTATGTGAGCTCCAACTGTAGGATTAATCAAAAGGATTATCCATCACAGGCAACTCAATTGAAAGTAAAACACAGAGTTAGTGGGATTTATATATTTTATCATAGATTTACAAAGATTGAGACCAGTCTACTACATGACACAGAAAAGAATACCTGATAATATACCAGAAAATAGCAATAGTAATTTCTTCTGAGCAATGGGGACCTAGTATTTAATTAAAACTAAAGTTACAAAATCCTTGAGTCATGAAAAGTGAACTCAAAGTCTGGAGTGGACAAGGTTAAGTGTTTGCACAACACAAGGCCTCAATGATGATGCTGAAGAATTATGTTCTTCTATATCTAAAATATGGGTATCTTTCATGTGTGGGTGGGTAAATGGGGCCAGTGTGGGCTATTGCTTAGGTAATAGGAGATCCTGCAGTGAGTTGGTGTCGCTTTCATCACATCCACCCCACCAAGTGTGTGATCCATTTATGATGTTAACTAAGTCACGCTTCAATAAATCACACAGCCTGGGGGAAGAGGGTTAGATGTTTGATGAATGGATAGGAATGGGGATTTAGGGAATGTTGTGACAAAGACAAACACTGCACAGTGACAACATTCATCTGGGCGATGAGCAGCACATCATCAATCAGTTGTGGAAGGAAAAGAAGGAATGAGTATGACATAGTTCAGCTAAATGCATTGCAAACAGTCCTTTGACCCCAGAGACCCAAGTTATTATTATGTATCTAAATGTTCTGTCATCTAGGTTTGAAAAATACAAATTACAGAGGAGTGAAATGAGCCTACACAGTTCAAAAAAAATATCCTTAAAAGAAAAATGATACTGTATTGCCACATTGAACGGTGCATCTGCATTCTTCTCTGATTGTCCGCAATCTTTGGTGCCTGGCTGAAGCGGTTCGGTAAGGTAATCAGGAGTGTTATGCACCTTTGCCTTTTGTGCAGGACAAGAGAAGGCCAGTGGATTGTAATACAGAATTGTAGAGTCAAGTAGAAGGACAAAATGTAAGCTTCATGAGGAGTGTGCCAAGAAGAGCAAGAGCATATTCTGGTCAATCATTCATTTTAAAACTCATGTGTGATTGTTTAACTGAGAAGTGAGAACAAATTACAACAAATCACAGACAAGTGGCTACATGTACCGGGCTGATCAATCTCATAACTATTATCATAACATTTAGCCAGGCCCATGCGTAATATGAAGATGTGAAATTGCATGTCTGTCTCCAGTTACTTAAGTTACAACAACAGACCCCCCCACCTAACCACATAATGGAGGAGTTTCAAATTTAAGCCAGCACACACACTCAGCAGCATTGCACTTCTCAAATAAATGCACCTCTCACCAGTCCACAGAGCTGAGTAGGCCTCTTAGAGTCATCATCATTATTATGTTGGTTTCCCTGAAGTTGATAACTTTCTTCTTCTGGCAGTTGCTGAGGAAGTCTCGCCCTGAGTCCTTCACTCATACTCCTCCTGACTCCGACTAATGAATCTGTACAACTCCGTACTGACCGACCCAAATTAGAGTGATCGACCCATAGTGCACTTCTGTTGATGAACAAGAAGAGCAACATTCAGTATTTTTTTGTGTAGATCTGTGTTTGTTAACTAGACAAACTGGTCTGGTCTTTGAAGAGTCTGAACCAGAAAACAAAGGGGTGGACCCGGGAAGCAAATCACGCAAAGTGTCAAAGGGAAAGGGCCAATCACTTTCAGGAAAAATGATCACCCCTTAGGCCACAAACATTGCAAATCATCACAATCAAGCTTATAAATTATAGTAGTTGAACATCCTCCCTCATTGTCTGTCACCTCATGAATCATCACTCACAAGCACTCATATATCACTCATTGGTGCAATAGTTTCCTGTTCCAATCCAAGCACAGTGGCACACAATTGTCGATCCTCTTAGATGCATGCAACATACGTTGGGCAGTCTTGTAAATCAAATGTTCTGGGGCGGTCCTGCTAGGGGATAAAAAGAAGGAAAGGCACAGGACGGAAGCAGGCATTGTCTCTCCAATGTCCTTCAAGTGAATGGGGGAAGACTTCTTCACTGTACACTTGTCCAATTCCAATCCAGCCACACCTGTGCCTAAAACGGTGGAGCTGCAGAAATCCCTCAGACACAAACAAAATATATAATGTTACCATAGCTATATCCATTTTGTTTTGGGCAAACAGTTCAGCAATAGAAAGTTTCCATGATGGCACAGGCATACTCAGTCAGGGAAGTAGATTTTGTCCTCAAACTCAGGTGGTCCACCCAGAAGTTGGTCAGCTAACACACTACTATGACCTGAGTCTGACCAGTCATCCTCATCGTGTTCCTGTGTTATTTCAGTTATGGTGAATTTCGATGCTATAAAGTGTCGGTTTATTTTGACCAAGGTCAATCTCTCCACCTTTTCAGGTTGGGAGACTGGTCCTTCTGTCTATGACCACTGCGCCGGCTGCAGTGAACACACACTCAACAGACACACTAGCAACCGGACAAGCCAGATACTTAACAGCCTGCAGGG
Source organism: Calotriton arnoldi (assembly GCA_963921515.1). NCBI lineage: Eukaryota > Metazoa > Chordata > Amphibia > Caudata > Salamandridae > Calotriton > Calotriton arnoldi. Next base: position 274,787 of record CAWUFW010007776.1, on the reverse strand, counting down.
CACTGGCCATTGGCACCTCTTTCCATACCAGTACACCAATGGGTTTTGAGCCACAAAGACCTCTGTTGGGTCATCCAAAAATCAATGCTGCACTGGACTTAAGACCTGCCACTTGAATCCAAGCACTTGCAGATGTTAGGGCTGATGCTCCTGTGGTTGTGGTTGTTGCTGGTGTTCTTGTTGCTGGTGTTGGCTGCTGTGAGACAACAGGACTGCCTTCTATGGAAGTTGAAGGCGGCACCCTAGAACTTCTGGCCTGAGTGTGCCTCCAAATTTCCACTTGTTCTTCTTCCAGGTTGCTGGCTTGCTAAGTACTACACGTCTTGTATTGTGAAACATCACATTCAGAAAAAGGAATGCAAGTGAGCAGTAATGTTTTGTACCATGGATCAAGTATTGTGGCACAGATGTAATGTTTGGATGACACAATGTCTCTTTGCAGCCTTATATTATCAACCAAGCGAGGGTATTAAGCTCTCTCCCAACTCATGCGCATCTTTCTTTTTGTCCACACCTGTGTACATTAACACTTCAGACACATTCTTCAGCTGTTCCTGCAGCATATAAAACATCGGGATAGCTTGGCCAATCGCACTGCCCTCCTTGCTGAGTTTGTGTGTGAAAACCTCAAAAGAGAGCAGCATCTCTGTCAGGCATGTGACTAGGCCCCATTTGTCCATCTCAATGATCATGCCTTTCCCATTTAAATCCCCTGTTTGCATAACGTAATCATTGATTTGTCTGACGTTGCACCATGTAATAGGTTGAGTTCCAATGTGCTGGTACCTCCTGAGGGTTTTAACCGGCATTCTATTATCATGCTGAAAGATTCTCAAATGGTTCCAGGCTTTAAAAGAATGGCTGAAATGAGTGCACATTTTTCTGCAAGTGGACAGGAACGTTGCTGACTCAGTCTTCTTTTTTGAGCAAGTCCTGTAGAACGATGTTGAAGCAGTGCACAAACACAGGACCCTGAAATAGCCACTATCTGCCTTGGCATTAACTATAACCGCCATTGTCCATGGCAACAAGTCCAATGTTAAACCCTCTGGGTCACAGCCATTCGAAGTCCTTGCTGTTAAAGTCTTTCCAGATGTTTGCAGCTGTATGGTATTTCTCCATGGCGAACATGGCTACTGTTGCATGCTTCCAGGCACCATTAAAAATTTCATCAGCATCCAAACTTGAAGATATAATTTCTCAAGCCCCCACATAAGAGATCCGTTTGCAGTGATACACATGTAGTCATTGGCTTAGCGAAAGGTCCACATGTCTGTTGTCAGGTAGATAGTGTAAACAGCATTCTGCTGCAAAGCTTGTTAAACCAATTCCAGGACATCATTGTGAAGTACTGGAGCAGCAACTCTGACAAAATACGTCCAGCTGACAACCTTCCATTTCGAGCAGATGGCCTCCACAAATTCTAAAAAACCCAATCCTTCCACAAAAGAAAAAAGACAGGAGTTCCAACGCAAACATTTTAGCCAGCTTCCCATTGTACAAACATGCCATTGGGTGGTTGGGTTTGTACTGCCCCTCTTATCAAAACATGGTAGTAATAGTAGCCTGGAATGTTTTTTTTTTCTGGTGCCACTGACACAGGCGACTTCTGGAGAGAAGAGGGTGGTAGACTCAATGTGTGTCTCAGAGAAGTCACTGTATGCTGTTGCTGTCGTGTCTCCATCTGACACTGAGTCTTCTGCAATTTCAGAGTTACTGATGAAGGCAATACTAGTGCACTGCTTGGGACAGGGCTGCTTTGTGTAAAGATGTCACCCTCTTCTTCCTCATCACCTTCACCTTTCGCCATGATTGGAGCAGACTCCCTGCTCTCATCACCGTCACCAACACCACCTGCATCAATTTTTTTAAGCTAATTCTCCCAGAAGATTGTGGATAGTTTGGCCTCAAGTACCGTAGTGTGAACCAGGCTGACCTCGTTGAACTCTTGCATGGCAAATGGAGTATATGGCAATGTTAGGCTCCTGCTTGCTAACCGTAAAGAAGTCCCAAACTGGGGAGATCAATTTTCTCACTGGGCCACTGGTGCTACTGCCAATGCCGAAAGAAGTGGAGGTAGGTGGGCATGTTGATGATTGCCTCTCTGCTGTGCATGCTTCTACTGAGCTAGTTGTGAATATAGGTCGCAGGGGCCTTGAAAACATGGAAGCTGGCAGTGGTGGTGGTATCAGTGCCACATACCTTGGAGCAGGGTGAGGAGGGGTAATGTCACTCTCCTCTGGGGAGTGGGGTAGCATTGATGATGATGACTGGCTCATCACCCTTCTCTTCTTCAACCATAACTCTAAGGCTTTTAGGAACTTTCCTTTTTCTTTGCCTCCCCTGGCGTGTCTCGGACTGAGGCTGGTTTCAATCCACATCCAAATCATCAGAAGGGGACTTGGAGAAAACGGTGGAGTACTCTTCCTTTTTCTTGCTGGAGCTCTGGAAGCCAATGGATTTTCTGAAAGAGGGGGTTCCACTTGCTCAACAGGAAGATCAATCTCCTGTTCTGCTCCTACTTTGGTAAGATCTACTATTGCTGGTTACAGCTGTTGCTGTCCACTTAGTTGAGTTTCCGGCAAGGATTGGGGCTTACTTTTAGAAAGAGAGAAATCCAATTAAACGTCACTGCTCGATGGTGTTGTTGTGATTGCAGTGGCTGCCTCTATGCCAGACATGGATTGGGCCAAGGTTGGGGTGGGGCCTTTGATGCAGGAGTGCTGCTCCCAGCTTTCACGACGTTGCCCAAAAAAGGTTTGGGCCTACTCGCCAGTGGTGGGAGCTGCTTCTTCTCACTGTCCACTTTCTTAGCAGCACCTTTCTTTGGGGCCATCTTAAAGCTTTCCAGTTGGCAATGGTACTTAGCTGAACAAGCTGAAGAGATTGGAGAAATGATGTCACGTGGTGCTGTGTGGTCATGCTTCACATGTACAAGCCTTCTGTCTGGCAGTACTGTGAGTGATGCCTCTTCTCTTATGCACCTAAAAGCAAACAAGCAAGAAAAACATTAGTAAAATGTGGCATGTTGCAGTTTGAATTAGTATAGACAAAGACTATATAATTTAGTGTTGTTACTTAAATTGTAATTAAATCAATAACAACAATACAGTGAATCCATTCCAAAGTCAAACCACACCAACATCAAATATTGTTTCATTTACAATCAGGTAGGATAACAACAACATGCAGTTGTAGCTGTTTGATTTATATGCATCATTTAGGAACACATGTGGCACTCAGGGAGGTGCAGGTGGAAATGGAATAATCCTTAGAAAATGAATGCTGTTGTATGGCTGTGCACCTATGACAGGCAGGGGTTAATGGATGATGGGAACAAAAAATGAACAAACATTTTTAAAAAGGTAAACTTTTTTATAAAAAATTTAAAATCAAAAAATTAAAAACAAATCAAATAATTTATTTATTTTAAAATGTAAAGAAATATTTAAAAAATACAAAAAATACAAAGATGAAAAACTAATTAGAAAAAAATAATTGCTGATGTGCTAGGGGACTATGAGAAACCCAAGGAGGTTCAGGTGACATTTTTTTTAAAAAGCATATCACAGAAAGCAGTGTTCATAATCATACAACACATTTATATGAGTGACTAGGCCTCAAGCATATTATTAAACTGATATCTGGGAAAAGTAAAAAAATGAACACAAGCAAAAAGACTTATGCCTCTCCTATCAATCTTCATAGAAAATGTCTTTGAGAACTGGAAAAAATGGTGGCTGCACAAAATGGCCACCGGCCACATGGTCAACCAACAAAATACGCATGCAAGCCTATGGCAAAAAGCACACTGGCTGGCTAAACAAAATGGCAACCGGCCAAATGGTCAAACAATAACAACCAGAAAGGAGGCATGGCCCCAACAAAGATCACATATAGGTCAATGGCAAAAGCACACTGGTTGGCTGCACAAAATGCCCCCTGGCCACATGGTCAAACAACAAGCAAGGAGGCATGGAAAATAAAAAACAAATGCACGCCTATGGACACTGACTATACTAAATGGGTGCTGGCCACGTGGCATGGGGTACAAAGACAAACGGTAGACTATGGCAAACACACTCACTCACTGGCCAGACAAAGGAAGCATGGTAACACTGAAGAACACACTTCCTCCAAAGTCAACAAATATATATTACCCCACCTATACACTTTTTTTTTTCTTTGTCCTCATCTTGTGCAATAAGCGAGATATAATAAGATGAAATCACTCTTTTCGAAGCTTTACCAGCAAGATTCGTCCTCACCTCATCAGGTGTGGTAACAAGCATACTTGTTTAAGATGAGGGTCTGTCTTATGATCTCCAAATCCAGTGGGGAAGTTTACTCATGTCTCCACCACGATAAAGTCCCAGATTTGTTCTTTTATTTTTATTGCAGTACAGATAATCATAGGACTTCCCTCCCTACCATATCCCTACTTTCTACTCTTTCCTTAGGGCCTGTTTCTGTCCCATATCTCCCAACATTTTGTCTGTTTTTTCTTGTCTCTACTTTTGTCCAATTGTTTAACCTTAAGTACTGATATCAGCCATTCTTCTACCGTTGGGGGGTTTGTAATTATCCATTTTATACATATCTCCTGTCTGGCAAGTAGAATCAGTACAAATAGTAGACTTTTTTGCTTGTTGTTTAAAGTGGCTGGACCCGTATTTTCACTCACAACTCCAAAAATACTTACATCTATGCTTATCTCTATGTCTTGTTCCAGTATTTCATTTATAACCTTACCCACACTGGACCAGAAAGGTGGAGCTGAGGACACTGCTGAAACATATGGATGTTGTTCGCTTTCTCTTCTCCACATTTTGGACATTTCTTCACCGCTTGTTTGTTTATCTTTGTTAGTTTTTCCGGGGACCAGTATGATCTGTGTAACGTAAAGAGATGGTTTTTCCTAAGAGGTGCAGATTTTATTATTCGCCATAATGTGCTCATAGATACTTGCCATAGGTATTTTACATCATGCGTCGGCAGGTCCCTCTCCCATAGTTCTATTGGCACCGTGAAGTCTTCTTCCCTAGCTTGAATCATTAACCAGTACCACTTTGACTATTCCTTAAGTGGTGGGTCTCCTCGTAGCTCATCTTCCAGATCCATATTTACCACGTAATCTTTCTCCTTTCTTTTTACCCAACTGGACAATTGGTGAAATTTAAATCTGGACAGATTTCCATCGGTGCTTGATAGCAAGGGATCCCAACTTTTCAGAGCTCCTTCTGTTACCAGCTGCCCCCACTCCATTATGCCTGTGTCTTTTATAGGAGTTGCCAGATTGTCTTTTAAGCATTCTGGAGTGCCTGGCGATTCCCAGATTGGGGCATAAGTACAGTAGTATGGGATTTTTAGCGATTTTTCTAATCTGGTACCATAGTTTGCAAGCGGCACTTAAGACCTTTAAACTTATTTTTTTTAAAGTATTTAGGATGTCCAAACCTGTATAGAAAGAAACCCCCTTCTGGTATTGTTTTGTAATAAGGGGTGTAGAAAGAGTAGTCTTTAAGTAATAACCTTATATTCTTAAATTGAAAGCCCTATAATAGAATAGAAAGTCCGGACCAGCAATACCTCCTTGTTCTTTTTTCCTGCACAGCTTTCTCCATGCTATTCTTGCTCCCTTTGAGGCCCAGATAAAACGATTTAATTCAGCTCGTATCTTCTGAATCCATTGTGTTTTAAATTCTAGCTGGATGGTGTGAAAAATAAAAGTGAAATTAGGTAGAATAGTCATCTTTATTGCGTTAGATCTCCCCATAAAGGACATTGGTAACCCACTCCAGACTTTTAGGAGTTTCCTTGACTCTTTCACTCTCATATCAAAGTTTACTTGGGCTATTTCATCAAACATTTTTAGAATCTCTAACCCTAGGTATTTTATCCTACTCTTTGCTGAGGGGTTTGGAGTTGGTGAATTCCATTCCATGATTTCTGTTTTTTGATGATTAATCTGGTACCCTGAAACCATTCCAAAATCATCTAGTAGCTTAATAATGTTGGGTATTGATGCATTTGGATTACTTGTAAACATCATTAAGTCATCCTCATATAATGCCACTGTTTTCCCATCCTTTATACTTAAATGGAATAACCCCTGTGCCCTTCTTATTGAGTTAGCTAATGGCTCCATATAAAAATTAAACAGTAATGGTGATAATGGACATCCTTGGCGAGTACCTCCTCTAATTTGTATGTCTTTTGTTAGGTTACCATTTACCAGTATTTTTGCCATTGGAGTTTCATATATATTTGTTACTACCTTTAAGAAGGTTTCTCCTAATCCATACTGAATTAGTACTTTGCACAAAAAAAGCCAATTTACCCGGTCGAAAGCCTTTGCGGCGTCAAAAGTAAAAATTGAGAGGGGGATGTTTTCTTGAGTGGCTATATCTATAGTTTCAATCAGTTCATGGGTTAGGTTATGCAGCTGCCGTCCCTTGATAAATCCTTTCTGGTCTCTATGAACCAGGTGGCTAGTAGTTTGTCCCAATCTTGTTGCTAGGATCTGTGTGTAAATTTTGTAGTCATTATTTAAAAGAGATATAGGCCTATATGACTCACTTTTCAGAGGATTTTTCCCTAGTTTCAAAATTATGGAGATAGTGGCTTCATTCCAGGATTTTGGCAGAGTATGACCTTCAACAAAGATTGTGTTTAATAGATTCACCAATATAGGGGCCAATACTTCCTTCAAGATCATGTATAATTCATTTGGTAATGCATCCGGGCCAGCAGCCTTCCCTTTCTTTAATTTTTTCAAAGCAGCCATCACTTCCTCTAGTGTGATTTCTGAGTTAAGTAGTCTTCTATGTTCTTCCTCTAAATTTGGGATTACTAGCTTATTTAGGTATGAATGTATTTGATCCTCGGATACCTGCAGGTCTTCGGTATATAGAGACTGAAAAAAAACGGTAAAGGCTCTCTCAATCTCCAGGTCATCCACCTCCTGTCTACCCTGTTCGTCTCTCTGTATAGCTACAATCTTGTTTCTCTTATGCTCAGTTTTCAATTTCCAAGCAAGTAAATTCCCGCTACCTTCCTCATATTCGTAATTCCCATTTCTTCCTAATTCTGGTATCTAGCATACTAATCAATTCATTTTTCTTTTCAGTTATCTCTTCTTCTATTGTTCTTTGTTCTTGTGCGGACTCAGCACCCTTCAATTTTCTATAATGCTCTGAGATTTCCGCTTCTAACTGGCAGATTTTGTATCTGGTGTTCTTATTTCTAGTCGTGGCCAAACCAATAAGAGTACCCCTAATTACAGCTTTATATGCATCCCAGACTGTCTGTATGGGGGTGTCTTTGTTATTATTGATTTCAAAGTATTCCTCCGTTATTTCTTTTAAGTTATCAATCACCTGCTGATCTAGAAGGAGGGTACGGTCTAAGGTCCATCTAGGTACTGCCTGGAATTTCCCTATTTTTATTGTCATGAAAACAGGACAGTGATCAGAAAGGTGGACGGGTGCATGTTCCACTTTATCAATGCTGTTACTTAAGATTTTATCTATGAGGAAGAAGTCGATCCTGGATGCATGACCATATTTTTTGTTTTTGTAAGTGAACCTGTTTCTTAAATCTCCTTTCGTCTTCCACACATCTACCAAACCCAAATCTTCTCTATACCTTTTCAGCCACGTCCTCATTTTTAAGGGATTTTAGCCTTTTCCCGGGGAGATCTGTCCTCCTTAAGATCTAGTAAAAGGTTGACGTGTCCTCTCATAATTATTGGAGCTGACACTTCTATTAGCTGAGAGTATAGAGCCTGAAGTGGAGCTGGGTCATCTATATCTGGTCCATAGTTTCCTGCCACAATATGTAATTTCCCATCCAATTTTACTTTAGCTATTGCCCATCTTCCCTTTGGATCTGCAGAAGTGATTTTTTTAATAGAATTGCCGCACCATTGATACAGCAGGTTTGGTTGGTACAGACATAGCTATCGACCCACTTTTGATACTTCATATTCCTATCCCATTCTACTTTCAAAAGGTGTGTCTCTTGGAGAATTATAACTTCACTGTTTATTAATTTTAAATACTCCAAAATTTAATTTCTCCTCTTTTTTACTCTAAGGCCATTCACGTTCAAGGACATAATATGTGTAGTATTATTTGTCTTAGTTTTATTTACAGCCCGAGTATCCTGTATGCTGGGACCTTGTCTTTCCTGATATTTTACATAATAGACAAAGACTTTATTTATTTATTTTTTTTCCCATATACTCCCACACCTTGTGAAAAAATTACACTGCATTGTAGTGGACACTTCCCTCGGGCCCTCCCCAGGAGAACCCTCCCTGTTTCCTTTGGACAAACATGGTTTGCCCTATTCGAGAGCCGCCCTCTCTAGGCAATCATATATTCATATTTTATTTTCCCCCAGATATCCCAACTACTTCTGTTGGGTCTTGAATTGTCCTATGAGATCCGCTACCTCTTTGGGCTCCCTAATATTGTACATCTGGTTTCTCAACATGATTCTTAGGGAGGCTGGGAATCTCATCTAAACTGTCGCACCCAAGGACCTTAGCTCCTGCATATGTTGGCCCAGTTCCCACTGCCTATCCTGGGTGGCTCTTGATATATCAGATCGAATTTTGAAGTTACAATCTCCTTTGGTAAAAATACCAACTTCCAGGGCTTCGCTCAAGATTGTTTCTATCAGAACGTAGGTTTTAAAGTTAACTAGGATTCTCCACGCATTTTTCTTTAGCTTCCCTTTTTTAAAGGGGTCTCTGTGAGCTTTTTGAATATATTCCTCTCGTAGCTTTCCATCTATCCCAGGCATAAACCCTTTCAATAGATTTACCACAAAGTTCTTTATGTTCCCACCTTCCATCCGCTCTGGTACGTTTAGGATTCTGACGTTATTTCAACTCGCATTGTTTTCTAATGACTCAATTATATCTCTTAAGTCCTTCTCATTTGCTTTTAGGGTCAGGATTTCTCCTTGGTTGTCCCTTACTTCTTTTCCCAGTTTCTCTATGGTTGTTACTCGATCCATTAGTGTGTTAACTTTTAGTTCAAGAGCTTCACACGTTGCCTGTATTTTTTCTTGATTTTTTTCTGATTTAGCAAAATTCGCCCTCATTTCTACAATCAAGGTTTGCACTAATTTTCCCATCGCTGGTTGCGCGAGTTGATTCGACATATGCTCCTGGGTTGGAGTTCCATCCTCAGTATTCTCATTGTGAGGAGTATTCTGGTCTGCTGGGTTTGCTATTTCCGGGCCTTCAGGACCTTCACATTGTTCTCTCCGTGAATCCACTGGAGAAGGTAATATTTCTACCTGTGGCCCTTCAATGGATAGTTCTTGAAATCTATTATCTGTAGCAATCCCTCCACTCCTGGAGCCTTGGGCGCTTTCTTGCATGGTTGTTTCTATGCTAGCCATATTTCCACCCTTCTCTTCTAACCCCCAGTTATTGTATTATTTGCAGCTTGTTTATCTTGAATTTTGAAAAAGGAGCGTCGGGAGGGAGTGACTTTAATTTTTACTCCTTGTTTTTTGTGTGTAGATTTAGAGGATGTGGAGATGATGTTTTTCCCCCCCCAGCTCTGTTACACCCCCTGGGCTTCTACTACCTTATTAGCTATCTGGACTGTGACTGGGCTTTTCCGTGTAATACCCAATTCTATATTTTCTGTGTCCAACTGCCTATTTCTTAGGTGGTAGCTAATTCCTTGGCTGGGTTTTTGAGCTCGTGTTCCTCCCTTATTCAGTTCTTCTAAGGCAGACTTTTTAAGGCCTTTTCTGCTTGTGGAGGTTAATTTAGATGGGGTGGGGGTTGGCTGGATTGTGTAGTCTGAGAGGGCTCTAGGGGCGAGGTCGCCTCTTTTTCCCCTCCCCCTACCGCTTATTTGGAGTCATGCACGTCTACTCCACTGCCTTTTCGCTATGGTTTCCGGGGTCCGGTGCTCTGTACTCTCGCCCGCTTGTGGGTCCTCGGTAAGCTATCCGGGCAGTAACCCTCCAACTCCACTGTAGCACTTCCGCCACTACCCACACACGCAGACACCGTATGCACGCACCGCGCACTCCTCCAAACTCTCCTGGCACTCACAGCTTCGCTGACTCGCCTCCAACCGCCCCTGCATGGGAGCCGAAAACTCGCGGCTTAAGGAGCTTTCCTGGAGTCCTTTATAAGGCAAGCATTTTTTTATTCTGAATCCGAAATATTGACACTTGTAACGGGGGGAAAAGTGTAGAAATTTCTCGTGATTTAGCCCTAAGAGAGTCGGCGCTCCCGACCGGGCTTCTCAGCCGGCCGCCATGTTCTCCGGCCTAATCCCGCACAGACGACCCCACCTATAAACGTTTTGCAGAAAAAACGTGAAATGCACATAATTTTTTTTAAATTATTAAATCCAATGCCATCCCTGGCCTAAATGATGTTTCAATTCAAGAGACACCATAGAAACAGTTGTTTCATGCACCCATGACTTGTACTGGGCCTACTGGCTGGGTGGCCCATTGGGAGATTAGGTCACATAGTAAAATACGTTAATATTGCAAATTTATTTTAAAACATAGACAAAATGTACTGAACTGTGCAAATTAAATGCAAAACAATAACTAATCCCCTACTGAAACTGCAGGCCACCCACCACAATACATTTTAAACATCGAATAAAAGTACAAATACATCATGGTGAATGCCCTCTATCAAACAAACAACACCTTTAGACAGCAGATTTTGAGCTTACTTGTGATATCACAAAAATAAAATCCTTAAATCCAACGGTATATATGTAGCAGACAAAAAGAGTGATCGTTCCAGCTCCAAATCCAAATGAAAAGTGTCCAGGAGATGGACAAAGCACTGGGAGGAGGCTGCTGGACAGGAACAGGAAGTTGGAGTCTCTGGGGCACCTCCTCATTGTTGAAATAAAAATAAAAATAAAAAAACGCTCCTCGCACTAAAAAACAACTTGAACAGTCCTTTGGAGAATATTAACTCGAAAAAATCTTTTTGAGTAGATTTAGTGGCTTCTTGAGGAAAAAAATCTCCTCGAGGATACAGCAGCGGTCTCTGGCGCTTGCTCGCTGTTGTCAGAAAAAAGGCGCCGTACGTCATTGGTGCGGCCTAAAGCCATGCTAGCGGGCGTCAAATCTTGTGAACGCTTGCAGGTGGCCAGCAAATCTCACAAGCGCTTGTGAGCACCAGCAAGACTCATCGCACTCGCACAAAAACATGACTCAAGTACGCTAACCAAAAAATATTCTGCCAATAGGCGGAAAGTGGAATTTATCGGGAACTCCTCATTCTTCACATAGTGCAGAGTTCCCGAATTCTGCAAATTACAAAACCGGAGTGGAGTTTTACGCCCAGGCCTAATAAATAGTTATTTGGTTTGATTTGATGCTCCTATGCTGAAAGAACTCCACTAACACAAAAATACTGATTTACTGTGGACATACTAAAAATACACAATAAAAGGTCTATGGATGCGTATCTCACCCAAAATGGATTAACTACTGCATACTAGTTTCCGACCAATACTTCTATATTAGCCAAATACACTTAAATTAATCATAAAGCATTTATTCAGTGAGTGACAACAGACAACAACGAAAGAGGGATCACTCAGTGAAGCAATCATGAAAAAGTGACTTGTGATTAAGAGTGAACAAATGACTAATGACTCAATAAAATATGCAAAGTAGACATGAACAAAAAGTCTAGATGTATGCGAGCCAATGTTGTCTTGACCTCTCACTTAAGTTAAAAGTCATCATCAGGACTCAAACTCAATAAAAAACACCATTCACTGTAAGACAAAAAAATTGTAAGATGATCAAGGGTGTGGAAAAGTCAGAAAGTGATTATCCCGTGGAACAGTCCATACCAATTCACATTCTGTAAGCCCAATCCCTACTCTTCTTACGAAATGCTCATCTCTTCAAACAGTGCCTTATCGCAGCATCAGTGCCATCCCCATTGAGCAGTACCATCTCCCTTTGCCTCATTTCTATCATCCACTGCCTCATGTAGACCTTCTTTATGGCCCCTTCACTTTTACCCCACCTGTCCCCACCAGGTACCCACCTGGCATCAGACTTCATTTACCCTTCTCTCCCTCGTCTGCACCTTTACCGCTCCCACCTGTACTACTACTGACCCATGTAAATGTCTCTGTTACTTTGTAAGTAGGTAGTACTGCATAAGTTGCATACATACATATGATTGTTTGGAAAAAATTAATGTAAAAATGCCAATCGCCTACTATGACACTTCTGTAACTGTTTTGAAAGTCACGAAACTTACCTTGAATACTCAGTAAATGAATATTCTTTCTAAACTTAAATGTTGCCTAGTATTCCAAAATATGTTGCACGTGGGGATGTTTAATGAGTGAAGCAGAGCATGCTATGAATGTTCTAGGAAAAATCGGGCAGTTATTTCAAGTTGGGTTGTCTTCGGACTAATGCGATCCATTAAGGAGTACTGTGCCACTGCCATACAGAAAGCCATTCACTCCTGTATAAGTCCCACCCAGAAAATCCCAGGTCCATCCTGCCAACACTTATCTGTATGGTCACCACTTCCTTTTTAATATTACATTTTTATGACATGCCTGAGATCATTTATTTTCCCTGAACTAGGTTGCAACCTCTTAGTGACGGTTGTTTAAACAGAGACATCTTAAGGATTTTGGGGGCCCTGGGCCAAATGTTTTTTGGGGCCCTGTTCGGAAAAGCTTTGAATTTATGATCCTATTTCAGTTCTTTCATTCCCTCTTTGGCCAGGTCACTCCTTCAAATTCTAAATGTGCTTACATCTAGTATTCAGGGATGGTGCTGTGCGTTTTCAATATTGTAACACAGCAGCAGTAATATTATTGCAAATGATCACTGTGACACCGTCGCATTTCTCATTTGTGAGGTCCTGTTTTCATGTAAAAGTAACTTTTTTATGGATGTTGCATGAAACATAAACAAATTTGTCTGCAAAATGTCTGTAATAGACCTACTTATCATCCACATTAAAAATAAATCAAACGAAAATGGATAGTAAAAACATTTGTTTAAGAATGGTCAGGACAATACTCTGCAGAACAGAACGGGCTCTATCAGGGTGACCCTTGAAAGGCTGGGGCTCAGGGCCAGAGCCCGATTTGGCAATGCCTTAAAACGTCTCTGTGTTTAAAGTGTTACAATGTTTTATATTTCATGTTTCTTACAGATTATTTACATTAAATGAAATACCAAAGCACGTGTCAAGACTTACATAACAAAGAGGCTCAACTTCACGCAAAAGTTTCACAATTAAGGTTTTTCTTTTTTGCAGAAATAAGCTTCCTTTTAGTGCTTTTTGCCTCAAACCAGAAACCTGTGATCAATGTGCCGCCTGCGGCGGCCATTTCTCTTGATTTGGAGTTCAATACTATTTGCAACCTGTATTGAGTACTCACTGTGAACGTTTTCTGTCTGTCTCCATTTGTGCTGATTAAATTACTTTTGTTAAGTGAAAACTATTCCCACACAGATTGGCACAATGGTATAGACTGGTGGCTTCAAGACTGACAAGGCTTTGAAAGAATGAATGTGGAGCATTGGTTATTACAACTCTGGGACATTTTCAAACACGAGAAATGTAATTTAAGAACAAAAATACAATGTTATGCTTAGGAAGAATACATGGATGTGATCATAATACCTGCCAGCTGTGCCTTTTAGCAGTCTGCTATAAATTCGTATTTCCAAATGACAGCTTCGAGGTAGAAAGTCAGTTGATTAAATGAAAGAGTAATTTTTATTCATTAATAATTTATTTTGGTTTGAACTAACCATATTAAAAAGTTTTAATAAAGGTAAATGCATAGGTAAGAAAAATTTATCATTTTAAACAATAACGCTACAAAATACACATTTCAAGTATTACTTCCTTTTCCTCAGTATTGTACAGTACGTTGGCAAGTTGTTTATTATCTAACATCTCTTGGTTCACTTGTCCAAATTTGTATAAAATTGCTGACTGATGATTGATAATACAAATGGCAAAGATTCATGGGCATATGTACAAGCCCCTATTGCAACCACAACGTCACTATTACAACGTTGTGGTGGCGATAGGGGCTGCGCCTTATGTACAAGGCAGCGTTAAGCCACTTAACGTGGCTTAACGCTGCCTTGTACATAAGGCCCCCTTTCACGCTATGGTTAGCGTGAAAGGGGTGGGAAGTGGTGTGTTGCGGTGGGCGTTCCACCGCAACACCCATTCATTTTGAAGCTGCCCCCTATGTACAAGGGTGGCGTACATAGGAGGGGGCGCCAAAATTAAGACCAGGTAAATCCTTTATTTCTCCTCGTTTTTGCTTTTTCCATGTGTGCTTCCTTGTGCAGCACACATGGAAAAAGCAAATTGCCATAGTTTGTTTATGTACAGGAAGGTGTCCCTTCCTGTACATAAACAATCTTTAAAAAAAATTCCATTTTGTCACTTTCATGTGTGCTGAATGAAGCAGCAAATGAAAGTGACAGCATGGCATTTTAGGATTGTTTATGTTCAGGAAGGGGCACCTTCCTACACCTAAACAATCCTCCCCTGCACGCAGACACCATTGCACTATGGTGCAAGGGTGCCTGCGTTGGCGCTAAGTTGCTAACCTTAGCGCCATCGCAGGGGGAAACGCAGGGCTGCACCACATTCTTGTAAATATTGTGCAGCCTTGCGTTTCTGAAGTGGTGGAGAGAGGCGTTAAGCCAGGAAGGCTAACGCCTCTCTCTGCCACTTCATTGTACATATGGCCCTCAGTGAGGCCAGTAGAACAGTACAAGAATATCCGCATTTCACGCTTTATATCTAATCTCGCCCCCAAAAGCTCTAGTACTCCCAGAAGCCTAAAACAAATCCAAAGACATGTCAATTTCAATTCATGATGAATGGTCCCATGTAGATATGCTGGAGGATCTTTAGTAATTCATTGATTCAAATATGAGGCACAGGCACACTTTCCTCTCAATTAAGTCACATCAGACTTATTTGTGAAAATATTTTTACACCAGTATTTATCTTGTTGTTGAAGAGATGGGGGCCATACAATCTGGAATTGTGTGATCTAGACCCCTTTAATGGGTTTGCACACACATTTTTGTATGAAAAATATACTCCCTGTGGCCAATTTGTCTTCATAATTGAAGGCAAAACCCTAGGCAGTCAAAAACGGTCACTCTATTTAACAACTCATTGAAAACAGGAAGACATGATAGGGAGAACTCAGTGTGAACACATAGTAGCTATATTAAAACATGTATAAATTTTATTTGGTTTGTTTCAAAAATGAATTTTTCCAGAAATATTCAGACAATATATAATTACAATACAACATGGTGTTGATAAATCATATAAGTCACATAGAACACAATTTAATCAGGGAAGGATTGGACAAACGTCTATACATTTATATAAATCTAATGTCAAAAGTAGTGGCTATGAGATGGATCTTCTCAACGCGCGTTTCGGCACTCAAAGCGCCTTCATCAGGAGGGCCACGACCTTATCTTTGGATATATGGAATAGCAGATATATGTCCATATAGATAGCGTATGCTCGGCAATCAGGGATGTGAAACTTTATATATGTGTCTCTGATTGGAATTATTTGCTGACAAGAAACGTACGTGTTGCTCAATATTAATTTTAAAGTCTCTCTGCGCTGGCATTCATCCAAATGTGGCATGGGGAACTGATAAATGACCACATTAGTTAGCTTATGACAATATCTGCATGACTCTGCAGTCAACCTGGTATAGTTGAAAGGATGTGGACTCACGCCTTTAAGCAATATTACGGTCCATGTTTAAAATCAGGAAAAGAAGAGCAAAGTCAGGCAGTGAATTGCGGAGTTGCCCGCATAGCTCTCTGATAGATCTTTAAAATCAGGGTATGAAGAGCAAAATCAGGTAGTGAGTCGCGGAGTTGCCCGCATAGCTCTCTAGTTCAGTCGGTAGATCAACTGTTGTGGATGGACGCCATGCCAAAAAAAAAAAAAGCACGTGTCTTTTTTTTTGCAGAGAGTGTGTAGAAAATAACCCTAAGTTGTAAGGGTACAAGTGAAGGGGTTCTGTGCGAGGTAACGCTGAAAAACAAAACTGTTACATTTCCATGGTTATGCATGGTAGTACTACTGGGAATCTGTGACTGTCACGGATTGCCAGAACTCCAGGAATTGTTTAGAAGTTCTTTAAAGGGGAGGGTTGGCTGGGTCCCCTTGAAGATGTCAACTGTCGAGATGTTATAATGGTTCCTAGAGTTATAACAATTTCCGCCTTGTTCAGACCTACTATCTTTATGGTGCTTACCTCACTCTAGACTAAACCAAGCAGGCCTTCCAACGGATCCCACCTGTCCCTGCTGCTCACATGCCCCTTCCGACTTCTACCGCATGGTGTGGTTGCGTCCGGCGATTCAGAGTTACTGGACTGCTATAACACAGGAACTGACTGATGTGTTGGGCTGGGGGGTGCAACTTTCACCTTTGCTGTTGCTGCTTGGGGTCCTGGAGGGATGGGGGCTCGAGAGCGGACCGGGTGCTCTTGGGTATGGCCACAATAGTGGCGAAGTGGGACATAGCAGATCGATGGAAAGCTCCTGCTCCCCTTAAGATGAGGCAGAGACCTGTGTACGAGGCTAGGGGTTGTCCCTCAAAGCATGAGTGCAACTGGGGGAAATGGTTGGGGCAGATGGTATGAGGTTTTTATCTCAGCTTACTGCACGATTGTGTCTCCTCTCTGGATATTCGTCCTACGGTGCCTTGTACTTTTGACTTAAGTTATAACTAATAAGTACCTTCTTGTGTCTCCTGAGTGCAGTTTCACTTTGTAAAAATTCTATAAAATTGGCTATCAAAAAAAAAAGTTCTTTACAATTCAGAATGGTATTCCAAATGTAGACATAAATAGGCCATGCAATTTTTTATTGACAAGTGTAATCATAAACCCAGATTATTGAGTTTTGCACATTTTGTGTACATTTTTGTTTTTTCTTATGCTTTTCGAAAAAAACGAATTCACATGTGAGGGATAGATTTGGGTTGAAATGTATCGCAAACCAGTACATTTAGTAGGTATTTCGGGTGATTTGTGTACTCCAGGACATACCTTGAGTACAATTTTCATGTAATCGACCACTTAATGCATTGAGTAAGTATCCTTAGTGACATTTCTACTCAGATGCACCTGATAAATGAGGCATTTAAGACTTTTTGCTGTGACAGATCAATGGAATTGTAGCATCCTTTACCACAATCTGCACCTGTTCATGTCCAAAAATACCAACAAATCAGAGTTTTAAAAAGTGAGATTTAACTTGCATTGGCAAAGGCAGTGAGTCTGGCTTTGATGAGCCAATGCATGCAATACAGACATGCATAAATGCTGTTTTCATCCAATGCCAACAGCCAGACCTATTGGATTTGCCAATGGTTGTTTTTTGAGTGACAAAATTATTTCATGGTCTTGTTTTGAAAAATGTACACAATTTTGAGTACACCATTCCATACTGGCAGTTAACTTTTTTGGAGGTAGTAGTAGCCATGTTAGTTAGGCAGCATAATTCCCTCATGCTCTTTAAAACCAAGTTTGAGAGCTGCTACATTAAGGATCTATGTGAAGTGCTGCTTCCTCATTTGCCTGCTGGAGCAGACAGTCATAGGTTTTGCAAATTGATTCTGTCTGAAAGGTTTTTATACCTAATTATTAGTCAGCTGGAGGCCAAAAATAGTCCTCTAAAATCATATATAAATGAGAAACAACAGGGTGCACACTAATTTATAAACACATGTATTTTCTTTAGTAACGCACAATGAAATCAAACATACGGGTGTTCCTATTGGTGACTAATGATGGCCAAGTGCTTGTGAGGGTGATGTGGTGGGACTTGTGTAGGTCTGGGCAGAGCTTGCACAGTTTCACTCTGCGGGATTACGCGGAGTTGCCAAAACAATCCGCCAAATTACACGGAGTTCCGCAGGCAGGCAGAGTATTGCTCGGCCACCCCTACAAAGGTTCAGTACACAAGCTCTCCAGCATGTTGATGGGTGATAACAACAACCAACTCCTGCGCATGTTCTCAGGCATTTGCCCGTTAAACTTCGCTCTCTCAGGGGCAGATTTACGAGCCCCCTGCGCCACCAGTACGTCACTTTTCGTGACGTACTGGTGGCGCAGGGGGCTGCTCCATATTTACAAGGAGAGGAAAAGCCACCCTGCGTGACTTTTCCTCTCCTTGTAAATACGGCCCCTTCACACGCAGCACTTTGCGGTGAAGGGGCGTTCCATGGGTGTTGCTGTGGGTGTTCCCACGCAACACTCATGGAACAAGACACATCTCCAGAATTACGAGAAATCGTAACTCTGGAGATGCGTCTGAAAGATACGCCACCCTAGCATTCTGCAGCACGCATTGAAAGAGGAAAATGGTTGTAGTGATTGTTTTTGTGCAGGAAGGTTCCCCTTCCTGCACAAAAACAATCTCCCCACGACGCAGGCATCCTTGCACCATGGTGCAAGGGTGCCTGCGCCGGCGCATGGCTGCAGTTTGTGCGCCAGCGCAGGGGGAAGCACAAGGATGCAACATATTCTTGTAAATATGTTGCATCCCTGTGCTTCAAAACTAACGCAGCGCGGCGCAGCAAAATGACTTGCTGTACCCCGCTGCGTTAGTTCAACGTAAATCTGCCCCTCAGTATCTTGTGTGCTGTGCTCTCCTGTTGCACAGCTTACTGCTCCTTGTCTTTTGGGGTCTTGAATGTTGCTTTGATGGTGTCGGAGCTCATGCCGGTCCTGGACTGCCTTCTGCTTAGACATGGTGCCGGCAACAGGGCAAAAGCAGCACTGTGGATGTTCGTGTGGGAAAAGTGAATAGAACAGGTTCAGACCTTAGAATGTGTGAAGCTCAGCGAGTAGCCAGAGTTGCTTCTCACAGATAGTGACATATGCTCGACTATGTATGTTCTCCCAGTGGTTCTTTGTTAATTCTCCTTGAAAGTATGTATGCATTACAACGTGTCACATCTCAGGCCGTCATGGTCTGAAAGCCCAAGAACGATATTTGGCGACAGCAAATGAAAAGCAAACTGGGTCCGCAGAGCGTCAAGGCTCTGCATTTTCAAACTCTGACTGCAGCGGCATATAGAGTGAAAACAAATGGCCACCCAGAGCCCTTCCTCCTCAATCTCTCGCCTGTCTCTACTCTCTCTTTCCTCTCTCTCTCCAGTATCCTGAAGATCACTGTCTGCTGTATAAAGCTGGAGGAAGTGACAGAGACCCCAGCAGCAGCCTCCCAGCCTCACAACAGGCCTCCAAAGGCTCCTGCTCACTGGGGAAATGCCTGATGGCAAAAACAGACAATCCCGGCCTGATTCTGTCAAAATATTCAAACTAACAGCCAAACAGAAGGATGGTTGCAATGCCAAACACAGAAGAGGAATGCCATCCACATTTCCTACAAGTCTCCTGTGCATGACATAACCATTGTTCCATCCACATATGGAACCATAGCCTCCTTACCATGAGTAGCACCGCCGCCAGCCTCGCGCCCATTGGCCAAGTGGCGAGTTTCCCTCAGACTGGAGTCACTGAGGCGTGTCCAAAGTTAAACTGGCTGCAGGATCGGATGTCCACTAACTGCCCTAGTCCCCCTAGCCTGCCTTTCCCTTCCCAATATTTGAAGTTATTACTAGATGAGAGCTGCCAGAACACCCCTGGTGCTGTCCAAAGGTGGAACACATCGGAGCCGATGGAAAGGTTCAAGAACGATTGGGCTATAGGACAAAATTTGTCTCCCACTGTCAAATAATAAAACCAAAATGATAAAACCATCTATACATTCACACAGCTTCACTAAATGGAGCAAACACAAACACAGTAATATGCCCATAGCCACAGAACCAAATAAAGTCTTTGTTCAATGATGTGCTGGAACTTAAATTACTGAAATGGCAGAGGCCCAATTCACACCTGTGCAATAAATTACATTGTATGTGTTATATATGCCAGGTTATGGTATATTTTGTGTTGGTTCATTATGGTTGTTGTATTTTGGTTGTTATGTCATGATACTTCATGTTGGATTTTCTTTGTAATCGGTGCACAGGCTTGTTTTGTATTACCTGTCTGTCAGACAAGCAAGGGAGGACTATAAAGGGGAGAGAAACACTGACAGCTTTAACACACGCTAACGAAACAAATTCATGGTGTTCTGAACAAAGAGCATTTCTTATTTCAATAGCTATTTAATCTCATGCTTGTAAACTGTAGAATAAAAGTGGCAGCAAAAGGCCCAATGACAGATATCAGAGCAACGGGAAACATGAAACCTTAAATCGAAAATCGATCAAGTCTAAGAATTCCCAAATAATTGCAAAATCCATACCCAAATTGCCCAAAAGAATAGGTATGGTTTGTAAAAGCAATTCATATTCACAAATACATGTATTTGTTAGCTATCAACGTGCTTGTACCCATATTTAAAAATAAAAAGCTGTGAGAGACTACACAAGTAGTGGACTTTTCGATTCATTGAGACTACTGTTTGAAATGAGACTACTGACTGAAACCAGTTATTCAACGTATTTTTTTTTTTTTTGGAGCTGGATATTTTAGGGTCAATACAGGCCTAGTGAATTTTTGCGCGCAAATAGTGGTGCAGGAAATAAAGATACCCAAGCCCCTTGCGCCACTTTTGCGTCACTTTTCCCATGTTAAAAATGACGCAAAAGTGGCGCAAGGGGCTTGTAAATAAGCCCCACCATGTGGTTCGTTATTTAATGGATGCACAATCTGAATGGGAGATTAGCATTCGCTTTATAAAGCAGTCAGGTCAGATGGAGAAGAGTGTGTGACTGGGGCTTCATAACTGCAAGTTGATAAACTTTTGCAAAGTTCACAACCAAGAGGCATGTGCAGCCTTCAGATTCCGTAATGCTGAAGTTCATGTTCACCACAATAACTGGATTTTATACCCTGTTGAACTTTAAGGAACATGAACTGCTAAAATACTGTGTGTGGATGTATGTATCTGTTCTACGTACGTTAGCAAATTCTGGATAAACTAACTTTCTCTGTAAACACAACAACAAGCTGCTAGTGCCGTCCTGCTCCATGGTGACTAACCCGTGCATTGACTCAATCAAGTCACTAGAGCAGCCAGAGGCAGCTATTCGCAAATGTGGAGTGTGGCGTTTGGCCTGCATCTGATTAGGCCTTGGCTAATAAGTAATGATTGGCAAAGGCAAGTGAAAAAAACATTTAGTGCAAGAAGCAAATACTTTGTATGGGATGCGTTTCCCCCCTCACTCCCACCAGCAGGCAGGCTCGACAGCGGCAGGGAGAGCACAGGTGCCCTGTACTCACGGTGCGCAGGAACTGGATCTTATCCTTCCCCTTGCCTCCCTCGACCATGGATACCGAGGAGTCAGCTGTGCAGTGTGCTGTGCTGGCCCTGTACGCTGGCAGCCCCAAGCTCTATACTGCGCTCCATGCAATATATATTATTATTATTAGCAAGAAAGGAACTAATCCATTCCATGGGCTCCGGCCATATGGGCTTTTTTTTTGCCACATGTATGCGTTGAGCCGCACAAGCTCGAATTGGCTGACTGCCTCCTGCCTCTCATTGGTTAGAAAGGTTTCACTTTCTATTGTCTGCTGTTCGGAAGGTATTGCCCGCACAAGAGGCTCGAGAGGCTGTAAATAACTAGTGCTTAAGTGATTATTCTGCTGTGGAAGCATAGCAGGGGAATTTATTAGTAATTCTGCATTACAAACGCAACACAGAAATATTAAATTCCACCAATCCTGCCAGTGGAATTGAAAAATCCGCCCACTCCTTGACGTGTGTATGCTACGTCATCCAGCAACCTCTGTGGGGCTAGGACCACATTAATGGTGTCCACCTGCCACAACAGTACCCAGGTCATTGCCCCCACAATACTCTTGTGCTGACAGTTTAGAAGTAAAGAGGTGCAGCTAATAAGCACAATTCCTTCTTGCAGCCTCTTCAAGGGTGTATCACTTGCAATGTCCTGATGAAGACCCGGTTCCAAATCATTTGAAAAAGTGTTGAAACGTCAACTCCTACTTAAATTAAATGCTTGACAAATTGCCATAACACTGAGTTCACTGTTTGTTGTCATATAATTAGTCTATTTGATTCAATTAGCAAGCTCTTGTATATCTGTTATGTATTGTTTGTCTACCAAGTCCCCTTCATGAACACTGCACTGTCATTGCTCACCTAAAGAAGCACCTATTACTAAAGAAAGTGCTTTTTAAATAAATTAGTGTGCACCCTGTTATGTCTTATTTATATGTGTTTAAATGGAATATTTTTGACCTATAGCCGATTAATAATTTGGTATAAAAACATTTCAGACAGAATCAATTTGCACACTATTGGTATAAAAATCCCAGATTCTGAGGATTACTGGATTCATTATTGAACAAAAAAGTATCCCATCCAGAGCCAGACCGACTCCTTTGGAAGATCGGAGGTGAAGGACTACTGATATGCCAAATGATAGCACACCGCTATTCTGGGTGGGAAGGGGAATTAACCCTTTTCTTTATATAACCCTCACCAACTCTAGTAGTGGCATGCTTCATCATCGGGTTCACCCTAACTCCTAAAGGTCAGGGTGGGCTCAACCATATTCCATGGAGCACTTATGAAGATGGGGTGTAAGGGGGCATAAATTTAAAGATAAAATTCCTCCTTCACTCTAAAAGTATCCTTTATTCGAAGAGTGGGAGGGAAGAGTAAAAATATATATGTAGGGATATAAGGATGTGATGGTCCTATGACCCTATAGCACCAACATGTTTCAGCCCTGGTCTATCAGCCTATATGAGGTCCTGGGCATTCATCATGGCTATAGACAGGCCGGCAGGGCTGGGGCCAAGTCAGGTGCTCTCTTCAGTCTTCTCTGCTTTTGCCCTTCCCTAATATTTGAAGTTATTACCGGATGAGAGCTGCCTGAACACCCCTGGTGCTGTCCAAAGGTGGAACACATCGGAGCAGGTGTAAAGCTTTTTTTTAACATATTTTTATTGCCATTTGTCAGAGATACTATGATGAAATTGGTCTCCCACTGTCAAATGATAAAATCAAAATGATAAAACCATCTATACATTCACACAGCTTCACCAAATGGAGCAAATACAAACACAGTAATATGCCCATAACCACAGAAACAAATAAATGCTCTCTTCCTTGTTCAAAGGTGTGCTGGAACATGAATTACTGAAATAACAGAGGCCCACTTCACACCTGTACAATAAATGTTATGTTATGTTATTTAAGCTTATAAAGCGCATTACTACCCTGGGGCATCTAAGCGCTGTAGCAGAATTAATGCAAGTATCAGGAGAGGGTAAATGATGCACTACATCCTGAATAACCAGGCTTTTACCGCTTTCCTAAAAGCAAGGAGGCTGGGTGAAGTTTTTATACCAAGAGGAAGTAAGTTTCATGTTCTAGAAGCTTCACGCACAATGCTTTTGCCTCCCCATCGTGCAAGTTTGACTCTAGGCACTATTAATAATTGTGCCTTTGCTGACCGAAGATTTCTGGTAGGGAAATATTGTTTAAGACTCTGCTTCAGAAAATCCGGAATGAAACCATGGACTGCCTTATATGCTAGGCATAAAGCCTTAAAAGTCATTCTTTGTTTTATGGGGAGCCAATGTAAATTTTTTAGCTCATGGGATACTGAGCAAAACTTGGGAATTTTCAACAAAGTTCTGGCCGCAGTGTTTTGTAGAACCTGTAGTTTATTTATATTATACTTATGGGTAGTCAACAGCAAGCTGTTGCAATAATCTATCTTTGACAGGATTAGAGAGGTAACTAATATCTTTTGCAGATTATCTGGTATGAACGGCATGACTTTTGTAATGATTCTAAGTGTGTTAAACGTAGAAGAAGTGAGTTTATTCACATGATCCGAAAAATTGATTTTAGTGTCAATAATGACTCCAAAGTTTCAGGCCTTTTCCACTGGAAGGGGAATGGGGCCCAAATTTGCTGGCCAGACTGACGGACCCCAAGAGGATTCTTGTGGTCCGAATAATAAGACTTCAGTCTTCTCTGCATTTAATTTAAGACAGTTGTTGTCCATTCAGTCATGGACCGCCATCATGCAATCATGGAATCTACCTCCTATGTCAGTGTAATTTTTTCCAATGGAAATGACAATTTGGGTATCATCGGCATAGGAGGTGAGCGAAAAACCAAAACTTCTTATCAAATCTGCTAATGGGGAGACATAAATGTTAAAAAGGGTGGGACTCAACGAAGATCCCTGTGGAACTCCACATGGAAGGGAAAAAGGATGTGATGTAAACTTGTCTAGTTTTACCATTTGCTCTCTATCCTTCAAATAGGATTTTAGCAAGTTCCAAGCCTGATCTGTAACCCCACAGGTTGTTAGACGGCTTAGCAATAATTCATGATTTACCGTATCGAACGCCGCCAAGAGATCCAGCAGGATAAGGGCAGCTCCCTTTCCATCATCCAAAGCCTGCCGGATCTCCTCGGTGGCCTTGAGCAAAGCTGTCTCTGTACTATGCCCTGTTCGAAATCCAAATTGAGTTGTGTCAAGAAGTATATTGGTTTCGATAAAAGACAACAGTTGTTCATTCATCAATTTCTCAGCTATTTTAGCTGGTAGTGGGAGACGGGAGATTGGACGATAGCTGCTTGTATCATTCTCATCCAAAGAGGGCTTTTTTAGAAGAGGTAGCAAAGCTGCTTTTTCCAGATGGTGGGGAAAATACCAGTTTCACACATTGCTTTATAGATTGATGTTAATTTGGGTGCAATGATTTCCGATGCCAACTTAGTTATATTTGGCGGGAATGGGTCATATGGTGAACCAGAAGTAGTCGTTTCTAGCAGTTTTCTAATATCTTCAGCTGATGGGGCAACAAATTCGGTCATTAGTTTATTTATCCCCAATGGCTGTTTGTTCATATTGGTGGATCCTATAGAAGATCCTATAGAAGAGGATAAGTTTGAGTTTGAAAATTTATTGAAAATTGATTTTACTTTATCCAAAAATAAATCTGCTAGTGAGTCACAGAAAGCTTGGTTTGCTATCAGGGATTTTCTATTACAGGTGTTTGTTAACTCTGTGATTGTTCGGAATAGCTCTTTTGTAGAGTCTTTGGCTTCCTCGATCTTCTTTGTGTAGTATTCTGCTTTTGTTTTTAGGATAAGATCTTTAAATATGTCCAGCAGCTGTTTATATTTTTCTTCATCTTTATAAGCTATTCTCCATCTTCTTTCCTGCTTCCTACATTTTTGCTTGCATTTCCTGAGTTCTAAGGAGAACCAAGGGGCAGACGTTTTTTTATTTTTTATTTTAACAGTTTTAACAGGGGCTACTTGATTAGATGCTGTTTCCAACCAATCGTTATATTGTTTTGCTGCAACCTCCACATCGTTAGTTAGTATTTGAGGAATATTCTCAAGTATGCTATTCAGATGGTCTGGTTGCACATTCCACCAGTTTCTCGAAAGTGTTTCAGACAGTGTCTTGGTGACGGTGGCAAATGACGTTGAATGTGGTATATATGTCAGGTTATGGTATATTTTGTGTTGGTTCATTGTGGTTATTGTGTTTTGGTTGTTATGTCATGATACTTCATGTTGGGTTTTCTTTGTAATCAGAGCACAGGCTTGTTTTGTATTACCTGTCTGTCAGACGATCAAGGGAGGCCTTTAAAGGGGAGAGAAACACTGACAGCTTTAACACACACTAATGGAACAAATTCATGGTGTCCTGAACAAAGAGCATCTCTTATTTCAATAGCAACTTAATCTCATGCTTGTAAACAGTAGAATAAAAGTGGAAGCAAAAGGCACAATGCCAGATTTCGGAGCAACAGGAAACATGAAAACTTAAATCAAAATTCGATCAAGCCTAAGCAAGCCCAAATAATTGCAAAATCCAATCTCAAATTGCCCAAAGGATTAGGTATGGTTTGTAAAAGCAATTAATATTTACAAATAAATGTAATTGTTAGCTATCATCGTGCTTGTTCCCATATTTAATACAAAACGCTGTGAGAGACTACACAAGCAGTGGACTTTTCGATTTATTGAGGCCACTGTTTGAAATGAGATTCCTGACTGAAACCAGTTTATTCGACTTATTTTTTTTTTGGAGCTGAATATTTTACAGTCAATACAGACCTAGTGAATTCTCACGCATAAATAGTTGTGCAGGAAATAAAGATACCATGGGGTTTGCTATTTAATGGGGGCACAATCTGAATGGGAGATTAGCATCTTCTGTGAGGGGAGCCAGATTTGCTTTCGAAAGGTGGTGGTGGTGGCTCCTTTGACTCTTGTCAGCCCAAGGAGGCTAATCAGCAAGTCTTCCTGTGGGAGGGGGTGTTACTCCCTCTTCCCGGACAGGATTTTGTTCCTGACCTCCTGAGAGCAAAAGGCTCTCACCCTAGAAGGTCAGAAACTTGTCTTGGGTGGCAGAATGGCAGACTCCAGTCAGCAAGCACACCAGAGGCTGGTAGGTTTTCAGGGGGTGCCTCTAAGGTGCCCTCTGAGTGCATGTTTTGATAAATCCATCACTGGCATCAGTGTGGGTTTAACAAGACAAGATGTTTGGTACCAAACATCGCTATTTTCAAGGAAGCCATTATGTATCGGGGGACTCGTTTTCACCAGTGTCCAGTACATGGTTTAAGATGGCTTCACTGGCCACTTCCACTGGCAGCAGTAGGATGGACCAGCACAGGGGCAGATATGTTCATGCAGATATGTCCTCACATCTAATAT
The DNA here is from genome assembly GCA_963921515.1 of Calotriton arnoldi. Classification (NCBI taxonomy): domain Eukaryota; kingdom Metazoa; phylum Chordata; class Amphibia; order Caudata; family Salamandridae; genus Calotriton; species Calotriton arnoldi. The sequence continues at coordinate 247,961 of CAWUFW010007776.1, read as the reverse complement.
TAAGCACCATGCCTTAGGGCTGTCACGTCTGCTGTAGGGGTGACTTACAAATATCATATGCAGTGGTAGGGGACATGGCACACAGGGATGTGTGACATGTCGTATTTTTACTTTTGTCTGCACCAAGACATACAGCCTGCAATGGCAGTCGTTCATGTGCTTGTTGAGGGGTCCCTTAAGGTGGCACAATTTGTGCTGCAGCCATATGGACCCTAAGACTCTAGGTGCCAGGGTACCATTTACTGGAGACTTAGAGAGGGTGCTAAAGGTTCTGCCAATTGGGGGAATGACTGCTCAGTTTTGGGAAAGAGCTCTGGCACTGGGGACCTGCTTAGCAGGAACACAGTACACTTTCAGTCGAAATCATATTATGTTCCAGGCAAAAAGTGGGGGCAACCATGTCAAAAAGGCACACCTTCCTACATAGTTTGATTCCTTTATTAAGGATTACATTTATTGGATAATATGTAGGTTGTAGAATTAATGTGCATTTCAAAAGGTTTATTGACCAGAGTTGAACTGGAAGGTACAGCAAGGAGCATTCTCAGATGGTAGCATACAAAGGAATGTTAGTACCTGAAGCAACCTCAATCCCTAGTGTCCATGTTTCGACTTGGAGAATCGGTGTTGGTGATGTTCCAGTGGGTCAAGAGTGAGTTGTAGCAGTGGAGGAGTGAGTATTAATAGGGTTGTGTATAAGATGCTTATGCTTAGCTTGAGGTGTTTGTCACAATTATGTGGAGTCTTGCAGAGATTGTATGTTGTGATAATGTTTTAGATTATCGTGTGAGTGTAGCACTTATTGTGGAAAAGTTGTTATCGAATCCGATGAGGCTAAAGATGCCAGGATGATATTAAAAAAGTGTAGAAGACACTGTATTGTAATTGTCTGCTGATGTTTAGTGGGATTTGTCTTGCAATGTCGCTGACAGCCCAATCCAGATAGGGGCATTTTCCTTTTGTGTGAAAGTGAGGTATGATTAGTTTGGTGGACCTTTTGCGCAGAGAAAATCTATAGTGATCAGAGTGATCCTACACAGGACAAGGTTTCATTTGGCTGTGTGTTTTTGTTACTTTTGTATGACTGTTTTCCATTGCTTCTTTAGTAAATCAGACAAATATTACTTGTTGCTATTGCATTGTATTTAGTTGCAAGCATATTGCTGAAAAGAGTGCGTACATGAAATTGTAAAGGAGGGTGAGCTGCTGCAAGGAGTGAGATTGTCATCACAGTGTGCTGCACTGGGCTAGGTTGGTTGGTGTGAAGCTGCTCTGTGATTGGCTGTCTACATCATGAGGTGCCGCGCTGTTATTGGTTGATGATTTGGAACAAGATTTTAAGTAAAATATTGATTTATGTGTTGAATCAAAAATAAAATGTTTTAAAGTTGTGCGAAATTTGTTAGAGAAATGTTCAGATTCCTCTTAGAGGAGGAGAAGCACCGCCTTAAGACACTGCGAGATATTATATGGCGATAAATGTAGGGTTACACACATGTATTTGGCTAGAACAATGGCCCAAGATCACTAGGAAAGAAGGTGCACTGGTGTTTTCATGTTATGGTACATTTAATCTGAAAATTATTGAACATTTGAGGAGAATTTTTATGAGATGAAACTACAACCTAGACCCACACAATCTGAAGCTATTAACACTTGGGAGCATTTGGCTCATGCCAGAGAAAAAGAGAGCTATCGGGGATGAGTAAAAAAGGCAGTGTGTAGTTATGCAGATGCAAGGTGGGATGCAGAGCAGAAAAGATAGACAACTGACATGATAGAAGGAGCGAAAATACACCCATTATTGCAAAGCGGAGAAGTGGAAAGAGGGACTGAATAGTGAAAGAAGGATAAAATAAGAGAATCCAGAGAGAAAGAAGAAAACAGTGAATTATTAGTCTTTTCCAATAGGTTTAGAGGTTGCCTTGAGGTATTTTAGCCATATCAGGTTGTTGCATGGAGGTCGTGGAAAAAATGGATGTATCTTCTCTTGAAATATTGAAAACCCTTGGGATTCAGGTGGATAGAGATCATAGAACATCCCTTGTGTGACAGGGTCCACTTTCAGAAGAAGTTTTACACCATTAGGGGAAAGTCTATAGAGATTCTCTCTTTCTCTCATTATATGTGTGCTTTTGTAAAATAGACAAATACAAAAATATGCATTAAAATCAAAGTCTGCATACTCCACTAAACATACAGTGAGAGAGGGCGCACAACACACATGCAGAAATTACACTGCACAGACATGCAAATGGATACTTGCAACACAGAGATTTATAGTAAACAGTAATAAGGCACATGTAGGTACTTGTAGACTGCACAAGTCATGCAGTCAAGAGATGAAGATAGATATACATAGATATATTATGCAGTGAAGTGTAGGTCTATAGGACACATGGGCGTACTCAGAGATTAATGCCTTCATAAATCCAATGCACAGAGCACACATTACTGTCTTGTGGACGCAGTACACACTGTCACACTATGCACATTCTATTTATATATTCTATTGATATACAGCACATACATGCACAGAATAAGATGTATTAATGTCTGATCGACCATCTCCATATAATGAGATTCGAATGGAGGTAGGTGGGAGCGAGGTTGCATGTGGGAATATTGGGTTGTCTACTGCACCAGTAAGTGCAATCCCTGGTATGTTCGGGTCTCTCCTGTACAGATGGATCGGACCGTGATGGGGACTATTACAGTGAATCAAAACATGATAGGAGAAAATGCAGGGACTTGTGTTTCTTGGTCCTCCACTGTCTCTACAGTCCCAGATACACTTACAGTTCCTGTAACCATAGGGCAAGGGGTTTCTGTATATAACCCTGGTTCTGTGGGAAAGGGGATTCAAACCTTAGATTAACAACAGGCATCATAAATCCCCTGAGTTGGAAGGTGGAAGAATACATCCCTTTAAGTCCGATTAATGCAAGTTCTGCTTGTGGTGCAAGTGTAGACCCATCTGTGCAGACTGGACTTGAGTCTTTAAGATCGTTCCCAGGGTTACCAGATCTGGGTTTACTTACTTAGGAACCACCTTTAAATATGCAGAGTAGCACACCTAGAGTAAAGGAGGTATCGAAACCCCCTGAGGTTCCTCCCGGGCTTAATATTCAGGAATTGGAAGACTTTTTGAAAGTTCTTAATGCTACATCGAATGAGAGTGGGAGTACGGAAGTGAGTCAAGGAACTCTTCAGGCTTCTTTGAAAGTAAATTTGGTGGATGTGAGAAAAATAAAGGTTGGAATTGGTTGAAATGATAAGTGGTTGTCTTCCATTAGATTGAATAGAAACTTATCAGCAAAGTGAACTTTTGTTCATGAGTAAGGACAGTTACTAGGAGAGCAAGACAAGCCCATGATAAATTATTTGAATTAGCTCAGAAATATGAGGTAGGTTTGGAGCAGACAAAGGCTTTACAGAAAAGCCACCAACTTGCTTTTAGTGATCAGGACATAGAACAAATGAGAATACCAGGGATGAAGATGCAAAGTTGGTAATTAATTCACAGTATCCAAATTTGGAGTCAATTAGAGAAGTGGAAATTTAAATGGTCAAAAAGAGCGGCTCCATCGAGAGAAGGGAAGAAGGAACCCCCTGGGCCTGCTGGAGGATGCGGCGGCGCCCTCCGTAGTTGGACAGTCTTCAGGAGATGCAGAGACTGAGGTTTCCTAAATATCACAGATGCTTAAAAGACAATCACTCATCTGTGGAGTGCAGCAGGTTCGAGGGGCAAGAATGTACCCCGTCAAGGGCAACAAATGTAATGACTCACGCTCAGAGCCGAACAGTGTCTAGGTAACATTGTGCCAAGCTGGGGACAGGCTAGTAGAAGCCTAGGAGTGGTGCTTATACTCCTGTTTATGTTTATGTTTAGGACTTGTAAAGTGCATGGCTGCCGAAGAGCTTCCCCGCGCTACTGAGTGCTGAACTGGGTAACCGTACCTACTAATGCATTCAGTGAGGGAACAACCAGGTCTTGAGTTTTTTCTAAAGGCGGATTCATCTTGCAGTGATCTAAGGCCGACTGGGAGACCGTTCCACAACTTAGTTACCAAGTATGCTAATTATCTTCCTCCCCATCTTGTCCTTTTGACTCTGGTTGTGCTGAAGAGATGTAGTTGAGAGGATCTTAAGAGTCTGGCTGGAATATGCGAAGATCCCATATTTCTGAGCTTCACTGGATCTTTGTTCTTTATGGCCCTGTATGCAATACAAAGGGATTTAAACTTGATTCTTGCCTCAATCGGCAACCAGTGGAGCTGTTTGAAGGATTTTCTTACTGGAACGTGGCTTGTAACCTTTAACAAGAGCCTAGCTGTTGCATTTTGCATGACCTGAAGTCTCCTTATTACATACTTAGTTGAGCCCACATAAAGAGAGTTGCCATAGTCCAGACTTGAGACTATGAGGGACTGAATCACAGTTTTTTCTTAAATGATATGAGATCAATGCTCTTATCTTCCTGATCATTCTGAGTAGCCCAAAGCAGATTCCAGACAATTTGTTTGCTTGACAATCCATTGGAAGGGCTCTATCCAGCCAAATTCCCAGGTTTTTTATAGGGGATTTGGGGCCAGGCGGGTTGACAATACCATTTGGCCAATTATCCAATGGTCTGAGTGAACTTGGGTGTGTGAAGTGGAGCGTGGGGAGGTGCAGAGCCATGCTTCGTAAGGACCCCCAAACATGAGAAACTGGGCGACTGGAGCGCACTTAAGGGGATATGGGTATGCCTGGCTTCGAGGCAATACACTCATCAGTTGGTGAGACATGGCAGCTATGCGCAACTGGATTATATCTTTACCCATTAGGGCAGTGAGAGTTGATTCCGTGATACTGTACATCTGGTGCAAGGCATTTCTGATCACTACCTGGTAGTGGCAGCACTCTCAGACCCTACTAGGGACTATGTGTTACCCCCCCAGGATAGCTCCATGGCGCTTGAAGGATAGGGACATCCAAGATGCAATACACAAACATACAGAACACTACTTCCAGGAAAATGCGGGTCGGTAGACTTCACTTGTATTTTGTGGGAGGCCTCCAAGGCAGTGTTGCGGGGTCAAACCCAAGATGTCTTAGGGGTACAGAGAAAGGAACGGGCCATCAAGTGCAAGTCATTAGAGAGAGATATCTCCTTCCTCGAAGCAGAAATGGCAAAAGGGGAGGAACCTGACTCTCACCGGACTCATAACATACGGCTGAAACAGCGGGAGCTGAGGGACTTAGTGGAGGATAGTGCCTGAGTGCATATACTGGCCATACAGAGAAGACTCTATGATATGGGCGATAAGGCCAACAAGCTGATAGCTTGCTTGGAAAAGAGGGATAAGGGCAGGAACTGGGTGCAAGAAATCCAGGATTCGGAGGGGACGTCCAGCACCAGAGGCTTGGAAATAGCGGAAGCCTTCCCGTCATACTACAAACAAGTATATGCTTCCAGGACTGGTCGAACTGGTCGAGACTGTACAGAGCTTCCGAGGGAACTCACTCTTCGCACTCTCTCCTCAGAGGACAGAGATACGCTAGAACAGGAACTGATGGTGGACAAGATAGAAGGAGCAATTAAGGGTTTACAGTCTGGCAAAGCAGCTGGGCCTAATGGCCTACTGGTAGAACTTTATAAATGTATAGCAAATAAAGTTGCACCCTATATGCTTTGTATGTTCCAGTATGCCAGACAAGAAGGCATCCTTCTAGTAGACCAGTGTATTGCTATGATTGTGGTTCTCCACAAGAAATATAAACCACCAATAGCCTGCAACCCTTATAAGCCAATATCGCTTTTAAATGTTGAAGCCAAGGTCCTTGCAAAAACCTTTGCAACTAGACCTGTGAACGTCATTTCTATAGTCATCCATCCGGATCAAGCCCGATTTATGCCTCGTCGAGGCACCATACTGAACCTGAGACTTCTGTACGGGGTACTACATATGACAGAAGCTGCCCAGGAGGAGGAAGCCACGTTGCTCTCACTAGATGCATGAATGGCTTTTGTAGCATCGAATGGCTATACTTGTTTGTAGCCCTGTCTAGGCTTGGCTTTGGACCCAAGTTTTGCTTCTGGGCCAGACTCCTATATCAGGGTCCCATGGCAAGGGTGCAGGTCAATGGGGTACATTCTCGTCCTTTCACTCTCTTCAGGGCCACTAGACAGGGCTGCCCCCTATCGCCAATGGTTTTCACCATGGCCTTGGAACCGTTGGCAGCTTGGATATGTCAAGACCCGTTGCTCTGGGGGATTCAGGGAGGCAGTGCAAGGGAAGAACATATCTTCCTTTATGCGGATGATATTCTGCTGTATGTGACACACCCATGCCCTTCGATCTATAGGATTTTACACATTTTTCAACTATTCTGCAGTTAATCCGGCTACCAGATAAACTGAGATAAGTCTCCTATTTTTCCCCTGGCTGAAGGGGGGCCTGTTTTTCTGCCTGGATGCGAGGCCCCTGTGGCAACAGGGGCTTTCAATACTTGGGCATATACGTGTCCAGGAATGCCAAGCAGTTTCTAGAGCGCAATCTGCTCTGTCAGTTACGGCATCTGGGTGAGGACGTAGCCCACTGGAAGACAGTACCCGTCTCTCTTATGAGTAGAGTGGTACTCTTTAGAATGATTACCCTTCCCTGCATTCTATATGTTCTGCAAAATACCCCTTATAGGATTCCGCTCAAGTTCTTTCGCAAGGTGAATAGTGAATTGCGCAAGCTGTTGTGGGATGGGGCAATTCTCAGATATCCCTTGCTGAGCTTCAGCGGCAGGTATATGAAGGAGGTTTGGCGATTCGAGACATTCAGATGTATTACTGGTCAACACAATTGATGGTAGTGAATGATTGGGTGATCAGGGACATCGAGGACCCAGCGTTTCGGATGGATCTAGGCGCAATGGTGGACTGGGGCTACCCGGCAACCGTGTACACTAAGCAATGGGCAGGAAAGCTGCTGTTCCATACTCAGATGGTTGCTAAGGCGTGAAGGGACACCAACAGGTATTTGGGATAAAATGAAAGGTTGACAGACAAGACTCAGCTGGGGGACAGTGAACTTTTGAAAGAATGTGGTCCTTTACAGGGCTTCCGTAAACGGGTTCTGCTAGGCATTGAGTGCCGGGGGGACATATGGAGAGGGGAAATCCTACAAACCTTCGCAGAATTGCAGCAAGAATACAAGCTTGGGGAAGTGGAGCAGTTTAAATATTTATGGCTTTGGCATGCGCTACGGTGCCATCTCCACAAGGGTAACAATTGTCTGAATCCTCCCGGTTGGAGGACCGCTTAATACAGGATCATATGCCACAGAAAGTGATTTAATTGACATACAAGAAAATAATGAACAACTCAGCTGACCTACTGCCGCATTGAGGGAAGCTTGGGAGGGTGACATGGGGCTTATAGAGGATGATGACTGGTCAGTAGCCATACAGAGCCCCAGGGAAATTGCTATGCGAGGTCCCTTTTAAATGATCCAGCTACGAATTCTGCACAGATCCTATTGTTCTAGGTCCTTACTACACCAGTTGGGCTGGAGTGATAAGGCCCTGTGTGCACATGAATGTGGTATGGTTGGCTCATTTTTTCATATACTTTGGGAGTGCCCCGAGATCTAATGCTATTGGAAGGGGGTGGTGCAGATCATGTCTAAAGTCACTGGTATCACAGTCCAGCTGGATGAGAGATGGTTGTTGCTATGCATCACAAGGGAAGACGTTTGGCCTAGGTATACTAAAATTTGGTTACAGCTGGTGGCAGGGGTGACCAAAAGAAATATTGCAAGGGCTTGGGGGGCGAGTAGACCACCAAGTGTCCAGGAGTAGGAGGATGACCTGGACTGGTGCCGACAAGCAGAAAAGGTGATCAACTGCAGCAGGGGTTGCCCAAGGAAATTCAATAAAATATGGGAAAATGGGACCTGTAAAGAGACGAATAAAGAGTTTATTGGGAAGACACGGGGTGTGGTGGGGGTGGCTCTCTGTGACAACACATTCAATAGACCCTAGCGATGTTATCTATCTATGATTTGCAAGGCTAATCATCATTGCATAGTTCTGGATTATGTACCTCACTGTCTAGATAACTACGATTCTTTGTGAATGTCTTTGCCATTTAATGTGTGCTGTGCAACTGTTGAATAAAAGGATTTCATAAAAAAAAGGCTTCCAAGAGAACTACGGGAGAGCTGCCTTCTACTGGAGGGAGGAGATGAGAGCTACAAGTTTTCTTTTATGGGAAGTACCCAGTGGAGGTTACATATATGTACCATGGAGTAGGAGCGATCTTGCGTCATTTACAAATGAAAAGTCCCAAATTAAGAGAGAAGCCCGTGAAGTGGTACAAAGAAGTTGAGCAGTTTGTGAAAATTTCAAAGGTTTTTTGGACTGATTTGAATAACTTGTTCGATATTGCGGTCTAAAGTGATTTGTGACAGTGTGCAAAATAGAATGGCCTCAAAGAGATCCTGTGACTAATGGTCCTTCAGCTATAATGATGAAGAAGTATGAACAGGTAATGACGTGGTTGAAGTCTAAGGTACCACCCCAAGAAATTGACTAGGTTAAGATCATTTGGACGACCCAGGAACCGAAGGAGACCATTCATGCATACTATGAGAGTTTGTTACAGGCATTCAAACAGTGTAGCGGAATGGAAACACTTGAGCCTAAACATATAGGACATTGTGTGACGAGGTTTGTGACAGGATTGAGGCCTGAGGTTAGTATGATGATTCAACAGCATTTAATTTATTGGTAGAATAAGTCGGTTGACGAGATTTTGTGATATGCTAAATATTGCAGCAATGAGATTGAAATGAGGCAGAAGAAGTTAAAGGAGAAATTGATGGTGGTACAAATGAAGGCTGCTCAGAGAGGAATTCAAAATCCATTGTTTGTAGGGAATGCCGTTCTAAGGCAGGGAGTGTATCAATAGGGAGCTCCGGAGATGCAGGGTGGAGGTGGATTTCATTCATAAGGTAGAGGTCGGGGTGTCCCTATTGATCCAAGTAATGGAATTGATGTGGCTACATTGAAGAAGTCTAATCCAAGTTACTACTACAATAGGCTGGGGCATTGAAAGAGAGAATATTGTCTTAATCCCACAAATCAAGGTCAAAATTCAGGGTTTGTACCACCTCAGAACATTAATACCATGCAGCAACAGAATGTACCCAGACCTAGATCTCAGAATTTTAATGTGCCACAAGCCCCAGTGATGCAGGTTTCCCAGCCTCCGATGCCACAACAAGTTACTAATGTTCCCAGATTTTCTTCAAACCAGGTCCCAAATTTGAATCAGAATTCTTTCCAGAACAATAATCTTTACCAACAATTTCCCATGTTCAAGACAAGTGAAAATGTATGCATCTATCAATCTTCCTGTTGGTGCCTGAACAGGGGAGGAACATTGCGTGCTTTTTGCAGTCTTGGAGGTAGACCAGAGTGGCACATTTATAGATGCTGAGGTAAATGACTATGACTTATCATTTTTGACTGATAATGGTGCTACCCATTCTACTGTGTGATCAGTAGATGCTCCAAACCTACCCTTTTCTGGAAGAATTATTCAAGTTGTTGGAGTTGCTATTCAACACATGAGAAACCCCTATTACTCAGGATGTCCCTGTAAAGATAGGAAGTTTTGAGGATAATTTGTGGTTTGTGATTCAAGGCCTGTTAGTTTGTTAGGACTGGATTTGTTGTGCAAATTAAATTGCACTATAAACTGTACACCGAAAGGAATAGAATTTCAAACCCATGATGATGACATTGCCTCTAAGTTGGCAAATCAGAATCTAATTATTGGAATATATCCCATGTTGATGACAGAAGACTTGCCTTAAGATCTTAGCGATTCAGGGGCTTATTTTTGAGCCCTTGCGTCACTTTTGCGCTACCGGTGCATCACTTTTTGTGACGCACCAGCGGCGTACAAAATGCCCCATGTTACGTCATATTTACAAAGTGATGCATTAGGTGGATGCGCCACTTTGTAAACCCCTGTGCCACATTATACCTGCGCCAGGTATAATGTATGCAGGGTGGGCGTTCTGATGCAAATAAGCCTCGTAGAAGTGACGCAGTGAAATCTATGAGATTTCACTGCGCCACTTCTAGGACGCAAATGTGTCAATATCTTCCGCCTGCCTCACAGCAGGCGTAAGACTGACGCAGGCACATTTGAAATGGGACTTGCCCATATGAAATGAGCCATTGCTGAAGTTGCGTCACTTTTGTGACACACTCCAGCAATGCGTCATTTTTGCGCCTACAGATACATCAGAAAAACTGACGTATCTGTAACTCCTTGCGACTTGATGCGTCATACTATAAATATGACGCATCCAGCATGTCGCAAGGAGGGCGCAATGAAAAGTGACGCATCGCTGTTTTCACGCAGCGATGCGTCACTTTTCATAAATGAGGTTCTCAGTGGGACCAGAAGTTTGGTATTTTTCAGGAAAGGAAAGGAGTTGAGCCTGTCCGTATACATCCCCTACAATGATTCGGACCTTCAAACAATCCTCCATGATCAACTAACCCCATCGATCCCTATTAAGCATATCCCCAGGCAACCAGATAGCGAGATCACGCAACCAATACTTTCCTGCGGACCTCCGCCTATAATAGACCACACACATACACAAGCAACTAATTATCCCAATTCTGATTGGATTGCACGTTTCAATGAGCTAGCTACTGGCCTATCCCATCTCAAGGTCGAGTTGCAAAACCTATCAAGCATCACCAAGGAACTCCTAAACACACACAGAGCCACAAGTGCCACAGTGAACCGTATTAGTCACCAAACTAGAAGATACATCGCCAAGAAATCACACCGTGAGGACACTAGGCAGAGTAAGATACCTTCCCCCAACGACCCATCCCGTCCCAGGAGGACAACTGCTGAACTATCTGACAATGACTTAGATGACCTCCTCCTATCCTATGCCAGTCCGAATGCCAACAGTAAGCCCCGATGTAGCGTTATCCAATCCATACAAACCAACCCCTTCCGAGAACCCACTCACAACTTCAGATCCATTAATAGAGAAAACCTCACTAATATCAACTTAGTGCAGACTACTCTCTCCCATTCATCTAGCAAGATGAAGTGTGCACTCATCAATTGCAGATCCGCTCGCAAACATGCTCCTGACATCTATGACCTCATCCTCGAGAAGGATCTAGACATTATCGTCCTCACAGAAACATGGCTAAATAGCTCCTCCTCACCCATCCTAGACCTACTGGTACCTGCTAGTCACGACATAGTCCGCCTAGACAGAAACGTGAACCCTGGCGGCGGGCTAGCCTGCATTTATCGTAACACAATCACAGTCAATCAAGCAGACTCCATCTCTCTATCCTCCTGTGAATATCTCTGTATCTACATCTCCGATGACAAGCGCATCGCCAGCAAACTTCACATAATTTATCACCCCCTGGTGACCATCTGACGTTCATCGATGAGCTAATGGAAGTCATTACGTCCAACGACAACTCACAAGTACCACAGATTTTCCTGGGCGACTTCAATCTCCATTGGAATAACTCAAACGACCATGCTGTAAGCTGTCTCAAATCTTTTCTGTCAGATCAGGATCTTTCTCAATTCTGCGACAGTCCAACCCACAACAAGGGAGAGACATTAGACCTCATCATAGCGAAAACGAACACTGTATCTCTAGAATCCATCACCTCATGTGATTGGACGGACCATTACAGCATTCTCTTCTCCATCAATATTGAGGTAGCTACAAAAAGGGGCCAACCCCCAAAAACAAAACAGTGGAAAAGGAATATACAAAATATTAACCCCACCGACCTAGTAAACCAATGCTTCTCCGCCCTAACCCCCATGACAGACATGGTTGACGTCCATGACCTCACGGTCTATTACAATTCCACTATGCTTGAAATTCTTGACTCTACAGCGCCCCTCCAAGAAAAAAAAGTTTCCTCCAAAATCTCCAAACCATGGTTCAACAAGAACCTGAACTCTGACCGGCGTAAGCTAAGATCAGCCGAGAGACTATGGAAATCAGCACCCTCCACTGATCACCTATATCACCTTAGAGTGTGGAGGAATGTTTACAACAGGAAGATTCTAAAGGCTAAGGCAGACTTTTTCAAAACTCAGCTGAACCAAGCCATTAACCGCCCCAAGAAACTATTCGAAATAGTCAAGCAACAAGCGCGCAATACGCCTAAATCTGTGGAACTAAACAATCCGGCTATTCCTAACTGCGATCAGCTTGCCAATTTCTTCCTTGAAAAAACAAAATCCATTGAACTCGACATCCAATCCAAGAAGGTCCTTCCACAACCTGTTGCTCAGGATACTAAATTTTACGCTCAGATCAAGGTCCATTCTAGTACTCTGACGGAAACCCCCAAAAACAATGCCTCTTGGTTCGCCTTCTTGCCCATCCCTGAACAAGAAATCTATAACACTCTTCTAGCGATTAACCCCTCCAATCACTTCTCTGACCCCCTACCTCCTTCCCTATTCAAAATGCTCAAAACCTCTATCATACCCTTATGGTCGAAGATTGTAAACGCCTCTCTGAGACAAGTCTCCATACCGGACTGTCTTAAAGTAGGGCAGGTCACACCCATACTAAAGAAATCTGACTCCCTCCCCTCAGATCTAAACAACTACCGCCCGATAACCAACATCCCCACTCTAGCGAAACTGCTGGAAAAATGTGTACAACTACAACTATGTAATCACATCTAGAATTTCAACCTCCTAGACAAACACCAATCCGGCTTCCGGCAAGGTCATAGCACGGAATCTTCTCTCACCCACATACTGGATGACATACTAAAAATGCTAGACCACAACCAATCATGCCTATTGATACTTCTTGACTTATCCGCCGCTTTTGATACGGTTAAGCATGACAACCTACTGTCCCTACTGGAACGAAGGATGGGCCTTACTGGCCCAGTGCTACAATGGTTCACCTCCTTCCTTAATAACAGAACACAAAGAATCAAGATGAAGCATTCACTTTCTCAACCCTCCTTGGTCACCAAGGGGTCCCACAGGGCTCAGCACTCTCTCCCATTCTTTTTAATCTATTCATGGAGCCCCTGGCAAACACATTGAACTCTGCGAACATCCAATATCACCTGTACGCTGACGACACCCAACTGTATATGAAAATCTCCTCACCAGAAGACTTCATCTCTCTCAACGCTATTCTACAGAACACTCAAAGTTGGCTCACTGGCAACCACCTTATGTTTAACACCCAAAAAACGGAATTCCTTCTCATCTCCCCACCCAAACACACACCCAAGATAGACCTTTGGTTGAGACATCTAACTTCCTTTGACTGTGCTCCCCACATCATTGACTCCGCGAAATCCTTGGGAGTCACCTTAGACAAACACCTGAACATGCAGGTGCAAATCACTAATGCCACCAAGGGAGCCAATCACCAGTTGAGTATACTAAGGAAACTTAAACCCTTCCTCCCACAGACTGACTTAAAAATGGCGGTACAAGCCCTAGTGTTACCAAGATTGGATTACGGAAGCACCACTCTATGCTGTCTCCCCAAATACAAGCTGGCCCCGCTGAGGGCTTCGCTCAACGCTGCGGCCAGACTGGTCTCAGGGATTAAAAGAAATAACCACATCTCTCCAACCTTGAAAGCTCTGAACTGGTTGCCCTACGAGGCAAGAATACACCTAAACGTTGCCTGCATGACCCACAAAGCCCTGCATAACAATACCCCCACTTACTTAGCACTAAAGCTAGAGCGATCGGGAGGATGCAGACAATTGCGAAGTACGAGGTCACTACTACTGAAACCACAATCCTTCCATAAAAAGAGAACTGGTTGCAGAGCTTTTTCAGGGATCGCACCGAAGATTTGGAACTCCCTACCTCCTCTGGTACGTGGAATCTCATCCTTTAACTCCTTCAAAAAGAAGTAAAAATGCTTCTAATGAACAAATTTACATCCTAAGGCTTTAATTAGATGTTGACTAATAGTTACCTATGATATCCAGATACTTCTGTCTACCTCTCTTGGATTGAATGGAAATTACTGAATGTATATAATCTACCTCAACCTCCTAATGCCTAATAACTGTGTACTGTGAAGTGCTCTGATTCCCTCGTGGATCATTCTTTGTTGTCTACTTGTCACCTACGCTATCCATATAATACTATATACCTCTTTTGTACTGAATAGCGAATACCAAATGTTTGTATGCTACATCAACCATCTAATGTTTAATAATTGTATATTGTAAAGCGCTCTGATTCCCTCGTGGGTCATGTTCGCGCTATATAAAACTTTATAAATAAATAAATAAATAAATACAGGTACAGCCAAATGTGGAATATTCAAGAACACTCTTGTATAATTTGACCACTGAAACAATTGCTGGAATAAACCAAGTGATAGAGACAATGATTCAACAAGGTATACTGAAGGCGATCATGGGGAGTCCATGTAACTTACCCATTATTAGCCTGCAAAAGCCTTGGGGTAAGTACCGCATAGTGCAGGACCTTCGCAAAATCAGTAATGTTGTGATTCCTTGTTGTCCCGTGGAACTGAATCCTGCTGTGATATTGCTTTAAATTCCATGTGAGGCTGAGTGGTTTACTGTTATTTATTTTTACCTGGCATTCTTCCCCATACCTTTGCATGAGGACAGTCAGTTCCTCTTTACATTTAGGCTTGGCAATCATGTTTTGGCATGATGCAGAGTCCCACAAGTGTATATGGAGAGCCCTTCCATTTTTAACCAGATCGTCAAGAAGAATTTGGAGACTCTCACAATACCTTGCAAATCTGTCCTAGTCCATGATATTGATGACCTGTTGGTTGCATCAAAAACTTGTGAAGCATGCACAACTGACGCTATTGCCTTGCTAATAAAATTGGCTGAGAATGGACATAAGGTGCCCCTGAATAATTTGCAGTACTGTTTGATAGAAGTCCTATATCTTGGTCATCATATCGAGAAAGATGAGAGAAGGGTGTCAGAAGAGAGAACTTTGATGATCATGCAAATGAATCCACCAACAACACAGAAAGAGGTCAGAATGTTTTTGGGAATGGTGGGCTACTGTCGTCAGTGGATACCCAACTTTTCCCTATCGACCAAGCATTTACAAAGGCTGACACAAAAGGATGTGTCGGATCAGGGTGCTTTGGGACAATGACTGTCAGATTGCCTTCCTAGATTTGAGAGAAAGCCTCTCCCGCACCCCAGCACTAGTAATGCCAGATTACGACAAAGCGTTTTTGCTTTTCTGCAGTGAAAGAGAGTGCTGAGCTCTTTCTGAGTTAACACAGAACCATGGAGCTGCCCGAAGACCTGTTGTTTACTTCTCAGACATGTTAGATCCAGTGGCTGCCATGCTGACTGGCTGCCTTAAAGCGGTGGCTGCGACTTGAGTCAGCATCGAAAGGTGCAAAAGTATAGTCATTGGTCATCCCTTGAGTGTATATGTTCCTCATTCTGTCGAAATTTTGATATCTAGAACGAGGACACATCACCTCACAAACAGCTGCTGTACCCAGTATGAGCAAATTATACTGGCCATAAAGAGATATTCTATTTTGAATCCTGCCACTGTGATACCCCTTCCTGAGAATGACAATGATGATGGTGAGGTGGAATATGACTGTCTCAATATCACTGAACTATGCACCAAGGCAAGACCAGATATACAAGATGAACCACTACCTACATCTGATTACGTATTATTTGTAGATGGCTCTTGTTTACAAAACACAAAGGAAATTTGAGAGTTGTTTATTCAGTATGCACCATTTCGGGAGTAGTCAAAGCTGCTTGGCTACAAGTAGTAGTCCTCGCACAAGTGGCGGAGTTGATTGCTCTTACTCAAGCATGCTACATTTCAGATTGATTGCAGGTGACTATATGTACAAGTAGTCAGTATGGGTTTGGTGTGGTGCACGACTTCAGATAGTTATGGTCCCAGAGGGGATTTATGATGTCATCAGGATCCCCTATCCGTAATGGTGAGCAGGTGAGAAAACTGTTAGAGGCTTTGCATTTGCATGCGCAAATTGCTGTCTTGAAATGTTCCGCACACTGCAAGGGAGATGATTATGTGACAGTCAGCAACAGATATGCTGATGAGTTTGCAAGGTACTGCACTTACAATGCTTCTACATTTAATGGGGAGTATGTAAATGAAGAAACCGGCGAGACCAATAACAACCCTTTGCTCACAGCAGCTGAAACCTGGGAGGAAGTTAAAGGGTTACAGTGAGAGGTGTCAGAAGCAGAACAGTAGAGTTGGGTAAACTCAGGTTGTGCTAAAAGTTATGAAGATGAAATATGGGTCTCAGGAGATGGGAGACCTGTGTTGCCAAACAGTTTGTTGCCGCCAATGGCAAGACATTACCATGGTCTGACCGATGTAGTGAGGGATGCTATGGTCAGATTGTTCCACCAAACATGGTTTAATCCGAAGTTCAGGTTGATGGCGGAAGCGTAATGTCACAGATGTGTTGCGTGCCAACAGAACACTGTAGGGAACAGAACCGCATTGACATTGAGCCACATAGGGAGGTCATGTGGTCCCTTCAACAGGATGCAAATAGACTTTATTGAGATGCATGTGTGCAATGAGCTGAGATGTGTTGGTTGTTGGATGCATCTTTTCACGATGGGTTGAGGCATATCCCATAAAAAGAAATTATAGTCTCACAGTAGCAAAGTTGTTGTTGAGGAAGTTGACACCAAGGTTCAGGTACCCAACTTCTCTGGAATCTACCCAAGGCATGCACTTCAATAACGAAGTGCTGAGAATGTTGTGTGTTGACTTGCAGGTTGAACAGAGACTGCATTGTAGTTACCAACCTGAGGCTTCAGGTCTGGTGGAGGAAGTCAATGGGACACTGAATTCAAGACTTGCCAAAGTGTGCTTCTACGTCTTTGAAATGGGTGGATGATTTGCCTTTGGTGTTGATGAGTCTGTGCAGCACCCCCAATCATAAAACAGGACTGTCTCCCCATGAGAACATCATTAGCTGAGCAATGAGATTGCCAGCTGTACCTGCAAATGTGCTTGTGAACTTTACTAATGATATGATACTATATTACTGCAAAGGTTTGGCTCACATGGTGCATTCTATGTCTCATCAGGGTGAAGCTGCTACAGGCCTGCCACACCAGAAGCTGTGCCACGACCGAAGTCCCAGAGATTGAGTGGTGGTGAAGAAACACGTACGGAATTTGTGCTTGGAGCCTCGTTGGTGAGGGCCATACCAAGTCATACTCGTAACTACAATTGTTGCGAAGTGGGGACGTCTCCCCATTTGGATCCATGCTTCCCATACTCCTAGGTCTCCATGTCCCTTTGATGAAATAACAGCACCTCTACCAGAAGAGCCAGTGGTGGTCAAGAGATCACGGAAGTAGGTTAGTCAAGCTGTAGGGGAACATTCAGAAACTGAAATAGCACTTGATCGGCCTGAGAAGGGTTCTGGAGATTTGGATGACAGAACTGGTGAAAGAAAGGCTAGTCCAGTTGTCATAACAGACAGATTCTGACCCTTACAAGGGGCCTAGTCCAAGAGAACCACAAGGGGCAGCAGAAGAACTTTCACAGAGAAGGCAGGAGAGAGGGAGACTGGTTCTGCAAGGAGAAAGTGATCTCCCAGGTATTCCAGAGGATATAGAGGATTCAGAACTGAGCGTAGGAGAAGAAGAGACAGCACTCAGGAGGTCCAAGGGAGCTAGAGTGCCCTGACGGAGGTACTCATCCCCTGAATTGACATACTTTCTTGAAAATGACAGGGAGAACGAGTTCTGAGAATTTGGGGATCACTGTGAAAGTTCAATTGAAACTTTGGGAACTTGATCTTCAGTTTGATCTTACCTTTGAACTTCCTTTATTGAAAAGACTGAGTGCATTGAAACATCTTATCTTAGATGTGGCAGAATTTTCCTTTTTGTGCAAATGAGTTTCTTGTGCTGGTTGATGAACTGAAGCATTTCATATAGTGACTGATAGTTTATTATTAAAGACATTTTGTAGACTTTGTAGGAAAAAAAGAAGAGTACTGAGGCTAAAGGAAACCAAAGGAGCTAAGGTTGTCTTTTAGAAGAACAGGGAGTAGGGCTAAGGAAGATTCACGAAGATTCCTGTGTATGTATATATATATTTTATTGTATATTGTGTGGATATTGTTTTTGCTGTTTGCACAGGTAGAAATCGACAGAGCAGTCTCTGCAGCTTCTACGTTCCACCCAAGGCTCAGATTCCAATGAAGAAAAGGAAGCCAATCTAATACTAGTAGGCATAGAAATTTTATAATAGGCAAACCATTGGCTTTAGTTTGGTGTTTGTTATAGTGTTGATAGGGCTAGATTCAGCTACAGATAGCTCAGTGGAATTTAAGTCTACTGTTGCCCCACCACTCCACATTCTTCTGATAGTAACATGCAGTTGCGGGGAGTTAAGAAATTATGAACAGATGTATCACGAGGGGATTATAACTTGATTTTTTTTTTTAGACTGCCTCATGAGTATATAGATATGATGAATGCTTGGAGGTGTTGGAGGTGTTGTGTTTGGACTCAGTTACCCGCTTCTGAGTCAGAAGGAATTGCTCATCATCATCTCCATCTCACATATTGTATTTCTTGTAGTCTTCTATTAAGTATATTTTATGGAGAAGTTAGTTTTCAAAATTATTATTCAAATTATGATGTGGTTCTCCCTCAAGTTACGCTTATCAAACATTTAAATAAGAATCCTTATTTTAAATGTGCAGAGATTGCCAGCAAATATTTTGTATCCCTTAAGTCATTATATGCGGCGTATGCACACAGACATAATTTGACTTGTTTGATGTTAGATGTGGAAAATACATGTTTGGATTTGGTGGAGGATAGATGGAGAGACCTAAAGTCTCAAACTGAAACTGATAAGTAGCTTAAAAATCACAAGTGAAGTAATGAAGAAATCCAACATCGGGAAGAAGGAAATTTGCCTGCTTTAGTTTTAGATTGGAAACACAAAGAAAGTTGTGTTTACATTTTGATCAGAGTTATAAAGATCCGTTGTTTTTTGGGGAGAGCGAATGTGAACATACTTTTGAAGCAAGAGGGAAAAATTCTCATTTCCTGGAGGGACAGGATCCTGTGTTTCATGGAGTCTATTTTAATAGTGTAATTTATTAGTGGACAAAATGCATATTTCAAATTGCCACATGGATGGCATGGTACCTGTTAACTTAGCATAGTTTTCCCGAAGATTTATCATGCTGAACATTTTAATGATCCCATCTGGGAAGAGAAATCCAGAACTAAACTAGGTGTTAGTGCAGCAGAAGTAGTAGGAGATATTTTTGGTGCTATAATCCCGTCTGTAGGTGTGATTCTAAATGATCTGAAAAATTGAAACCTGTCTACAATAGTGGACAAATTAACTACTAGTACCGCAATTTCCTTATTACTTATAAATACTGAGGGTCTCATTTATGAGGTTTTTTGCCATAGGGCAGCGCCACAGGCCTATCAGATACGGCTAATTCCTGTCCTTTTCCCCTGCGCTGGTGCACAATGGGCTGCCGTGCGCCAACGCAGGCACCTTTGCACCATGGTGCTAGGGTGCCTGCATTGCGGAGATGATTGTTTTTGTGCATAAAGGGAAATCTTCCTGCACAAAAACAATCACAAGAGGCTTTTCCCTCATTCTATGTGTGCTGCAGAATGCAGCACACATAGAAAAAGGAAAAACGAGGAGAAATAAAGATATTTCTCTTCATTGAGCCTCCCTTACGCCTCCCCTGGGGAGGCGTAAGTTTGTGATTAAGTAATTTCTCGTAAATCTGGGGCAATATCAAAAGCCATAGATGTTTCTGGGAACGCCCCCAGCAACACCCATTGCATGCCCTTTAACGCAGAAAACTGTGTTAAAGGCAACAATATTTACAAGGCAGCATTAAGCCAAAAAAAGTGGCTTAGTGCTGCCTGGTAAATTTGGAGCAGGCTCCTGCGCCACCGGAGCATTACAAAAATTCCAGACGAAAGTAGGACCTGGGGGAATATATCTGGGCTGGCGAACGATTTGAAAGAGTTCGAAGCAACAGGTGATTGGGAAACTATTGGAAATGGGTTTGCTGTGATAGGCCGATGGTTTGAAAGCTTGGAAAGTGGAACTATGGGTGCCATTTTGAAACCCATTTGATAATCGCCCTTATGCAATATTCCTATATCTGATCTTTGAGGGTTATCAGCATACACAAGCAGATGTGGAGTTAGAAGAAGGTCGGAGCAGATATTTTGATGAAATGAAGCATTTCGAGGAGTCCAGACGAAAGATGCTAAAGACCACTAGGTTTTGATTGCTCTAATCTGATAATGATTTGATAGTAATCTGTGATTGATTGATAGCCATCAGAAAGGGGAATGGAGTAGCATAATTTTGGCTCCATCCTTTTTACATTTAGCCAGGCCATAAATATGTTTACCTTTAGCCTTATGTACTCGTATGATGCCATAATACCAATGAGGTAAGGTGCACCAAAGATATGGAAAGTGCATCTATTGTGTGTTTTGACATATATGTGTGTGCATATTAAAGTTTTTTCTGTTTGGAGACATTGGATTGCTAATATTAATCTTCTATAGGTTTAGATTGTAAGGTGGTGCACTAAAATGCATTTAATGCAATGCATTCATCAGGGATTAGTGAGTATGAATCATAGGTGTGTTTAATGCTTTCTTTATTAATTGTGACCAGTTGTTGTTTTTTGATTAATAATACATGAATTACTTTACTGTACGACATATAAGAGCACAGTATAAAATAGTTTGATTCATTTATTAAGGATTTCATTTATTTTATTAAATGTAGGTTAGAATTAATATGCATTTGAAGAAAACTGCTAACTTAGCATGATTGCGAGTCTTAAGCTTACAGTAGAGCCATTTAATATATTAACATGAAAGTTGTTTTTCTGAATGTGTTTTCCTCTGCAGGTGCAGACAAAAGGCATTCATTAGTTAGTAAAAAGTACATTTTATTTCAGAGATAGTTAGGCGAGGAAGAACTTGCAAGGTCAAACAATTTTTATGAAGATCAAATGGCGTGTTACCAGTTGGTACTATCAGGCGAAGGGTGCGAAGTTCTTTCTTGGGACCTGGAAAAGAACTATCATGCATACGAGGTCATATTTCTTGAATTTTCTTTGTGCATTTTAATTAGTGAACCCAACTTTGGTTTAGTTAGATTCCCTTTAGACTTGGAGAGGTATAGACTTCTCTTGTCCTCTCTCATTGTGTGTCTTCATGCTATACATGACTCCTATAAAACTTCTACAGAGGTTCTGATGCTGATACCATTCTTGCTTCCTTAAGTCAATAGGGTTTCCCCTTTCCTTAGTTTAGTGTAAGGTTTAGTGGATGTTGCAAATCTTTTCCATGCATGGGGAAAAAGATCGAAACCATTCTTCTAGTGATCAAATATTTTCCTTATTTTCTGCATAGCTGCCACCAAATTCTTATATGCTCCTTGCTGTTGAGGATCAATATGGTGCGCCGCTTTGGTCTTCCTTTGATAATTTTGTACTTTTATAGTATGTCCTTGAGATTGAATTATATTAGTCTGGCTTTGAGTTTGTAAGAAACCTTTTGACTTCACATTCATTCACTCAGACTGTTATTGTGTTGCCCTAATGATCACACTGAACCATAAGATTAAAATTTTTTGCTAACCCTTTTCCCTCTCAGGCTACTAAAAAGGACTATTGACCAGGGTCAAATTGGAAGGAACGGCTCAGAGAGTTCTAAAGTCTGCATGCAGTCACTTTGAAGGAGGTGCAATGGCTTAACTGTTTGGCTGGCGGTTAAAAGAAATTACACTACCTCTAGGTCACAGGTTAACCTGACCCATGTTGGCAAGGACAATCCTGCTTTGCACTTTAATACTTTGTTCGCCAACTAGTTTGTTTACAATAGGTAATACCAGTGTCCTTCCTATTCTGCAGGTGCCTATAGTGTCCTGCCAGACACTTCATGAGGGGACTGTCCTAATACCCACCCCACGCCCATCCATCACAGGCGTCACCAGTCAGGTGATCCTGCAAAATAAAGGGCCCCAGCGCACGTGTTCGAGGACAGTTATCTACCCACAAATATGGTGTTGTGTAGTTCAGTTAATCAGCATGAGAGCCTAAGGCCCACAACATGACAGTGTCCACTCTACACAAAGCCATCAACGCAAAAAGGATAAAGTGGCATCCATGTCTGCTGCCTCGCTGTGTTAATTACTGAATATTGAATCAATATGAATGACTGTATCACAGGTCAGAGAAGATTTCCAGCACACTGATAGATATGATGTGGCTGCTCGCAATCTATTGGGTGACCTAAATGTATTGAGTTTTCAATATGGTATCTTTGCTCAGCACCATAATTGTTGCGTAAATGCAACTTGATGCCTAGGAGACAAATCAGTTTACAACGAACAGTACAGAAAAGCCTTCGCGTTAGGGTCAATTTCAACTCAAGAGGTGTGTGCAATCTTTTTTAATGCAATAAAATGCAAATTTCAGATTGTATTGGAGCCAAAACACAACATAACACTCTCCCCTCACAGTTTTGTCTTCTTGAATGCAATAAGGGAAACCTCTATAGCATAAAATCCCTCTTAATTGTACTTAACATATGAACTGGGCTATGGAGCACGAACACAATTTCAGGTTTCTATCTGGTTAAAAGTAAATGACACACAATTCGTGATTGAAATTTCAACATACATTGGTTTTCTTTTTCAAATCCCAAATAGGAACTTTATTTGAAAACAGATTGCATTGAATTTATGATAGTTAAACAAAGCTCAAGGCTACGTTGCTGCTTCCTTTGAAGTTCCAATTGGCTTCAAGAAAATAACGTATAACTATATGAGTGACTAATGATAAGAGGAGTGTGCCAATTGTGCGTAAAACTAGCGTAAAAAGAAGGTAGTTGATTTTCAAGTAAAAGTCAGAGGTCAAGCTAGGAGAACACTTTTTAACTTGAGGCTTTCTGTAAGCTAGTTGAAGCAGCATGTCTCAAAAAGGGCTCCAGTCGCTTATTATGTTTTAAGAATAACTTGCTTTTTTTACATCACAAGATTCTAAGTGGGTTATTCAGCTGACCATGGAATTTGCATTGATAAACCATGGAAACATTATGAATGTCAACCCCTTGCTAATTCCCTTGTTATCAGACAATGTGGAGTCTGTGAAAGGAGCGCCGTGTGTGAGGGCTGCATTTACTGGTAGTTATGGAGAGAGGACAGGACTGCCCCAGGTGAGAGAGGTCAAGGTCATTGGTTGCTGTCCATCTGAAAGGTGATGGAGTGTGAGGTGCGAAGAGCTTAGATTAGACGCGATTGATAGAGAGAAAAGTAGCAAGGGTGACTGTGTTGCTGCAGAGCCAGAGACATGAAGGAACGACAGAGAGAAGACGTGGGGCAGTCAGACAGACAAGGCAATTGATAGTAATTGGAGAGTCAGTGACACTGTAGTGTCTATTGCAGGTCAAAAAGATAGATCATCCTGGAGTCATTCTGAAGTCATCTGATGACTCTGGCTAGGCTATTCCTGAATTTATCTGGTGAATTTATTCCAAGCCATCCTGAAGAGTGTGTATAGGCAGACCTGCTCTACCCATTTTTACCACCAAACTTTTCCTTGGTGAGCTGAAGCCATTGGAGGCTGGTTTATAAAGCAGCAGTCACTCAATGTTGGCACATCTGCCACCTTCTTCAGCTTCCTCAGGTAATTACAGTAGGCACTGGGGAAGGAAAGGGATTTCAGGAGAGAAAGACAGAGGACAAATAGAGGAGAGATTACCCATATTGTTTAAATAATTCAGCCTATACACAGGGTCGGATTGTGAACCAAACTCTGCCCTTGCCAAATGTTCGAATATGCCCTTCTCCCTTCCTCCCATCTCATCTCTCATAATAACTAGTTCAAGATGGTCTTGTGATTAATTCCATGGAAACACATGATGGCCATTTGTTAAACCTGGATGATCCCGTAATCACTTCAGGGTAGGGCTGTTTTACTTTAGGATGATTCTATAACGATTTCAGAATGGGGCCTTGTCACTCTATAATGATTCAATGGTGATTTCAGGATGGTGCTGTATTACTCCATGAAGAGTTCATGATGACTTCAGGATTGGGTTGTTTTACTCTAGGATGATTCCATGAGGCCTGCAGGCTATGTTTGTAACTCCAGGATGGTTCCCTGATGATTATTTATGGACAGTGTCTAACTGCCACTTTGCCAGTGAATATCTTTCTATCACAATGTAACATCACTGAAGTGTTGGGCAGCTGATAAGATAACCCAGAGAGTAGAAAGGACTGATGCCACTAAATCTTTTTACAGCATTCACTAATTCTCCCTCTTTTGAGGTCTCCTCTCTTGCCTCACCTTCTATTCCCTGTTGCCGTTATTAAATATTAGCGTTAAGGTTACATTAAAGTGGGTGTCTTAAGTGTGAATGGCAGGTAGGCAATGGTCATGAGGCGAGTCATATTTCTGACTGTGGGACAGGTATATTACAGTCAGCCGTGGTTGAGTCCCTTAAAGTGAGTTGATGAGTGGTTTTATGAGAGGCCAAGTGTGGCTTTGTAGTTAAGTTATTGTGTGACTAATGAATGTTGGGAACATTTGGGAAGAACTGTGATGATTGGTGAATCAAGTGTTAATGATTCACTGGTATTGAGGTGGAGGGTTTAAGAAGTGGCAGACAGGGAGTGGTTTGTTTAAGTGATGTTGAGTGACTTTGAGTGATGAGGGGGAAAGTGGTGTTTTGAGTGGCTCAGTCAAATTGTGAAGATATTTTACTATGTTGTGGCATGAAGGTATCTCAGTGACTTCAACTGAGTGATATCCTGAATGGGAGACATAAGTGAGTAGTGTAAGTGGTTGAGTGTGGGGTGGCTTTAAAGTCTGGTTTCGTGCTGTTGTGTCTGGCAAAGGACGAATGAATTGTGTGTGAAGCTGTGAATGTGTTTTGGTGTGAATGATAGTGTAACTAAGCATGATTTCATACTATTTGTGGCTGAGTGTTAGCAGTCTTTTGAGTGGATGGTGTGAAAGACTGTGCATGCATGGGTCTTTGGTGTTGAAACTGTGGTGTTATGGATGTGGGAGTAAGCAATCTAGGTGTCTGTGAGTGACATGATGATTGTGAGTGAGTCTTGGGAGTTTTGAGTGTGTTATAGCATCAGTGATTGCAGATCATAGTTGCTCTGAGCGATGTTGTAACTGTGAAAAGATGTTTGGTAGGGAGTGAGTGGCAATGAGTGACTGACATTGCTGAATACCTGAAGGCTACTACAGGAATTAGCTTAAGACACAAGGTTTTGGAAATGTGTTGCAAATGACAAAGCTGAGTGAGGGGTATGTGCAGGTTTCTGTTGAAAGTGATGATGGAAAATGAGTAGTGCAAGAGCCATGTGGTGTAGAATGACTGCTGGTTTGAGATGCAAGTGGTCCTGTGGTATGTGTGAATGGTGCTGTTTGTGGCTGCAGCTCGGCATACAATGGTTTTATAGCAGAGGTGATAATTTATTTTGGCAAATGGTGCTATATGTGACTGAGGGTTAATTAATGGTATGAGCAAGTGATGTCAATGAAGCAGAGTGTGGTTGAGTGCAGTTGCACACTGATATCAGTGAAGGATGTCTGTGGCACTGGCAAGTGTTGATGATGAGAATGGGGGAAAGCTGCTGTGAATGGGCTTTGATTAGCTGTGGTTGAGTGCAGTAAGAAATAAATGGTGAGTATTTTGACTGAACAGTGTTTGTGGTTTTGATACGTGATGGATTGAGTGAGTTGTAAATGTTTTATGGAATAGAGCAGTGAATTATTAGTGTGATTGCGGTGAGAGGGAGCAATAGATGAAAACTAGTAGCATGGTAAATGCGGTTCTCTTAATAACCCAGTGGTGTGAGTAGCTGAAAATCATTGGCTTGCTAGTGCAGGTCTTAAAGTGAAGGCCCTGCAAACTTTATACCACTGATAATGCCTTTAGTCACAGTAGAGGTCAGACTCTAAGTGGTAAAATATTGCACTTTTAGGACAATAGTAAGTAAATATGAAGAGATGAAGAGGCATATTTATGAGAAGTGGTGCATCGCTGCAGTAACGCAGCGATGTGTCAGAAAATGTTGCGCTGTGGTAAGACACATTCACGAAGTTTAAATGGAAAAATAGAAGTGCAGGTACTCTGTACCGGAGTACCTGCATGTTTCAGGGAAGTGCCGGTACTCTCCAATTAAAAGTATTACATTTTTTTTTAAGTGCATGTACTCTCCCTCTGAAAATAAAAAAGTGCTGGTACTCACTACTGGACAGTACCACCCATTTAAAGCACTGACAGTGCACCATGTTGTAAGGTCCCAGGTGCATTAAACATTTTGACACATCTCTGGGATGAATGGCGCAAAGAAATGTAATGCACCTGCTGCCAAAGTGACGCTAAGCGGATTTGCGGTTTATAAAACAATCTTTACATGCCACAAATCAGCTTTGCGTCACATCAGAGTGCGTCATGCATTGGAACACCTCAAAAAGCGATGCATTGCAACAAAAAAACAACTTTTCCAATACATTAAAAGGAAGAAATGATGGGAGCTGCAGGCACAAGTAGTGAGGGCATCAACCCCAACACCAGCCAAGATGTCCAGACAGAACCTCATGGGAAGAGGAAGAGTAATTTCAGTGAGGAGGAGAGACAAATATTAGTTGAGATGACAAGAAATGAACACCTTCTCTTTGTAACCTTCAAATTGCCATTAGGGAAAAAAGAATCCATTTGTCCATCAATAGTGGATAAGAATAACAGTGTAGGGCAAACAGAAAGGACAGGGCCAGAGTCATGAAGCACTGGCATGATTATAAGCGCAGGACCAAGGAAAAACTGGCCAAGAACCTGAGCGCAGCCATGCGGACCGGAGGATGAGGACCTGTGGACCAGGAGGAGCTGGACTCCTTGGAGGAGCAGGTGGTGTCAGTTATCCCACCAGAGTTGGTAGCAGGAGTGAAAGGATAGGACAGTGCTGGGGTTGAGGACTTTGAAGGGGCAATATTGTTAAAACTGTTATGCAGTTAAGTTCAGGAAGCCACTATGCTGTGCTGCACCGTGCTGTGTGCAAGGGAAAGGGCAAGAATCTCTTACATGTCAATTCATACATCACACATATGTAAGTTATTTTGACCAGTGACATTTTGTTCAGCCCAGTCAAGCCACGCCAAGTTTGTCAGGTCCATGCATGATGTGGTGACCCAGTCTTGGCTGTCCTTTGAATACCCAACTTGTGGTGGAAGGTCTAACATGAGGGACCAGGACTACAAGTCCCACAATACAAAGCAGAAAATCTGGACTGGAGCAGCACATCATGTATGGACCTTGGAAACCTGCCTAAGCCGATCATGACAATGAAGGCTCACTTGCACCATAAGACAAGTGTGCCTAACTTGGAGCTATGCAGCCAAGAGTGGAGTGTAAGTTATTGGAATGGAATGGGGTTGTCTGAGGATTAACTCCTCACCTAAGAGGGGAACCAGGTGTTGAGTATGTGAAGCATCTCCAAGTAGGATCATGTGAAGAGTCACTTAAACAGTCACTAGCATGAAAACACTTTGCACGCAGCTGTCCTGATGTGCTGGGTGAGATCTCACATGTGTTGCCTGTCATGCCAGAGACCACACTACCTCTGTTCTTGTACAAACTAATATTGGGGGTGGGGTTGAATGCAAGTGATGCACACTAGAGGTCCACGAGTGTTTGTTGGAAGCATATATAGTGTGTGAGCTTGGTGGGCCCCTGATAGTGTAGCGCCATGTAGCTGTGGCTGAGCACATTGAACTGGCAGTGTGTCCGAATGGGGAGCCAATGAATCTCAAAGAGGATCAGTGCGATGTGTGTGCTGCAAGGTAGCCTGAGTGCTAGTCACACACTGCAGTGTTTGATAGTGTCACACTTGTGTATCAGCTGTGAAGGGATGCCGTAGGAGAGGGCATTGGGGCACTACATTCTACATGTGATCATGGGTGAAGGTGTAGCAGGTGTCAGGAGTGAGCCCGCAAGAAGAAAAGTCTGACTATGTTACATATGTCAAAGTAGGAGGGTGTGAAAAAGGGGATTGTGAAGTGGCAGGATGAGGTATGTGTCCAGAATGATGGACAGGCTTTGGGGATGGTTGGAGGGTGAGGTGTTTGGGCCTATTTGTGTGAGCATCCAGGGTAGGTACATGTTACAGAATATCATTACTACTACCTTGTGGGGCTCACGATGAGCCATCACACTCACACACAGGTAGGCATTTTGGTCAATTGAATATTGTAACAAATGTTGGTGGTGTTCTGCAGCACACATAGATGACGGAATATGGCTCATGGGATATTTTGCTTAGCAGGGAGGTGCACCTTCATGCACAAATACATTCCTGCATGTGACATAGGCACCCTTGCTCCATGGTGCAAGGGTGCCTGGCCTAAACATCCCTTGCACAGGATGAAATCCATTATTAATGATTTGTATACTTTTAGATACAGCACATTTCTTCCAATTTTGCTTTCACGCATCTCCGGGCAGTAGGCTGAATATCTG
Organism: Calotriton arnoldi; assembly: GCA_963921515.1. NCBI lineage: Eukaryota > Metazoa > Chordata > Amphibia > Caudata > Salamandridae > Calotriton > Calotriton arnoldi. Next base: position 219,308 of record CAWUFW010007776.1, on the reverse strand, counting down.
CGCTGCACTGTGTGGCCATGCTCATTATTTACCCCTCCGTTTATAGTAACAGGACTTTAGGGGAGCAATACAGTGGTCCACATATATCTTGCTAACACCAACATCATGACATACAGCGCACTCACTCAGGCACCGCACACGTTTTGGTTATACACTCCCTTTGGTCTGTACTAGAGTGTATGAAGGTGTACACCCACTGCCAGCACCCACACATTCACCATGTGCACACTGTTCCACATTTGAACCTATTTGTTCTATATGTCTTGCACAAGCACATACATTCTGCACATGGTTTTATCATGCACATATATATTGATCAACATGATGTTTGGCAGGGGTGAGTGTAAGACACAGCAACAGACCTTTTGAAGAGGTGAGTGTGCCAGTAGGCCTCACTGCATTGAACCAGGGTCACATGGCCATGTAAACTGGTTCTGTTCACTAAACAGCATGCTGCATACCCCACTTTCGCTCTGTATTACTCCTCGCAAAGGCAGTGGTAGTACATCGCCTTTGCAGCCAGGTCTTAGTGTGGCCGTCTGGGTCCAAAAAAACTGCAATCCATGACACAGGCCAATGTAATGGCACACACACTCAAATGACATATCCCCTTTGGGATGATACAAGATTTGTGAAACCATCAACTATGCATTTGGACACTCAGGGCCTGATTCACAGAACTAACTTACGTCAAAAACGTAAAGTTAGTACTTTTTGGTATTCACAGAATACACTTACTCATTTTGGTATTCACAGAATGAACTTACTCATTTCGGTATTCACAGAAGTTAGTAGTCCTAACTTTAGGACTCCTAAATGCCTTCTGTGAATACCGAAAGTCTTAAAGTTAGGATTTTTCTCAGTTTAGGAGTAGTAAAGTCCTAGAAGCAGAAAATATGATGGAATTTTAAATACCATTTTATTTTCTGCTTCTCGCGCTGCGAGAAAGCAGAATGCAGAGGTATGCCTGGTTGGGGGCGGGCGGGAGGATATGCCTGGTTGGGGGTGGGCGGGTCGGGGAGGAGTGGCTTGAGAAATTCTTGCAAGAAATTTGCATGCGCGGGTGCATGCGCAGTTTTCTCAAGCATTACCGGTACGGCGAGGAAGAGGAGGAGGGCAGCCCGGGGACGCCGCAGTACAGAGGTAAGTGGTTTTAAGTTTATTTTTAATTAATGTTAACTTATTTCTTAATAGGGGGGGTTGAGGCGGGGGCTGGCCAACTGCGCTCCGCTGCGGAGTGTGCGGAGATTTGCCTTCTCCGCGGAACGCGATGAAGGAAAATCTCTGCACACTCCGCGGGTGGAGCGGAGTTCTCCGCCCGTTGTTAATTATAGCATACATTTCAAAATTGTAGGTGGTATGTTGTATACTTCAGATTGCCTTACCAACAAGCAGGCTATTACCACATTGGCCATTCTGGAAGCACTCATTGATGATACTGTGCCAGAAGATGTAGGCATCACGCGCACTTCCAGGGTATTTGGCCAGCACATTGGTGAACATCCCCAGATGCTCCACCGCCTGGACATTGATTGAGTAGGTGTGCTTCCGGTTGCAGTACAGGTGGGATGTTTCGGCAGGGGGAAACAATTGCACATGTGTGCAATCAATGGCACCTAAGGCATGTGGAAATCCGCAATGGTGTAGAAGCCTTGCTTGGTGTCCATCTGTTGTGCCTTGGGGAAGAAGAGGTACTGGGGTGTTAGCCTGATGATGGCATCCAGGACAGAGGGTAGTTAGGCAGAAAATGATGGCTGTGAAATTCCCGCCACTCTGGCTGTTTTGATCAGGGAGGAACCAGATGCCAGCATGTGGAGCACTGCCATCAGTTTGACCTGTGGAGGGATGTTATTGGGCCTGGCAGGAGTCTTGGCCCAATCGTGTGGAACAGTTGAATGATAGGCTCCCTCCTGAGTCTGTGGAATTTGATGACCTCATCCTCCCTGAAGTCAATGAGGGATATGTGCTGCTGGAACACACACTCCCTTCTGCTTCGCTGCCTATGTGGTGGTGGTCTCCTTGTGACTCCCAGCTACAGAATGACCACCACCATGGCGTAGTTGAGCTTGACAGATTGTGTTGTGTGGTTTGTCTTGTTAGACCACAGCCACTGCGTCATTTCCAATGCCTGGGTAGCCAATGCGCCGACATTTTGATGCATTCCAGCTGCTTGCTGACGATGCGTAACACATTGACAAGAAATATCACTGCCTTGGTGTTGCACATGGCTGGGGCTATATCAAGGCTTTGATATGTGGGCAAGAGCCGCCACTGATGTATGATTTGGCTGTATGCTTCTATTTGGGCATCTTGCCTAGCAATGCAGTGTTCTGTATGTGGGTCAACAGAATTCCATTGTTCTTCTGTTATCAGATATTATTTGGTAGCTGTTCTCAAGTTGATGGAGTGTAATGGATTGTGATATTTTTCATACGGCATTGCCATTACTGTCTCAAAAGGAGTGTGCCTGCTGTCCAATGCAGCACCAGATAACAAATGCCACCCTCTTAGGATCACAGTACATAATAAATTGAAGGGGTAAAACATATGCTGGCTGTTTATCTGAAGAAAGAAATCAGCAAGATACATTCCTAAAAAAAGCATTAAATAATTTTGAATGTAAACATGTTTATCGCTTATGTTTAAATATTTTGGTGCATTACTCATTATTACCCCAACAGAAATGTATATGTAAGGTTTATTTTAACTGAACATACTTCCCTTTTTCGTATTTGCTCAGTAGTGTGGTGAGTGGCTGAGTGGTGAAGTGAGAGGCTGTGAGAAAATTTGTGCAGATAAGCAATATGGGGAGAACATGCTAAGAATGAGGTTTTGGTGCATGTGAAGGCTACTTGTGAGTAAACAATTTGTGCTGTAAGTGGTGGTATGAGTCAGTGGTTAGTGTAGTGAATATGTAGGGGTGACCTAGTGGTATTCTCAGTCATTGGATGTGATGTATTAACCCCTTCGGTGCTCATGACGGAGCGGTTCCGTCATGAGCCACGGTGGGCGTGTGCTCATGACAGAACCGCTCCGTCATGACACCCACCCATGGGGGAAGCGCTGGCGCTCCCCCCATGGGCAGCCCATCTAGCCCCCACAGAGGGGGATGGCAGCGGAAGAGTTTCCGCTGCCACCACAACCCCCCCCCCGGGCAATCCCATGACGTCAGCGCGCACAGTGCGCACCGACGTCATCAGGAGCAGCCGGATGCGCTGGAAGCCATTTGCTTCCAGGCGTCCAGCAAGAAACAGGTGAGTTTCCTTGCTCCGGTAGAGCGGGGGGGGGCAAATCACGATGCATTGAGGCATCGGGGGAGAGGAAAGAGTTTTTCCTCTCCCCTGATGTCTTTTTGCAGGGCATTCCTGCTGTACGATCGTGCATGGCGTCGCGATCGTGCAGCAGGAATGCCCCCACTAGGCACCAGGGATTTCTTTTTGATTTAATGGAAGCGACCCCTTGGGCAAGGGTCACTTCCTAAAGGGGCATAATAATTTAAAGACTTTTCTGCCTCCCCTGGGGACAGGTCGAGCGGGTTTTCTGCCCCTTCTGCCACCAGGGGGGGCAGAAAAACCCACTAGAGCCAGGGATTTATTTAAATTATGATTGGGGGCGATTCCTTGGGCAAGGATCGCACCCCATTTTTTGGGGGCAGTAGTGGCTGTTTTCTGCTTCCCCTGGGGGCAGTTTGGCCCATTTTTTAGGCCAATCTGCCCCCAGGGGGGGGAGAAAACAGCAACAATCACTGAATGCAGTGATTGTTTTTTTGTTTTTTTTAATGGAAGCGACCCCTTGGGCAAGGGTCACTTCCAAGGGGGGGTAAAACTTGTCAATGTATTTTCTGCCCCCCCTGGGGACAGATCAGCCTGTTTTTTTGGCCTTTCTGCCCCCAGGGAGGACAGAAAAACCCACTAGAGCCAGGGATTTATTTATATTAGGATTGGTGGCGTCCCCTTGGGCAAGGATCGCACCTCATTTTTTTGGGGCACTAGTGGCTGTTTTCTGCTTCCCCTGGGGGCAGTTTGGCCCATTTTGTAGGCCAATCTGCCCCCAGGGGGAGAAAACAGCAACAATTACTGAATGCAGTGATTGTTTTTTGTTTTTTTAATATAAGCGACCCCTTGGGCAAGGGTCGCTTCCAAGGGGGGGGTAAAATTTGTCAATGTATTTTCTGCCCCCCTTGGGGACAGATCAGCCCGGTTTTTTGGCCTTTCTGCCCCCGGGGGGGGGAGGCAGAAAAACCCACTAGAGCCAGGGATTTATTTATATTAGGATTGGGGGCGATCCCTTGGGCAAGGATTGCACCTCATTTTTTTGGGGCACTAGTGGCTGTTTTCTGCTTCCCCTGGGGGCAGTTTGGCCCATTATTTAGGCCAATCTGCCCCCAGGGGGGGCAGAAAACAGCAACAATCACTGAATGCAGTGATTGTTTTTTGTTTTTTTTAATATAAGCAACCCCTTGGGCAAGGGTCGCTTCCAAGGGGGGGTAAAATTTGTCAATGTATTTTCTGCCCCCCCTGGGGACAGATCAGCCCGGTTTTTTGGCCTTTCTGTCCCCAGGGGGGGCAGAAAACCCCACTAAAGCCAGGGATTTGTTTTTATAGTGCATGGAGGCGATCCGTTAGGGATGGATTGCCCCCTAATTTTTTTTTAGGTTGAGCCTATAGCGGCAGCGCGCATGAGCTGCTCGCTTTGCGAGGCATGCAGTATTCAGTACGGAGGGGAAGCTTCGTGGAAGCTCTGCCCACTCTCTGCCCATCTTTTTCATTGGCTTGTGTCTTTGTCCTCCGTAAATGCTGTCTTCTGATTCATTTTGAGGCTTGTTAGTCCCTCCTTATGACGGCTATGTCGTCATTTGTCACCTCCCATGGCTACTGGCCCCTTTACTTCGAGTGTTACACTGTACGTGGATTGTGAGCACTCCTTTGTGCCCCCTTCTCCCCCCGCCGGCACTCCCGTTGTCCGTGCCCGTGTCCCCACCCTCCCTCCCATTGTCCGTGATGCAATAGGTCTCGCGTAAATGCGAGTCCTATTGCAATGCAAATGCTTGTTTCTCTCGCTGACTCTCTGAGGGCAGCCGCTCTCCTCCAGCAGCGCGATCCTGACCTTGAGCCACCCAGAACGCACTTGTTATCCACCCTCCCGGATCCCAAATCAGCACCCGGCCCCGGGCGGCACTTCATGCCTTCGGCTCAGCTCCCCGACTCCCTTCCAGCACCCCCAGCCCACACCCAGCACCGCGTCCGCCCGGAGAGGGTCCTTACCTGCTCCCAAAACTCTTCCAAGTCTTCTTTCTTGGGGGAAAGTCTCCCGAGTCCCGGTGGACAGGCAGCACCCTGAGCCTCGCCAGCCCCCTCACCGGCGTTTAGCACAAGTAATCAGCAATAAAATGACGCTCATCTGCACTGTAACCTTGTGGCGTATTTAATGTAAATAAGCCAGTTATGTTGCCAATCGCAGGCACACAAACACATAAAAAGCCCTCGTCTCTGCTTCCTCCACCCGCTCAACGCTGTATTTACAGACACACAAGGCATCGGATAATGTTAAAACAATGCCACTGCCAAATGATTATGAAAATATGATTTTAATTAATCACGTAGTAGGCAAGGAAATTAGCATACGGTAATTAAACTGAGAGAGAGAGGCAACGTCATCGAGTTTCTCTGCCTGTAAAGGTTGGGGTAAACATACTCGTTTTTGGGGTGGTGGGGGCGGTGCAGCGGGACACGAGCGCCCAAGAAATAACTTTTTATACGTCGGGGGAGCAACTTTGAAAAGATGTATGCCCCCAAGTTGGGTCGTTCGGAAACAATATACATTGATGCTTAACGTGACTGGTTGATTACGTTTTTTTACGGAAAAATGCAATTATAAATTACGAGTCCCATAGTTGACAAAAGGATAGTGCATGAATGGATTCTTTGTTTGGGGGATTATATAATGTCCGGAGTCCAATTATGGGGTGAAAGGATTTTAGTGATAAAGAAAAAAATGTATCAAAACACACAAACGAGCGGCGTCTTTAAAAGAAAATGCTGGCATGTGACATTGGGAGCATGTTGGTCATAGAGAAAAAAAGCACAAAAAAGGAAGAGAAGCCGTGTGATACGCATGATTAGGAAGCGATGGAGACAGATTGATTATTCAGAATGCCCAAGCCGCAGGGACACTTAGAGCATTGATTCAGGTGAGAGGCGAGTGATGTGAACTCCCCCAGGACTTGTGGGGCCACATTTCCAAGTCAGTTTACTCCAACAATGCTGTGAAAAAACAGGAGTTCCGCCAGCCACAGAAGAAATTAGAATGAAGAGCGAGGAAAGAACAAAACGGAGGTGTGCTCCCCTCTGCCCCTCAGTTAGCAACATTTTAGGGTAACTATTGACCTACTGACGTGAGTTCAGTCTACTACACCTCCCCGCCAAATTATTGTATTTGTGAGTTTAAGTTTTAATCATCACTGGCGTGACTCAGTGCATGCATTTTTTTCATAAAATCATGCAAGATAGTATATTTATATGTGGAAATAACTATAAACTTCTCACTGTGCCCCTCCAAACCTAGTGTGTTCACGACCACTGAGTCAGAAAGGAGGATTCTCAAAAAGTTTGGGAATTGGTCCCTCAATTCCCAGTTTGATGTGTATGAAATTCTCTTTGAACACATTCCAAAAATCCATGCTGCCCCCTTCCACTGAAATTACCATTTCCGCGGCATTAATAATATCTCTATCTCTATAGGGAGAATGGCGGTAGCAGTGGGGGTGTTCGTCAATTCTTCGCTGACGAACCGAGGCTGTCTCCCCTTCTTTTGAGCTTGGTATTTATTGTGAGGCGAGCGATTCTTTACAAGTGACAGCGCCGACAAAGAGGGGAGGATGGGAAAGCAGGTCGAAAGGAGGTAGCCTTATGACTTTTCAAAAAGAGCACTTTCTAAGCAAAATAATGGAGAAGCAGGGGTGCGTTTTTAACCCCAGCGACACTGCGTGCAATGCACGGCAACTTGAGAACCCGAGTCGGTGTTTATGTACAAACACGTCCATTGTTCCCGCCCTTTTGCATAAAGTTCAGCCATAGTAGCATATTTTCTATGCTTGAGATGTCCTCATAGCTGAGAAAAAGCCTGTAACACAAAGCGGGCGCTGCGCATTACAAAGCGGGCATACGCTTGCCTATGAATTATTATCATGTAATATCATGTATCCGACGTCGAGAGAAAAATACAGTGCACTTTACTGGATATCATATTGCAGGGAAAGTTGAAAATGCTTTCACGCAATAGGTGACTGATTGTTGGTTTGTGCTATTCCGAGGCTGCATTAGACAGCAAGTGGGAACGGAGATGAGAGCAACTTCCTCGCAAACTAGTGTAATAAAATACATATGCAAATAGTCTGTCTGAAGTTAAGTAGCTTTCGAGACTGCCTGGTTGCATGGCTGTCTCTCTCATGTACCGTATGGCCCGTGCCTTAAAATAAGACGAACATATAAAAGCGCTAACATCTTCAGGCACTGTGGAATTTCATGGGGCGAGTTCGGGTGTCTGGAATTACCATACTATCCGGAATCTACACGTGGAATTCCTATAATTTCGAATTAGACCTCACAGAATGGGGAATAACTGCAGAATCTGCATGTGCAGTGTTCCGCATGGATTTCCTAATTCGTTGAATTTCACACTGACGCTTAAGTCCTGCTTTGAGCAGGTGGACCTGCTTTCAGTGGGGATAAATGTTTTCAAAGCCTCATGTGTGAGGTGGGGGGGTGGGGGTTAGTAAAGGAAGATGTTAGGATGGTGGAGGGAAGATGTCATCTGGCTGTGGGAGCTTTAGATGGTCTCCCGTGACCTGACTGAGGGTCAGGCTGGGCGCGCGAGACAGGTTGAGGCTTCAATACTGACTTTAACAAAAGCAATTTTCCCAGCTGCAACATTCAGTCAGTAAAATCGGATCAGAAATATCCTGGTGCGGGATCACTTGCCAACAAATAATTATGCAGAGCGGTACTATGCACTGGAATTCCACTCCACACCTAGACACCGTTGGGCAGAGAGGAAAGATGGCATCTGAGTAAAGTCGCATCCGCGCAGCTCCGCCGGTCAGACCCTCAAAAGATGACTAAAACCCTTGATTTGCCCGCCTTGAAGCACAGATAAAAGATTAATATATGGATCAGCTCCACTACCTGCAATTTGTGGTGACTTTCGCCGTCCGAAACGAACGGGTTGAATACCACAAGGCGCTGAAACAGTCTCCTCCGCCTTCATCAGTAACAGCTTGCTCCGATCCAGCATCTCTGACGCTCTCTGCCCTGCGGCGGGATTCCCCCGAAACGGGAATTTCTGAAGAGGATACTCTCGGCAAACTGCAGAGCCCTGCCGACAGCAAGGGAAGATCTCTGGCCACGCAGGAGAGTAGGAGGCACCCGGGCGGCAGACTGCACGCGGAGGACACATTGTTGCAGAGGACGTGAAGCCCGGCAAGTAAGGATGGCAGGGCGGGGGGGCGAAAACTCTGAAAGGGAGAAATATGCAGTTATCCACCCCGCAACTAATGAATCCCTGCAGTCCAGTTCCATGACTGCGGAAAATCGGCAAAAACGCCTTGATTCTCGAGGGGCTAAGAATAAGGGTAAAGAACAGCTTGAAAAAGGCGAAATTACAGACAAGAATGATAGAACAAATGTACGAACCGAAAATCTTGAGAAGGATGTTGGCATCTTGAAGTCACAAGGAGATGAACATGATGGTATAGTCAAAGACTTAATGTTGAAAGTTGAAGAGCAGGAGAATAGACTACGGCGCAACAACCTACGCGTTCTTGGCATCCCGGAGGGAGTCGAAGGGAACGACCCCAGGACTTTTATGATCACGCTCCTTAAGGGAGCCTTCCCGGAACTACACACCTGGGACTGGGACAAGGAGATACAGCGTGCACATCGATTCCCGCTAACACTATCCAAGAGCCCTCCATCCAATCCTCAATACCCACGAGCAATGCTCCTAAACTTTGGGAACTTTCTCCTTCATCAAATACTCTACGATCTGGCTAGGCCAACATCCAAGAAAGAATTTAATGGCATCACCTTCTTTACAAGGCCCAACTTCGCCCATGCCACTGTCGAGCGCAGATGGAGGCTGAGACACCTGTTCACTCCCTTTCAGCAACTTGGTGCCGCTGTCTATTTACAGAACCCAGCCCGGTTAAAGGTCGTATTTAAAGGAACCACGCAAAGCTTTATCTCTGAAATCCAGGCCCAGGCTTACCTACAAGAGATCACGGGTCGAAAATGAGACAAAAACTAGGGCCTAATGACTCAAAAACTGTGTCATAATGTGGACTCTAGAGTCCTTGGCTTATCTCAACCTGCTTCTTCCCTCTTCCCTTTCTTCTATAGTCATATGTCAGCCTGATCAAAAATCTCAAAATAGTTTGAACTGAATTTGTATTTAGATGATTGAGTTTTCTTTTTCTGTTTTCCTATTCTTTTTTCCTCATTGAGGGTGTCATAATGGAGGGGGTTGGACCTGTGGGGTAAGCAGGTTCACGACTGCTCAGATGCCCTCACCCTGGCTCGTGCAGCGCCAGGTAACCTCAGCGATAGGTGGCGGGAGGCGGGAGGGTGAGAACGGGGTGGGGGGGCAGGTCCACGGGGGGGAAGGGGTTGGCATATCGGGATCTAGATTTGTGGGTTTCTGTTTGGTTTTGTTTTTAGACAAAATGACTTACCTAGCATAAATGAGTAAACTGCGTATAGCTACAATTAACATTTGCGGCCTCAATGATCTCAAAAAAAGGCGAAACACCGCAGCGGGGCTCCGCTTACTGAAGGCCGATGTTATTTGTATGCAGGAAACGCATATTGAAAGAGCTCAGTTACATCTACTGGAAACACTTGGGTACACATTGGTGGGGGCTACAACACAAAATTCACGGACACGCGGGGTAGCAATTTTGACCTCTAATTGCTCTCTACAGTTCACGCGAATGTCAGTGGATCAGCATGGGAGGTGGGTAATTACTGAATGCCGTAGAAGTAATGGAGACCTACTCACTATATGCACAATCTACGGAAGCACCCTAGAAGACCCAGCAGTATTTCACTGTATAAATAATGAATTAGCTGCCTGGCCATTACCCATAATTATGTGTGGAGATTTTAATATAAATCTGCCCGCCGACCAAAATATAAGCCAGGATAATGACTGGATATATTGTGGCCGGAAACCAAAGGTATATAGTGCATTGAAGACACTATGCCGTGAGCAGGCTCTCACAGATATTTGGAATTGGCAGAATCCCTCGGATCCCGGGTACACATATTTTTCTTACCCGCACAATAAGCACGCAAGATTAGATTTTATACTAGTATCTCACACACTTCTTCATAATAGCGCAATTGAGAAAGCGCCACGTATACTGGCCGATCATAACCCCCTTATATTAGAGCTTAAAGGGAAAGTGTCAAAAAAGGCGGGTGCGACTTATTGGAGTTTTGAACAAACTCTTCTCTCTAATGAAGAATATTGTGAACACATGAGGATTTGGATTCCCCAATTTCTCATGGAGAACATAGGGAGCACAGGGATCGAAGTGGTGTGGGATACACTGAAAGCAGGAATACGTGGAGAGACACTTAGCTTCTCACTATCCCTGAACAAAAAAAAGCGCTCTTCATTAAATGATATGCAAGCCAGATTGGCTGTTGCCGAAGAAGAATTGATCACGGTGCTCCAGAATGGGTGTGACTCCGCAGAAGCACTGGCAAAAATGATGGTAGCCAAGTCAGCAATAATGGAGACAATAGCAAAAAGGGCCGCAGATAGACTGGCAGCATGGAGGCAGGAAGCATACGAGTGTAGCGAGCAGGTCAGGCATCACCTCGCAACTAGAGCTCGGCAAAAAGCCACTAGAAATACAATAGCAGAAATCAACGATCCTGTGCAAGGGAGAACCACAGACCCAGAGAGAATTTGTAACATGTTTTACACATATTACCAAGACCTGTACCACGAGGCTACACCAGGCCATTTGGGAGATGTTACTACATATCTTAATCAGACTCCAACGGAACAATTTTCCCAGGAGGATCAGCAACAATTGGAGGAACAGCCCCAATGGGTGGATATACTGCTATGTATTAACAGTCTCCCAAGCGGTAAGGCCACTGGCCTAGACAACATACCTTTAGAATTTTACAAAAAATTCTCGACCCAACTGAAAGATTGTATGTTGCAATTAATTATCCATGTATTTAAGGGGGGAAGACCGCCTGAATCCTGGACGCAGGCCAAAATTATAGTCTTTCTCAAAAAACATAAAACACCATTGGAACCTGACTCCTATCGCCCTATAACCCTGATAAACTCCGATAATAAGATCTATTCTAAAGTCCTTGCCACGCGCTTAGCCTGTGTAATTCACAAGGTAGTCTCTATACGACAACATGGATTTATACCAGGCCGCGGGACGACGGACCATATTGAAAGGGTCATTTCACTTTTTGATGCTGTAAGCATATCTAGGGACCCAATGGCACTAATTTTGTTGGATGCAGAGAAAGCCTTTGACAGGGTCTCCTGGATTCTCTTATGGGAGGCCCTGTCAAGGGTCGGAATAGGCAAGGGACTTCTACAGGCTTATAAAATGCTTTATTTTCAGCCTAGCGCAAGACCCTTTCTTAACGGTGTATTAACAGACACTTTTAAAATCACTAGAGGTACCCGACAGGGCTGCCCAAGCTCGCCGCTTCTATTCGCAATTTATATATACTCGTTCCTACACCAATTGGATCGCAATAAGGTTATTTGGCCTATCGTAACTAACGGCTGGGAAACCAAAGTTTTGGCATATGCCGACGACATTGCCCTAGTGACTCCAAATCCCGCAATGGCTATAGTTGAGATCGAAGTAGAGGCGGCGAGATTTGGGTTACTCTCAGGATATTCTCTCAATCGCAGCAAAACCCAAATCGTGTGCAATGATAACGCAACGATTATTGCCACTAGAGTGGTAGAAAAGGCAACATATCTCGGAGTTGAGATTACTGCTAAAATCGACAACATTGTGACTGTTAACATTGACCCCTTAATATCCAAAATGAAACCCGAACTGGAGAGATTACATCATTTACATTTATCGATTATTGGCAGATGTAACATCATTAAAATGCTATTCTTCCGTAAGTTTTTATATTTTCTACGGGCAATCCCGTTAGAATTTACCACTAACTGCTTAAAAAAAATAGAAGATTTATTCTCCCTCTTTATCTGGGCATATGAGAAACCCAGAAGGGCATATAAATACTTATCTTTACCAAGGGAAAGGGGAGGACTGGCCTTACCAAACATAAGACTGTACTATTGGGCTACTACTGTCGTGTGGTTTGTGGACTCGTGTGATTTGCATTACTAAGTTAGCTTAGGTCTGGCTGCCATGATGCCTCTTTGCGCACGTTACTTTGTGCCCCCCAGCCTCTGCTATTTTGGGACTATCTGCCTTTCACATTCTTCCTTGTTGCTTTTGGGTTGCGTCTGTACATTGTGTACAAGGTCGGAAAACAATGTGCCTTGTTCTTGCTGATCTGGTCAGCCCCTTGTAATTAGACATAACACTGAATGCCACTGCACTGAAGGAATTTGGGTGCCTTTAATATTGTGATTTTCACTGTTGGGGACACTTCGGAGAAAAACCTTTCCAGAGAGAAGAGCTGTGCTTGGCTGATGATGTAAACCATTGCATCTAGCTATTGAGGTATGGGGGTCTGCCAGCCAAAGCCCAGAGGTCTTCTGTTTTTATAATAAACTAGATACTAGCACGGGAGGGTGGTGTACTCATTTAGCTATATATTGACAGCTTTATGAAATGCTTTCCCCGTTTATATTCTATGGAATTGTAACTATGCTTATTGTTTTATTCTTATGCATTATGCTGATAGTACTGACACGTGTACTGTACCTTAGAGCACGTTAGTTAAAATAAACATTTTAAACTATACAGTGTCTCTTATTACGCACGTTGTGGACAGGTATGAGTGAGTTATGAAAGGGTGTTCTTGCTTCTGCGAGTCCTGAGAGAGAGATACCGTGTTCTGGGTTGTCTAATAATTAGCAGCATTCTTGCTAAGAAGACGCTAAAGCTAGTCGGATTGGGGTGTTAGGTACTAAGGGGTATGGTTGGCTCACCACTATATTCCGAGGTCCTATTATCCTGTGCATAGCTCTGTGTATGTACAGAATCCCTACAACATGGCGCAACCAACGAGGGGGCTGCTTATCTGCGAGACGCTTGAGTAGTTCTTGTGCTTGTCCACAACTCCCTTCACAAACGCTTCCGGAAGCGTGTGTGTCGGTGATACCTCCTATATTGACGTTTTTATAGGTTCTTTCAAGCTTGAAGTTAGTAAAAGGTTTCTTAAAAATACCCTCTATTGTGCTGCCACATATTAGGTTGTCGAAAACTTTTAGCCTTATAATGGCTGTACAAATTGCGGCACATAGTCGCGCTGCGCTCCGAGCTCACTTAACAGTGTATGGAGTGCCTGACGCGGGTGTCGATTTGATCTTTGTGGTACAAGCAGATCCAGCTTACCACTTTGAGGTGTTTTACTCTTGGGTCACTTTTCCTGCGGTGGATGGGGCTGATAATTTGTTCCATGAATATGAAGCCACCGTTGTTCCTAATAACTATAGACCGTATAGGAATCTTGAAGTACCGCTCACGGCTTGGCAACACCGTGTTTGATTTGATGGCGTCCTCCCCCAACCGGCTACCGCGGTTCGTTTAGGCCCCTTATCAATTGACGGGGCCACTTGGCTGTCTTGGCTGGGTATACTCCACATCCGCGGTATATGACAGTAGCAGTCGCTGAACTGCGTCATATGCATTCGTCTTTAATACGAGTGCACAGAGCTTTAGTACAATATGTTACAGTCAACATCCAGGCAGCCCCGCCTGGAGTTGCAGCCCATCCAGCTGGAGCAAGCGGTGTAACTATAAGTCCTGTCATGGTTAATTCGGTGATGGGCAAGCGCCCACCAAATAAGGACGATTTACCTTATTGGTTTGCAGAGAAATTTGACCAGCTGGAGGCAGTTTTTCCAAATACTACACCTGTGGATAAACACATGATTTTGACGATTAGTTTGCCAAAAGACTTAGTACCCGAGTTGACTGCATGCAACAACTGGGGTAGGGTATTCGCTGCAGTATATGCGAAGTGTTTCGGCACTCCTTCCATGACGGTTCTCCCCGCTGTGATTAAACGAGTACAGGATGAACATGGCCCTGAAGCGGCTGTGGAATTAGGGATGAGACTGGTGGGAGTGTTCGACGTAGTAGCTGAGTTGATCCTTGCGAATGTCAAGGGCGATGCGGTTAACTTTCAAGTAGCTAATGCTTTGGCTTTAGTCCCAGAATTGGACAGGCCGCGCGAGTTACCAAAAATTATTGCCCAGGCTTACAAAACAATTGGCCGAAATAGCCTGGGAGTTAAGCCTTTGCTAAAACGCTAACTCAATCGCAACAACAACCGAAAACTCAGTCTGAGAAAGATGAGAAACCAGTTTTTACTAAAAGAGCTGGAGGTTGAAAAAACAAGGTAAGCAACAGACGAAGTCGGGGTAGCGAGCCGCACCCCCGGTTTCTGTTTCTTCTGAACGCACATATGATTTGCGTGATAGGGCGAGAATTAGGTCTCCAGAGAGATTTCACGTCCCTGATTCGCGTTCTCCTCATTCTTTACAGGAACCGACGCCTTCACAAGCTGGTGGAGTAGATCGTCAGGATAGAGGAAGGGGCCGAGAGGCTCCACAGGGGCGAGACCAACCTCGACAACAAGTCAGAGGGAAATCAGAAGAATTTCAACGTCCTCGCCCACAATTTCAGAAGAAAAAGGTTGCCGCTGTAACAGCAAAATATGACACAGACGGTGAGAACGAGACTCCAGAATTGGACGTGGGCAGTGACGCTCCTAGACAGCGCCGCGGAAGTTACCATAGTGCGAGAGGCACTACGTCCTCATGTGGAGGCGACAGCAACTGAAACATTCGTTACTGTCGAGACAGCAGATACCAGAATGGCACCCCCTGACAGATTATATAATATTGTCATTCAAATTGAAGGTGATATACAGCATGTTATTAAAGGGATTTTTTGGGAGAATCTGACCTCCTCTTACGACATTTTGTTAACGGAGGCGGATTGGCCGCCCCCATTCGTACTGGCTGCGCGTAAAGGGGAGGATGTA
The DNA here is from genome assembly GCA_963921515.1 of Calotriton arnoldi. Taxonomy (NCBI): domain Eukaryota; kingdom Metazoa; phylum Chordata; class Amphibia; order Caudata; family Salamandridae; genus Calotriton; species Calotriton arnoldi. The sequence continues at coordinate 204,063 of CAWUFW010007776.1, read as the reverse complement.
ATCCTTCCGAGCTTTTCTCGACATGTCCCTAAGGACAAAGCGGAGGCTCTAGCAGCTGAATGGGCTGTGTCCTTGGCTCCAGCATTATACCGCAACCATGTGGGCTGGGATGAAGAATCACCACCCCATGAAATACCTTTGCGGTCGCTGCCACAGCCACAACCCCAATATCCCATTAAACGGGATGCAAAAGGCACCGTTTCTGAAATTCTGACTCAGTTAGAATATCAGGGAGTCATTGAAACATGCATATCACCAATAAATAATCCCCTTTTCGCGGTTTCTAAACCCGATGGATCGTACCGCTTAGTTTTAGATTACCGGCATTTGAACTCTCATTGTCGGACCTTTGCGGTGCAAAATACACATAGTTCTGCGCTAGTAGACAGTCTTGTTCGTAAGAAATACAAAACTACACTTGACCTATCCAATGGATTCTACACGCACAACTTGGCCTCGGAGAGTAGCCAATGGAGCGCTTTTACATCCGGTGGCAAATTATTCAAATCCCGGTGTTTACCTATGGGCTACAAAAACAGTCCAGGTGTATTCGCTGCACGTGTCGTCTCTTTGTTGGACGGCATAGACCCAGATGCATGTTCGTACGTTGATGATATCTACCTGACAGACGACGAATTATTCCAGCATCTTTCACGAGTGCACCGCATTATTCTCGAATTTGCGGTTTTAGGTTACAAGTTTAACTTTGCCAAATCTCATATTGCTGAATTTACCGTTTTGTTTTTGGGCTATGAGCTCAACAATGAAGGTAAGGGATTAGCTCCCATTTTTTGGAGAAATGCGCACTTTTGTGCCCTCCGACCAATCTGAAAAAGCTTCAGTCTTTGCTGGGTTTTCTGAACTTCGGGCGTACTTACATTCCCGAATATGCCCAGCGTATCAAGCCTCTTTATGCTTTGATACAACCTAACTTTTCTAAGTTATGCTGGCTTCCTGAGCATAACTCTATACTGCAGTCTTTGCAGTCTGATCTACTTGAATCTAAATTCTTATTGACACGTGATAACCACACAAACCTGGTGATTAGAATCATTCCAGGGGCAGTGGGTTTCACGTATTTGACCTTTAACGAAGGTGACACAGTACCGATTGCATACAAGTCACATCTTTACACCTCTGCGGAAATGCGCTTTTCCTCTGTGGAAAAAGTTTTGACGCAAGTGCAGATGGAGATTCTAAAGGAACGCGCACTGGCACAGGGAAAACGCATTTTGGTGGTAACACCCTATCCTGCCCTAGAGGCAGTGACGAAAGCAAGTGTTCCAAACTCTAAAGCTTTGCACCCCCGTTGGATACAATGGGCAACATCTTTGACATCTCCGGATGTCACTTTTATCTTTGATTCTTCTCTACAGACTCAGGAGTTTTTGCAGTATGAATTCGTTCATCCTCCTCCTCTGTCTTTGCTACCGCTTGAGGATTACAAATGTATTATCTATACCGATGGTTCGGCCCAGCCGGCCACGGGTTCCAAGCATGCTTATTCAGCAGCATGTGCTATTGTTGCAGGTTCTTTTGTGAACGGAAAGTTCAAATCAACTGTAGTGCACACTCAAGCACTGGGTGACAGTACTGCACAATTGGCCGAGCTGCGTGCATTGGTGCTAGCACTTGAGTTTACCAATCCGGATGTGACTACTCTTATTGTATGTGATTCTTACTACTGTGTTCAGTCTTATAATGACAATCTATTCTTTTGGTCACAAAATGACTATAGAGATGCAAAAGGCAGCACAATCAAGCATAAAATGCTTTGGGTTCGAGTGGCAGATTTACAACGTCTGCCTCTCACATAGGTTGTACTCACTCTTGGCGACCAGCATGTGGGCGCACATGCTGTCGGTAACGGTTTGGCAGATGAAGCTGCCAAATCCGCAGTAGCCACGTGTTCAGTTGCAGCAGTTACCAGATCCATGTCTAAAATAGACACTGATATTCTAGCAGCTATTGCTGCAACAAAAGAGGGTGCTAATTACTCTAGGGGTTTCCCTTCTAAATACTTTTATCAATTAGGTCCCGAACAGGCTCCTTATGTTAAAATACCGGACGTTGGTGATCGGCTGATTCCCAACGCGGACTGCAGACTTTCCTTGATTACGGCAGCGCACGAAGGCATGGCGTCAGCTCATGCTTGAGTGTCTGCTACGGTTTCCATCTTGCAGCAGCATTACTGGTGGCGTGGATTATATAAACAAACCCGTACTTATGTGCTTTCCTGTGACGTTTGTCAGCAGATTAAGCCTTCTACGGTTACACGGCCACCACAGAAACCGCTCTGCATTGCAAACAGACCTTTTGGGTGTGTTTACCTGGATCACTGCGGTCCCTTTTCCTCTGACACTGCATATAAGTACATCTTAGTAGCAGTGGGCTCGTGCACACGGTTCCTCTGGGTCTGGCCACAACGGAGTGCTGACGCTTGAAATGTCATCAGGGATTTGCGTGTCTTTGTGGGAATTTTCGCATGTGGCACCTTCCATTCTGACCAAGGTCCAGCGTTCGCCTCTAAGGCTTACAAGGACGCAATGAGTTCACTGGGGATGCGGGTGAAATTTTCGTCTCCATATAGACCCGAGGGTAATTCAATTGTGGAGCGGATGAACCGTGATTTAAAGCAATCCTTGACAGCTAGAGTCTTAGGTACTGGCAGGAACTGGCTGGCCCACTTGTATACCATACAACGTGCACTTAATAATCTCCCTAGAAGACCTCTGGGTGTGCGGACCCCATACGAAATGCTCTTTGGCATAAGAATGTTTGTGCCTGACCTTGATGGTCTAGACATGGCGGCGCAATCCGCCATCTTTGATGTAGATAATCATTCTACTATGTTACAGGACTTACAAGAAGCCCGAGACAAACTTGCAATTGCACAGACACCTTCGGCCACAGACGCTGCGCTGCAGATTCCGGTTGCCGGCTGGCTTCCGAAGATTGGAGAACTGGTTCGAGAGAAGGTGGAGAACAAAAAAGAATTCGGACCCTCTTATCGTGCACCAGTTCCGGTCCTTGGCTTGAAGGGAACTCGTACAGTCATCTTACCACCGCTTTCTGGTCGCAAGGAGAACAGATACATCTCAATAGAAAATGTCAAGCTACAACATCTGGCCGATCCTGAATAGTGTTACACCAGCGGTCTCTTGTCCTGTCATTTGCCGTGTGAGAAGTTGGCCTGGTATATGCTGTCCACTAATTATAGTGGGCACCTTGCACCAGCCAAACAACCCCTTATTGGAGATAGGTTAAAGACAACCTTTATTGAAAGCTATCCTAGTGGTAGCTATGGAGAGCAGCCTTCAGGCTAAGTCTTGAAGGAATGTAAAGCAGCTTGTTTTACCAGTCTATAATCTCTTGAGTGACCAAATGAAAGAGCACCACACCAGGTATATATTCAAAATATATGTATTTATTACTAAACACACCCCTCTAGTCTCTTTATGAGGCTAGAGTTCGAAGTACATAAGTTATAAGTTATTTAAACACAGTAATAGCACAAATACACGTTTGGGCCCTAGGGGCGTACCAAACCATATACCAATAAAGTGGTATAAGAACCACGACTGAGCTAGACACTAGGCCTAGAGCCTGTAGAAGTGCTTGGACCACAAGGAACCACCCAAGGTAGTGACACAGGGGACCCACGGGGGACGCGTGCAGTGTAGTAACACAGCCGCGAATCGCCGTTAACTTCTATGGAGAAAGTCGCGGTTTGGAATTTAAAGAAAAGGGACACTTAAAGAAGGACTTGGAGCAAACCCTTTGAGAACTAGGTCGTTCTAGAGTCTCTACCCACGGGAGCACCGGAGTACTCTTGTTACCTCACCCAGGGAAGCCGGGTGCATAGGTGCCTTTCGGGGTCGGGTTTCGTCGTCGATTTGAATGGCGATCTGCTGCAAAGGGCTGCTGGCGACCAAGTGAAAAGTGTCCGGGTGGATCCAAGGGTGGATCGGAGATCTGAAGAACCTGAAAGCAGAGGGGACAGAGTCTGGGTCACTAGCCAGTGACCAGGAAGGCGATGAGCAGATGCCCACCGATGTTGAGTGCTTCAGGTAGGTTGACAGTTGTCTTGACTCTTCAGCCACGAGGTCCAGGAGGCATTGTCGGTGACCAGGAGCAGGATTCGGGCAGGTACATGATGTTTGTCGAGTGCTGAGGTGTCGGCGACCGGATTGGACCCAACAGGCCTTGGCAACGGCAAGTCTCGATGAAGATGAAGATTGACGATGGTGCAGACCAGCAAGGTCTGAGGAACTCACCCAGCAAGGGTAAGTGAGGACAAGCCTGGAGCAACCAGGGAGCCCAAGTAGAAAATGATTGGCCTTCGTGAAGGGCTACTAGCCAATGGGCTAGCGACCGCAAAGGAGCCTCAAGACGGTGCACGTGGAGCTGGCTCACAGGACACTCGTGGAGTGGAGGCCAGTGATCTTCGGTGCAGTTGGTGCTGGAGGCTGGGGCTACTCGGAGCCCAAAGCACGACTTCGTGGGAGACCAAGAAGAGGATGCACTTGCAAATGCGTGCGGTGTCCAGGGGTCACGGTTTCACGTTACCCACGACAGCTACGGGCCTCAGCTTTGCTGGGGACTCAGGGCAGCCTCGGGGAAGTCTGGAAATCTACCTCTGGTGATGCAAAGACTTCGGCGTCCGACGGGAGCTTCAGCGATGCAGACCGGACAATTGCTTCTTTGGTGCCTGCCAAGCAGGGGAGTCACTCCTTGACCCCAAGGGAGATTCTTCTGTCCTCTAATCTTTAAGTAGAGCGTCGAAGTTCCAGGATTCTGTGTCAGAGTTTCGTCCAGGGATAATCTAAAGTCCTAAGGACTGGGGTCCCATACTTATACTAAGTTTAGGGGTTGGACTTACTCTGTGGTCCCACCTATGGGTGGGTCAGGGAGGAGGGGTGGCTACACCCCTTTCCTTTGTCCAGTTCGCGCCAAAGCAGGGGCTGGAAGCCCCTGATCCGGTTTGAACTGGGGTATGCACAGGGACACCAAATGTGCCCCCAGTGCAGGACTTCAAAGCACCCGAGAGTGCTCCCGCCCAGCCCCAATACACACTATCCTGTCTGGGGAGGTGGTTACACCTCCCTGCGACAGGAAACCTATTGTCCAGGCCTCCCCTGCTGGAGTTTCGGTCAGCAGCAGGAGGCCAGACTTGTGTCTGTGGCAGCAGCATCCATTTTGTGATGCCAGGGCTTTAGAAAGAAGTTACCGGGCAAGCCAGTGTGTACATGTCTCTCCTCTAGAAGGGTGGAATGCTACCCCGCCGCCAGAATTGGCGGGGGGTAGTATTCCAAGATGTTTGACACCAAACACGACATGTTTCCGTGCAGCCATCCCAAAGTTAGCATTTAACGCGAGGTTATAATGCGCTTAAGAGTATATGGTCAGGCTGCACTACAAACAGCATCAGAGAAGGGTCTCTGACCGCTGCAGAGGGGCCCTGCTCATGCAGGGGCACCCGACTCACATAGGAACCATGCACTCTGCCTTCAGGATTGACAAGGCCTGCCATAGGAGTGACTTATAGGTTTATATGTGTGTAGGTATGTAGTGATATAGGTAGCCTATATCACAGTAAGGGGTGCATGCACCACCTTACCCAGGCTGCAGTAGCAGACCTGTGGTGGCAGTTTGGATGGCCTTCCAGGGGTGGCACAATACATGCTGCAGCCCCTGGTAGGCCTCTGAGGTACCTATGCCCTGGGTACATAGTATACCATATACTAGGGACTTATAAGGGCACTCCAGATTCCAATCAGAGATGTCCCTAAGGCACATGGAAACCATTTTAAAGAGGAAGCAGCTAGGCTGGGGTTCTGATTAGCAGGGCCCCAGCCAGACTAAGGTCGAAAAACAGTGAAGCATCAGCAAAAAGTGGGGGTACCCATGTGAAGCAGATCCTACTCTCCTACATGCCGGACGAATGTTCTTGGCCCTTCTGCCCGAACGGTCACTGATGTTGCTTTTGAGATGGTAGATTTGCCTGATCCCCTGCAAGACTGCTCAGTTTCCCCCTGCAATGAGGAGACCGAGTATACTTACCCCGACACCGAGTCCGTGGCTCATTTGCCAACAACGCCACTAAGCCCAACACGTTATTCTTTTGACTCGGATTCTTCTTCATCACTTGTCCCCTCCAAATTCAGTATTTTTGTATCATGGTTTAGAGACAATTTTTTGATCCCCCCACGGGCATACATCTGGTTGGTACTTTTTTTGATTTTTTTGTTCATGTCCATTGGCTTTGTCACCGTATTTTTTCTGCTCATCAATGGACACTATTTGCCAGAACGCTCTGCTGTGAACTATGTCGCTGGAACTTTGGCTCCGCATTCTTCCTCTCACATCATGAAGCGTGACCACATATTTGTGAACATTTCAGCTTTCCCAGTGGCTGATGGCATCGTATGGGATGCTGTAGATTTCCAAATTCATGGACCAACCGAAATTATTAATGAACCAAATGTCCTTCGTGTTTCAATGGGTGATATTGTAAAAAATAATATTCATTCTGACGATTGGGATTTGCATGCCGTTGAATCGTTATTTACTGATTTGAAATATTATGCTGCTTTTAATGCCAAAGATTTGTACATGAATTCTGCAAATTATGCCGAATTATATTGTTACCAACATTGGGGCAACCATTTTCTCCACAAGCCAAGTACCCTTCGGGGTCCTTCTAATTACACCCAGTGGGAACATTGTCCTACCCCTTTGCCAGGTAGCTCCCAGACTCTTCGAAATAAGTTTACTTATTTTACAGATTATAATAGATCTAATCCTGGTTCCTATTATTTTAAGTTGAACTCTTCATCTACTAAGAAAATCATGTTGACCCACACCAAATTGCTGTATTCAGGTTCCTTTTTGAACGCCTTAGCTGTGGGTGGATATGAATATTGGAGGGACACCATTGACTTGAAATCTATTTGGGGTTCCAAAGCATGGCAGGTGCAGGGCATAGAAGCCTTGCACCGTGCTTGTCTCATCCCGACCCAAATTTTGTTTTTAAACCGCACCATATTTCAAACAACATGTTGGGGTTTGGCTACATCCAAACAGTTAAATGCCCCGTCCATTCCTGTATTGTCTTCCACTCCCAATGAAAGCTTGTGCTTTAACATGTCCCTTACAGATTTGCAGTTATTATTTCAGAATAATTTGTTTAATGTTTCTGAGATTGTTCAATCACCCTGGTTGTCGTGGCCCATAGCCTCTGATGCCTGTCAAATGCGTTTTCATGACAAGGATCCTGGTTACAAACAGGATAGGCCGGACCCCAGGTTCCCAGACTCTCGTACTGTTACTACATATTCTGTTGGTAAGTTGTGTAAGCAGTGGTTGCAGCACTCTTCGTTAGATTCTGTTAAACACCATTTATCACTCCTATCAGGCCATATTGATCTGTCCGACTTTGTTCTAGGGCCTCGTGGCTCTCGACCTAAGAGATTCATTTATGAAACCTATAATGAACTCTGGAAACTTTCGCAGATTGAAGCTGCTTCCCGTCTTCGGGAAATAGACCAAGCAAATTTAGAAAAGGTGCTTGCTGTTGTTGACAATAGTATTAACACCCTGTCTTCCCGCATTTACACATTAGAGAATATTATTTCCTCTGTTGTTGATATTGTGCAAGATAATGTTTCTGTGTTATATCATGGTCAAAATCAATTGCGTTCAGTAATGCAGTTTGCATGGACTTTGCAAACGCTTAAAATGGGGAAGGTTCCTTGGCATTTTTTGAACACGTCTGCCTTATTTATGCCTTTTAATTTAACTGAAAAACAACAGTTCATGTCCATGAAAGATGAAGCATACACTCTGTTACATATTGAAAAGATAGAGCCTTTACCGTTCTCTGTGGCGGAGTTAGATTCTGCTGTGTAGCTAGTACACGGGGTTATCGCTTTACCTTTTCCGTTGTTTGAATTCAGTTCGTGCATGAAACATTATCCTGTTGGCCGCTTTCAGCCTTTAGGCAGTGCTTTCCTGCATGAACTTTGGTCTCTACCTTTCGTTTATAAATGCCTTAAGGACGGGAGGGAGGTTTTTCTCACGGGGGAGTTGTGTGATTCGACCGTGGGTCATTCTCTTGTTTGTAAACACATTACATTGCACGGAGCTTGTAACGTTTCGGCTCCGAATCTTGCTTGTGTTTTGAAAGGCATTCCTGCTCCTGCTATTTCTCCTACTTTCACTGTGCTTGCAAATGGTAGCTATCTTCTTCTGAATAATCAGGACTGCTGTTGCATGCTGGCCGGCATACCCTATATTGTAACAGTTTCTCACAGGGTTGTCTGCTGCAAAAATGTGCTTTTTCCTCCCCCGCACGGCATCGTAGATAGTTCCATTTGGCCTTCCATTCCGACTTTGAAAGCAGATTTCAATAAATTGAGCAGAATAAAGGCGCTATTATTGAATCAGGAGGTTATGCTCACATCCGCCCGGGAGACGTACATGCTCCAGGTGGCGAGTACCCACAGTGAAATTCAGGCACTTCTTAACACAAACCTCCCACAACATTTCGGAGAATTAATTCACCGTGTTTTTAATGCTTCATGCACCGAAGGCCTTGTGCAATTTTTTAAAGTTGTGGGCTCTGGCCTTGTAACCTCTTTTCAAACTATCTTTGGTGTAATACCCGCTTTTATTCATTCCATTTTTTCCAGCGTCTTTGGTGGCTTTCCATTGATCATCGCCTTAGCGGCTGGTGTTTTGCTTTTGGTCTGTGTGCTACGCAATGGCTGCACTTCCTGGGGCCCTCCTCGACCACGGTCGACTCCTGACGCTCCGTGAGCGCATCCTCGAAGCCTTCGGCGTCCTGCCCTTGGCGACTCTTGGTGTGTCATATAGACTTTCTTTTCGCTTTGCGTATTTCACTTGCGTGCAACCTGTGATGTCTTGCATCCGCTGTCCTTTCTCATGGACCTTGGATTACTGCCTCTCCAATACGTCTCTGTCTCGCCCGGATTTTGTCCAGTTGGTGGGTCCCTTAGAGGCCCATGAGCAAGACTGTTCCGGTCCTGGCTATATGGCGCGTGAGGCTGCACTTGGGATTTTGGCACAATGGGATGTCTGGGCGGCTGCTCAGACTCTCCTACAACGTAGTTATATTGAGCATCACGCAAGTTGTCCCGCATTGCTTTTCGCTGCTCCCTCTTACGAGGAACATGAATGCAGTTTTGATTTGCTGAACTGGATGGCATCACTTTTTTTCTGACGACTCCAACGATGTCCTATTGGAGGGTGTGGCGTTTTTCTGCACTTACACTTTTTTGGATTAGGGGGTCTCCGCTTTCGGAGTCCTCGCTCCCTGAGCCTTTCTGGTTCTGTTTTTTTATTCCTTGGCTTTCGTTTACACCACTTCAGTCACGGACGTTGCAATTCTGCTCTATCTATTGGAACTGTGTCATTGTCCTATGTCTTCACCGATGGACTGACCAGGGGAGGGTGTCGTGTGGTTTGTGGACTCGTGTGATTTGCATTACTAAGTTAGCTTAGGCCTGGCTGCCATGATGCCTCTTTGCGCACGTTACTTTGTGCCCCCCAGCCTCTGCTATTTGGGACTATCTGCCTTTCACATTCTTCCTTGTTGCTTTTGGGTTGCGTCTGTACATTGTGTACAAGGTCGGAAAACAATGTGACTTGTTCTTGCTGATCTGGTCAGCCCCTCGTAATTAGACATAACACTGAATGCCACTGCACTGAAGGAATTCGGGTGCCTTTAAAATTGTGATTTTCACTGTTGGGGACACTTCGGAGAAAAACCTTTCCAGAGAGAAGAGCTGTGCTTGTCTGATGATGTAAACCATTGCATCTAGCTATTGAGGTATGGGGGTCTGCCAGCCAAAGCCCAGAGGTCTTCTGTTTTTATAATAAACTAGATACTAGCACGGGGAGGGTGGTGTACTCATTTAGCTATATATTGACAGCTTTATGAAATGCTTTCCCGTTTATATTCTATGGAATTGTAACTATGCTTATTGTTTTATTCTTATGCATTATGCTGATAGTACTGACACGTGTACTGTACCTTAGAGCACGTTAGTTAAAATAAACATTTTAAACTATACAGTGTCTCTTATTACGCACGTTGTGGACAGGTATGAGTGAGTTATGAAAGGGTGTTCTTGCTTCTGCGAGTCCTGAGAGAGAGATACCGTGTTCTGGGTTGTCTAATAATTAGCAGCATTCTTGCTAAGAAGACGCTAAAGCTAGTCGGATTGGGGTGTTAGGTACTAAGGGGTATGGTTGGCTCACCACTATATTCCGAGGTCCTATTATCCTGTGCATAGCTCTGTGTATGTACAGAATCCCTACAACACTACTTTATTATCTAATCTAGCACTCATAAGAGAAAAGCCAAGGCATAGCACTATTGAGGAAGTACCAACCCCAATAGAACTCATTATGGGGGTAGACGCATGGGGCTGGGTTTGGCGATTCTTGAATGACAGCCATTACAAGAAAGTCCGCTTCAAAACTCTGCAAGGGGGGCACAGCATCATGAGGTCAGTTCGGAAACTGATAGGTCTTGGTCGCCTGAACTACTATACACCACTTTGTAGTAACCCCAATTTACCTTTTTAAGATCCAATTGTTAAAAGGTGGCACGATGCGGGCTTGTCTAAGCTTGGTGATTTCTATTCTCCAACTGGCATAGCCTCTTTTGAAAATCTTAAAGAGCAGTATGAATTAGATCGGAGAGATTTCTATAAATATTTGCAAATCCGGGACTTTTTAACTAAGAAGGGTGGTGGTCCAATCGGTTTTACCAACAATAATATAATAGATAATCTAAGAAAGAATAAAGCCTTATCTATTGGAGATGTGTATAACCTTTTCAATGCATTAATACCAGATGACATGGAGGCTCGGGCATTAAAGTGGAAAGCGGAGATAGGAATCCCGGAAAACCTTTTTTATCACTCAGCTGAATTAGCACAGAATATCTTAATTCCGGGCCGGCTCCAAGCTCAATATTATAAATCTTGCTTTTTGCTTTATTACACCCCAAAAAAGATCACCAAATGGGGGAGGGGGAGAGGAACCCTCTGCCCCAGGTGTGCATTATTTCAGGCAGACTTAAGCCATATCTTTGCCTCCTGTGATGCTCTAAATAAATTAAAACAAGAGATCTCTAACTTTCTCAAGGAGGTACTAGAGGTTGACTGTTCCCTTTCTCCGACCTTGATTGGACTGGGGGTGGACCAGGAAATAAAGGGGAAGCCAGGAGAAGAATTTGTGTTTATTGGTATGGCGATACTTCGCTTATGCCTCGCTTCTGCATGGTTGGATCCGAACCCCCCCCGGGTTTCACCAGTGGCTTTCTCGTCTACTAGCAAATTACAATTTTGAAAAAGCCATCTATGCAAAAAGGGGACTGCACTCCCGAACTAAAGGTTTAAAAATTTGGGCTCCGTTGACAAGATGGATTGAGAAGAATGGGTAAGCCACAAAACCCATCTTTCTTTTTTTTTTTTTTTTTTTCTTTTTCTCTTTTTTCTTCTTTAAATAACAACAGAGTGTAGCCAACTCCTTGTGGGTGGGGTAGGTGGGTGGGTGGGCTCTTCTGGGTAGCTTAAAATTAAAGAACAGGGGGCAAAAAATTTAGTACATAACTCACTTTTCTTCTCATTGCTGTTTCTTTTTTTCACAACTTTCTGGTGATAATGAATTGTAAATCAACTTTTAAGATTATAGCTGTCAAATCATAATGTAGCCGGTTACAAGCACAGACAAACTGATTTCTGAAATGTGGCAGATAGGGAACTGAGTATAAAACAGGCCAAATGATGTAAATGCTTTGCTGTGCTCTGGGAAGGACATAAGTAAATCCTGGTGTTTATATAATAAAAGTGTAATTTTAAGAGTATAGTTTCATAGTTGATTGGAACTTGAATGGCAGTAATGGTTAGCTGAGAAAGGGATTGAATTTTACACAGCTAATCTTGTATTTCTGCTCTCCAAATGACTTCAAATTATATATGCAACCTCACATATAAGGCAGAAGCAATGTATCTGTAATCTATTTTAGCTGTCAGGAATAACATTTAATGCCTTGATAAAAAGTTGGCAGGAAAAGACAACTTTTATAATTTAATGCTAGGAGTGTAATGATAGGTACTCCAGAGCAAATTGGTAGAAGTGCTTTATTGCGTAATTCAACCCGACACAGCAGAGATGGAGGAGCAACAAGACCAGTTGCTGACTTCCCAAGGTCTCCAATGGCATGTCAGCCACCCCATTCTATCTTAACATCACATACACCCACACTGGATGGTGTCCACCAAGGCTCAAGATTCATGATGCAAAAGCTTGCGTCACAACAAGGAGCTCTTACCGTGAATTACTGAGACAAGTGCTGCAGTGAACCAGTTCAGGGGATTGTATTCACCACACCAGGGGTTGAAAGTATCCCAAAGGCTTTACAGTGACACTATCAGGATGAAACCAGATGTGCATTAAAATGGGATGAAGATCTTAATCTCAGTGTGAGATCCCACTCAGTTTTGTGCTTAAAACTGCACTTTTAAACCAGTAGCATTTCACTCAGTAACTGCCAGTTCTACCAAGAGAGTTCGTTCTGCGGTTTCTGTCTTCAACCTGTTTTATAATCAAGTATAAAAGGATTCTGTTATAAGCTGGAATTCTACATTGGACAAAAGTTCCTGTTGTGCACCGGAAAGATTTTTGTATGACACAGACAGCTCGACAAGAATGGAAGTATTCTCTTTCATTCCATGATTCCACTATTAGTGTCTTTCGTGGCATTTTTAGGTCGAGCCTAGCGGCAGCGCGCATGCGCTGCACGCTCTGCGAGGCATGCAGTAGTCAAGTATGCTGTGGGAGCCTCGCCTTCTCTCCGCCCATATTTTTGATTGGCTGGTGTCATTGTCCTTGGTAAATGCTAGCTTCCGATTGATAATGAGGCTTGTTAGTCCCTCCTTGTTACCGCCCTGTCGCCATTTGTTAACTCCCATGAGGACTGGATCTTTTACTTGTGGCATTACACGGTCTCCTTCATAAGTCGGTAAGCACTATTTCTTTTTTTATTTGCAGCGCGGCCCGCTTTCACTTTAGCGGCCGCGCTTGTTTATTTAATTAATTTGCCTCGCGGGCCGAAAGGGAGCGTTTCTACCCACTAATCTAAAAAGCATTTGCAATGCAATAGGTCTTGCATTTACGCGAGTTTGAGCTATTGACATTGCAAATAACAGTACCTTTTATTTTTGTTTTAGTTTTTAAAACATAAATAAAAGGCATTGTCATTTACAATGCCAATAGCTTAAACTCGCGTAAATGCGAGACCTATTGCATTGCAAATGCTTGTTATACTTGTGGCCAGTTTCTGGCCCCCCCAAGACCCATCTGCCCGGGGGGGGGGAGTAGAAAACCCACTTGCACCAGGGATGTGTATATATTTATGTTTCGGCGTGGCCCCTTGGGTAAGAGTTGCCCCAATGGGATGGGGCATTAGTTATTATTTACTTTTGGCTATTTTTCTGTCCCCCTTGGTGGTAGATTGGCCATTTGAGTAGTGACATAGTGTGTTATATTGTTAATTGTTTTATTTCTTGTGAATTGCGATTGTAATGTTTTACTTCTCCTTTTTATTCTAGCTCGAGTCTTTTGACTGATGTTCCAGGTTGTGGTTTCGTCACTGGTGGTTCTGCAATTTGTGTAGTTGCATGTGTTTGGTAAGAAAATGTTTTTGTACTATTTACTCTAAATGAGTTTCATTTCCCTGCATGAATGTCTTTTGTAAATGGTGTAATAATAGCTGAATGTTTAGCTTCTGTTTGATTGAGTGTGAAAAACTTTTAGCATTTGTGCTTGATGTGTATTTTGTTGTCTTATGAGTAATTGGTTTTGTTTTTTTCTTTCTAGTGGGATATCGTTGGTTTTTGCTGTGTCTCTGCAGAGTAGGTGCTGGTGAGTGTAGCTGTCTCTTACAAGTGAATCGTATAGTTTTTGAGTATATAGATCTTTGTGATAAAGGCACACATTTTTTTAACTTACTTATTTTGCACAGTGTTGGTTGTTGTTGACTTGTTTGTGCAGTCTCCCTTCTTAGTAAGGATTATGGCTAGCCACAGGATTACTGCTCAGCAGGTTGTTGGTATGCTTTTTGAGTCTTCCTCTGACCATGGTTCAGAGACTGACTCTGCATCTGAGGCAGAGGAGGGAGTGGAAGATTCAGGCAGTGAGTTTTCTGTCCACGAGGAATCATCGGATGATGAAGCTACTCTCAGTGTGGATGAAGCTACTCTTAGTGCGGATGAAGTGCCTGTTTTAGAGGAGGACATTGATGTGCTGATAGTGCAGCAAGAGGCATCTGGGCTGCAGCCTGGGGCTGCAAGGCTTCCCGTTGGAAGTGCTGAGAACTGGGTTGCCCCAGGCATGGTGCAGCCGGCATTGCCATACTTTACTGGTATTCCAGGGTGTAGGGTGGATACTGAAAACCTTTTGCCGATACATTTTTTTCAGTTGTTTATGGACGATGTATTTTTGGTAGAGATTGTTGAGCAGACTAACTTGTATGCTGAACAGTATTTGAGAGAACTTTGCCAGCCTTAAGCCCCACTCTAGAGCTACCCGGTGGACTCCCACAAATCTGGATGAGTTGAAGAAGTTCTTGGGTTTAACTTTTTTGATGGGCTTGCTAAGGAAGCCATCAATGTCTTCATATTGGTCTACTAGTTCCTTGATGGCAACGGCTATATTTCCGGCAGTCATGAGTCGTGATAGGTATTTGCTTCTGCTTCGGATGCTGCAATTTGTCGATAATGGTTTAGCGTTGCCACGAGAGCACCCTGATTGTGACCGTCTTTTTAAGATTCGGCCTGTCATTGATCACTTTGTAGATCGATTTTCTGAGATCTATGCTCCAGCGAAAGAATTAGCAGTGGATGAGTCTTTGGTCTTGTTCAAGGGCCGCTTGGTTTGTAGGCAATAGATTCCTAGTAAGAGGGCATGCTATGGAATTAAGATGTATATGCTGTGTGACAGTAGGACTGGATATGTCTCTAATTTCAGGGTGTACACCGGTAGGGATTCCAGGATTGACCCCCCTGGTTGTCCGTCCACTTTTGGAGTGACTGAGAAAATTGTGTGGGAACTTGGTAGAGGACTTTTTAACAAAGGTCACCATTTATATGTAGATAACTTCTACACTGGTGTGCAGTTGTGGGTCAGGTTGCTGAAGCGCACAAATCTGTGTGCATTTTATACTATAATAGGCACATGGGTGGTGTTGATAGAGTAGATCAGCGGTTGGAACCTTACACTGCTCTTCGTAAGGCTTACATTTGGTATAAGAAGTTGGCTATCCATCTTTTCCACTTGACAAACTTTAATGCTTTTGTTGTATTTAAGGATTGTTGTCCTGAGTCAAAGTTGACTTTTGCTAAGTTTCAGGAGTCTGTAATAGGCAACCTTGTTGTAGTGGAACAGGCAAGTGTTCCTAGAGTTGGAGTGGTGGAGGATGTGGCTAGATTAAAATATCGCCACTTTCCTGATCACATTCCTCCCACACCCTCAAAAGACTTTCCCAGTAGGAGATGCAGAGTCTTTTGGCAAAGAGGTACGCCGAAGGAGACTCGTATGTACTGCCCTGAGTGTCCTTCTAACCCTGCGCTGTGTGTGCCTGCTTGTTTTAGAATGTACCATACGCATAAGAATTTTTGGGAGCATCCATGAGTGGTAAAGTGAACTGCCTGGTCTGTATTGTTTTATATTTTTTGTTCAGTTTCAAGGTTGGCATTTGTGCAATGTATTTAGTTTCAGATTTTGTGTTAGTAGATTTGTATCTAGTTACAATTTGTTTGTGTTTTCTTTTTTGTATAAAAAAAACATAATTGTGATGGCGGTGTGTGTAGGCTGGTGCTTGGCTGGTGGTGTGTGTGGACTGGCGCTTGGCTGGTGGTGTGCATGGACTGGCACTTGGCTGGCGGTGTGCGTGGACTGGCGCTTGGCTGACGGTGTGCGTGGACTGGTGCTCGGCTGGGGGTGTGAATGGACTGGCGCTTGGCTGCCAGTGTGTGTAGGCTGGCGCTTGGCTGGTGGTGTGTGTGGACTGGCGCTTGGCTGGTGGTGTGCGTGGACTGGTGCTCGGCTGGTGGTCTGAATGGACTGGCGCTTGGCTGGTGGTGTGAATGGACTGGCACTTGGCTGCCAGTGTGTGTAGGCTGGTGCATGGCTGGTGGTGTGCGTGGACTGGCGCTTGGCTGACGGTGTGCGTGGAGTGGCGCTTGGCTGGCGGTGTGCGTGGACTGGTGCTTGGCTAGTGGTGTGCGTGGACTGGTGCTTGGCTGGCGGTGTGTGAGTAGTGACTTGCTGCTGGTAACTACACACACTGCTAGCCAAACGCCAGTCCACGCAATCTGTCAGCTGGTGTGGTTGCTGTGTCAGGCATGTGGGCGTGTGAAAGTGATGGGCCCTTGAATGGCACTGTCTGCTGGTGTGAGTGTTGTAATGTGATGGGCCCGCGGCTGGCGGTGTGAATGGTTTTGTATGTGTCACACATATGAAAGGTGTATGAATGGCCTGTAAATAGGTTGGTGCTTTGACGCAGATTTACAGCTCACGAGCTGTGAGTCACTGGTTCCGTTTTTTGTCCTTTCAATTATTGACAGTGCATTTCATTTTTGTGAAATCGCTTGTTAATAAAATTTTATATACTGAACCATCACTCGCCCTCGTCCCAAATCCAACCAGTATGTGTGTGTGCTTGAGGAATAGATGGTTGTGCAGTTATATTGTCTTTTTTGTCCCTCTGCCAAGGTGTACATTCCATCTAAGAAAAACCTACCAACTGTAGATATTGTCGTAAACTAAACAGCCATGGGAGTACATGGTGATGTCTCTCTTGTGGATCCCAACAAGTTATCTTACCCACAATGTCCTGCAAACCTCAAAATGTGACTGTCACATTTTCCTTGCAGTACTGTGCCAAAATGTTCAGGCTTCACAAAGAAACAACAAATTTCCTAGCACCCAGCATTTCCCCAAGTATCCTGATAGAAATGGTACCTCACTTGTGTGGGTGGGCCAAGTACCCGCGGCAGGGAAGGGCCCAAAACGTATGTGGAGACATCAAAATTACCTATTTTGAAAGGACCTGGATTTGCAAGGGGGGGGTCACCTGAGTTTTTGGCCCCGGGTTCGGTGGCCATCTTGGTAAACCTACCAAACCCACACATTTCTGAAAACTAGACACCCGGGGGAGTCCAGCAAGGTATGGCTTGCATGGATCCCCCAAAGTTTCCCTACCCAGAATCCCCTGCAAACCTTCAAAATCACATTTTTCTCACATTTCTGTGTGGGAAAGATGTAGGATCACCATGCTGACACAAATTTCCTACAACCCACGTTCCCCCAGGTCTTCCAATAAAAATGGTACCTCACTTGTGTGGGTAGGCATAGTGGCTACAACAGGAAATGGCCGAAATTGTACTGTGGAGACTTCAAAATTACCTATCACAAAACTATCTGCTTTTGAAAGGGGGGTCACATGAGTTTTTGGCCCCGGGATCAGCGGCCATCTTGGGAAACCTACCAAACTCACACATTTCTGAAAACTAGACACCCGGGGGAGTCCAATGAGGTATGGCTTACGTGGATCCCCCAACGTTTCCCTACCCAGAATCCCCTGCAAACCTCAAATTCTGCTGAAAAAAACAACTTTTTCTCAGATTTCAGTGTGGGAAAGTTGTAAGATCACCGGGCTGACATGAATTTCCTACCACCCAGCATTTCCGCATATCTCCCGATAAAAATGGTACCTCACTTGTGTGGGTAGGCATAGTGGCTGCAACAGGAAATGGCCCAAATCGTACTGTGGAGACTTCAAAATTACCTATCACAAAACTATCTGCTTTTGCAAGGGGGGTCCCATGAGTTTTTGGCCCCGGGCTCGGCGGCAATCTAGGGAAACCTACCAAACCCACACATTTCTGAAAACTAGATACCCTGGGGAGTCCAATGAGGTATGGCTTGTGTGGATCCCCCAATGTTTCCCTACCCAGAATCCCCTGCAAACCTCAAATTTTGCTGAAAAAATTAACTTTTTCTCAAATTTCTGAGTTGGGAAAGTTGTAGGATCACCGGGCTGACACAAATTTCCTACCAGCCAGCGTTCCCCCAGGTCTCCCGATAAAAATGGTACCTCACTTGTGTTGGTAGGCATAGTGGCTGCATCAGGAAATGACCCAAATCGTACTGTGGAGACTTCAAAATTACCTATCACAAAACTACCTGGTTTTGCGGGGGCACCTGGTTTTTTGGCTCCGGGCTCGCAGCCATCTAGGGAAACCTACCAAACCCACACATTTCTGAAAACTAGACACCCTGGGGAGTCCAATGAGGTGTGGCTTGCGTGGATCCCCCAACGTTTCCCTACCCAGAATCCTCTGCAAACCTCAAATTTAGCTGAAAAAATCACTTTTTCCATACATTTTTGCGTGGGATCACCGTGCCGGCACAAATGTCCTACCACCCAGCATTCCCCTTGTTCTCTCGAGTAAAATGATACCTCACTTTTGTGGGTGGGCCAAAGGCCTGTGACTGGGAAGAGCCCCAAATTTAGGGATTAAGGGTATAGCACCGAGAATTCTAAGCGCTACATTTGTTTTAAAATAGGTTTTTAGCCAATTTTGCATTGGACACCCACACAAATGAGGTATCATTTTACTCGTAAGACTGAGTGGAACGCTGTGGGATAGGACATTTGTGCCGGCACGGTGATTCCACACAAAAATATGTGGAATATGTGTTTTTTTCAGCTAATTTTGAGGTTGGCAGGGGATTTTGGGCAGGAAAACATTGGGGGATCCACGCAAGCCATACCTTGCTGGCCTCCCCCCAGTGTCTAGTTTTCAGAAATGTGTGGGTTTGGTAGTTTCCCAAGATGGCCACCGAGCCCGGGGCCAAAAACCCAGGTGACCCCTCTTGCAAAACCAGGTTGTTTTGTGATAGGTAATTTTGAAGTCTCCACAGTACGATTTGGGCCATTTCATGTTGCAGCCACTATGACTACCCACACAAGTGAGGTACCATTTTTATCGGGAGATCTGGGGGAACGCTGGGTGGTAGGAAATTTGTGTCAGCACGGTGATCCTACAACTTTCCCACGTAGAAATTTGAGAAAAAGTTAATTTTTTCAGCAAAATTTGAGGTTTGCAGGGGATTCTGGGTAGGGAGCGTTAGGGGATCCACGCAAGCCATACCTCATTGGACTCCTCAGGGTGTCTAGTTTTCAGAAATGTGTGGGTTTGGTAGGTTTCCCTAGATGACCGCTGAGCCCGGGGCCAAAAACTCATGGGACCCCCTTTGCAAAAGCAGATAGTTTTGTGATAGGTAATTTTGAAGTCTCCACAGTACCATTTGGGCCATTTCCTGTTGCAGCCACTATGCCTACCCACACAAGTGAGGTACCATTTTTATTGAGAGATCTGGGGGAACGCTGGGTGGTAGGAAACTTGTGTCAGCATGGTGATCCTACAACTTTCCCACACAGAAATTTGAGAAAAAGTTGATTTTTTCAGAAAAAATTGAGGTTTGCAGGGCATTCTGGGTAGGGAAACGTTGGGGGATCCACGCAAGCCATACCCCATTGGACTCCGCAGGGTGTGTAGTTTTCAGAAATGTGTAGTTTTGGTAGGTTTCCCCAGATGGCTGCCGAGCCCGGGGCCAAAAACTCATGGGACCCCCCTTGCAAAACCAGGTTGTTTTGTGATAGGTAATTTTTATGTCTCCTCAATAGGTTTTGGGACCTTGCCTGTCGCGGGTACTTGACCCACCCACGCGAGTGAGGTACCATTATTATCGGGAGACCTGCGGGAATTCTGGGTGGTAGGAAATTTGTGGATCCATGCAGATTCCTGAACTTTCCCACATAGAAATTTGGGAAAAATGTGGTTTTTTCAGCAAAATTTGAGGTTTGCCGGGGATTCTGGGTAGGAAAACGTTGGGGTTCCACACAAGCCATACCTCGCAGGACTCCCCCGGGTGTCTAGTTTTCAGAAATGTGTGGGTTTGGTAGGTTTCCAAAGATGGCCATCGAGCCTGGGGCCAAAAACTCATGGGACCCCCCTTGCAAAACCAGGTTGTATTTGTGATAGGTAATTTTGATGTCTCCTCAATACGTTTTGGGCCCTTGCCTGTTGCGGGTACTTGACCCACCCACATGAGTGAGGTACCCTTTTTCTCGGAAGACTTTGGGGGATGCGGGGTGGGTGGAGTTTTGTGGATCCATGCAGATTCCAGAACTTTCCACCACAGAAATGTGAGGAAAATTTGTTTTCTTTTTTACAAATTTTGAGGTTCGCAAGGGATTCTGGGTAACATAACCTGGTGAGAGCCAGACAAGTCACCCCATCCTGGATTCCCCTTTGTGTCTAGTTTTCATAAATGTATAGGTTTGCTAGTTTCCCTAGGTGCTGGCAGAGCTAGGGTTCGAAATCTACAGCTAGGCACTTTGTAAAAAAGGGGTCCGTTTTCACTGTGAAAATGTGGTGTGTCCACGTTGCATTTTGGGCCGTTTCTTGTCGCGGGCACGAGGCCTACCCACACAAGTGAGGTACCATTTTTCTCTGAAGACTTTGGGGAATGCGGGGTGGGTAGAATTTTGTGGATCCATGCAGATTCCAAAACTTTCCACCACAGAAATGTGAGGAAAATGTTTTTTGACACATTTTGAGGTTTGCAAGGGATTCTGGGTAACAGAACCTGGTGAGAGCCAGACAAGTCACCCCATCCTGGATTCCCCTGGGTGTCTAGTGTTTTAAAATGTATAGGTTTGCTAGGTTTCCCTTGGTGCCGGCAGAGCTAGGGTTCAAAATCTACAGCTAGGCACTTTGCAAAAAAAGGGTCCGTTTTCAATGTGAAAATGTGAGGTGTCCACGTTGTGTTTTGGGCCGTTTCCTGTCACGGGCACTAGGCCTACCCTCACAAGTGAGGTACCATTTTTCTCGAAAGACCTTGGGGAATGCGGAGTGGGTGGAATGTTGTGGATCCACGCAGATTCTAGAACTTTCCAACACAGAAATGTGAGGAAAACTTGTTTTTTTGGACAAATTTTGAGGTTTACAAGGGATTCTGAGTAACAGAACCTGGTGAGAGCCTGAAAAGTCACCCCATCCTGGATTCCCCTGGGTGTCTAGATTTAAAAATGTATAGGTTTGCTAGCTTTCCCTAGGTGCCGGCAGAGCTAGGGTTCAAAATCTACAGCTAGGCACTTTGCAAAAAAAGGTTCCGTTTTCACTATGAAAATGTGGTGTGTCCATGTTGCGTTTTGGGCCGCTTCCTGTCGCGGGCGCTAGGCCTACCCACACAAGTGAGGTACCATTTTTCTCGAAAGACCTTGGGGAATGCGGGGTGGGTGGAAGTTTGTGGATCCATGCAGATTCCAGAACTTCCCACCACAGAAATGTGAGGAAAATGTGGATTTTTTGACAAAGTTTGAGGTTTGCAAGGGATTCTGGGTAACAGAACCTGGTGACAGCCAGACAAGTCACCCCATCCTGGATTCTCCTGGGTGTCTAGATTTAAAAAATGTATAGGTTTGCTAGCTTTCTCTAGGTGCCGGCAGAGCTAGGGTTCAAAATCTACAGCTAGGCACTTTGCAAAAAAAGGGTCAGTTTTCACCGTGAAAATGTGGTGTGTCCACGTTGCGTTTTGGGCTGTTTCCTGTCGCGGGCACTAGGCCTACCCACACAAGTGAGGTACCATTTTTCTCGGAAGACTTTGGGAAATGTGGGGTGGGTGGAATTTTGTGCATCCAGGTAGATTCCAGAACTTTCCACCACAGAAATGTGAGGAAAATGTGTTTTTTTTACAAAGTTTGAGGTTTGCAAGGGATTCTGGGTAACAGAACCTGGTGAGAGCCAGACAAGTCACCCCATCCTGGATTCCCCTGCGTGTATAGTTTTAAAAATGTATAGGTTTGCTAGGTTTCCTAGGTGCCGGCAGAGCTAGGGTTCAAAATCTACAGCTAGGCACTTTGCAAAAAAAGGGTCCATTTTCACTGTGAAAATGTGGTGTGTCCACGTTGCGTTTTGGGCCGTTTCCTGTCGCGGGCACTACACCTACCCACACACGTGAGGTACCATTTTTATCGGGAGACTTAGGGGAACACAAAAGTGTAGACCACCTGTTATTACCTATTGACTTTCAATGCATTTCTGCTTTCCAAATGTAAGACAATGTGTAAAAAAGAAGTCACTTTGAAAAATGACCTATAATTCACATGCTGGTATGGGTACCCACTATTCCGGAGATGTGCAAATAGCTACTGTTTCTAAACTCTATATTTTGTTCCCATTTCAGAAATACATAGGTGACTTTCATACCGATTTTTTCCTGTTTATATTTTCCCAAATGAATTGATATATACCCGGTACACAATAAAAAACCATTGCAAGACGCTGCTCAGTTATTAGCTCTGGGTTCCTCGGGTTCTTGGTGAACCTACAAGTCCTATATATCCCCACAACCATAAGGGTCCAGGGGATGTAACGGTATATTGCTTTCAAACATCTGTCATACTTAGTAGAAGGTACAGGTGAAAACGTTGGCACAAATGGCTGTTTTTTTAACTCATTTTCCATTTTTTCTATTTTCAACTGTTAGTTTCTATATGAAACCCTTGAAGGATCTACACAAATCCCCCCTTTCTGAATTCAAAATGTTGTCTACTTTTCAGAAATGTATAGCTTTCCAGGATCCATCATTGCTTTCATACCCATTTTTACCATTGACTGGAAGGAGGTTGAAA
This sequence comes from Calotriton arnoldi, assembly GCA_963921515.1. Classification (NCBI taxonomy): domain Eukaryota; kingdom Metazoa; phylum Chordata; class Amphibia; order Caudata; family Salamandridae; genus Calotriton; species Calotriton arnoldi. The sequence continues at coordinate 181,262 of CAWUFW010007776.1, read as the reverse complement.
GCACAAAAAATACAAAAATAGACTATGTCCCAGAAAAATGCCAAAACTGTGTAAAAATTGTCTTTTTATGACAAAAGTCTGCTTGTCCCGGAAAGCTGGGAAGATGGTGATTTCAGCACCACAACCCATTTGTTGATACCATTTACAGGGGAAAAAAACAGACGCTTTCATCTGTAGCACTTTTTTCCCATTTTTCCCCAAAAAAACAGAATTTAGCTGTATTTTGGCTAATTTCTGGGTCCTCTCCAGGGGAATCAACAAACCCTGGTTACCTTTAAAATCCCCATGATGTTGGAAGAAAAGGACGCAAATTTGGCGTGGATACCTTATGTGGTTAAAAAGTTACAGGGGCCTAAGTGCGAACTACCCCAAATAGCCAAAAAAAGGCTTAGCACAGGGGGGAAAAGGCCTAGCAGCGAAGGGGTTAAGTTGAGTAGCTATGGGCAAAGAACGGTGGCATAGATGAGCGACATTGTAACTGGTATGGGTGCTTGCTTTTATAGATGTAAAATGGTGACTTCATGGAATAAATGTGGATCAGTCTGTGTGCAACAATGTCTCAGTGTCATTTCAAGTGACTGGAGTTCTACATGGCTGAGCAGTATAGTGATCACACAAGATCACACAATTTGTTCAACTGAAAAAGCCAGTATTTGAACTTAAAATGATAGGAAAAATGCCCTAAAAGAAATATAGAAAGCCAAATGGCAGAAAATGTATGAATAATCTAAACTAAAACTTTAAAGTCTGACCACTATATCATGAAAATGGTTATCAAATGTGCAGACAAATATTCAGACTATACACTTTAGATCTTCTGCATATAGTGGAAACAGACTCTAAACGTTACAATTTTCTAATTATATACTTAATGGAAAACTACACATATAAATACAGAAACATATACAAGAGTTCATAATATGGGTGATGATATGAAAATGACTTTGTTGTATGCTGCAATACTTAGCATGGAATTTTAATGTGCTGACCTCTCCAGAATTAGAATGTGTTGATTCAAAAGGACAAGAGTTGGAGCTGAGAAGCTAGAGTAGTCAGACCTCTGAAGGATGTGGTCTCTATATTGGAACTAGCTACTTACAATAAAGAGGATAACCCATCAACCATATGTGTGAGTCTCCTGCATTTTCACAGACTTTTAATGCACGTGGGTGATCATCTGATGACGTTGTGATGTCTTCTTAAGAAATCTTGTCTGACTTGAGTATGGTTGTGTTTTCTGTTTAAAGTCGGGGAGGCCTGATCTCCCAAGAATTCAGGTAGCCATTTTGCCGTCCGATTCGCCCTCCCAAACTGCAAAATTAAAAGCCAATAAGGCAGCCATTAACGACTAGGTTTGCATCTGAATACTGTCAAATGCATTGAAAAAAAGGCATACTGGAGTAAAACAAAACATTGGGGCTTATTTACATGCCCCTTGCGACACCGGTGCGTCACTTTTAACATGGGAAAAAAGTGATGCACCGGTGTTGCAAGGGGCTTGTAAATAAGCCCAATTGTTTTCTGTTTAGAATGCAAGTGTGGTATAAAAGATTGAAAGTAGCAAAACGTACTTTTGAGTTGTACATTATTCTCACGTGTTTTGCAATGAAAGCACTGTTTTGGAGTTAGAAAGCCACACCACCCAACCAATAGCATGTAATTAGAGATGTTTACTCATTTGTGTGTGTGCCTCTGTGTGTATAAAACGACCTTGAAGCTCATCTACAACAGTGTGTACTTAGCCTGTGACAGTATTTTAAGATTTTTTAACAGAGGTTTCGCTCAGAAAAATATTTAAAATTAAGATGTTGCTTTTACAAAATGTGTACAAAAATGGATTTACTATTTTTATTGCAGATTTCTTTTTATTGCGATAACTTCAAAACATCCCCAAAAATTCTTAAGCATCTGATTTAACGTGAGAAGCATTTCTAAGCTATGGAGATATACAATTGCACAAAACTGCATCTTTGCAGTGCAGGGTAAGATAGAAACATAGATGATACGTTCTACAGCATTGTTTATATGAGGTCATTTATATTAGGTCATTTAAATGCCAAATGCATAACTATTGCATTTGGGTATGTTTTTCTTCTTTTGCATTAATTCCCTCTTAAGAAATTCAGCTTAATTTTACTATAGAAAATACCATTCACTAAGAAGGGAAGGTACAATATTTCTTTCAAATGATGCATGTGGCAAAGCTCTGCCAGTAAAAATAATAACAAAAGCTGATTTGCGTTCAATTATTTGTGACAGGCTGGCATCTGAAAACAAATCCTCCAAGAGTTTTGAGATATTTCTCCACTTATTTTTCAGTTTGCTGAATCAAGTTATGATGTACATTTTGTCATTCTAATTTCGTTTCCTTATTTTCTGTCTGTGTGCTCTGTGCCATCAGCAGTGCCCTATTCTTTGATATTGATCTATTTCAGCATGTTGTTGAGTTTATCAAAGTGACCTTTTCTTTTAAACCTTTGGGTCATGTTTTCATTTTTTATGATCAAAACCTTGTCTTTTGTACAATCTGTCTGTATTAAGGAAAATTATAGAGTTTACAGATCAGATATAGCAACCTTTAGGTACATCACTGGGCTCGTACAGCCTAGATAATAACTGTTGACAGGGAATGAAGGAAATGTACAGACAGAAGTAGTTTATTGAAGAAGTGCACTTCTAAACTATGTGAATTATTAAACATGCCAATGTTTATGGAAAGGCAGGTCTAGTTCTGAGTTCCCACATCAGGGACAGTGGATTTGAGCTTTAGCGTCACTCATTCATAGGTAGATGTGAGATGAAAAAAGTTTAATTGTAGCTAAACATGATGTCACTATATCGAGGTATGAAGAACCTTGCAAAAAGAGGAGTTCCTTAATTAAGGCTAGAAGTATAAATAGGATATTGAACATGACAAGAAATTACGTGGTCTCCAGAAATGATAGTGAAATTGTGACATTTTTATTTAATTGTAATTATTATAGTTTGAATTTAATTTTGTTATTTTTATTTTAAATTTAATTTATTTAACATATTTTTTTATTTTTATTTAATGTTTTATTTTGGTTTCGCAAGACCCAGGTAAAGAGATTTAACATAGTAGGGCACACATTTGTTGGCAATTACACAACTATTGGTCTCTGTGTGCAATATATAATATCATCACGCAGCACAACATGTGCAATATGGCATTGAGGAAGAGATTTTTCAGCATGCGACTCTGCATTCAATTTCACACAAAAAATGCCGAATTGTGGAGGGCTAACAATGGCTGCTTGATTCCCGCTCCAATAAATTTTAGTGCACGTGATGAGATTGAGGTTTTGAGTAAGCTTCAGGTTTCTAACGCAGAGCCAAACTGCTCAGTAGAGCATGCGACCTGTGTTATTCATTTGTGAGAAGAACACAAAGTCATGAGGTTGCATAGAATCCCAAAGGCACTTTACAGAGATTTTAAATTATTGAGGACAGCAGCCTTGGGAACTGGTAGATAGATGAAAGGAACTTGAGGATGAGCCCAAATACTCATCTATATTCTGTCTGAAAAAAATGAAAATGAATAACACAAGGGATCAGGTCACATCATGGGACTTGACTTGAGTGTGCTCTTTTCAAATTAATATATTTTACCTTGTCAAAGGTTGATTGTGCAAGACTGATATTCTTCGGAATCCTCAGCTAGTACTATCATTCAGGGTGAAATGAAAAGTGCTGACAACAATGTAGGGCTCAAAACAGAACCAGAAATCACAAACTGGGTGACTGAACCCATGAAGGTTTTGAAAGACACAGTGGTTTTGGATGTTTACTCCTTCTCTTTTATAGAAATGTAAAACTCTATTACACCAAGGTTAGGTTATTCATCCACTTGATATTACTGAATTTCAGATTTTGGGGAAACTACAAACTGATCACAACTGCAAACATAAAGCCATAAAAACAGGACACCATACAGTTATGTAAAAAGGAGGATTATGCTAACTGAGGGTCCAATATGTGATTGGCTATAAATGCCTCTGTGTTATACTAAGTGCTTTCTCTAAAGTGACCAAAGTCAGTGGACCTCTGCCCCAAAATCCACCTGACATTGCCATTCAATGAAGGATACATGTAAATGTTACTCTATAAAACTGGAAGTGACAATGAGAGTAATCAACCACAATTAAGAAAAAGGTGCCATTCAGTGTGTATGGCCAGTGAACAACATTTAACACGGGACAGTCCTTTATGCAAAATAAATGATTCTTGCTTACTTCATCTTTATGCATACCATAAACCCCAGACTCTATTCACAAAGGTAATTTCAACTGTAACCATGAGTTTATGGCCCAAAATACCTTCTTTATGGCAAACCCAGAAAGGGGCCCCTGGGGGGTGTAAATGCATTTACTAGTGCAGATTTCTCCACCACCAGTACAGAGAAATCTTCAGTAGTATATCCCACTCAAAAGTCAGGAAGTTTGCCACAAGGGTTTGGTCTGCCCCAGAAATTTGGGAAATCCGCAAATATGTATGTGAGCATACCGCAACTCTTCCCTGATTCCTTTCTAGTCTAGAAATGGTTAGAGATTAATCCAACCAAGGACTGGAATACCTCCACTTCCAGAATTAAAGGGGTATGAATCAAATTCAGAGTGCTTGTTGGTTAACATATCAACGGGGTATGCCTGGGCGGAACTCGTGGAATTTCAGTCTGCAAAATTCCGCAGAGTTGCATAAAAACTCAGCTGAATTCTGCAGAGATCTGGCAAGGGGCAGAAAAGTAACGTTGCGCTCCAATTTTAGGGATGGTATCATGTTCCAAGCTGAAAAATCAGTTCAAATGGCACCACGTGGTGCACAAGAGTGCATGGCCATTCAAGTTGATTTTGCTGTCACTCGGTTAGAAAATCTATTCTGTAAGCATCCCTCCGGCTGTCCATGACTTCCCATGTTCTAACATCTCCCAGGAAGTTCTCCTAGCACCTGGAAATCACCCTAGGGAACACCAAGTCTTGCTAAGCTCGCCCGTTTGCATTCTGGAGCCTCGCGTTGTTCCAATTGTCAATGCACTTATCCAACATGAAAAAAAATCCACCACGTGCAAATTGGCGGAATTCGACAGGAACTCCGCATTACAAGAGTAACTCGGAGTTACCAAATTTCTGTTATTCTGTTTGCGGAAGCAAAATTCCACCTGAGCATACAAAGTAGTCCACTTTGGAATGATGTTTGAATAGACATATTTCATTGGCAATTCAGATATTCCATTAGAGAAGCCATCCAATGATGCAGGAGTAGTTGACTGGGGAGGTAGCTCAAAGGCCCACATTGATCTCCTTTATCTTAAGTGTTGCCCACAATAATTGCCTTGAGCTCTCAAGTATGAGATTGGTCCTATGTAAATTTCTTGACTACTTGATTCACTACATACTTAGAAGGGGCCTAGAATACTGTTCTAATATATGTATCACATGGATCTTTCATGACCTACCATAAGCACTCAATAAAGTTGTGCGAACATGATCACATATATGTACAATATGATGTTGGGGATCCTCAAACCAGTTATAGGTTGATCAAGTTTTTAGTATTCATTTTTATGTTAGCGCAGTCATCTAATCACCTGAGGTCAGTCAGCACTGACTACATTTTTGGTGGGTAGTCATAGGCAGATCATCCTGATGAGGTTATTAATCTACATCCAGCAGCTCACTCAGGGCCCGATTCACAAAAGTATTCTGAGACAAAATCCTAACTTTACGACTTTCGGTATTCACAGAAGTTATTTAGGAGTACTAAAGTTAGGATTTTGTCTCAGTCAATCTTTGGTTTTGGTCTTAAGTTAAACTTAAGACAAACATAAGTTTGACTGAGACAAAATCCTAACTTTACGACTAGGATTTTGTCTCAGTCAAACTTAAGTTTGTCTTAAGTTTAACTTAAGACCAAAACTTAAGATTGACTGAGACAAAATCCTAACTTTAGTACTCCTAAATGCCTTCTGTGAATACCGAAAGTCGTAAAGTTAGGATTTTGTCTCAGATTACTTTTGTGAATCGGGCCCTCAGTTTCCTTTGGTTGGGCAGTTCTTCAGACTGGGGGAAAAGCTTGGTCATTCTTCAGTTTATTATATATCCAGAATTGGAGCTAAGTGTATTGGTGCATCCATACACTTTTGCAGTTCCTTGAAACCCATGTGTTTTTATACTCTGTACGTTTGACAATCCGCTGAGGACACTGAAGTTTTTCATTTTCCAACTATACCTTTTTGTCAACATCAAATCTGGACTTCTATGGCAAGGTCACCCAAAGTGCATGGCTTTTGTGAGAGTGACTTCAGTCCCCGCTACCCTAGTTCCATGGAACTGACAGTGCTGGCAATGTTAGTTCTAGATACATTTCTTCCTTGTTCTTCTGTAATGGAACTGTCTACTAGCTAAAAGGTTTCTTCAGACTCCCATTATGGATTACTTCATCTTCATCATTCCTGGGACATGCACAACGAGTTTCTTTGATGACTGTGAGGGTGTTTTTTTATCTCTGTTTCTGGACAGGTGAAAGGTGGAATAAACTGGACTCCCTGTGTGCTTGCTACAGTAGATGGTTGCCTGCTTTTTGAATGGCTGACAATGTCTATATTGAGTATTTAATGATCACATTTAATGTATGGGGGGTTACCATACAGCTGGATGGGAGAGGCCACATCTTTCCAAGCCCACTATTGGCCATCTCACCATACTTAGAGATTCCTACTGCCCTAGTGAGTTACCACTATAAAACGTTGTCCCAAAGATTGGGCTTTGCATCAACAGCTATGATTGCTTGCTTGGTAATGCCCCATTATCACCTTGTTGCACAAAGGGATGCAAAGCACCACAAAGTTTTTTGCGTTGATAGTAAATATCACTGCATTGTTTTGGGTGGCTTTGCATTGCACTGCAATGGTGCACAGTCCTAGTAAATCTTTGTCCCAGTCTATAATATTCCTAGCCTTTGGATGCAGCAGAGCTGGCAGTCCTGTGACAGTTGAACCACTGGAAAAAACGTCTTTTATGGCAGGCGAGGCTCTGCTAATAGGAAACCAAGTGGCTTACCTGTCTCAAAATGTGTTAGATGTACTAGAAGATGAACATATGGTCAAGGCAGGTGAATGAGGCATCAAATGATTTATGGAAAATGGGTTGCTTCTGTCCACCTCTAAATGTTTCTGAATTTTTAATTTCAACAAATAGTTTAAAAACTGTGAATATGAAATGCTATTTCTGTCTCATGTGCCTGCACTCCTGCATTCGTCCCTCCCATCAGGTCCCTGCTCATCTTCTCTCCCCATAATCTCTCTATTGTAATGTGTTTTCTGACTAACAACAAGACAAAGGCCATTTAAATGAAGCGTCTAGTGTACTAGGAAGTTTGTAACATTCAATGTTTCTTCTGCTGTTTTTCCGTGGCAGAGTTAATTCTGCATGTTCATGATTAGCTTTTGTTGCAACTTATGTTCAAAACTTCTCTGGGAGACTGCATCACTGATGAGCATCCTGCTTACTTAAATGGGATAGTGCTAACATATAATTCCATTTACGTGGTGCACTCTGATTTGTCAGAAAAAATGGTACATGACCATGCCATGCTGAATCTTTGCTTTTACCTAATCTTCTATAAAAGAATTGTGTATAAGAACTTCTTGGTTTTGGGGGTGAGACAGACTATACTTGTAGGCTTTCCTGTTCTGTCTGAATGTATCTTGATTTTGCTCCTCTTTGAGACTTATAATGATTTATTGACTTTTGATTATTTTGGATAACTATGCTATTCTGAGCCTTTATGGCATTTACTCTGTACCCCTGGATTTTGAGATTTTTATTAAAAAAAACCTTTGACTTTTCTCTAAACCAGAACATAGTTATTAAGTGGGTTTTGTAACTTAAGCAAGATCAACTCGGACTGGGCATTTCTAAGGTAAAATGTAATATTTTTATGATTTTGGGGCGACATGATTATTGGCGCACAGTCCTGCATTTTAGAGTATGGGGTTCTCCTTCCCCAAATTGGTAGCAGAAAATGGTTGCTAATGGCACCGTCTCTCTGAACGGGGTTCTCAAAAAGATTTCTTAAGGATCAGGGAAATTCTTAAGACTACCCTGGGAGAAAAGTGGATTTTACCAGAATCATGAGAGCTTCAGTCTCAGGATTTATTTTGCAGAAGCGGACTTGCAGTGCGTTTCTGAGTGATTTGGAATGTAAGTATGAATAGGGCAGACTGATTGATGTATGTTGTGTGTTGGTGTTGTGTAAGTTAATGTGAAAGATTGTTGTTCAATTTGTGAGGTGTTCCGTTATCTATGGTTATTGGTGGTTTAATTGGTGGATTATTCACTGTTCTGTAGATGTATTATTCATATTTGTGATTTATTTTTGATCAATATATTGGTTGGTTTTGTTATCAGATACGATGAAGTCCTATATCTCAAGATATTGTGGTTTACTTTTCTGCATAAGATAGTGTGAGGCGGCGCATGCACACAGGTAGGGGTTTCTGATTTAACGAGTTTCCGTTTTCTAGGATTGTGTGCCCAATCTAGGTTGCGGTATCTTTGTTCCTCAGTGCACGGAGTAAGAGCATTCACCAGGGTGGATTTCCACTGGATGGGGGTCTGTCAAGTGTGAATTGTGGTTTTAGGATGGTCATGTGAAGGCGACTTCAGTATTTCGTAGCTAGGCTATTGCCTGTGAAATTTGAGAGGTATTACTGTAATTTGTTGACTTTCTTCCTATTTAGGTTAATTAGACATTAGTTTTATAAGTTTAAAGTTGTTTTGAAAGGTTCTGCAATTATTGTCTAGGTTCACTGGCAAGTCACTCTGTGATTGGTTAGTCAGCCAGGGTGCTGGACTAAGATTGGTGAGACCTCACCACAAAGTGGTGCTACCATTGGTTGGATGTTGACAGAGCTGTGCTGTGATAGGTTGACTTTTGAAGAGCCGCAATGAAATTGGTTGTTATTCGCTAACTTATTTCTTGTGATTTTGAGTTTATATTAAGCTAGAATAATGGGGAATGTTTTGAAAAAGCCTAAATATTCATTTGTGCCTGCCCTAGAGAGGATAAGAAGATGCCAGAGGAGGGAACGCTTGCATACAACATGATGACAGACATAGGGTAATATACTTGAGCCTGAAATTCTGAATTGCATGATTACACTGCTTCTAATAAAAACTTACAATTTCCTTTAGAAGGTACCTTTGACATTAAAATGTTGGATTTCTTTAGAAAGGCAATGAGTCTCATGAAGCTGATGTCCAGACACTTTGAGGCATTACATAAATGGGATCAAATGGCCACAGAAAAAGATTTAAAAAAGAAAATTTCAAAACAGGCAAAGGTATTATTCAAACAATGGTTAGAAAAGATGGGATACTCAGGAGAAATGCTGGAGAGAGCATTTGATGGATAGAGTCAGTGTTTACCCTGCTATTACTATTCTTAAGGAAACAGAGAACCAAAGCAAGATGAAAGGGAAAAAGAGACAGAATAATGAGTCTGAGGAGGATAATTTCTTTAATGATCTTTTGAATTCAAGATATCCTCCGTATAATGCTGCTGCAGTAGGGACGGGACAGGTAGTTCTGGTTCTCGTTCTGATACTGGTTCTAGCTCTGGTTCCAGACCCGATGTGGGAGTGGGAAGAGATGGGACAACTGTATAACCTCCTGCAGCTGTGGTACCGAGTGTACGAGATGAGACAGAAATGATAGCAATGCCTAGTACTAGTAGGGATACCCAACCTGTTACTCAGGCTCAAATCGATTCACATGAAAGAATGGTGGTAATCAAGGAGCCTCTTGAGGCTATTAACATTGGTATTCTGAAAATCAACTTTGGTGAAATGCCACAGGGAAACATTGATTTAAATAGGCTGTTTACATACAATGCTGATGAAAAGAGATATTTAATCAAAGAACTGCTAGATGTCCAAATGAAGCACATGAGAAGCTAGAAGAATAAACTGATGAATGCAAAGTTGATATAAGAAAAATTAAAAATGCTAAACGAAATTACAAAATTGATTTGACACATGGTACGATCAGAAAAATGGGCTTGATTATTTTAAGGGCTCATATTAAAGATTTGATTGCAAAAAAAATTGATTGGAGTGATTTAAAGAAATATAGAGAGAGCTGGAGTAAGGAACAGCGAGTAAAATGAAAGCAAAGTGAGCAGAAGCAAGGCAAACAGCAAGTGATTCAGATGCTGGGACAGGAATGGTTCTGAAGTTTCCTTTGAGAGAAGTACATTGAGGGTATTTTTTGCATGTGCCGTGGACTAGGGCTGATCTTTAGGCTTTCACTGTAATCTTTCATAAATTGGGAGAGGAGCCAGGGAAGCAGTATGAATCGGTACTTAGGTCGATGAATATATATCAAATGATTTGGATTGAGTTTAATTAATTATTTGAAATTGTGAATCCCAGTGATTTGTGGGCAGAATGCAAAGCAGTGGGTAATTGGACGAATGTGGGACCAGCTACAGTTGCTGCTAATAATGCTCCTTCTGAGGAGGTAGCCACTAAATACCATCAGGCAATCAAGTATCCAAAAAAGAGGGTGCCTGAAAAAGATATTAATTGGGTAAAGATTTTGGGAACTTTGCAAGAGCCGAAAGAGTCTGTGCATGCTTTCTATGAGAGGCTTATGCAGATTTTCGAGAAACATAGTGGAGTCAATAACCCCATCAAAGATGAAGATGGTGTCCGTGGTTTCGTATCTGCTTTCATGATGGGTTTGAGGCCAGAGCTTAGCAATCACATTCAGTCAAGTGAATTATGTTGACAGACAAAGAGCATAGATGAGATCTTGTTGCTGGTAAAATACCGGAGTATTTACGTTGATGCAATGCAGAAAAAGATTAAAGAGAAGCTGATGATTGCCCAGACAAAGCAATCTGAAAAAGGATCTCGGAACCAGATCTGTTCCAATGTAAATTTTGTTCAGTCTGGATGAATCAAATGAATTGTACAGCAATCGGAAATGGAATGATGCAGATGCCAGGAAGTGGAAGAGGAATGGTGAGCAATGGCTACTGTCATCAGTGGATTCCCAACTTTTCCTTGATTGCAAAACCTTTAGTAAGGTATACAAGCTCTGGTACCATTTGATGAAAAATGCTCTGATGTATTTACATTTTTGACATAGTCTGTGTCGTGCACCAGCACTGGGAATGTCAGATTATAAACTGACATTTTATCTGTACTGTCATGGGAAACGTGGATGTTCTTTATCAGTTATGACCCAGAGACATGGCGATCTAATGTGTCCAATTGCTAATTTTTCAGGTGTACTGGATCCAGTAGCTGTAAGTGTTCCAGGATGTTTGAAATCAGTTGCAGCTGTTTTTGTTGGCATTGAACTGAGTGAAGGAATAGTGATGGAACATACATTAATTGTATATGTTCCTTATTCAGTATAGATTTTGCTGACAAGAACCAGAACACAGCATTTTACTAATAGCAGATTGACTCATTATGAGGAAGTAATTCTTGCAGCTAGAAATATTTCAGTCAGAACATGCAACACATTGAATCCAGAAACATTGATTCATATTTCAGACCAGTTCTGGAAGGCAGGGAGAGTGATTAAGTTGATGATGAGCCTGAGTTTCATTGCATGGCAATTACTGAGTTATACACTAAACCAAGACTAGACATAAAGAGACTCCCTTAATAGTTTCTGATCTGACATTGTTTGTTGATGGTTCTTGCTTAAGAGACCAATGTGGAAGTTTGAAAGCTGCGTATGCAGTAAGTTCCATCTCTGAGAACCTGGAAGCATCTTATCTGCCAAATGTAACTTCAGCACAAGTGGCCGAGATAGTAGCATTGACAAAAGCCTGCTGGTTATCAAATTATTTGAGAGTGACAATATATACAGACAGCCAATACAGATTTAGAGTTGTGCATGACTGTAGTCAACTGAGCTCTCAAAGAATTTTAAGACATCTTCTGAAGCCTCAATAAAGAACAATGTTTCCATTTTGAATTTGTTGGAAGCAATACAGCAGCTAGAAGAAATTGTTGTAAGCAAGTGCATTGCCCATAAGGCTGGAAAAGATTTAGTTACGCTTAGTAATGTATGTGATGATCAGGCTGCCAGATACTGAGCAATAAATGAAGATACAGTAGTACAAGAAAATGATGATGAGGAAGCCAAAAATGTAAAATGTTTCTTTATGAATTTGATTCAGATTCCCTTAAATAAGTTAAGATAGTTGCAGATAGATGTGTCAGAGGAGGAGACAAAGAGAGGGGAAAAAATGGGCTTCAAACAAATTATCAAGATTTATATGTTAATCCTGAAATTAAGTACATACACCCTGATGAGATGTGTGTCCAATGGGGAAATCTTTGCATCAGCAGGGTCATACAGGCAGAGAAAGCATGTTGCACACCTTTAGAAAACATTGGGAGAATTCTAAATTTAGCAGTGTAACTGAAGATATATGTCACACTGACCATTGTGTGTCAGAGAAATAATCAGGGTTGCAAAATCCTAACAATGATGAATCACACTGGCAAATCAGGGGGCCCATTTAAGACATTCCAAGCAGATTTACTGATATGCTAAATAACAATGGGTTAAGGCAAAGGTGTGGACTTAAACTGATTGGAAGTGGCCTGATGCACTTCCTCTTGTCCTAATGAGAGTGAGAAGCACTCCTTATAAAAAAAGACAGGTTTATCACACTATGGGGTGATCATGGGAAGAGTAATGAGACTTCCATATACTCCATCAGCTGCACTAGTTTCAATAAGTGATTATAACGTACTGGATTACTGCAAAGGTCTCCCTGATAATGTGAAATCTATCTCTTATCAGGTGAATGTGATGATGGAAGACACAAAAGATATTGCTTGTCACAACCTGAATCCAGGAGACTGGATAATAATTCAAAAACACATCAGGAAGAACTGCCTGCACGAGTGATGGTATGGTCCTTGCAATGTGATCTTGATGACCAGCACTGCAGAGAAATGTTCCCGAATGCTGCAGTGGATCCAGAAACAGCCACTAAATCAACTGCAATGACACAAAGTCATACATGAGCAAGTGGTGCCCATGCTCAAGTTCAGAATCATAGCGTGGACCCAGAAGGGGTAAAAATGTTGGAACTGGTGAAAAAAGATGTGAATAAAAACTTGAATTCACAAAGTTTCTGGTCAATGAAAGCTCTGAAGAAGAATAAGAACCTAAACTTTTGAAGACGAGTTTCCAAACAAGTGATCAAAGGGTTATTACTGTGCAAAAGTCAAATGCATGAGTAGCAACAAAAAGGTGTAGTCTCTGATCAACATCATGAAAAAACAGAAGTTGAAGTTACTCAAACCCTTAGAGGAAGAAAGAAGTTTGCAGTAAATCAAGTTGAAAAGACTGATCAAAGGTTGAGTCAAAGTTTGAGTTCAATTGAGAATTCGATTTCAAGTTCATGTACAAGTTCAAAATCAAAGTCAAGCTCCACATAGAGTAGAGACTTTGACAAAGACTGTTAATTAACTGAATCAAGTTGGAGAAAACATCTAAAAAAACAGAACTTGTAAAAGGAAGCACTGTGAACCGGAAACGTTTGAGAGAAGCAATCAAATCTGAAAGTAGTGGCAGTGAATCACCTGTGACTAAAAGATCAACAAGGAGAAATGTTCACCTCCATGGGCCTGATTCACAGAACTAACTTACGTCAAAAACGTAAAGTTAGTACTTTTTGGTATTCACAGAATACACTTACTCATTTTGGTATTCACAGAATGAACTTACTCATTTCGGTATTCACAGAAGTTAGTAGTCCTAACTTTAGGACTCCTAAATGCCTTCTGTGAATACCGAAAGTCTTCTACTCCTAAACTGAGAACAATTCTAACTTTAAGACTTTCGGTATTCACAGAAGGCATTTAGGAGTCCTAAAGTTAGGACTACTAACTTCTGTGAATACCGAAATGAGTAAGTTCATTCTGTGAATACCAAAATGAGTAAGTGTATTCTGTGAATACCAAAAAGTACTAACTTTACGTTTTTGACGTAAGTTAGTTCTGTGAATCAGGCCCAATGAGTTTATCTACCTGCAGTCTCAGAAGAAGAAGATGAAGCTGTGTTTGGAAAGTTATGAAAAAGTGATTTCATGCCAATACAAGTTTGAGGATGATTCTGAAATTGTAATGGAAGAACTAACTTTAATTAAAGAAAGAGTTTCTTTTGCAACAGAATAGAAATTCAGTGACAAATGCCGAACAAGATGAAGACTGAAACCTGGAAAATGAATTGAAATGAACTATTGACTGAAATGAACTTTTAAAGAGAATCTGAGAAGATTATTTTTGAATTTTCAAATCATTCTTTTGCTTTGATTATTGTATTAAAGAAGGATGAAAAAAAGAACAAAACGTATTATTATTTTAACAAGAATTTTTGTTGTCTTTGGATTTTTGAACTACAACAGTATTTTTTACTTCTAAATTGTTGATGGAGTACAGCAAGTGCTGTAAGCTTACAGGGTAAATGATGATATTGAGAATACTGATAGACTTAGTGGTATTGTTGTTGTCCTTACGCCAATGGGAATGATTCTAATCACTTTGAATTTACTACTATAAAAGATGAATTAACACATGATGTACTAGTGCATAAAGAAAGTGTAGTTAGTAGTTTTCAAGATAACATTTATGCTAAAATGTTTCATGAATATATAAGTATTATGAGAATTGGTGGGTGTTAGGTTTATATCTTTCTCCATACTTTATGCTGGGAAAGGCATAATCTATGTTCAATTTCCAAATTCATATGCTCTCTCCTGTAATGTGTATATTATTATATTTAACCAAGATTAATTTCTTTCCCCCAATTTTCTGATTGTAATGTGTCTTTAAAGGATTTACCTATAAAAGTATACAGTGCAACTGATATAACACATTTATGAAGGTGGTTGCACAAAGCAGGTATGATACCAAAATTACAAATAAAGTTAATATGTGTCTATTGACTATTGAGGAGCATGATTTTATTACAGAATATAATGAAAGAGGACTAAAGATTGTGGGGTGTTTAGTAGAGGGAAAGGCTGTTGATGAAGAGGAAGGAAGGTTGCACCCTAAACCAGTCGCGGCTCCTGGAGGGAGTGCTGTGGGGCGGGGTGGGGGAGGGGCAGGGTGGGGGGTAGTAAACTCCGGCATACGGCCGAACGGAGTTAAGTACATAAATAAATAAATAAAACGAATTACATTGCGTGCGCTGCAACGCCAAATGGCGATGCGGTGCGCGCAATGTAATTCATTTTATTTATGTACTTAACTCCGTTTGGCCGTATGCCGGAGTTTATTACCACCCATCCTGCCCCTCCCCCACCCCGCCCCACCGCCCGCAGCCCTCCCTCCAGGAGCCGCAACTGCCCTAAACTAAGGATGAAGCAGGAAAGAAGAGGTGAGATGTGTATGGTAAGACATAGGGGCTTATTATAATTCTGGCAGTGTGGGAGCCGGCTGCCATGCCACCGCCCCGGTCCAACACTGCCAAACCACACCGCCAGCTACCCGCCACATTAGGTGTTATCTCGTGGTCTGGCAGGCGGTTATTTGGGTTCCCACCAGTACCGCAATGGGAGCACCAAAGCCTGTTCCTGCATGGCATGGACTGTGCAGTCCATGCTGTGGAGAAAAGGGGGTGCATGAAGACATGGGGGCACCCCTTGTGCCCCTGCATGGATCCCATTCTCCTGAGGCAATAGGGGGCCCTGTAGCGCCACCTTTGCTTCCTCACCACCACACTTTTCATGACGGGCTCACTGCCATGAAAAGTGAGGCAGTCAGGAAACTCATAATAAGATTGGCGGGGCTACAGCGGTACAGCCAAGCATGAGGCCTCGGGTCATTGCCCCACCACCAGGGATCAAAGATCTCTGGCAGTTGCAGTGGTCCTATGATGGTCCAACTGCCGTAGTTGTAATACGGAGGTTGGACCGCAAGTGCAGTGATCCCCGACCACAACCGAACCTCCACTGTGAGTTTGATGGCCAAATGGACCTCCAAACTCGTAATCAGGCCCATAGTCTTTTGAAGGGAGGAAAGGCTGGATTTGTAGGAGAAAGTGTTTGTGACAGAACTTATGAAGTGAGTGGAAATTATCTAATGGGAAGGAGAATCAATTTTGAGAGGGATCTATGACACCTGTGGAAAGGTTGTTTATTTTAACTTACAGTGAATGTGCATTGGGTCTTGCTTTTTCGCTTTAGTGTTACCTAGACTTTACCATAGTAGTGAAAAAGATAATGAAATTTACATGATAAGGACAAAACACAGTTTTGGGCAAGTAGTTTTAGATATATTAGGTGCTATAACCCCTTCAGTAGGTTTGACTATGAATGATGTGAAAATTAGGCATCCGTTTGCAGTTGTAGATAAGCTTGCAGTAAGTACAGCAGGTTCCTTGAAATTAGTAATTGCTGAAATTATGGTTATTAAGGCCATGATAATACAGAATTGTCTAGCTTTAAAAATATTTCTGGTGACAGAGGGTGGAGTTTGTAAAGATATAACGGCTAAGAGGTTTTGTGTTTTCATACCCGATAATAGTAGGGTTATTGATTCTTTCATGACTAATAGGATTAATCATTCACATGAGGTTCAATCTTTATGGAGAACAGGTTTTATGGGAAAATGTAGCCTCATGGTTTTGTGAGTTAAGAAAGTGTTTCAGCCAAGCTGGTGATTTGAATGTAAGAGAAAGTACATTGCACTTCATACTAACACCTGTCCTAATCATAATGATTTGTGCAATTGTCATTTTTCTTCTTTTAAAATGTTCTGGAGGGTCGTTTAAAAGATATGCAAGGAAAAAGAGTGGTTCAAAGTGTACGAGGAAATCTGAAAAACATGGAATGGAAGATGTAAAAGATTATGTCGACAACTAGCTAAAGATGTCTGAGGAAAGTTCCACAAAGAAATAAAAAATATACCAATTCACTAATTTTCCTGATTAATAAAGTTTTAAATGGGGTTAAGTGATAATCGGAGGCGGATTTGTGGAAGTGTTTTTGCGTTTATATTTTTCAAATTGCAACAGTGAGTATTAATGATTTTGATGTTGAAACCTATACTTAAGTAATGAAATAATATGTCTGCAGTTGAATCAAGTTTCATATAACACTTAGAAGTGTGTTTTATTAACATGCAAACAAGGTTTGGTTTTCCTTGCAGACTTGAAGACTTGCAGACGTTCCCATTCATTTGGAGATGCTGTCTTACTATTTTTAAATTTTACTACTCATTTGAGACTTATAATGATTTATTGACTTTTGACTATTTTGTCTAACTCTGCAATTCTGTGCCTTTATGGTATTTATTCTGTGACACTTGATTTAGAGATTTTTGTAATCCAACTCTTTAACTTTTGCCTGATATAAAACTCAGTTGTTGAGTGGTCTTTATGATGTATTATGTTAAACTGCTAAACTGATGTTGGGTGGAGTGTTCTCTTACCCAAGATCAACTCACAGTGGAACCTCCTAAGTTAAAAGGTGATATTTTGAAGATTTTAGGGTGACATGATTACTGGGGTACAGTCCTAAATATTGGGGTATGGAGTTTCACTTCTACACTATGATCTGAATCTTGCAAAGATTTGTAGATCTATGAACCCTGTCTTGAACAGCCCCCACAACCTCAGATTGAATTGGCTTAATCCTCAGCACCCTCTCAACATTCTTTCAGACTTTGGGCCCGATTTATATGCTGGTGGTAATTGCGACGGAGTAGGCTTTCCACCAACATTATGGTAATCCCACTGAATTTAGATGATGGCAGTCCTCTGGTTTCAGCACCTACTCCAACTCCTTCTTGGCCACTGCGATTAAACCCTTTCACAGGGCCATCGGAGGCAGACCTCTAATTCTACCCACCTAATTTACATGGATTGAATTAGAGGTCAATTTTCACTGCCCCTTCACCGTCAGGAAAACCCTGGGAGTAAGGGAACTGCTAAATCCTCCCCTCGCCATGGGAGAGAGCTCCCATGTCAAGGGGAAACTTTTCATTTTTATTTTTAAAAAGAAATGCTGCTTCAGGATTTTCATTTGGAAAAGAAAAATGAAAACAGTTTGATGCAGGACACCATCATGTTGGTGGAGCCCTGCACCAAACTGCACAAAGCATTGACAGAAACAGCCGTTCTGGTAGCGAGGTAGGTGTCAAGGTCAGAGAGGGGGAAACAGTTATCAAACTAGTTTCTCCAGGGGTGTGTAGCCAGTAGCCACACCTCACAGGTAGGGGGCAACACTTGAAAGGGAGTTGTTATCAGGTGGGAGGGGATCTGGCTAGTAGCCACCACATCTTGGAAGGTAAGTTCTGGGAATAAAGGTAGCACCCCTGGCACCCAGACCTCAGATCATGTTTGCACTGGAAGGAGGACAGAAGAAGGTCTGTTCTGCTGTTCTCTGAACCCGGCCAAGAGAGGCTGCTCCAAAGGCTGCTCCAAAGACTGTACTGCACCTGCTGATCCTTGGGCTAGTAAAGAGATGACTGTGCCTCTGGTGCCCTGATCAAGGAAAAGTCATCCCAGAGACCCAGACAGACGAAGTGACCTAAGAGTCAGTTGCCTAACTTCCTGTTGCAGCTGAAAGGCCCCAAAAGCTGACAACGTCTGCCTTGGTGAATTGGTAGTCTTGATTGCCTGAGCACCACTGACTGCCAAAGTGCAGCCTGGGAGACCCTGTTTTGATGCTCAAAATTTGCACCCCAGTCTGCTGGACCAGAGTCATTGAAGTGCAGTTTGGTTGCCCAAAACTGGCACTAACCTCAGGTAAAAGGAACCACTGGAAATGCTGGTTTCGCTGGAACCCACGACAAGTAGACAATTAGCAACTCGTTTTTGGTTGGAATTCAAACAGACTTCAAGAGACATTAAAGCCTGTAGCCACCAATCTGGAGTGTCACATATTCTAAATTCCATAATTACTCACATTTAAGGTTCCGGTATATTTGCACTCCTTGCACTTCTGGCATTTGTGAGCCGGCATGCAGCTGAGCTGAGCCAAGTCCTTGAATTGAGGTAGGGTCAATTGACATGCTTGTCTCCCTTCCCATAGTATAACAAGATAGTACGTGGAGCTGCTGAATGCGAGGCGGCACCCAACTGGTCAATACAAACAACAAAAGAAGAAAATACAATAAAGGGGGTGCAAAAAGATGATACCAAGATGGTTTAATGCCTGAGCAAACATCCAGCAGGACAGTGCAAATTGTAAAACATAAATTTGTGACCCAAATGACTTTAGCCCCAATAAGAGCAACAGGGCACAAGTGTGTACACAGGAAAAATGAGCAAAATGCGAGCTAGGACCCGGCTCCAGAAAAGCCGGTCAAAAGCCCTTGGGAAGTGCATTTAAGAAAATTGCAATTAGAAGTTTAAGCAGAATCTATGCCTTAGAGCAAAAGGCATTCAATATTGTTTGACAGAGGAGATTTCACAGGAGAATCAATAGAACCCTAGGCCTTACGAAATGGAAGTGGCTGCTAAGCCCTGGAAAAGGCCAGAATTATTTGTCTTCTCATTTTTCTGCAAGCAGCATAAGTAACATCAATTAGCTACTATGAGACAATAGGATAGAAATAAATGATTTATGCTCACCAGATCACCTTTGTAAACAAAAACTAACAATGGTTCAAATTCATGAGTGGCCCTGAAGGAAACATGGGCTTATACAACTGCATAAACTTAGTTACAGGGGCTAATTACTTTTTCTTTTTATCAGAGATTGAAATTGGATCATCTGTACAATTGACTGAGCAATGTTTATCAGGTGCCTCAGGAGCTTATAGTGACAACAAACAGTTTGAATTACCACAAAAATAATCTATTGTCCCAGTAAACAACCAATCGGCAATTATGGTATTATAAAAATGACAATCTACTTGACATCAATAACTGGGATAAAAAAATTCTTCAAATAAAATGAATTGAAACTAAAAGCAAGGGGAGTGACCAACGTTCAAAACATCTTGGTAATGCTAGTTGGTCAGAGTTGCAAACTACAAATACCATCATTCTAGAAGAAGGTGCCACCAATGAATTTAGAAGCAGCTGCAATATATCAGAGCCTATACAATTGGGGGGTTCATCTACAATCTCCATTGACTCTCTTGGTTCAAGTTTCCACTTTAATAGTATTTCAACCAAAATTGTTCAAGACATTAGTCTTGAGCCTTCGGCAGTGATTCTCAACACAATGGATGCATTGAACCTACAATCTCAAAAGATGGATACCGAGATGGACACACTTTTCAGAATAGCTTTGCAGCTGCAGAAATTAGATTAAACAATTCTCAGTTCAACTGACTGTGTTGAAACCTCATTAAGCAAGCTCAATCATTGCTTCTGTGGATAGATAGATAGATAGATAGATAGATAGATAGATAGATAAATAGATAGATAGATAATTGATGAATAAGGTAACATACCCAGTGTACCATCAACCATGATCAATTCATGGAAGTGGATGGGACAGGACATTCTGAATCACACCGTCGACTGACTTGGACGGGCCTGGTGTCAGGCCCTACAATCAGAAACTTGTTGTAACAATCTAAAGGGATTAGGATCACCAGGAGCTACTAGAACTGAACATAACCTAGCCCAGCATAACGTTGAGTCAAACATTAAGCCAGTTAATATAGTAACTAAAACTCATAAAGATAAGGGTGATGACAGTACCTTCACAAATCCAGCAAGTATGCCCAAAACATCCAGGCATGTGGAGCCTAAGGAGCAGCAAGAATCCACAATATTCCACCAGATGTCTATTGCCAACTCAAATGGGATATTACCAAGTGGCCTATCCTGGAAAACAAGAAAAGGCCAAAACATTTCAGTAAAACGTGTCTCAATGGCACAACAGCTAGATAATTATTTCCAAAGTAAGGCATGCACACGCCCAGGGAAAACAACAACATTTTGGAAGGAAAGTTGTGATAAGTCCTAACTCAATATTATCGATAAAAAGGAGAAAGACACTTAACCCCTCAATTGTGAAATCTCAAGCCCCTAGCCTGATACTACCAACCAGTCCACGGTGAGTAAAACTCAAGACTGTATGGATTCATCTCTTAAATCAACAATGCCACATGCATCAACAATTATTAAGCAGGTGCACAACAATCAGATTGCTTCACTAAAATCAGCCCTATGATCCACAGCGTTGCTCGTGAAACCACCAATTAACAATTTGCAAACTTATTTGTGTCAACACCTCTGAAAGGATTCCTCAACTCAATGTAATCAAAGAGTTCAGCAATCTCTCACGGCGGCCCTACTATTACCATCTTACTCCTCACAAACTGCCCAGTGTTCTATGGGATTGAGACTGAAACAAGTGAGCAGAGTCAAGAATATGAACCTGAGGTTTTCTTCTTGCCCCTCTGGCATCGCTGATGTATGACAAAAGCATGATAATGACCCAGAAGTGCAATTTCTGTAGAGGTGTTGGACAGTTTAATGAGTAATTAGAGCACATAGTATGTCTGTGTCCTTATTCTCTTAACCTGCGTTGAAAATGTCTTCATCCCTGTTTTCTTAGACTCTGTGTCCAAACACTTAAATCTTTCCTCTTGGAGTGTTTGCAAGGTGCAGACTGCCAACGCATTTACATGCTGATCAAATATCTTGATGTGTCAGTTGGAAAGCTGGATGAGAGCGATAGTTGGTTGCACACAATGAAGTATCAGGAGGGCTATTATTTTGGGGTGGGGAAGCTGCACATCTTGAGCAATGCACCAATTAACAAATGCATATGGACTTTATTCCCAGATTTTTCTGAATTTTCTAATTAGCTTTTTAATCCAATTACCTATTGTAAGTGATAGAAGGATGTAATTATTTGGATATTGTTACTTTTGGTGTAGCGTTTGTTCTAATAGGTACACATTTATGTATGCTTTATGGACAATTAATAGGAACGTTTTTATGGTTATCTTTCTAATTAATTAATGCAATGTGTTTACTTTTTAGAAGAGTATTTCCATTAGGGAGCATCGTTTTTACAGTATGTTTTGTACAGTTGGTGCATTTTTAAGTTCCCCATAGTAAGTACTCTGGTATGCTGTTTCTGATGAGTAGAATCAAATGATTGTTTATTTATATCGTTGATTTGCACTAGTGTTTTATAATATCTTAGGAATATACTTTTGTTCTATGATGATGTCTTGTTTACATTGATTTTTTGTAAGTATCAAGCTACTCCAATTATCCACTGTGCCTGTGTCATTTTATATGATATTGCAATGCTTTTAATAAATCAAACAAATAAAGAAATATGAATGACCCCTGTGGCCAAAGTCTCACCAATGTGTTCGTGGACCGAGGGGTGGCCCGAGGAAGACCCCGTCACCTGATCATCATCTTCAGCATCCTTCATCTCTTGCATCTGGATCACTCCTTTGATGCCTATGGCGATTCGCCCATAAAACCTGGAACTGGACTGGATACTGCTTTAACTGCAAGGTATCTGTGCTGCCAAGCCTCATTGGCCCCTGTCGCTCTCTCTCTGCCAGAGTTGGTCATCCAAAGTGGGCTGGAGTAGTCAGACACAACTTTACAAACGTTTTCATACATTTTTTAAGTAACCACTAACCACAGTAGTTGCCAATTACTCCTTTGCAATTTGAATGAAAAGCAATGATTTATTATTTGCTTAATAATTTATATCTCTGGAACCCTCTAGTGGATTTTATTCATTTTGGTGTCTAAACAATTGTTAAAATAAGTGCTATATTTATACATTTGTGTTGGATTTTCTCTGTGTCTTGTTTCTTTCTTGTTCAACTATTTTAGTACTTCTTAATGCTTTCCACTTGATCCTCTGACAAAGCCTGATTGCTCAAAGCCAAAGCTGTCTGGGGTTGAACCAAGGTTTTGCAAATGAGCCTGACTTGAATCAAGGCAGGTTTGTGAGTTTATTACACAGTAAGGTCATACAACCACACCATATAACAAACAGCTTTCCTCACACGTGTCATTCTGATCTTAAAATAGTCTCTGTTTTTAGAAATTAGTGGACGATTTTTATTGTGTTGTGTTTTTATCTTTTTAACTGTTTTTGAACTTCAAAACACTTGACACATTTCGTATGTTAAGCCTGTCTGCTCTGTGCTATAGCTACCAGGGTTTGAGCGCAGGATTAAATTATTGTAACTTTACTGGAACTAACATTACTACTTGTGGTGAACTACAATCCACCCCAGTTAATAATTACCTTTCTCACAGTTTCCATATAATTAATGACAGTGGGCCCGATTCACAAAAGTAATCTGAAACAAAATCCTAACTTTACGACTTTCGGTATTCACAAAAGGCATTTAGGAGTAGTAAAGTTAGGATTTTGTCTTAAGTTTGTATTAAGTTTTGGTCTTAAGTTAAACTTAAGTTAGGATTTTGTCTTAAGACAAACTTAAGACAAAATCCTAACTTTACTACTCCTAAATGCATTTTGTGAATACCGAAAGTCGTAGTTAGGATTTTGTCTCAGATTACTTTTGTGAATCGGGCCCTATAATTTTTTGTGTGGCGTAACACACGAACCCCTACTTTGAAATTTAGCCCACGTTACAGCCTGGTAGCCAAGCATTGATATGAATCACACCGTTTTCACAAATGCATGCCTCAAAGTGTTCTAGGTATAAACGCACCTTGCCTCAATTCAAAAAGAAAAATTTGGCCGTGAACATTTCTGATCAAACTTACTTTTTTATGCCAGATGGTCACAGGGATTCTGAGCCAGTGTAAATGCATTCACAAGTGAGGATTTCTCCAACGTGAGTGCAGAGAATGCACTTGTACACCCAACAAAAAGGGTAGCTAAGGGTCTTCCTAAGTGAGGTTTGCCTTGAAAGTTTGGTAACAACAACATGCATGTACATTTGTGGGCGTTCCCAAACTGTGATCTGTCTACTTTACACCTTGGTGATGATCAAAGATTTACTCCAGCAAGGGGTTGGAGTACGTCCCCTTCCAGTGTGAAAAAGGGAACGGATCCCCTTCACATTAGGTTGGGACGTAGAAAAAGAGCTTTCTCCCCAGGGAAAATATCCACCCACCCCCGAGGTAAAGCACAAAAGAAATGAAAAGGGGGCTCCATTCACTCATAGCAGCGTTTCTGCTATGGAAAACTCCATGCTGGGGGAGTGGGAGCCCTGGGGAACAGTCACATAACATTCTCAGAAGTACAGCTGGAAACCTGCAGGTGGTGAAACTTTGCAGGCATACTTCTGCAAATGCTTGTCAGTTCAAAAATGTAGTAAATCTGCACGTGCACTTAGACGTAAATCTGTGGCTGAAGATTTACTAATATAGTTCTGGCTCGGGCCCCTTGTTTTTACCACTGCCAGTGAGCAACCATTGGAAACACAGCATAATGAATTAGCTAAACTTTCTCTATCGGCCAATCGCAGAGCGATCTGACAAACCACCCCCTTGCCTCTTATTGTATTTTATATACAAAGGGGCAGATTTACAAGCCCCCTGCGCCACCAGTTCGTCACTTTTTGTTTCTCTGCTCCATATTTACAAGGACAGGAAAAGCCTCCCTGCTTGACTTTTCCTGTCCTTGTAAATATGGCCCCTTTACACGCAGCACTTTGCGTGAAAGGGGCGCTCCATGGGTGTTGCTGTGGGTGTTCCCATGCAACACCCATGGAACAAGACACATTTCCAGATTTACAAGGAATCGTAAATCTGGAAATGCGTTAGAATGCTACGCCTCCCAGGGGAGGCGTAGCGAGGCGCAACGAGGAGAAATGTTTTCATTTCTCCTCGTTTTTTACACTTTCAATGCGTGCTGCATTCTACAGCACGCATTGAAAGAGGAGA
This sequence comes from Calotriton arnoldi, assembly GCA_963921515.1. Classification (NCBI taxonomy): domain Eukaryota; kingdom Metazoa; phylum Chordata; class Amphibia; order Caudata; family Salamandridae; genus Calotriton; species Calotriton arnoldi. Next base: position 156,390 of record CAWUFW010007776.1, on the reverse strand, counting down.
ATGCCTGTAGCGATTGTTTTTGTGCAGGAAGGTGCCCCTTCCTGCACTAAAAAATCTCCCCATGACGCAGGCATCCTTGCACCATGGTGCAAGGGTGCCTGCGCCGGTGCATGGCAGCTGTTTGTGCGCCAGCGCAGGGGAGAGCAGAGGAATGTGACATATTATTGTAATATGTTGCATTCCTGTGCTTTGGAAGTGCCGCAGCGCGGTGCAGCCAAAGGGCTTGCGTTGCCGCGCTGCGGCACTTCCTTGTTAATCTGCCCCAACGTTTACGTGAAAGACACACATAAGGATCATTAGATGAAGCCTAAATACCAGAATAGAATGATAAGGAAATGGACTTTGATTTCTTTGACCGATATTAGATAGTTCTGTTGTCTGTGGTGGGGACGTAGAGTCATATAAATAACCAACATATCACAATGCATCATATAACAAAACACAACACCTAAAAACAGTCCAGTGCTTATTACACCTATCTTACTACTGTTTCGAGTGTCTCTGCCTTTTATTTTAGTATATCTTTTTTTTTTTACATAAAAAAAGCGTGTTAAATAAAATACTTAAAACCTAAACGAACATACAAATTAAATAAAGTGAATAGCACAGTGGTGTAACAAAAGCCCCGAAGCCCTCGTGGTGCGGAGAGCCCCCCCCCCACCCCCTCCCCCCGCAACTTCAGGGGGGCCACCACCGACACTGTCCACGGTCCTGAGAGTTCCTGACCAGGTCCCGAGTATAGGGAGCCCCTCCATGTACTTTACAGGGGACCCCTTTAAGTTTAATTACACTACTGAGCCACCTAGGAGATATCATTCTAAATTTCAAATAATGATGCACACCTAAGGCACATTTAACTGTTCAATTGAGATCACAGTCTTGTCTCGCAGAGAACAAAGGAGCTTATTGATCGATGTTCATGGCAGCGTTTATTCTGCATATGGCGTCTGAAAGGAATTGGTTAATTACTTCAAAGAATGCTTATTCAGAATGAAATCAACCTCCCTCAAACACGGGCAGGCACACACCTTAACGGTGCCTTTTGTAACTAAGCTGTATGCCCTTAATTAATGTAACAGAGTTCCTCTTCAGCAGAGATCTTTGCTTTATTGTTGCAAATTAATCATGGCTAATTAATACTCAAATTAAAGCAACGTTCTCCTATAGAGAAGGCTTCCCAGGTAGTTAGTGATCCAAAGGGAAATTGCAATTTCATGGGCGACCTCCCACCTCTGCCGTTAACAAAGTTATTTTTTTTACATGGAATAATGCACCCTCGCCTGCTCACAAGAATAAGGCTATTGGTAGTCACACAATGACATAACAAGAGAAAAATCATCAATATCGACGGACTTTTTTAGTGTCACATAATCTCATTCTGCGTGGATTTGTGTGCAGTATTAGTAGTATTGTTGTACTACTGAATATAGACACCTGCAATATCGTGGTACAAGACTATCGATGCTAGAATATCGAACGATACAATATCAAAAGTTAAGTGCATATAGGGAAGTCTAGACTTAATTTTCCTAACTCCATATCTGTGTACCTTGAAGATATAGGTACAGCATAGGTTCATATATGTGGAATTAGGTATAGAAAATCTAGACTTACATATCAATATTTCCTATCCAATATATGTCCTCGCGATTCTGTCCCACGATATTGTGGGTTTCATATTTAGAGGGCAGACCCATCGCACCAACCCCAGGCTGCACATTGCATTCATATAGTCCAGTCGGCTACCAATAACAGTCCTGCTTTCATTAATGAACCAGCTTCCCTTTAACAATTCTCTTGCTTTCAGGCCAGCTCTTGTCACTCCCATCCCATCTTTTATTCCTTCCTATTTATTCTGCTGTCAGAGCCACTCATAGCACCATGCCTATTATTAGTGTAGTGGTACCTAGGTCCAGTGCTGTGAGGGGCCCACTACCCAACATAATGGTTGCGCTTACTACCCAACTCAAAGGAAATTGGCAGTTTAACTTGTTTCTATTTGGTGGCGAGTCACCTTTGCTATGCCAATGCCTGCTCACCTCCTGTTTCTCTGGAGCTAGACCTATCTTGTCTGGTTTAATGGTCAACCTGACAATGTTCTGCCATATTACAATGTTGCAAGAGAGCGGCATTTGGAATGATATCCATGGGAAGCAAATGTATTGGTCATCCAATGCACCACTGCTCTTCGTATTCATGGTATAGGTAGCATCCTGGCGACTATCCCTTCTCTGAATAATGCTCTTCAGGAAAACAATCTGAAAACAGTTGTCCTATTACTAGGTCCCTCGCCTACATCCCTCACTTAAAGTTGCTACCACTGCGTCCAGTCAGTTGTCATAATATACTTTAGTAACTCTGATTGTGAATACAGTAAATAACGCTTGTTGTTGGTTGTCACCCGGCTTACAAAACTAAGCCCAAGGTGATGGAAGATAAAGAGGGCGATGAACAATAAATAACACCACTCCATTGGACTCCTTGTGATTATTAGAATTAGAGCTTTATTTGGGGCTTGATGGAGATAAAGGAAAGGAATAGCATCTGTTACCACGCATGCTAAAACCACGTGTGGCTTAACAAAGCAGTCAATACCATGACTGTGCTGTTAACACGCGTTCCATTACAACGCAAGTCATTACAACGACTAGATTTAGGGAAGCGCTGGACTTTGGAATATTTTAAATTACTATTCCAACTCCAGTCAGTGTATCAGTAGGGAAGGTGTTGGACTTAAAATCCAACACCAGTCCAACACCACATTCCCCAAAGCAAGTCGTTGTAATGACTTGAGTTGTAATGGAACTTGTGGTAAAGTCGCAGTCGTGGTACTGACTGCATTGTAAACGCACTACGTTGTAATGCCTGCGTTTTAATAGATGTTTCCCAAAAGAAAGCCATAATCGGGCAGCCCTCCTGCAGTGCCAAGCTTGCAGCTTCCCCACTTTATTTAGATTCAGGGAAAACACTAGGTTACCATCAGCAGAGCCTCAGGTTGCACTGTCGGTGTTAACTGCTGACCCAGTGATAGATCTTCCGTAGGGCCGCTGGGTCACAATAACAGTTATCCCACTCTATTGATTTACTTTTTGGTTAGAGAAAACACCCTCCCACTTTGGGAGTTTGTTTCTCTGAGCAACAACATAATTTGCAGAGCTGGGCCTTCAAATATTCAGCCTGCTCGGCAAACATCACTGCTGTCAAGGGAGCTGACCCAGAGTTGACTCACACCACAGGAGAGAGATCCCTGTGAGGCATTGGAGGGTTGTCTACAGGGCCGGACTGGCCGTAGCGGGCACCGGGCGTTTCACCGGTGGGCCGCCAGGGTGGGGGCCGGTTTTGGGCACCTGGGGGCCGTTTTTGTTACCGGGGGCCTGCAATATCTGCCCCCGGTAACAAAATCGGCCAAAACCGGCCCTTGCAAACAGCTCGGCCGCACCCCCTCAGCCCCCACAGGGGGGCCGGCCGAGCAGTTTGCCCGGGCCGGTTTCGGTTTCCAGTCCGGTCCTGGTTGTCTAAATACTGGATGGTCATCCATCAGGGTGGCAGAGATCATGACCTCCATCCTCCTGGCAGGATGGCGCCCCCCCGCCGCAGCCTAAATGATAATCTTAGTTTAGAAATTAGTTTTGTACTGAAATGTAATGCTAGAAGGTCACACAAAATTGTGCAAAAAAGTTTGCCTACCTTTTGCTTTGACAGTACCTCTTGGAATTGCGTAATGATAGTTTGTTCATGTTTCACAAGAGCGATTCCCTGACAAAGGAAGGCTTTTTTGGTACTGCTGATGCAAGCACATGTCCATTCACCTCTACAGAAATTAACATTCCTGTGTTTGCCAGCATCCAAGTATAAGAAAAATCATATCTAAATGTATGCTTAGGAACAGTAGGCACATGTGTTGCCAATGGGCAGACAATCCATATAAGGAGACATGTAGAGAATATGAGCCTTGCATTATTCCATCAGTTCTGCACCTCGCACAGACCATCACCGGAAGTACTTTATGCAATATGCTCGTTGGCATATACACCTGTTATATTTAGTTAAACAAAATGGTACAGTGTATTTGGGGACAGACCAGGACACAAAAACACTACCAAATTTTGCAAAAGTCTCTGGCCATATTTGTTCAGTACATATCCATGGAGGAATCACAGTCACACAGGCCCAGATTTAACAGTTATTCACACAGTGCAATGCAGCAGCCGCAAATGCTGCGCTGCGTGAAAAGGAGATAGAAGGCGAGGCACTCTCCTCCTCTTTCCCTAGCGCTGAAATCAGCTGCTGTGCGCCATGGAGACGCCTTTGCACCATAGTGCAAGGGTGATGCCATAGTGCAAGGGTGTAGCATAGGTTTTGTACTGGAAGGATAGCCTTCCAGTACAAAATACCATGCTTAGACTAACTTTAACCCTTTTCCCTCTTTGTAGTGTGCCTTAAAGTGCAGCACACGTACAAAGTTGGAGAAGGAAGGAGAAGGAAGGAGAAATGAAAGTATTTCTCCTTCCTTGCGCCTACTTCAAAACGGCGCAGTTTCTTGACACTAAACCCTGTCTACTTTATTTATTAAATAGGGTTTAGTGTCAGAAACCTTGGGTGGTTGCATGGGAACGCCCATGCACCACCCATTGTACGCCCCCTTGGCGCTAAGTTATGCAAAGTAGCGCTATGAGCTGCTTCGCGTTTCTTTCATGTTATTTCCAGCACTAAACAAGTTTAGCGCTGGGAGGTAAATTGGAAAAAAAGAGTTTGTGCAACTTTTGTGACACAAACTCGGCGTAACGTCTTAGTAAATCTCCCCCACAGTGTTGGTTTCATATACTCTAGTTCTCACAGGGTCCCTATAATGCAGTGCACTTTGTGCAACTAACGACAATAAATGGCTTTCTAGGCAGCCTCCCTTAAATTTCTTACTCTTAATGTTGCTCCATGGTGTGAAGCCCTATGATCTATCCTAGCTACAATCCATTTCCTAATTTCATCTAGCAGTCTCCCCAGGGAAAAAGCCTACAAGTGTTAGCCAGTTGAATGCCCTTCCTTGTAGGATAGGACACTGACAAAACTGTTTGATTATAAATATATTTTGCTTTTGTTCAGTTGCATTAGGCACCATAAATGGTTGATCAAATCGTTAATTTATAAAATTGCCCAAAAATCTATATTAATAACTGTTGTACATAGAAAAAGTCCATTAGCCAAGTGTATAAAACCAGATAGCTTTATTCACGCTTAGTTCCAGGTTAAGTAGAAGATGAGAAAAGACAAGCCCCACCAGGAGCAGCCTCCCTGCCGCTCAGCCTGCCTGCCATCAACTGCCACTCCACACACCAGCCAGGCACTCCAACATTCCATGAGGTCATCAGGCATTCTGACACTCACACTAGCTGAGCAGCAGAGAAGTCACGGCCAGAGAAAAGAAAGACACAGGCCAAATATAACAATAACATTTAACAGAGGCACAGCACAAAGCACAGCAGGTAGCATCTTATTTTCTCCCTTCACCTCATGCTCCATGTCATGCGCTTGGCTTCTCATTCGTCCATGGCACAAGGGTGCCTGCGTTGTGGTAAGAATAGTTTTTGTGCAGGAAAGAACACCTTCCTACACAAAATTATTGTTAGAGGCATATTCCTCTCTCTATTTGTGCTGCACAAATGCAAAGGGAAATTAATGAAGACAAATAAAGACATTTCTCCTCATTAAGCCAGCATTGGGAAGGCGCACCATTTTGGTGCAAACTCATGTTTATTGACTTTAGTAAATATGGGTTTGTGTCAAAATGAATGGGTAGATGCGTAAGAACACCCATGCTTCACCCAAGTAACACCTCTCCGATGCAAGACAATGCAAGGCAGCTCTATGGGCTGCCTCACATTATTATTTTTTTTTTTTACCAAGCCACTGAAAGCCACACAAATATATTATGTGTCAGGGCTGTGCCAAAAACGTGATGCAACTCGAACTAAAATCGTACTAAATCTGGGCCTTATTGTCAAACTTTTCCTGTCTCTGAGTTCTGGCCGCACAGATATACATTTTGTGAGTACAATAAAACACTTTGACATTCTTTGAAAAGCATCATAGTCATAAATAACAAGTGCAACCATCTGATAAGGGGGTTACAGATCGCTCTCGACCTCGGGGAAAGCTAGGTGGGCCAGTGTGTGCACGTCCAGATGTCCGATGTGATGAGGGCGTGATCTCCTTGTGCAGTCTGCATGTCATCTCCTGATTTGTGGAGTATTCCTAACTACATGTGGCATCTAAATTTGCTGTATTTTGGGAATGTGCGCCTTTGGTCAAACGTGTTTTATTGGGGCCAATCTCCTCCGTCCTGTTTGTGGTGTGACTACCTATATGTGGGATTGTTCAGGGATTTCCCTGAGTGTGCGTTTGTCTTTGGACTAAGTGTAACCCCCCGGTAGGCTTGAGTTTGGGTCGCAGGGCCTGCCTGACCAGGTATCTCTGACTTGGGGTTGATAGGAGGTCATCTCAGATGAATCCGACAGCAATGATATGAGTGTGTGTACGTGTAACATGGCGGTCATTGATATCATATTTAACGATATTCTCATTATTATATGTGCAGTTGTTACATCGTACATCAACATTGCATTCACTGATATTGTCGTCATTATGTGGGCATAAGTTATGGTGTACATCGACATTAGATTTACTGATATTGGCATCACTGTGCATGCATAGGTTACAGCGTAGATCATTATTGCATTTACTGGTATTGATTTCATTGTGCGTGCATAGACTACACCGTACATCAATGTTGCATTTATTGGTACAGCCGCTGCTATGCGTGCACACATCAGGATGTACATTGCTATCATATTTATCGATCTCAACACTTTAACATATGGATTTTGGAATCCTTCTTACATTGTGTTTTTGGTTCAACTTTGCTGCTGTGATTTTCCAATCAACTGCTGTTCTTAAGTCATAGGTGCTCCATTAGTGATGGAATTTGTTGACACATGACTAATACATCTTATGAGTTATGCACAACAGTTTGAAAATATTTTGTTTAGAATTTTGTAACTAATCTGATTTCTAAGATCTGTACTAGTTGAAGTTAGTTTAGTTTGTTCTTGGAAAGGCCTTGACATCTAGCAATGTTCATAATAGCAGCATTAATATTTAGTTCATATTGTGTAAAGCATGGGAAGATTTTCAATAAGCTGAATGTAAAGGAATAGAGAAGCTGTTAGAAAGAAAAGTCTAAAAATGTCTCCTTCAATATGCCTTTATTTTTGGACTTGAATCAAATATTTCAGGTACAGAATCGAATGTTAACAACACTGAGTTTCTCAATGGTGTTTTTTCGACCAATTCAGACTCCTTTAGGAGACTTGGAGAGATTTTGGATGAAAATAATGATTCAGTTGGTAGATGCAATCTAGAACTGCAAACAGAACTCAACACAGCAATGTAGAAGTTAAGGGAAATAAGTTCTCTCTTTAAGCCTTCCCCTTCTATTTTATAATCGCCTCAATTCCATTGATCATCACACCTTCCTTTTCGGAAAATACCATGCCCAGACTTGCTAGTCTATTCTTGTTTTTCCTTCTGAGGGCTCTTTCCAAGTGACTGTAATGAATGCTCTTGTTTTATCTGTCTGTCCATCTTTTGAATAACCTGACAAGGCCTATTCACAGGAAGGCTCCCATTACTAGCATTACCTCTAATAAGCCACAGCACAGGGCAGACAACTCAGGGGAGAAGAGAGATCGAAAATAACAGCTTTGACCCTTTGATCATAGAACACTGAAAATGCAAGCAATTAGGAGCTTCTCCGCTTTCCAAGTATGGGATATTCGGTGGTTGTTTCCAAGTCATGGAGTGGTGCTGCCCAAGTAGGGTATAGGTTGTGCAACTGTGATTGGGCAAGTGGTGAGTAAGAAGATTGTTGATGAAGAAACAATGACAATCTTGATGCAAAGGACCCAGATTACTCAATAATAAGCATAGACTTTTGCAGGTACACTCTTCATCCATGCATTGATGGAACTATAGTGGAGCGTTAAATGTGACTCCAAGGCTTCTGACTTTTCATAGTGGTATTTGGAGGTTGCCCATGAGCTGAACTACTTAGAACAACATTTGGTTTTGTCTGACCATGTTAATATTTTTACATTTCTTTATTGTTTTCCGACTATAACAATGGTATGTGTGTGGTAGGTCACCCGCTTCCGAAAAGAAAACTTAAACAGTGGAGATCCTAATCGGTTACACACTTATCATATGGTGATGTTCTACATCTTAATCATACCTTAAATAGGCTTAGGCAAGTTGACAATTTAAGCATAAGCATTTCATGGTTATACAGGCATGCACTATTTTATAAAATAAACTAGTCTATTGGGATCTCCAGTGCATCCAGCTATCATTAGTCATTTGGTGAGGGGCTCCAGGGAAAAGAAGACTGAGACACATATAATTGTTGCAAAGAAATTTGATGGACAGATTCAATGTATTTATTGTCTCGTGTAGGTTCCGGTCCTGCACCATGGTTGATGGGCACTATTCGTGTTATTAGTTGAACTCTAGGCCTCATGTTGAGCTTGTGGTATTGTGTCAACAGTGCATTGTATAAGGCTGTTACTAGTTTTCATGTGCCTCCATAGGAGAGTATTGTGTGTATCTTAGGTGATGAGAGGGGTCAGAATGGCCTTGTCCTCATGGTATGGCCAGCATGTACTGTATGCTGGAATATGTGAGAAATTGTCCCAAAGAAATCCCACATATATCTCTAATGTCCTGAAAAGACCACATCATGCCCTCTGCACATAAATCTCCTGCTATAGCTATCCCTGCCTCTCTCCACTGAGAGACGTTGTGCTCTGAATCAACAGCCTGGAATGAAGGTAAGTTCCATATTGGTGACAGTGGTGAGAAAGGTGGTGTTGGTCTACATCCTTGTATAAATTTATGCCAGCATACGCAAGCGCAAGCTAATTTCATCTGTTGGGTTTCATGCAGTGGTGTTTCTGGAGCTGTTGATGGACAAGTGCATATGTGTTCCCCATTGAGTAGTCATTGAGTATCAGTTCTTTCAGCAAATGGGGCCATACCGAGCCATCGCAATGGCCACCGCAGCTGTGCTGCAGCATAGTACCACTCGTAGTTAGGGGCGCCCAGTCCCCCCTCCAGGACCAGCCTCTGTAACATGTGCAGTGCCACCTGTTTTCTATCTGTTCCCCATATTAGGTCTGAAAGGAGTCTGTGTAATGCCTTCAAGAATCTTGTGGGGAGTACTACAAGTAGGGCTGTGAAGAAGTACAATAATCTGGGAGAATTAACATCTTGGCGATCGCAATGTGCCAAGCAGGGAAAGAGGGAGCAATGTCCATAATGGCATGGATCTTCAGATGGATAGTCAAGTTGCCCTCCAGCTAGTCACATTCCTTTGTGGTAGATCCAGATTCCTAGATACTTAATTGTGTCAAAGCGCCACTCAAGTCTAGTTTGGGTTATTGTTTCTACACTGTGGTCTGGCAGCTGTGATCGTGGGAACAGACAAGACATGATCCAATTGACTTTTAGACCCGACATGTCTCCAAATTTTTTCTAGGGTTTCTATCAGGGTCAGGTCTCGCAGACAAATCAGGGTATCGTCGGCATACAAAGATATCTTATGCCAGCTGCCGTGGGCTTACATCCCCCATTCTTGGGCTCGGAGGAGTAGCTTGCATGCCAGCAGCTCTACGGCCAGAGCAAATGTTCGTGGTGAGAGGGGGCATCCCCCTCTGGTGCCCCATTATATTTTGATACTATCTGAAATTGTTTGCCCTGTTTTCACTCTGGCCATGGGCTGGCTGTAGAGCATCCTTATCCAGATATAATATCTCGGCCCCAGTTCAATTTTTGTCAATGCTTCCAGCTGGAAGTTCCACCCCAGGGTGTCAAAAGCCTTTTCAATGTCTAGTGCGACCGCCACGTGAACTCCCTCATTCCCTGGTTCGGCACTCATCAGCCCCAGTAAGTGATGTATATTGAGAAATGTGTTTCGCTCCGGTATAAATCCATTTTGGTCAGTATATACCAGTGTGTCGATTAATGGGAACAGTCTGTTAGCTAATACTTTCCCCAATATTTTTTAATCCAGGTTATTAAGTGATAGTGGTCAGTAAGACCACACTTCCAGTAGGTCACATTCTGGTTTAGGGAGAGCCACTATCATTAGTTCCCAGAGTGTGTCCGAGAGCCTTCCATTCTCCCTTACCTCATTGGATACTTCAAGCAATTTAGGGAAGAGTAATGTGTCATAAGTAGTGCAATATTTTATTGGGCGATTGTCGCTCATTTGGGTTTTATTAATGGCATTTGGGTAATGGTCATGCTTATTTCCTCCAGCTGGAGTGGTTTATCTAGCTCAGCTCTCTGATGTGAATTCATGCGGGAAAGGTAGATGTCCATGAGATAGTCCCATAGTTGCGCAGCAGTAGTGCTGTGGCTCACAACATACAAATGGCGGTAATATGTGACAAATGCCTTGTTAATGTCCGCTTGCGTGGTGTATGTGACCATTTTCAGTCTTGATGGCTCCTATGGGGGGGTGAGCTTAGTCTTCCCACAATAGCCATGCCAATAGCTTTCCTGGTATGTCCCCCTAACTATGTTGGCATGCAAGAGAGTGTTTGCAATCTAGTTTCCCCAGGCATGCCTCGAGAGCCTTGTGTTTCTTGTAGACCTCCTGCAGTCGTCCCACATTGTCTGGTTGCAGTGGCGTCTCAACCTTGAGCTGACACAGAGACATTTCCGAATGAAGTAACTCTGTTTAAGGTCCTTCTACCCCCCCTCCCACATGGTGGTGATGCAATGGCTGCGTATAACTACTTTGTGAGCTTTCTAGTCCACTGCTTTGGTGTGGGCTGAGCCAGTTTTCAGTTCAAAGTACTGAGCGATATGTGTCTCTATGGTATCTCAGAACGGCACGTCCTGTAAGGATTTTGTTAGCAAGTGGGGATGATGGCGCAGGCACCCAAGCATCACCTGCAATGGGCAGTGATTTGATAGGGTGCATGCCAAGTATTCTGACCCCACCACCCTCTGGACCAGTGTGTCACTACAGAGAAATAAGTCTAACCTCTTGTGGACGTCATGTGTATTCTCTACTATTGGATTGTTGCAATCGCCATATTTCGTGCACCCTCCTACTGTCCATCCATTGTCAAAAACAGTGTTCCACTCTGTGACAGAGGACCCTTGCCACTGGAGGGGGGACAGAGCAGTCTCTGAGCACATCCAGGGTACAATTGAAACATCCACCCCGAAGCACAGGACCTGCAGGTTACAGAACAATGCACGAGTCATTCGACCCTGGAATGCAGTGTGGCTGGTGTTCAGGACATACATCACCACGAATGTCAGTATTCTCTGTCTAGGCGGGCCTCCACTACCACATATCTGCCATCGGTATCTGTATGGTATGTGTCCTGTACAAATGATACTCTAGGGGCCACCCAAATCAGCACCAACCTTGCAAATTCTGATGTGGTTTTGCCATAGAGCTGGCCTCTCCACTTTCCTCACACTTTCTGTAACTCGTTGTGGGTCAGGTGGGTTTCCTTCAAAAAAGCTATGTGTTTCTTGCGCTGCATCAGGGTCTCTTGGTGGGGGGGACATCCCCCTCAAGTTCCACATCAGTTTATAGTGTGCTGGCAAGGAGGTTTTGAGTGTACCCATTGTGGGCATCTGTGTAAGACACCTTTCCACAAACTATGATTTGGGTGCAGTAAATCTTGGATGTGCAAACCTCTGCAGTGTCCCCTCGTAGCTATCTGTGCAGTCAGCAAGTATCACTCAGCCTGGCGAAATCTATATAGACTTCTCCATCAACTTAACAACAAGTAAAACAATGTTCCCAACTCCCTCCCCTTGTCAGTGCTTCCTCTTTGGGCCCAGCGATGTGAGTATACCATATACTCTTTGGCCATATTGTCCACAAGTGAATAATACATGTCCATTGTGGTAAAGTGGGTGAGTGCTGTGGCTCCATCATGGCCTCGACCGTAATAGTCCCTAATTGGTGGGTGTGGTACTTGATGACCTTCCCCCCGTGACCCCTCACAGCATACCCCTGGGGCTACCAAGATTTACCTCTAAAGTCAGGTGCATAACAACAGGGGGAGAGCCAGCTAATTCAACTCAAGGCACCTTCCAGTAGGGATGTTAATGCTAGACCTTTTCTGGTCTCTCTGGCAGAGGTCCTGGGCTCGTGGTAATCTGACTCTGTGTCTGATGCAGGGTCATATTGCAGGACAGGAAATTAATTTTGTTGCAGAACCACCACCACCAGATGTGCTTGCTCCTGGACCACCTGTTCCATAGTAGGGCAGTTGCTCTGTCTCCTGTGTTGCTTCTATTTTGGGTGCAGTGTTACCATACTCTGTCAAGCTGTTCCGAGGCTACAGGCGCTTCAATGCTTTTGGAGTGCAACCATTCCCATGTCTCTAACATGTTTGGAAAAAATGTAATGTCTTGTCCTCTACCCCCCTAAGTTTGGAAGGGAACAGGAGTGCATATTTCAAACCATGGAACATAATTGCTGTTTGCCCACTGCATAGGCACTGTGTTATGCTGTACCTCTTCTGTGCGGTTCGGGTAGGCAGTAATGACACTAACTCCAAAGTTCCAAGGACCTTTTGTCCGAAACAGCAGCAGAATAAGATCTTTGTCTCAGTAGTTGAGTATTCTCCGAATCATAGGGTGTGGCTAGGCCCCTGGTCTTGGGGTCTTCTGGTATCCTATGTGCCTGTTCAAGGAAAAGAATTTCAGTCCCTTCCCAGCAAAAACAGAGAACAACAGCCATTGTTCCAGGAAAAGTTCCTTGTTGGAGCCCTCCAAACATTCCAAAAAGCCCATAAAGTGTACATTATAATATCGCAAGTGGCCCGCAACATCCTTCACTCTCCGTTGTAGGGATTCTATGTTCCATCGCATCTCCAGCATCTGCGTATGGACCTGCTGTAGCGTGGGTCACATCATGGTTATTGCTGTTTCTGCATCATACACACGCTCTGCCAGTTTCTTGTTCTCCACATGGAGCAGGTTAACTTTCAGTGACACCCAATCGATCTTGGTCTCCAGTGTGGTTTTGGTGTCAAGAACCACCTGTAACAGCTTCTCAAATTGGCCAGAAAGTTTTTCAAGGGTGGCCTCAGGGTGGTTCAGAGGTCCCATCCTTGCATTGGTGCAGTTAAACACTCCATTATGTCTTAAGTGAGAGGGTATTTTGGTGGTCTTGGGTTTAACCATCATGCCCGCTGTAAAAGTGTCTGTTATAGTCCACACTGGTGTTTCTCTGAGGTTGCAGCACACACCAGTATAAATCATGTGCAGCGCCATGGGGCGGGATGTCATACCTGAATGTATTTGTGGTTCTGCAAAGTCTAGTGTCCTCAGCCCTGCGCTGTAATGGCACTGCACCGCGTAGTGCTCTGGAGGAGCCAGTTGTTCCTTACTGCGTGCCAGTCTGGCTGCAACTAGAGCACAGGTGCATTAATGCAAAGTACTCCTCATGCAAGGACAACACCCCTTATAGTACATGCTACCGGGAATCTGGACCTTCTTTGGGGCTGCATCATGGATAGACCTCTGCCTCAGGATCCATCTGCTCATTCACCCCCTAAAGGTGGCGGCAGTGCTTGCGCCAAGCGGATATCAGTGGTGGTTCTGGTGCCTCCAGTGTTTCAGCTCTTCTTAGCAGACCTCGTCATCTATGGCTGCACAGAGTCACCTCTGCTTTTCTGTGGGTGAAGCACCCATCCATGTGCTACTTGTTGACAGGCCACATTTGGCTTGGAGGTTCCTGTCATCACTGCCACATCTACACTGCATGGGCCTTCCTGGGTTTTCTATGGGACCTCAGATAAAAGGCAGCCAAGCCTCCACCTCTGTTTGCCCGATGCCGCGGCCTGGCCGAATACATCAGTCTCTGCCGTCCCCAGTATCTCCAAGCATGGATCTGGGGCATTGGGTACCCTGGAGGGGGGCATGCCTGCCAGGAAGAACACTTGCTCAATGTATCGGGGAGAATTGTGCAGGATTAATTCAGGGCCCGGGCAGGAGCTCACAAGTCTGATATGGTTACCATTTTCACCATGCCCCCTTGTATGACCATGTTGAGTGATTGAACATCTGTTAGATGTAGACATAGTCATCCACTACATTCTGCCATCTAATCTTAAACAAAATGTAATCAGATATGGCAATATGGAATTTGCCTTTGTGCATTACTTTGATTTGATTGAAATGGAGCTCAAGCTGCATGACAAATGTGTACATATGAAAGGGTATTGTGTTCTTCAATAATGTCACAAAGCCAGCACATATCGACATTATACTGAGAAAAGGAGAGAGCTGAGCCTTGCATGTCTGTATGTATCTATATGGTATTTTTATAGTGCCAACCCAGACATAATGCAGGGAAGCACATTATAGGGGGTAAAGCAAACATAAAATCAGTGTGCTAACGTGGGCAAAGGGTGTTGAGTTCTGAGAGGGGATGTGCACTATTTACGTTGTTGTGAATTAGTATTCATTAAATAGAGATGTTATTCCAGATCCTTGGTGCATGAATTGAGAAGTCCTGTAAGATAGTATTTTTTTTCTTGCACATCTTTGTCTCCAGTCTAATGATGTCCTGGTTGAAGTTGGACTGAGAGCGACTTGAGATAATAAGCTTGCCAGCCAGATAGTCAGCTGATGATGGCTTTGTAGAAGATGCTGCTGGCTTTTAAGTTGGTGAAGGCTGGCAAGAGGATACAGTGAACTTTCACTAGAATGAAGTTTATCTAGCCACATTTCTTCATGCATTGGAAGAGCCACAAAGTAGAATTGATGATGCCCCTTGTGTGGACCATGTGGAGTTTGGAAGGGCATAGAGTGAGGCTTTTACACTATCTGTAGGTGTGAGTATGAGAGCTTGAACTGCAGTTCAGATGGCTCATTATGGCAGGAATGTGTTCACATTCTTTATTTAAATGTACTGAAATGTATAATTTATATTTTAAGCGCAGGGCATTTAGAAGAAGAAAATTATCCACATAGTTCTAACCTGGATATTCTCATATGCTTCTGTAAATAATGTATTCAGATACAATGGCATACAATTCGATTTGCTGTGAAGAATGTTAGTAGGATTAGAGTTATTGGTTACTTTCAGTTTAAGGCTCCCACTATTTAGATTCTCATATTCTATAGTACTTAGTTTCCCTCTAAATATAGCTTGATAATGGTTTAATTAGTTAATTGTATTGCTGTATTTTTGTAGTTGCTTTGCTTTAGGTAAAAGTTGATATATCATTCACATTCATATTGGATTTCTTTTGCTACAGTTTGCTTCATTCTGCATTTTTCGAGTCTGGTACTAATCCCAACATGTGATAGCTAAGGAGATGGACATCATACAACTTGTGATGATCTTATGAAATGACTTAAGGTGATAGGAGGAGATGTCAATTGACCTTTTAGGCTAAACATATCACAGGACACTGAGACACCAGCTAACTTTTATAGCTAAACCTATCTAATACTCTAATAATCTACATAAAAGGGAAACCTCAGGTGATTGAATATAATCACTATTTATCTGACAAACAGGGGGATTTCGGGCTGTGACCAAAATCAGTAGTAGTGGCTGCCAGTGGCAACTTAAGACTAAAAACTGATGGCCGTAGTATCATGGTAATAATTGGATTCGTCTGCAGATTTTGACACTACCTGCCATGAGCTTTTGTTTGAATGCCATAGCCATTAGAAACACTACACTGGCAAGCACTGGGGGGCATATTACCAAGGGCCGGCGATACAATTATCGCCGCTTTAGCGTCCGTTTTTCGGGCGCAAAGCGGCGATAATCATATCGCATTATTTACAAGGACACGCTAGCGCGTGTTTCCTTGACTTAGCTCCCGTTTTTCACACGCCTCGCATCGATAATGAGATGCAAAGTAGGCGTGGCTGTGAAAACAACAGGCGTAGCGATAATTAAAATCGCGCTAACTCTGCCTTAACTCAGGAATTTAACGTCTGTTAAATTCCTGACTAAGGCATACCTAACATGGGAGGTGGATTGTGGGGCTAAGGCCACAGGGCCTATCATCAAGCTTATCGCTGTTTTCCATGGAACATCGCTGGAAAACCAGCGATGTTCCATGGAAAACCCCGCTATCGCTGGAATATTTATCGCCATAGCGTTAAGCGTTGATAATACAGCGCTAGCTTGGCGATAGATTCCAGCGATAGCCGGTGATAATTAAAAGCGCGCTCAGCGATAATTATCGCTGGGGCTTGATAATATGCCCCTGGGTCATTTATCCATGATTGACATCCAAGTGGTACCTATACCCTTGTTTTTTTTTATCCATGAAAAGTATTACTCTGATGACTTACTCTATTTCCTTTGTTTTTCAATTTGTAACAACTGTTATAAAGAAGGTTCATCTGCTGTTAAAACAGTATTTCACAGCCAAGAGTTGTTGCCCAATGTTTTATTTAACAGGTGCTATACCTATTGTTTATTGCCACTGGAAGTTCCAGATATGCAAATGACTCACTCCACACAAAAAATAGAACTGGGTCATAGAACCAATAAGTCATATTATGCAGGGTGCATGAGCAAGGTAACAAAAGTTAAAATCCCAGATCCTGGGTAATGGTGGAAGAAGCCAATCTTTGTGCTAAATTAGATTCAACAAGATTATGTTGCAATATCCAGTTAAATTTTTTGTGAATAGCCCAATTCAAATGATAAACTGCATCACTACAAGCTTGCTCCAATAGTTTAATTAGTCTTAGTACATATATGGCAATTGACTCCCAGATATTTTCAAGGTGGTTATGGATCTGGCTAAAGCCAGTGATAAATTTATCTTGTGTCTCTCGATCATTGACAGGTGACTGTTCATCAAGCTTTTGAAAATGAATATACATACAACTGAGATTACAATCTCAAAAAATGACTGCTAACTGCTGCCCAACAACATCTAGCTTGGAACAATAGTAGATCAGTTTAACCCATTAATCTTAAACTATCACTTCCCCCCCTGAAATGGATATGTACACTGACTTGATATTTTACTCTCAAGAGCCCTTGGTATGGAAAAACACCTTCCTGAATCACCTGCTTCACCATATGGTCACAAACTGTCCATAATTCCCTCAGCTAAACTCAACACACCTATCTCAATCTCTATGTGTAACAATATTAAGATCACACCTATCTCAATCTCTATGTGTAACAATATTAAGATCTAAGCATCACGCATCAGCCTGAATATCCTTGACCTATATTTCCCCATTCTCTTGAAGTCTAACAGGTACATGCATCAAAGTAGGCTTTTGCGATTCCTTAGTTGCGATTATTAAGGAATCGCAATTAAGGAATTGCAAAAGCCTATGCATGTAGGAATCGCTATAAAATTAGCGATTCCCAAACATTCCTTAATTGCGACTCGCAAATTGCGAGTCGCAATTAAGGAATGCCTTCCCATTCATTCCTATAGGCCTACCGGCCCATAGGAATGAAGGGGAGACTGCATGTGCAATTTGCGAGTACCAATAGGTACTCGCAAATTGCACATGCAATTTCAAGGGTGCATGGGTGTCAAAAGGACACCCTGTTGCACCCCTGTAATTGATCTGTGCACACATGTTGCGCACACACATGCTCCAAGGTCATGTGTGTGTGTAACCTACAATTTTGAAAAAAGCACTTTAGTGCATTTTTCAAAGTTTTTGCAAATTACCATCAAGTACAAATTGATGGTAATTTGCGCCCCCTATTAGCAAAATCGCAATTTGCGATTCCATCATGCATTGCATTTAAGGAATCGCAATTTGCAATTCCTTAAATGCAATCACAATTTAAGAAATCTCTATAATTTGTGATTTCTTAAACTGCGAGGGGCTGACAGGTTGATGCATCGCAGAAGCCCTTTTTGCGGGTGCAAACGGCCAATTTTTTACGAATCGCACATTTGCGCTTGCAAAAATGGTTGATCCATGTGCCTGTAAGACCTCTAACCAAAGACAATCCCATCTCTATCCTTCGCAATCATACTAGCACTCCTTCAGGTATTCTCTTAAAACCAACCAGTTGTCCCTCAACAATTAAAGCCTTCCAACTGCACTCTCCAACAAACTCCCTCTTCTCTGTGCAAACCAAACATTTCAAGACCCCTCAAAGCATTCCAAGTTTCAGCCGTCAACTCTCACTCATTATCCATACCTAGATCAGGTGACTAAGCCTCCTCCAATGCAAAATGCTATCACAATCCCACATTGACCGATCCATTCTTCAAGAAATGTGTCTTACAACGATCATACCACACAACTTTATGCCCCTTACAGCGCTGCATGCTTGAACCCACCAGTCCGTACACATGACCTTATTTCTACAAAATTACCTAGAGATCTTGACAACACACAATCCATCACATGATGAAGCAGTGAAAGCTACTAGACTCAGGAGGGATCCTTCCATTCCTTCTTTTCAAATAAGGAACCTCCACATATGTCTCTTTTACACCATGACTCCACCTTGGTTGAGTTTGCCTGCCCTGGGCACAAAGGTGCTTCTCCTCCCCACGCGGTCTACCTCTCACACATTATATTTTGTGTCCCTTCTGTCTACCCTCAAACAAGTTCCATTCTTCCCCAATCTACCTAGTCACATGACAATCTAGATAACCAATTGATTGATTATTGTGCCTTCTTTATATCTGTCTCAGAGTCAAATCCCTAACTAAAGAGAGAAACTCAGTATCTTTAGAAATGCAGTATACAAACTCACATTTTCTAATATAATTGCACTACTTTTCCCTGTGGCCCCTACGCAGAGAAGAGCAACCACCTCAACATTACTGCCCAAGAATATCATATTGTGACTTGATAGTAAAATACATTGCCTCAGTACTGGATGACTATAATCCAATTAACCACAACTTACTTTTGCCTACCCAATTCAAAATCAACAATATTAAAAGCAACAGGAACAACCGCTCCTGCATCATAATAGAAAACAAAACATTGCTGTCCTCACGACAAGCCCTCCCTCCCTTCCTCAACCCAATCTTACGTGCAACAACAAAAACAATGTAAAATTAAGCCTACTGACCTGCCAGTCCACTAAAAAAGACAAAAACACTATAATGAGATAGGGTAGACAATCCAATCACATGACTTAAACTTCCTTTTGCTCACAGAAACATGTGACTCTGTGCCCCTCTAATGGACCTCTTAATATCTCCTGACTACGAAATTATAAGGATAGATTGAGTATTCCAGAGTGGTGCTTGCAGTCATTCACAAATGTGCTCAACATTATTTGTTTTAGCGCAGAGATTCTGCATTAGAATACCTTGGAGTGAGTCTCCATTCTCCTAACTCAGTAACCATTAAGACACACATCATCCACCACCCTCCAGAAAATAACCAATTCCTTATGCACCTCATCACTGATAATCGATCTCATCCTTCAAAAACATCTTCAAGATGGACTTCAACCTCCCCTGGGGTGACCTGTTGGACAAATAGGTAGCCCAACTTAATTCTTTCCTAATGATCAACAACATTTAGCAAATTTGTACAGGTCCAACCCACTAGAAGGGCCCCACCCTTGCTCTTCTGATCCCCAGTGAAGGAGCTATCTTGATTGAAACGTTGTCTCCTTGTAGACTGGTCTGACACTTCCTTATTCTTTTCCACCTTAATCTCAAAGGAGTTTCTCACAAAGGTAACTCAGTTAGACATAAAATGTTATGCTGGGACACACAAGAAATTGACTCCAATGTGCCATCTTCCAAAATCATATCTCCCCTGGCGCGAGTCAATCAACCTCTAGTAATCACTCAGCTGGAAAACTATTACAAGGAAACCATGTCAAATATTATAGATGAGCCAGACCTACAGAAACCTTGAAGGAAAAAGGCAAGAGTTTCTGCTCTATGCCACAATGATAACCTAAGTGAAGGGAGATTACAACTTAGACTGAGGGAATAGAGGAGGAAGTCAAATCTCTAAAACTTGAATCTATTCCTTCTCCACTTGAAAAATAGAAGATACAAAACCAGCATTTTCAAGGCCAAAATTCCCTGTTTGAAACCACAATTAAACTAAACAAAAAATAGACCAAGTGAACTTTAAGAGATTAGCAAACCACAGAAGAAACCCACAATGAAACACATGGTCATGCGATCTGCATGTAAAAGGAAAGAGTTATTAGACTTCTTCATAGAGAAATGCACAAAGATTGAACTTTCACTACTAAGAAAAAGAGGTTGCCATAACTATCACAAACACCAAACTTTCCCCTTACCATGTAAAACTGTTTCCCACTTCCATAATCAAAGAATAAAGTTGGGACATCTCTTCTTACTGGGCACAGCTGATTAGCAACTCATTGACCCAGTGAGAGATCCCAAAATGTCTGAAACAGGGTGAAGTCAGGCTGCTGATGAAAAAAACCAGTGAGCCAACCCAGAAAACATGAGCGACTTCCATCCAGTAACAAACCTCCCATTCGTGGCTTAAAATCTCAAAGGTGCATCACTACTCAACTAAACCAGCCCATTGAGGAGCAGAAACAAGCACAATTTAAACTCCTCACCTGCACTTTAAAGGAACTACATAACACTCACGCAGAATACCTCAACAATCGCATCTGCTTTCATAAACACTCCAAACACCTCTGCTTGTTCGGACCCCTACTGGCACATATCCTACACATTCAAAATCCAAATCTGATGGTCAAGCCTTCCCCTACATTGCTCCAAAGGCATGGAAAGAACTACTGCTACACATAAGAACTTACTCCTGCCTTACTTAATTCTGGAAGAAGCTGAAAACCTGGCTTTTTGAGCCGTCCCAATAGGCTGTAGGTGTGGCTAGACACACACCTGATCAGAGTAAGGATAGCCTCCTGGGAGATACTGCACTCTTCAAATCTGCATAACATAACATAGCATAAAATACCATAACATACTATAATGTAACATGATAACTTGATAGATAACTTCCAATTGGGCTTCAGATTAGTCTAAACCAAAAAACAGCCATTCTCCAGAACATGGTTGATGCCTTGCACCTCTTGGATGAGGGAGACTTCTACCTAGTCTTACAGCTGGACCTTTTTAAATAGACAACCATCACCAACAAGTTGGAAAAGTATCTTGCAGAATTGACCACTGTGACCTAGGTAGTATCTCAAGGTTCCATTCATGTACTTTGTCTCTTCAATCTACATAGAACATGTGACCACCATCCTAAAACAGGAGAAATTCTCATATCATCTCTACGTACTCAGCTTTATCTTAAAGTTGCATCTCTGTATGACATTAGACTGAGTAAAGTTTTATCTCATGTAATTCCCAGTATTTACACATGATGCTTGTTATGTGAATTTCCCAGATTTACACCATTATGCCAGGATGTGTTGATGAACATATCCTATCGCAGCAGTTGTAAACAATGCAAATAACCAGAACATGAGTGGCTAGTGTTAGCACCACTTGTCTTGTTTGCACCAGTTCTTTTATTGTGAAAAGCGCCCTCAAAAATGCATTTTGCACTAAATATAGGGCCAAATGCTGGATTTCCATTCTGTGTAATTTCACTCAATTTTCCTGAAATGTTGCATAACTGGGCAAAAGGAAATTACAGGAAACACCCCTAGACACATCCTTTGGCTTTAAATAATCCTCAAAGACACAAAAGCTGGCTTTCTGCCAATCACCTGAAGCTCCTCTGGAGATCGAATTCCTCCTCATCTCACCCCGGGCCTCTACCCTGATCAAAGAATGGCTAATCTCATCAAATACACTAGACTATGACCCCAAAATCATTGAAGGCTCCAAATCTCTACTGATCACCCTCAAACAACTTTAATCTTCAAGCAAATGTCAATAACATAACAAAGAGTACCCAAGTCCAACTAGGACTTCTGAAATACATGAAACCTTTCATCCTCAACTCAGACCCGAGCAGAAAGTCCAAACCCTGGTCATCTCAAGGCGGGATTGTGGCAGTGCCCTCCTTAAGGGAATTCCATGATGCACCTACAGTCTTTGATGCAATAACTGCCTTTTTTCATTTCCAGAATAATGATACAAGTGTTGCACATTATTATATTTCGTTATGCCAATACACAGTAACACAATGTTTAAATTTACATTCTTATGAAATACTAAAACCTCTAAGACTGTAATTGGACAACAAATCCCATATTGCAATGTATTGATAATGGATTGAGCAGTTATATGAGACCACAACAAATTGTATTTTTTTTAATATAATTGAATTAGAGAAATAATTTAAAAACGTAAGCTCCGTCATTTTATTGTCCTAATAAAAACAAAAGATACACTAATCTGTGTGCTGCAGTTGAGGTTTTGCAGTATAAGTATTAGTGAGGCCAGATATAGCTTTCATAGTGAGGGTACTTTCAATGGCCTCTTCTATTACTGTTGCTGATGACTGGGTAGAAGATTTCCCTCCAGTGCCAGCAGCTTCCTTCGGACTATTGGACAGCTTCTCCTTCGTGCATGACCAAAGGTCATAACACGGCTAATGAAATTCAAAATACCGTGATTCGTTGCACACACAGCATTGATCCTTTTTGAATAAGATTCAAAATCTGCTTTTTCTGTGACTTCTGGCACTGTTAGGGAAGCTTTTCCAAATAGTTGATCTGTGTTTACTACACACTCTTCCACTAGTCCAGTTATCTCATCATCTGAGAACTTGTGTTTCTGCCTGCTTGAGGAGCCCTCTGTTTGCCCTTCCTGAGTGCATCACAATGGCAGTGCAACAATATATTTCCTGATTGTGATGTCATCAGAATGTGCCTGGGAGCCATTTGCAATTTGTGAATGCATAGAAATCGCTTTTAGCATTTCAGTAGTTTTAGGAATCGGATCCTGAGAAATCACAACAGGAACATGTATGTAATAGTACATTTAATTTACAAGATCGCAAAATGCAGTTTCTTAAGAATCGCAATGTACAATTCAGTAAAACAGACAATAGTATATCTGGCCCTAAGCTCCTACCCATACATTGCTCATTTCAGAGAGCTGAATATCCTGCATTCGTTCTCGACTCCCTTGAACTTTCTGACTGATGTGCGTTTGAGTCTTTCAAACAGAACTGAATTCCCTCTTCATCCACAGATACCTTATGAACTAAGCTCTTACCTCTTCATTGCTTTTTTGGACAGCTGAATGTCCCGCAGCTCCCACAGTGGTCTGTTTGATTTGATCATGTTCCACTCACTTTCACTATCTGAATGATGTATACAGCCAGTTACACTGGGTTTTTATGTTAGGTTTTACATTAGTAATTTATCTGATTGGATGTAGATCAGCCTATCTTTTGTATTGGCCGTTACTTTATTATGTTATGCATGTAACTTGAGTATCTAAGTGCAAAGTGCTCTAATGCCCCCAGGCCTAGTTTGAGCCATTTAAAACTCCATACATAAATAAATAAATAAAAGTAGCGTAGTATAATTAGAAGCTTTGGTTTTAATTGATGCTCTTGAAAATTCTTACATTTTTAATCCTTTTTTCCAACAGGGTGAATAATGATAAAAAATGATCATATCTTGTTAGGTTTATTTGGGTGTCTCTATTTTGTGCACTGATAATGATGACTAATATTTCCCTTCACACATTTGACATATTTGCAGTGGAAACAAACGTCATATGATGTGTAGAAGTGTGTTTATTAATGTGTTTTAGTTTTACCAAATTCTGATGCAAAATACCATTTTAAACACGATAGATGCCATCTTTCCCACATACTCCTACTTTCCCCTCCTGCGCAACTCTTCTCCCCACCTGCTCCGCAGAGCACAGTCAAGGTGATGTGTAGTAGTTTATTTCCACTTTTATGATTGCATTGCTTTCAATCCACTTTTCCCTCCTCTCTAGACTTATAACAGTGTCAATATCCACTGCTTTCCACTGTGATCACCAGTCTATTCATTTGCTGAAAGTTTTTATTGTTAAATGTTTAATATCAGTTACAACATCTCCGGATGACACGGCATAGAGGGTGTTGAATAATTGTTTTAAAACTGGTGATGGAGCAAGGTTTCGCAAATGAAACTTGCTCGTATGCAATCTCACTCATTGTATTAATATTAAAACTTGTATTGTCTGTATTAATATTTGCACACATTACATGAATAGTTAGGACGCTTGCCTATGTGTTTTTCTAACAAATAACGCTTGTTCCTAGTCTAAAATGGCCGCTTAAGCGCGGGATTTTATCTGCGCATGTCACAACCTGATCACATGGTGTGACGTCTTCCTTTGCTTGGTGGGAATTTCTGCTTCTGCGCAGTGTACATTAAAATGGCTGTTCAATGTTCTCACATGCTTAAGCTTGCTCTTGTGTCATTATTAAATTGTTGTTTCTTAACGCAATTAATGCGGGATAGGATTTATAATTAAAGGGGATTAGAAATAAGATAAGTGGGTAAACGTTTTATTTTTGATTTTAATATTTCCTTCTTGCACTTTTAGTAATTCGTAATCTTGGACCTGGGTTGGTGACTTGAAACTTGAGAAGCAGAAGGTTCTGCGCATGCGCCCTGAACGACTGCCAAATGAAGTCAACTTGGACGTCTCACAAGGCCGTGGCCTGATAACCAAAGATGTTATAACTACTGCATTTCCTGTTGGTTATAGATACATTGTCTATGAAAATTGGTGTACATTTGTCATAAGACGGGTGGGAAATAAAGCGAATGTATAAATTTGAAGGGTGGGAACGCAAATACAATAGGCTACACAATTTAAGCCAAATTTGTCATAGTGCGAGAATCCACCTCCGGTCCCTGTCCAATCAGAAATAGTGGTCCCATATTTTAGCAACATTTAGGGGAGGTACATGGGGCGTAGAAGGGTATAATAGAATATAGCATTAGTAAATTAGTCAGAGCTAGATTCCAGAGAAGAGAGAACATACAGAAGAGCTCCAAACTGCCCAGCTGATCGGTTGCTGACTGAATCCCTATCCAGAAGAGGTCCTGAGGAGGGGGCGGCGGAGTCCATGAGAGAGGGAAGAATCGAGGAGAAGTCGAGTGCCAGAGAGGGGAACGGCGCAGGCGTCGTGTTAGAGAGGTCACCAGTCCTGTCCTGATCCTGAAGAAGGTCCTTGCTCTTCATCCTTCCAGGGTCCTATTCTTTTAAAATCCTTGGCT
Organism: Calotriton arnoldi; assembly: GCA_963921515.1. Lineage (NCBI taxonomy): Eukaryota > Metazoa > Chordata > Amphibia > Caudata > Salamandridae > Calotriton > Calotriton arnoldi. Next base: position 131,165 of record CAWUFW010007776.1, on the reverse strand, counting down.
AAGGGTTTGGTTCTTGCACTTAGGTAAATATATGCAACCTTTAGTTGCGCTGCTGTTCCTATCTCCTCTTTTCCTTAAACACCGTCATTTATTAGCAATAATCATTTTATGCTTTCCATGGGTATTATGATCAAATACCGTGTCTTTTTCTGTATTTTACTCTGCTAAAACTTTAGATAAACATTTAAAAACTTCCTGACTCAGTGGTTATTTCAGGATTATGTATTATAGTGAATGTCACTCATTTTAAATTTCCTAATTAGCAAAGGATCCATTGGTAAGTTATTACTCTTCAATCAGAAGGTAATTGGTAGCAGGGATTTTTGATATAAGAGTATATCTGACACCCAGCGTAAGTATTAGCATAATATGAATGTGTGGGCCCAAGTGAATATATGGTGTATGAATGCAGTTTGCTAATATCGCGCTGGATCAGTTTTCTGGTAAGCAGAGGACGGTTAGTGTTACTCTTTGTTAATTGGGTAATGAGAATTTTATTTTGTATTTTTATGAACTAATACCCGTTATTCTTGAGTATTGTTCTATGTTGTCCAGAATACCCCGGGAAAAAGAATAGTGGATGGCAGGTAGAAGCCATACTGCAGTGAGGTTATCTGTCAGGCAGAAATAGTACTGAAAAGTTAAGCAGGACTATCAGTACTTGTTAGGGATTCTATGTATGAAAGAATAGTAGAAGGAGTACGCTAGTGAAAATTTGATGTTATATCACCTAGAAAGGGTAACATTAAAGAAGTAACAGGTATTTCGGAAGCTTGTGTGAAGAGTAGACGGAAGGGTTTTACTAGTAGTGTATGCTTTAGTAAACGGAAGGGTTTACTAAGTGTGTAAAAGAAAACTATCTTTCTGAATTAGAGAAACTGGCACGATAGCGAATGTTTTATGTTGTTACTGAAATTCTAATTAAGAATATAGAGAAAATAAGTTTTGCGTAAGATTTTGTAAAGGGAGGGTCAGTTGCCGGAGAGGGAGCTGACGACACAAACCGCCGCGCTAGGATTGGTTGGATCCGCGGGCGTGGGAAAACCCTTGTAAAGGAGGGGTCAGTAGTCAGGAGTAGTACTGACACCACCGGTGCCGCACTGGGATTGGCTGCATCAGCGTGAGAACAGAAAAGAGCAAATTGTAAAGGAGGGGTTGACAGAGAAACGTCACCGAAAAGGCCGCGCAAGGATTGGCTTAAAATTAAAAGCTAGCAAAGATTTGATTGGTTGAGAGTTTAGAAGCAAAATTCTAAGTGGATAAAAATTGCATGTTAAAACGCGATCCGACTTTAACAGGGAATCGTCCAGATAGGAGATTTTTAGGGTTTGCGGAATATAAATTTATACATAGGTATTTGCCTAAAATGTACGGAGAAAAGAAAAAGATGTCAGTTCTACAAAAGATTAAGAATTATTTCAAAAAGGACAAACCAATCAAGACTAGGGAGGGAATTATTATTCCCCCAGCAAAAACGCCCGCATCATATATGATGATGGAGAGAGGTTATCATACTTGTGTATGGATAGAAAATTGGAGAGAATATACCAAAAATGACGGGATACTAGAATTTCCCAAGAATGGCACATTCAATGGGCGAATTCTTCAAAATTTGAGACAAAGGATGAATGATTTAGAACCTAAACCAAGATTAACTCAATATGAAGCTTTAGAAGAGTGGGAAACTGAGGCATTTGAGCGTGATCGATCTCGAAGTAATGGGAGGTATCCAGGATTTTTTCCCAGATATTTACGTGAGAATAGAGAAGGTCAAATGAAGCAGTGGAGAAGGCCAATGCTTGTAGAAGGATTATATCCATTGTTCACAGAAGGAGAGAAATCAGGAGGCAAGTGTACAGAAAAGACCAAACATTTAATGAGACATGAAGACTCAGAAGATGAGTTTATGGAAGAAATATTGAGAAATCCTCCACCGTATCAGGAAGGGTCAAGTGGACTTCCTCCTAGTGCCCCACCACAAACACCAATGGTTCCTCAGGTACTACATGAATTTACCCCGAATAGAATACTTCATGAGAAAGAAAAGGAAGCATTAGAAAAGACCAGAGCAGAATTAGTACGTAAGATATCCCAGATAAAGACACATCCTGATTCATTGACTATTCCTGTGACAATTGGTCCCGTAGTGCCATTGTATGGTACACAAGGAAATTGTCCTCCTCTAATACCCGTATCTTCTCCTATAAACACTCCCGAAAATTTTCAAAAACTTGAAACTCCAGTTATAATTGAAGATCATTTTAGTGATTGTGATTCCACAATATCTCTAATGGATTTACCTATCAGAGGTCCAGTAAAGGGTACTCCAAGAAAAGAAATACCTGAGCGTTCAAAAGATGTAAGTTTAACAACTTCATCAGGGGCAAAGAGTGCAACTATAGTGACACCGGAAGATTTAGAAAGGTGGGTACAGGGATCAGATAAAATGTGCACACCTCCAAAATTGTTGGATGTTCAGAAATTAAAAGTCGAGTTAGAAGAAATGATAGCAGGAAATATAGGAGTAGAACGCTTAAATACTTATGATGAAGAAGAATTGTTGTTTCTGTGCAGGAGTATCACTAGAAATGTAAGATTATTTCATGAAAAATTGTTCAATTTAGCATTACAAATGGGAATCGAAATAGGGAGATCAAAAGTACTACAGAAGCCCTATAGAGCAGAATTTTCAGACAAAGATTTAGAAAATATGAATGCTTCTGGAAGAAGACTACAAATACGGGAATTAATGTTAGTTTTGCAAAAATGGGGAGACCTAGATAAGTGGAGAACTAGGTGGGCAAAGAAAAAGGAAGAAGCTCGCTCAAGTCGAACAGCTTCTGAATATGTGATAAAGGAAACAGGAAAAGTTGACAAAATGTACCCGATGAGAGAAGTTGCAGGAGGAGGGTATGTACATGTTCCATGGAGTAGACAGGATATTTTATCATTTACGAATGATTTCCCAAAGCTGAGAGAAAAGCCAATTGAATGGTACAAGCAGGTTGAAAGGTTTGTAAAGGTGTCAAAAGTATTATTAAAAGATTTGGATGGTCTGTTTGACATAGTGGTACCTGCAGATTTATGGACAGATTGTAAGATCACAGTTGATTGGCCAAGTGATGAGTATTCCAGAGATCCAAAGACAGGTGCCCCGTCAAATGACGTGATGAAAAAGTACCAGCAGGTGATAACATACCTGAAAGGGAAAATACCACCGAAAGAAACAGACTGGGTAAAAATAGATCGAACTACCCAAGAAGCCAGTGAAACAGTTCATTCGTATTATGAGCGCCTCTTACAGGTGTTCAAACAGTACAGTGATTTTGAAGACATTGGAGACAAAAACAGAGTCAGTTTGTATACCGATTTGTGTATGGTTTAAAGCCCGAGATTTGCCAGATGATTAAACAGCATATGCTTTGCTGGCAAGGGAAACCGATTGATGAAATTTTGAAATATGCAAAATATTGTGGGGATGACATTGAAGATAGGCACAAGAAATTACAGGAAAAAGTAATGTGGGCACAGGTAAAAATGGCTGAGAAACAGGGAATTAATCTAGATAATCCTAATGAAACTCAGGGAAAAGACTCTGGAACGAATGGTGATTCTGGAAATGGTGGAAGAATGAAAGGACGAATGAGTAGAGAAGAAGCTAAAAAGAAATTTCCTTGTCATGGATGCGGAAAATTGGGGCATTGGAAAGACGAGTGTAGAAAGATTCGAAATAATAATGGCCCAAATCAAAATTTTAATTCACAGACGCAGAATGACTCACAACAAGGAGTAAATCCTCAGAGTCAGTTGCCACCTCCACCTGTTCAGGGTAATGTAAGCAGAGCAAAGCACGGTACAGACATCGGATACCTAGGGGAAAGTGGTAAGAATGATTATATGACCTCACAATTTCTTTTGCAGGATGACTTTTGCGGGTTCGACGCATGACGGTGCCTAGGAGAGGGGGAGAAGGAATGCGTACTTGGCGCATCCCTGCAGGTAGATCAATCAGGTCCATATGTTGAAGGAAAAGTGAGAGGTAATGATATTACTTTTCTTTTGGATACTGGTGCTACCAGGTCTACTGTGAGAACAGTAGACGTCCCAAACCTTCCTCTCTCTGGTGAAGATATTCAAGTTGTAGGAGTTGCTAACCAAAGAATTAGAACACCACTTACTGAACCAATGGAGGTTAAAATTGGAAACTTCAAAGAAATGCATCAATTTGTAGTATGCGATTCCAGTCCAGTAAACTTACTAGGTAGGGACTTGTTGTGCAAAATGAATTGCACCATTTTCTGCACGCCGGATGGTGTGGCAGTACAGACACCAGATGAAGACCATGTATATAAAATTATGGTTGCAAAACAAGGAACAGAAGTAGATGAAATGTTTCCATTAATAACAAAAGATGAATTGCCAAAAGAATTAAAAGATACAGTAAACCCTATAGTATGGGATTTCACCGGAAAAGAAGTAGGATTCGTGGCTAAAATAGATCCAGTCCAAGTAACTGTAAAAGAAGGTGCAATTTTCCCAAATACGAAACAGTACAAAATGAGTGCAGAAGTAAAAGCAGGTGTCATTGAAGAGATCAATCGGATGGTCAAACAAAACATACTGAGAGAAGTGATGAGTAGCCCATGTAGTTCACCAATAATGGGTTTGAAGAAACCTAGTGGAAAATATAGGATCGTTCAAGATCTGAGGAAAATCAACAAAATTGTGGAACCATGTTGTCCTATAGTACCAAATCCTGCAGTAATCTTATATCAGATTCCTTGGAATGCTGGATGGTTCACAGTTATAGATCTGTGTCAAGCTTTCTTTTCAATTCCGTTACATCCAGATAGCCAATATCTATTTTCATTTAAATTTGAAAATAAAGTCTATGTATGGAATCGTGTTCCTCAGGGGTACACAGAAAGTCCTTCCATTTTTAATCAGATATTGAAAAAGTGCCTTGAAAAACTAGTAATGCCAGGAAGCTCAGTCTTAGTACAATATATCGACGACTTATTGGTGGCATCGAACACCAGAGAGGACTGTGTTGTTGATACTATAGCACTCTTGAATCTTTTGGCAGAAGAAGGACATAAAGTTTCACCTGAAAAATTACAGTTTTGTACAACAACTGTTAAATTCTTGGGACATCAAATTGAGAGAGGGAAAAGAAGAGTAACCTCTGAAAGAGTAGCATTAATAAAAGAATGCAAATGCCAGTAACGCAAAGACAAGTAAGAATGTTCTTGGGAATAGTAGGTTACTGTCGACAATGGATACCAGGATTTTCCATGTTGGCTAAGCCCTTGATTAACATGACCAAAAAGAAAGCAAAAGATCCTGTTGAGTGGGAAGATGGAAGTGTAGAAGCTTTTGTAAAATTGAGAAACTCCCTTTGTTCAGCACCTGCTTTAGGAATGCCAGATTATAAAAGAAAATTCGCCTTATTCTGTCATGAAAGAGAAAATTGTGCACTTTCAGTTTTAACTCAAAGACATGGTCTGGACAGACGTCCTATAGCATACTTTTCTGCTACACTAGACCCTGTGGCATCTGCGTTGCCAGGATGTTTGAAAGCAGTAGCAGCAACTTGTTTGAGTATCGAACAAAGTGAATCCATTGTGATGGGACATCCTGTAAAAGTATATGTTCCACATGCAGTTGTGATTCTGTTAACCAGAACACGAACTCAGCATCTCACTCCTAGTCGGCTGACTAAGTATGAAAGAATAATAATGGGTGCTGAAAATGTAACTATGGTAAGATGTACAATAATAAATCCAGCAAGCTTACTACCAGATCCATATCATGAGACAAATAAAGATGACGAAGAAGATGAACATGATTGTGTACAAATTACAGAATTATGCACAAAACCTCGCCCAGATATAGAGGAACAGCCTCTTAAAAAGGCAGATAAAGAACTGTTTGTTGATGGCTCTTGCCAGAGACATGAAGATGGTAAGCTAACCGCTGCCTATGCAGTATGTGAATTATCTGGAATAGTCGAAGCATCCTATTTACCAGGTGTAAAATCTGCACAAGTAGCTGAATTAATTGCACTGATAAAAGCATGCAAAATTGGGAGGAATCAGAAAATAACTATATTCACTGATAGTCAATATGGTTATGGGGTTGTGCATGATTTTGGCCAATTGTGGATGCAGAGGGATTTCATGACTTCTTCAGGATCCCCCATTAAAAATGGACAATTTGTAAGGGAATTGCTAGAAGCAATACAATCACCAAAAGAATTGGCTGTGGTGAAATGTGCCGCACATCAGTCAGGAGATGACTGGGTGGTAGTTGGCAACAGATATGCAGATTTGGTGGCTCAATATTGTGCCAAAACCAGAACATCAGTGAATAAGAGGGTGGAAAGAATGGGAATCAGCTGCCAACTTATGTTATTTATGCCACCTGAAACCTGGAATGAAGTGAAAAGATTGCAAGATGAGGTTGATGAAATTGAAAGAAACTTGTGGATCAAAGTGGGATGCTCTCAAAGAAGAGAGGATGAAGTATGGGTCAGTACAGACGGCAGACCAGTCATGCCAGATTGTTTACTTTCTCAAATGGCCAGAATGTATCATGGAGACACACACATAGGGAGAGATGCAATGATTAGACTATTCAGACAAAATTGGTACAATCCCAAATTCAGAGCTGTTACAGAAAGTCTTTGCCAGAGATGTCTAATTTGCCAAATGCACAACACAGGCAGGAAAACAATAATTGGGTTTGGGAAGATTGGGAAGGCAGAGGGTCCATTCATAAGACTACAGTTTGACTTCATACAGTTACCACCATGCAGAGGGTTGAAATACGTACTAGTCATAGTATGTCTGTTTTCAAAGTGGGTGGAAGCTTATCCAACTAGGAGAAATGACAGCATTACAGTTGCAAAGCTGTTACTAAGAGAGCTCATACCTAGGTTTGGTTTCCCAGTATCTTTGGAATCAGATAGAGGAAAACATTTCAACAATGAAGTGATCCTGATAATCTGTGAAGCATTTCAAATCAAACAGAAACTGCACTGTGCATATCGTCCAGAGGCGTCTGGAGTGGTTGAACAACTGAATGGCACCATAAAGTCAAGATTGGGAAAAATGTGTGCATCAACATCATTGGAGTGGCCTGATGCATTGCCACTTGTTTTGATGGGACTCAGAACTATACCTGATCGAACAACGGGTTTGAGCCCCCATGAAATTATGATGGGAAGAGCAATGAGACAAACACATGTTCCCACAAATAGACTGGTGAATATTTCTGATGATATGGTGTTGGACTACTGTAACGGATTGGCTGACCTAGTGCGTTCTGTCTCTCACCAGGTTGGAGAAGACGCAGTTTCCAGACAGCCTGAACTAGAACATGATCTGAATCCTGGTGATTGGGTGGTGGTGAAGAATCACACCAGAGAAACGTGTCTATCACCCAGGTGGAGCAGACCTTGTCAAATCATATTGACCACGAATACAGCAGTGAAGTGTGCCGGATTTCCGAATTGGATTCACGTAAGTCACACCAAAAGGGTACCAGACCCAGAAGAAGAAAACAATCAGACGACACCAATCACTGAAGAAGCTGAAGGTTGCCAAGCTGAAGAATCTCAGGCTCGAGGTTCAAGAGAAGCTGACGGAGAACAACCGAGCACAAGTCATGATTGGATACCAGTGGTCGAAGTTCCTGAGGTTTTCCACCGAACAAGAAGTCAAAGAAAATTAAGAGCAATTAAAGAAGATCAGATAGGTGAAGAAGAAGGGGTTCAGGATCAAGAAGACAAGCTAGTAAACGACCCTGAACCGAATCAGTTAGGGAAAGGAAACTGGACTGAAAGCAGTGAAGATTTTATACAATTTGATCAGGGAGAGACAGGTTTAGAAGAAGCAGGTCAGGCTGCAGAAGTACACAGTGCAATAAGCCCTGATCAGAAGCAGTTAGGACAAGAGGAAAATACAGAAGAAAAAGAGACTGATAAAAGTGAACATGAAGAAGTAAACACAGAACAAGACGAATTATTGGAAACTCACAGTGGAGCTGAAAATGAGAAACCAATAAGACCAGAAAAAGAACAATCAAATAAGACAGAGAATAAAGAAAACAAAACAGTGCCAAACAGTGGACATAAAAAGATATCTGAAGACGAAAATAAAGAAACAGTGCAAGAAGAAAAACCAAGAAAAGGAGATCATTGGCCAAGTTTCATCAAAAGAGTGAAGTGCCACATAAAACCCAGAAGTGAAGACCCAGATCAAGTACCTGAAGTAACAAGTCAAACAGATCAAGAGAAAAAGTCTGGGAAGAGGAAAAGTAAAAGATTAAGACTTGTGAACAACAAATTCAAGGGTCCTGATTGGACGTATATCGTTCTTGAAGACTTTGAAAGCTCAGAATCAAGTGACAGTGGTGGTGAAGGAACAAGTACAGAACTAACTTACGAAGAAGAAACAAGACCACCCTGACTAAATAAAAGAATTCACTGAAGAAAAGGAATAGAGATAAGAAGAGCAATCTTCCTTGTCGAAAAATGCCTGATGATAGGGATACTGGGAGACCAAAGAGAAAATGTTGTAGAAGATGCTGTGCAATTTGCATATGTAGTCTAGTATTGGTGCTTATAGTATGGTTAGTCCTGATTGTAGCAATTCCTTACCTGATGATAATAGATAAAAAGAACAATAATGAAACTATAGGGAGGACAGCAAACATGAAGGGAAACAGAGTAGAACTAATAGCAGAAGAGGATGAAGGAATTCATCATGTGATAGCTGATAACAACACTAGTTTAAATGTTTTCACGAAGTTATTGTTTCAGTATGTAGACACAATGGAAGTTAGTAATTGTTATGTCTGTATGAAATTACCTGAATCAGTAGCAGAAGGATTAACATACCATCATTTACCATTGACATATGGCATTTCATGTAGTGTATTAACAAGTTTGTTTTATAGTACAGGCAGACTACAATATTACTATTCCAATATAGATGTTGTGTTTTCTGAGGTTCCAATTCGCAAGAGTATGAACCCAGTGCTTAGCGCCTTAGATGCACAGTTTATGGGAGAATTTTTCTTAACAATGAAATCAATAGACTTAACACATGCACGTAGACACAATTTAACATGTTCTTTATTAGAAGAAGAGAAAATATTTTTGAATTTAGTAGAGGATAGAAAACAGGATTTTCAAAAGAAAGCTGCAGAACATAAGACTCGTTTACCACCTTGGGCAGAGAAAGAGGGAAGTTACACACCTGGCAAAGCTCAAGCTGCTATGGCTCTGGATTTCGAAAAGAAAGGGAAAATGTGTCTACATAGGTTAAAAACTGACTATAACAATGTTTTCATCGGTACCAGTGATTGTGAACACAATTTCTTAATATTGGGAGGTTGGGGACTTAAAGGAGGAACACATGCAGTTTTTCCTGGAATCTATTATGTCTGCGGGAATAAGGCTTACTTTAGGCTTCCTGCACGGTGGTATGGAAGTTGTTACTTTGGAATAGTATTTCCAAAGATATACCACATAAAAAGAAACACTGGAAGCAATGAAAACAATGGTGAATTAATACGTAGTAAAAGAGCTAGTTTTTCAGAAATAATAGGTGATATATTTGGTGCATTGATACCTTCAGTGGGAATAATTCTGAACTCAAGGAAAATATGTAAATTGTCTACAGTAGTTGATTGTTTATCAACGGATACTGCTGGAGGTTTCCTAATGATTAATGCGGAAATGGTTGCGATTAGGTCTATGGTGATGCAAAATCGACTTTCTCTTGACATAATATTGGCGAAAGAGGGCGGAGTCTGTAAATTATTGAAGACGAAACACTGTTGCACTTATATTCCTGGTAAGAGTGCAGAAATTGGGACTTATATTAAGAATATAACTAAACTTGAGCAAGAACTTAAACCACTGGAAGTTGATAGTGTATGGGAAAGATTGACAAATAGTATAACGTCAATCGGAACCTGGTTTTCTAATATAGGTAGAGGACTTATAGGTCAAATAATAATTCCCTTAGCAGGGATAGCAATAATAGTTCTGACAATAGTATTTTGGTGCAAATGCTGTAGAAAGAATGGAACATATAAAGTGACAGAAAAAGGGAAGAAGAGAAAAAGAGATGAAATTGAACTGGAAGAATGGAAAAGTGAATTATACAAAAGGATGAAGGGAGATTGTAAAAGTAGAAAAAGTAAAAATGAAAATGAGAATGAAGTGGTTTGCTAGAAGTTGGCATCTGATTGAGGGTAGTTTTTGATGGCTCAGAAACGCCATCAGAGAGGGGATTGATGGAGCAAGGTTTCGCAAATGAAACTTGCTCGTATGCAATCTCACTCATTGTATTAATATTAAAACTTGTATTGTCTGTATTAATATTTGCACACATTACATGAATAGTTAGGACGCTTGCCTATGTGTTTTTCTAACAAATAACGCTTGTTCCTAGTCTAAAATGGCCGCTTAAGCGCGGGATTTTATCTGCGCATGTCACAACCTGATCACATGGTGTGACGTCTTCCTTTGCTTGGTGGGAATTTCTGCTTCTACGCAGTGTGCATTAAAATGGCTGTTCAATGTTCTCACATGCTTAAGCTTGCTCTTGTGTCATTATTAAATTGTTGTTTCTTAACGCAATTAATGCGGGATAGGATTTATAATTAAAAGGGATTAGAAATAAGATAAGTGGGTATACAGTGAAACGTTTTATTTTTGATTTTAATATTTCCTTCTTGCACTTTTAGTAATTCGTAATCTTGGGCCTGGGTTGGTGACTTGAAACTTGAGAAGCAGAAGGTTCTGCGCATGCATCCTGAACGACTGCCAAATGAAGTCAACTTGGACGTCTCACAAGGCCGTGACCTGATAACCAAAGATGTTATAAGTACTGCATTTCCTGTTGGTTATAGATACATTGTCTATGAAAATTGGTGTACATTTGTCATAAGACGGGTGGGAAATAAAGCGAATGTATAAATTTGAAGGGTGGGAACGCAAATACAATAGGCTACACAATTTAAGCCAAATTTGTCATAGTGCGAGAATCCACCTCCGGTCCCTGTCCAATCAGAAATAGTGGTCCCATATTTTAGCAACATTTAGGGGAGGTACATGGGGCGTAGAAGGGTATAATAGAATATAGCATTAGTAAATTAGTCAGAGCTAGATTCCAGAGAAGAGAGAACATACAGAAGAACTCCAAACTGCCCAGCTGATCGGTTGCTGACTGAATCCCTATCCAGAAGAGGTCCTGAGGAGGGGGCGGCGGAGTCCATGAGAGAGGGAAGAATCGAGGAGAAGTCGAGTGCCAGAGAGGGGAACGGCGCAGGCGTCGTGTTAGAGAGGTCACCAGTCCTGTCCTGATCCTGAAGAAGGTCCTTGCTCTTCATCCTTCCAGGGTCCTATTCTTTTAAAATCCTTGGCTAAGGGTTTGGTTCTTGCACTTAGATAAATATATGCAACCTTTAGTTGTGCTGCTGTTCCTATCTCCTCTTTTCCTTAAACACCGTCATTTATTAGCAATAATCATTTTATGCTTTCCATGGGTATTCTGATCAAATACCGTGTCTTTTTCTGTATTTTACTCTGTTAAAACTTTAGATAAACATTTAAAAACTTCCTGACTCAGTGGTTATTTCAGGATTATGTAGTATAGTGAATGTCACTCATTTTAAATTTCCTAATTAGCAAAGGATCCATTGGTAAGTTATTACTCTTCAATCAGAAGGTAATTGGTAGCAGGGATTTTTGATATAAGAGTATATCTGACACCCAGCGTAAGTATTAGCATAATATGAATGTGTGGGCCCAAGTGAATATATGGTGTATGAATGCAGTTTGCTAATATCGCGCTGGATCACTGGTGATGTGTTAAGGTATTAGTATTTATTACCCTTGTGTAGGAGAGTAGGATCTGCCTCTTATGGTTCCCCCCACTTTTTGCTGGTGTATCACTGTTTTTCGATTTTAGTCTGGCTGGAGCCCTGCTATTCAAGACCCCAGCCTAGCTGCTTCCTCTCTAAATTGATTCCATGTACTTTAGGTACATCCCAGATTGGATTCTGGGGTGCCCTTATAAGTCCCTAGTATATGGTATACTATGTAGACACCCCAGAGGCCTACCAGGGGCTGAAGCATGTATTGTGCCACCCCTGGAAGGCCCTCCAAAATAACACCACAGGTCTGCTACTGCAGCCTGGGTAAGGTGGTGCATGCACCCCTTACTGTGGTATAGGCTACCTATATCACTACCATTGCACACACATATAAACCTATAAGTCACTCCTATGGCAGGCCTTAACAATCCTGAAGGCAGAGTGCTTGGTTTTTATGTGAGAGGGTGCCCCTGCATGAGCAGAGCCCCTCTGCAGCGTTCGGAGTCCATCCTCTGGTGCTGTTTGTGGTGCGGCCTGACCATATACTCTTAAGTGCATTATAACCTCGCGTTAAATGCTAACTTTGGGATGGCTGCACGGAAACATGTCGTGTTTGGTGTCAAACATCTTGGAATACTACCCCCGCCAGTTCTGGCGGCGGGGGTAGCATTCCACCCTTCTAGAGGGAGAGACATGTACACACCGGCATACCCGGTATTAACTTTTCAGAGCCCTGGCATCACAAAATGGATGCCGCTGCCACAGACACGGGTCTGGCCTCCTGCTGCTGACCGAAACTCCGGCAGGGGAGGCCTGGACAATAGGTTTCCTGTCGAAGGGAGGTGTAACCACCTCCCCAGACAGGATAGTGTGTATTGGGGCTGGACGGGAGCACTCTCTGGTGCTTTGAAGTCCTGCCCTGGGGGCACATTTGGTGTCCCTGTGCATAGTCCAGTTCAAACCGGTTGCAGGGGCTACATGCCCCTGCACTGGCGCGAAACTGGACAAAGGGAATGGGTGTAACCACCCCTCTTCCCTGACCCTCCCAAAGATGGGTCCCCAGAGTATGTCCAACCCCCTAACTTAGTATAAGTATGGGACCCCAGTCCTTAGGACTTCAGATATCCCTGGATGAAACTCTGAAGCTGAATCCTGGACCTTCGACGCTCTACATCAAGATTAGAGGACTGAAGAATCTCCCTTGGGGTCAAGGAGTGACTCCCCTGCTTGGCAGGCACCAACAAAGCATCTGTCTGGTCTGCATCGCTGAAGCTCCTGCTGGACGCCGAAGTCTTTGCATCACCAGAGGAGGATTTCCTGACTTCCCGGAGGCTGCCCTGAGTCCCCAGCAAAGCTAAGGCCCGTAGCTGTCGTGGGTAATGTGGAACCGTGACCCCAGGACACCAAGCACATTTGCAAGTGCATCAACTTTCTGACATTTTTCGAAGCTGTGCTTTGGGTTCTGAGTAGCCCTAGCCCCGAGCACCAACAGCAGTGAAGATCACTGGCCTACACTCCACGAGTGTCCGTGGCCAGCTCCAAGTGCGACCGCTCAAGGCTCCTTCGCGATCTCTAGTCCGTTGGCTAGTGGGTCCCCACAAAGGCAACTCTTTAACTGCTTGGGCTTTTCTGGTTGCTCCAGACTTGCCCTGACTTACGCTCACTGGGTGAGTCCCTCAGACCTTGCTGGTCTGCACCGCAGCCTTTTCTTCACTTCCCTGTGACTTGCCGTTGCCAAGGCTTGTTGGGTCCAATCCGGTCGCTGACACCGCAGCACTCGACAAACTTTGTGGGACAGCTCGAATCCAGCTCCTGGTTGTCGTCGACGCCTCCTGGACCTCGTGGCTGAAGAGTCAAGGCGCCCGTCAACTCACCTGAAGCACCTGACATCTGAGGGCATTTGACTATCGTGCCCCTGGTCACTGGCTAGTGACCCAGACTCTGTCCCCTCTGCTTTCAGGTCTTCCTTTTCCTCGATCCAGGCTTGGATCGCTCCGGACACTCTTCTTCTCCACGGCAGCAGCACTTTTCCAGCGGTCGCCATTGAAAACGACGACGATTCCCGACACCTTTTAACACGTATGCACCCGGCTTCCCTGGGTGAGGTAACTCGAGTATTTTGGTACTCACGTGGGTGTGGGCCCTAGAAACTCTTACGTTTTAAGGGGTTAACTGGAAGTCCTCTCCGAAGGGTCCCTTTTCTTTAAAAATCCAACCGCGACTTTCCCCATAGAAGTCAACGGTTGCTCGCGGCTGTGTTCTCACACTGCACGCGTCCCCCGTGGGTCCCCTGTGTCACTACCGTGGGTGGTTCCTTGGGGTCCAAGCACTTCTACAGGCTCTAGGCCTTGTGTCTAGTTCAGTCGTGGTTCTTATACCACTATTTTAGTATATGGTTTGGTACGCCCCTAGGGCTCAAACGTGTATTGTGCTAAATACTGCTGATATTTGACTTGTAACTTATGTACTTCGAACTCTAGCCTCATAAAGAGACTAGAGGGGTGTGTTTAAGACTAAATACATATATTTTATATATATACCTGGTGTGGTCCTCTTTCATTGGTCACTCAAGAGATTATAGACTGGCAAAACAAGCTGCTTTACATTCCTTCAAGACTTAGCCTGAAGGCTGCTCTCCATAGCTACCACTAGGATAGCTTTCAATAAAGGTTGTCTTTAACCTATCTCCATAAGGGGTTGTTTGGACTGGTGCAAGGTGCCCACTAGAACTAGTGGACAGCATATGCCAGGCCAACTTCTCACACCTTGTGTTCAGATTTGCTAAACAATTTATACTTTTGTGAACACAGTGGTTTCCCAGTTTCTCTAATTGACTATGCAAGACTTTTTTAGGAACCCCCTTGATTTTGGAGGTGAGCTAGGAATTTTGAGAATGCTTTCCTATGCTGCTTGGGATGCTTCCCAACTTCCTCCAAATTTTACTGATCATTTGGGACTTAGAATAATTCTATGATTTTACCTACTCTGTATAACTTTGCATCTCAGAGCCTTCACTGTATTAACTCTGTACTGTTTATTAAAAATTTTTGTAAGAAAATCCTTTTAACTTTTCAATTGATCTAGAACTCAATTATTAAGAGGGCTCAAGTATTTATTGTGCTGTTTTACTCTGCTAATTGATGCTTGGGAAGGTACCTTGATGGGCAATTTATTCTGTGGAAGAGCCATATGAAGTAACATTATTGTCTAGGCTTTGGGGTACAGTTTGCTTCTAAATTTTTGGTAGCAGAGGATGGTTGCATGTTAAAGAGCACCTCCATTTGCTAAGAGCCCATTTTTAGGTTTATTCTTAACCCTTATGGCGAGTTCCGGAAGATAGCGAATTTCCTGGTGGAGTTCCCGGTGATAAGCTTTTGCTGAGAAGCCTGGCTTGTAGTGTTGTTCCTGAACGATTTGGAATATATGTATGAATAGAGCAGTATGATTTGTGAGCTGTGAGTCTTATGAGGTATTTGTGATGTGCTACTGAAGAGTGGGTGTGTGAGATGGATTGCTATGCAGTATGTGAGGCATTTGTCTATGCAATGTTGATTCTGGGCTCAATTGATGGTTTGATCGCTGTTGTCCTGGTGTATTTTTCTTATGTGTGAATTTTGTTTTATGAAGAATTTGTTTTACTATCAGTTGGTTTGGCTAACAGATTCTTCCACATCCAAGATCTTGAGATATTGTGGTTTTACTTGTCTGCATAAGGTAGTGTGTAGTGCAAGGCACTGCATGCACACAGATGTGGATTTCTGAATTAACACGATTTCCTTTTCGTGGCTATATGCTTAATTCAGATTGATGTGCTTTGCTCCTAAGTGCATAGGAGTAGATGCATTTGCCAGGGTGGATTACCGCTGGACGGGAGTTAACCTAGTGTGAATTGAAGTTAAACGGTACTGCAAATAGCACTGTTCTCTGTTCTTTTCGCTTGTTTCTATTGAATGTGAGATTTGTCTTACCTCTATTTGCTGATTTTCTTCCTCTCTAGGTTAAGCAAACAAGGTTTTTTTTTCCCCAAAATTAAATGAAAAGTCAGCCAGTGAGCCACGCTGGGATTGGTGAGACGTCACCAAAAAGCTGAACTGTCATTGGTTAGTTGCTGACAGACCTGCATTGATATAGGTTAACCTTTGACAGAGCTGCGCTGGGATAGCTTGTTGCTCGCTAGTTTGTTTTGTGTCATTTTGTAACTTATTTTGAGCAAACAAAATGGATGCTTAATTGAATAAGCGGAAGGTTTCTGTTGCACCTTCTCTGCTGAGGGAATGCCTGCATATGAACCCAATGTCCGTATGAAAACTTCACACAATAGAATATAACATGACGTCACGGACAATGTATTTGTTTTCAGGAGTAACATAAAAAAGTCAATGATTTTTCTTGTAACCCAATTTCTCCCATCTCTTTTTCTCATCTTCTGCAGCTTCCTCCTGAAGGTCTCTCACCTCTCTTAAAGATGTCTGTATTGAACTTAATAAGCAACAGTTCACATTTCATGAATTTCTTATAATGCTAATTCTTGATTCATCACTCTCCGTTTCCTGAACCCATGTTTCATCCTTGTGAGAAAGTCATCTTTTTTGCCCTGATCACCCCTATTTTTCATTTGAAACTGGTGGTTATTGATTCTCATTGTGCCCTGGGCTCTGCTTACCAGGCCCAGGTCCAGTGCTCTGTTTAAAAGTTGATAGTAAGACGTGTGTCCATGACTTTAAGCTCAAAGAACTCATTTTAAGAGAGGCACTGCCAACCATCCCATCGAATTTCGCTCCTGCAGGCCCCTTCTCTTCCAGGACCTGGCGGCCTCTACACTGCAGAAACGATGCGAGTTCCGCCCTGTCACTGCATTTCTCCGCTCCAAGGATGTCTCTTACTCCTGGGGACACCCATTTCGACTTATTTTCAAATGGGAGGGCAGACTCCGTCAGATCCGCTCTCTTGAGGAGGCGACCTCTCTTCTCCGACTCCCGGAGGTGGATTGTGCCGGGCTGGAGAACTCTACCACCGCCGGTCATCGAGCTGATAACAACCGATGGCAACGAGTTGGAGCTTCGCCGCTGGGCTCACGCCCAGATCCAGATGCTATCGCCAAAGAACGCTCAGCAGTCCTCCAGTCCTTATCGGAAGACTCAAATACCGCAGAATGAAACGTATTGATAGAGGTGCCAATTCTTGCTTTCTTAATGGGTCGTGCCAGATGTCTTAGGCCGGGCCTGGGGCGGGAGGGGGCGGCGGGAGTTCCTGCTCTCCATCCCATGCCTCACCACGGGCGGACTGCCCGGGACATTTGTGAACTATACATATAAATGTTTGTTCTCCTTTGTTTTTTGTTTGGGGTTTTTGGGTTTTCTCCTCCTCCTCCGAATTTTATTAGGGGTTTGGTCTTTGCTACTCCACCACATCTCCTACTCCAATGGGAACAGAGACGCCTTTCTATAGCACACATGAGACCCTACTCATATGTCTTTTGATGTTAACCTTGTATCTCTGAATGTGAAAGGGCTGAATATCCCCACCAAGCGGCGAGCCCTCTTGTCCTATCTTGAGCGATCGGACGCTCATATATATCTACTCCAGGAGACACATTTGCTTTCTACTGATACATACCGGTTGAGGTCCAGGGCGTTCCCCCACCAGATGTTTTCCTCTGCCACTTCCAAGACCGCGGGAGTCGCTATTCTAGTATCTTCCAAGTTCCCAGGACATATTGGCAGTAAACAAGCCGAAATCAAAGGGAGGCTCCTGGCGCACACCTTCAACTTAGACACGCACACATTCTCGATAGCCTCGGTATATGTTCCCAATAGTGGGCAGGAGGGCTTTATTAAAACCGTAATCCAGGAGCTTACAGGCCTTCCGGACAGAACGATGCTACTGGGGGGGGACTTTAATCTGGTGTTTGATGGAGACATAGATCGCTCTGGGCAAAGATGGGGACAGTCAGGGGCCCTCTCCAGCACGGGGAAGCATTTGCTGGCGGAGGCCGGTCTTACAGATATATGGAGGCTTCGACATCCCAACACTAGGGCATACACATTTTACTCACACCCCCACAAAACGTATGCCAGAATTGACTATGTCCTCACTTCCGACCCCCTGACGCGACAGGTGCGAGATGTAGAAATCCTCCCCTGCCCCCTGTCTGACCACTCCGCACTGCAAATCTCTCTGACCTTGCCGCCGCGGCGCACCACTCGTCGCTTCTGGCGCCTTCGCGAAACCATGCTCCAGCGTCCCTCGGTGGTGCAACAGATTCAGAAGAGCATAACAGATTACTTGGCTATAAATGACACACCTGACATCCCCATGACGACCCTGTGGGAGGCGATGTAGGCGGTGATCCGTGGGGACTTCATAGGCATAGCGGCGGCTGATAACAGGGATAGACGGGAGAAACGGGACCGTCTGATGGGTGAGGTCACCGAGCTGGAGCGCATCCACCGGAGGACCGGACCACCCAGAGTCTGGAAGCTCCTCAAGGTGGCTCGCGCACAGCTGGCGGGGTTGGATGTTGTCCGGGCTGAATACGCGGCTCTTCGCCTCAAACATGCCTTTTATGTGGGGGGAGATCGATGCAGGCGTCTTCTTGCAAATCGTCTTCGGGCACAACGACAGGCCCACAGAGTCGCTGAGGTTCGGGACCCCCGGGGGGGGAGAGTGTGGAGAAGACACAGAGATTGTGGAGGCTTTCAGGCACTTCTATGAAACATTATATACGGCCCAAGTCCTGCCTGAGACTGAACCGGCCCATTACCTCCGAGATGTAGCCACAGCCAAATTGCTTCCGAACCAGACAACTGATCTAGAGGCCCCCATTCGGCTGGAGGAGGTCGTCTCGGCGATCTCCCGCCTGAAACTTAACAAATCGCCCGGCCCAGACGGGTTCACCTCTGTTTTTTATAAAAAAGTTTTATGGGACACTGGCCCCGCTTCTAGTACGTGTTTTTAATTCGATCGGGTCGACGCCAGCCTCTTCCTTCCCACCCTCCATGTTGGAGGCCTTAATTATGGTGATCCCTAAGCCGGGCAAAGACAAGCGCCTCTGCAGCTCCTACCGCCCCATATCCCTTCTTAACGTGGACCTAAAGATCTTCACGGGAATACTGGCGGCCAGACTCTCTCGCCATCTCCCCGGATTGATAGATCCGGACCAATCAGGCTTTGTCCCCGGACGTCAATGCTCCGATAATACCAAACGGCTTTTCCATCTGGTGAACCGCTCGGAACGCTTTCCGGCGGAGCATATGATCCTCTCGGTTGACGCCGAAAAGGCGTTCGATAGGGTCTACTGGCCGTACCTTCGAGCGACGGTGGTCCATTTCGGCCTACCAGACCGCTTTATTGATTGGATCTTTCACAGCTATGCGGATCCTACGGCTACGGTGCGGGTGAACGGTATGGCATCAGCGGCCTTTTCTATTCGTAGGGGGACTAGACAGGGGTGCCCGCTGTCGCCACTCCTTTTCGCTCTTTATATGGAGCCTCTGGCTCAAAGAGTCCGCGATGATCCAACTATTAAAGGAGCACGCTTCGGGGGCTCGGAGCACAAGCTCTGCTTATATGCCGATGACGTGGTGGCGACATTGGAACACCCTCGGGAATCTCTGCCTGCCTTTTTAGACGAACTGGCCCGGTTTGCGCTCGCCTCGGGCTTCCAGATCAATGTGCATAAGTCACAAGCTCTTAATTTATCATTAGAGCGCGAAACGCTACAACTCCTACAGCGCACTTTTCAGATTCAGTGGGCCCATGACTCTATCACCTACCTAGGTCTCCAGGTGGCCCCTACTATCACGGCCGCCAGAGAGTCGAACTACACAGCGCTTTTGAAACAGGTTCGGGATTCCCTCCGAAAGTGGAGGCCCCATTCCCTCTCCTGGTTGGGCCGGATTGCGGCGGTGAAAATTGTGCTATTGCCCCAGATTCTTTATCTATTCCACACTCTCCCACTGACGCCACCGCCTGGGGTCATACGGGCACTACAGAGGGACATTGAGCGCTTTATCTGGCGAGACCAGAGGGCTCGGCTGCGCCGTGACCTTGCTTATAGGGACCCGGTAGATGGGGGACTGGGTATCCCTGACCTCCTGGCTTACTGGCGGGCAGCTCAGATGAGAGCGCTAGTGGAGTGGTCGCGCCCTGAATCCGAGAAGCACTGGTTGTTTATGGACAGGTCCTTCGCTGGCCAGCCCTTATGGGGAGTTCCCTTTCTCTCGTACATGGGACGCCCTCGCAACTTGTACCTCTCTGAGGTAATTCGACCTATACTGTTGGCATGGGATAAGACTGCAACTACCAGGGGGCTCACGACGTTCCCATCCCCTATCACGCCCATCGCACAGAACCCAGACTCTACTCCCTGCCTAGACCCCGGGGAATTCCATCACTGGACGACTGAGGCCTGCAGTTCCATAGGACATTTCTTTGACCTTACGGGACCGCGCCCTTTCGCTGAGTTCCGCACCGATCACAGACTTCCCGAAACGGAGCGTTATCGATATCTACAGATCAGGCACTGGGTACTCCACAGGGGGGTGAGGGAGGGTGCGGAGAGGCTGCTCACCCCGTTTGAGAAATGGTTGCTGACACGACACAGCGACGCACGACTGACATCAGATTTGTATAAATTCGCTCGAGGCACCTCGGACACTGGGAAGTTCCCTGGGCAGCTACGCTGGGAGGGGGAGTTGGGCAGGGAACTCACACCGAAGGAATGGAAGGATATTTATTACCGGGCCCGCCGCACAGCACGCAACGTCGCATCTATCGAAACGGCCACTAAGCTGGCCACCTATTGGTATTTAACTCCGGTGAGGCTTCACAGGGGTAACCGTTCACGTAGCCTGCTGTGCTGGCGAGCCTGTGGCTCGCCGGGCACCCTCACCCACCTGCTCTGGGAATGCCCCTCCCTGGGGACATATTGGCAACAAGTCCTGGACAAGGTGGACTCTCACTTTGATACCCAGATTCCTAGATTTCCGGTCTACGTCCTTCTGGGCCTCCCTAACGCCATCACCTTCCCTCTTACATCCAGATGATGCAAACAGATGGCGCTCGTCTTGGGCGCAGCAGTTCAAAATGTTCTGTCGCTTTGGGGTACCAAGACAGTCCCTACGCGCCTAGGCTGGCTCCATAGACTGTGGTCCATTTTAGGGATGGAGAAGATTTCCCTTTCCTTGACCAATCCCGGGGCTTCCTTTCATGATTTGTGGGCACCCTTCCTCGCACTGTTGACATCCGAATTTACGGAGCTGACCTGTCCCAAATATCTCAGACTTTTGAGTCTTGCGGATCCTCCCTCACCACTTGCCCCCACTACGTCCATCACATCCCATGCTCTGGGAGGCTGCCCTCTGGGATGATGTGCTTTTCTTTACTTTATCGGGGTGGTTTTCTTTCGAGGAGGAGGAGGAGGGGGAGGGGGGGGTTGTTTCCCCTTTTTCTTATTTGTTCATGCCTGCCACACGTAACAGCGACTTGCCGGGTTGCAACCCGATGATTGTAGAGCATACTGGCTCGTTCGTTTCTTCCCTTTGCAAAATCAATAAAAGAAATTTAAACAAAAAAAAGTTGATAGTAATTTGGTGTAATTACAATTGGTGCTGACAACCTACCTGTAAGTCTCTAGCATATGTTAGGCCATATAGGTTTAGAGGCCAAGTGGATTTAATGCACTTAAGAGTGCACTGCTGTGATGCCTGCTGTCATTTAAAAGCCAGCCCTGCCTTGCAGGCTGCTTTTAAAATACAACTATGTCCCAATACGCCTTTGGAATTAAGAGTACTTTCATAGTCTTAAACTACCTTATTTGCTCATATAAGTCACCCCTAAGGTCTGCCCTTCGTACCCCAAGTGTAGGGTGCCATGTTAAAATAAGCAGGGACATTATAAAAGATGCTTTATATGCCCCGGTGAGGGACAAAAATGGCACTTTTGTTTTTCCCCACTGTAGTACATTAGCTCCATAGGCTAACATGGGACGGCTTTAATTAACATTAGTAAAGTATATCTTTTAACAGGAGTGAGCTAAAATGATAATTCAAAGTGTCAAATTAATAGTCGGAATGAATCCAACAACTTCTCAAGGTTGGATTTATTAGAGCTATTGTAGGAAAGAAGTTATCGAACTGCTTTCCTGAAGTTACCCAATTCAGCCCTGTAGCATCCTCTTGTGATTAGCCAGCCTTTGACAGGCTGAGCCAAGCTGCCTTAATGAGGTGTGAAGTGACCTGGGCTGAGACAAAGGAGACATCTGGTGGGAGGAGATCTGCGCAGCAGATGCCAGGACAGGAAAGGGGCTGGGTAGCCAAACTGGTCATCAAAGGGTTGAAAGACAGTGAGGACTAGAACCAGGCTCACCCCCACTTCCTGCACACTGAGCCAGGTGGGATCCCCTGTAATTGAACTAGGAGAGTGGCTGGAAGGGGAGTATAGGGAATTGTTGGCCACACCTGTGGGTTTGGTTTGCCAGACCTGAACCTCCAGGAGAGATTTTCTCCATTTAGATTTTTGTGGAACAGTGCTTCTTTAATGGACAAGATAATGCCACACATCAGGAGAAGTGGTCATTACAGAGGGTGGCACCCTGCACCCCATTGATCAGGGGTACCTCCCTTCTTGCCATCCCAGAAACCTGGATAAATATTGGAGAGCTGCCCAGCAACTCAGATCCCTGCCTGGAACCAAGAAGAAGAAGTAGAAGAAGAAGGGCTGCCCTACTGAACACCTGATCTACACCAAGAAGGACTGCACCTGCTGCCCACTCTGGGCTTCACATAAGAGGATGTTGCCTTGCTTTAAAAGTTTAAGGAGTGGATTCCCTGAAAGCAATAGGTACAAAAGAACTACAGGAAGTCACCTGTATCAACTATATCAAGAAGAGTACAGCTGACCAGCGTCCATTGAACTTTTAAGGATTTTACTAGGTGCATTGATTGAATTGTAGTCCCAACTCTCCAAGGAGCACCTTAGATCTTATGGAACAATGGCTGGTGTTGTGGACACTTGAAGACCCCAAAAAGACCTTCTGGAAGAAGATCCCGAAGTTTGGAATTATTAAGAAAACATTTGTGAAAAAGCTCCATAAGTTGACAGACCCGTTGCCGAGAGTCAAGCGGGAAACCTCAAACAGTGACTCAGCCTGACACTCAGGTTCAACCCGCTGAAGTTCCAGAGCTCTTTTCTTTATCGACGCTGAGTACCAAGAATTCCAGAATTTCACCAAGGCCTCGTGCTAACGCAAGCCTCCATCATCGAACTGCAACGCTGAGAGAAAAAGAACCCAAAAAGTGACTAGGTGCAAAGTTAACATTTTTACCAGCCCCAACCACCCCATCGTATAATTCGACCCACACTTCATCGCGGCAGGCCTGAAACTTTGACGTGGTCCTGCTCAAGCGCAACTAGATGTCTCCGGTTGGCACTTTATGCTTTTAAGCACTAGAAAGCACATTTTTACATTTATTCTTTAAAAATTCTGTTTCCCTGCATTGGATTATTGTAGATAGAGGACATTGGGAAAATATAAATGTTCAAAACATTGCTGAGAGTTTATGTTCTAGCTGTTTGATATGTCATCTAAATAAGCAGGTGAAAGAAAACATTGACTGTGATTTATCATATTGGCAAATCTAAAGGCCCATATACAAAGCTCCAAGCACATTTTGATGGGATGCCGCACACAGGAAGACTGAGGATAATAACTGCAATGAAACCAGTTCATAATGGCTTAAAATATATCTTGATCATAGTTTGCTTGTTTTATAAATGTGTTTATAAATGGGTTGAGGCATTCCCCACCCGGAGATCATATAGCTAAATTTTTGTGGAGGGAGTTGATGAATTGCTTATATTCCTTAAGCTGCATTATGAACATTAACTGATGACATCATACTAGATTACTGCTGGTTGATATGGCAAAATCTGTCTCTCATCAGATGAATGTGGCAACAGAAGCTTTGAAGGACACTACATGCCATTGATTTTACCCTGGAGACTGGAAAGTGGTCTAAAAACACATCAGAAAGAATTGTCTGGTGGAGCGCAGGCGTGGACTCTAACAGGTGATTTTAACAACTAACACTGTGGAAAAGTGTGCTGGAATTCCTCAGTGGATCCAGCCCACTCACACAAAAAGAGTAAAAGCAGCAGATGAAAAAGTGGTGAAAATAACCAATAATTCAGAGTCAGGCTCAAGTTTGCAGTGTGAATCAAGAGGGAGGTGAAATTTCTGGTAAACATTCTGAAACTGGTGAAGATAATGAAGTCATAAAAGTCCAGATCAGTGAAAGTGAAAGTTCTGGTGAAGAACCTGGTACCTCTACCAGTAGCGATGCAATGTCAAAGTCAAGGGCATGAGTGTTAGCAAGAAGAAGCAGGGCCTTATTCAAATAATAAAAAGCTGCAGTTGAAAATTCAAATCACAAGAAACCCTGGAGGGAAAAAAAAGTTCACTGTGAATCATGTAGTTGAGACTGAACCATGTTCAAATACATCAGTGATTGGAGAAAAAAGTGAAAAAGAAGTAACAGAAGAAAATAATTCACTGAAAAGAAATGGCAAACAAAAGCATTGCCAACCAGTTATACAAGACGAAAACTTCTCAATGAAAGTTCTGAAGCAATTTATACAGATTCAGAAATTAGTGGAAGTGAATCACATGTTGTTGAGGTACCATCACTTTTGTGGGCAGTCCCGACACAAAATCATTTTAGAGATTTACAAAGCCAAGCAAAGCCGCTTTTTGTGGTTTAGTAAATACAAAGTAGCACAACGTTAATTTGCGTCAGGTAGGAGTTAATTGGGCAGAGCATAGGCTTTCCCATGCATCCACCAATGTATTTTGATGCAAACCCAGATTTACAAAGCCTTGTAAACTTGGGTTTGCACTAAAATGGTGCATCTACCCGAAATAGATGTGACAAGAAGTAATATCTTTCTTTCTCCTTGTTACTTCAACTTTCTATGTGTGCTGCATTCTGTGGCACACTAGATAAGAGAAATATGCCTCTAAGAATTGGTTTTGTTCCGGAATGTGACCCTTCCTGCACAATAACAATCTTGCCCATAACACAATCATTCGGTTGGCATTTTCATCCACTGTGCCACTGTAGACAAAGGCCGACCTTCTGCAAACCATTACTCACACTGTTCCTCAATAGAACAATCCATCACGAATTGCCGGGCAAGTCATTGTGGATGGACTGGTCCCTTCTGACATGGGGGTGCGGGAGGGAGTGGTGGCAGGGTTCCTGCCAGAATATGCCTCAATTACAGTAAATGTGTCCAATGCCTTGTTTGGATCACTAAAAACTTTGGTGCTATTTGATGAAGCAGCGCAAAATATTGCACACCCCTAGCTAAGTGACTAGGATTTTGCATGTCAAATTTCATGTGGAGCTGCTCAGGGGAAATGTTTTACAGGGGGTTAAAATATTGTGTATGCCACTCAAGCTCCGATTGGCAATTTTGCTCTCTGCTGCAGCAAAAACCACTAAACAACTTTACACCAGTTTCGAGGAATTAGCATTTGAAAAATATGTTGAGTGGGCATCGAAGAATTAAAATGCAGAATAATCTCGGCCACTTTAATTTAGGAGCTAGAAAGTCAAGTGTTCTGTCAATCACATTTGAATTTTTCAATATTTTTTTGGCCATCTTAAAACTCTCAAATTCTCAAAAACCTGCACAGTAGAAACAAAAATCGCACAGAAAAGGGGAAAATTGATGACCAATTCTACTGCACAATGATAAGCAGACAGGTACCCAGAGGTTGAAAAAAAAAATAGAAGGCTCCAATTAATGGACATTAAACTTGATTTGATTTGATTTGACTACTTTATATCGGTCAATGACCATTAAAGTAACAATCAGAGCAGATAATACATACAAATAAATAATAACATCATTAGGAACAAGACTAAAAAACACTTAAACTCATGAATTCACAAACAATTTGTAAGCTCACTGCGACTAGTTTGTCATCGAAAATAGGCACTATTTTCCTGAGCTTGCATAATTCTGTGAATCTGTGAGTTTCAGATACATAATAAAAAAGTGAATAGTAATATAAGGCATCATTTGAAAGCAAAATTGAATGACAGGCAGAATTAGGGCCCTGAACCGAACACCGACTGTGCATGGCCAAAGGCCATGTGCAACGAGGATGTTGTATCTGCGTGGATTGGGTGCACATCGTGCCCAAAGGACGTGGACTGCAGGATTTAGTTACCAAACCTGCAGCAGCGGTTTCTTCATGAGGGTGAGTGGGCGTCGCCCCCCCCGCCTGCTGTGGTGCTAAACATGAAAAAAAATGGCAATTAACCCCTTGCGTGTGCGGCGAATTTTCGCGCTGTGCGGGGGTTTCTATTAGTGGGCGGGATTTGGACGGCCCCCGGCCGTCGTGCGCACACGCCCACCGTGACGCGTGGCGGCCGGGGGCCGTCGTGAGCACCGAAGGGGTTAAATGGTTTCATTGCGATTTT
Source organism: Calotriton arnoldi (assembly GCA_963921515.1). Classification (NCBI taxonomy): domain Eukaryota; kingdom Metazoa; phylum Chordata; class Amphibia; order Caudata; family Salamandridae; genus Calotriton; species Calotriton arnoldi. Next base: position 104,781 of record CAWUFW010007776.1, on the reverse strand, counting down.
ATTTTTCACGTTTAGCATGCAAGCAGTGAGGGCGTGTCCTCCTCTGCTGCCAATTGGCAGCAGAGGAGGACTGAAGGAGCAAGACGGGCCCTCCAAAGTGCGCATATCACTTTGGCCAGCTCTCTTGAGCCGCCCAAAGTGACATGCGTACTTTGCAGCTCTCCACTCAGCTGTCTGAGACAGCTGGGTGGAGACCAAGCACAGACCTAAAGGGCCTGATGGAGCGTCCAGCCAGGAAGCACCATCCAATCCTGGCGCTGCTCACATGCCGGTGAGAGTAGTGCCAGGATTGGTTAGTGTAACTTCATGGAGTCTGGAGCCCACGGAGCCGACAGTTCTGACAAAGAGTAAACAGACTATCTAATCAACAACCAAGACAACAAGAGGGCCCCTTTATTCATAAGCCGCTGCACCCAGCCATCAAAAGAATTATATGAATTAGTTGCAGCCACTGGTTTGTGCTGTGCTCTGAGACGCTTCACTCAAGGTAAGCACTGGAGCTCCAGTCTCACTGCCTCTCACCACATTGGTGATGATTATAAGGCATATTAAATGAAGAATAAACATTGGATTTCGTTGAGGAAGGGTATGCTTCCAGTAAAAATCCTATGCTAGACATCATGCATCATGCATACAGTTCCGAACCAGGATAAAAAGATTGTGTGTGGCACTAGACAGCCAGTTTGTGCCCTAGTCCAGGGAATGAGGGCCCCAGGAGGCCATTTTTTTAAAATAAATATGGCTCTGCTCTGCTTTCTCCCCCTTACGCAATGCAGCGCTGCAAAACAACTCTTGGTTTCTGTGTTGTGTTGTACAAAAAATACTATATCTAGTTAGGTACGGATGGGACATGTCAGAGTACAAAACTGGATCATTGAATTTGGCAGCTATGGGCTTCTTACAGTGAATGGACACTGATGCCGTGCCCCCTAGATGATGCCCCCTAGATGATGCATCCATGGGCATCTATTTAGCCTGTCTTCTGATCAATCCTTTCCAGTGTCTTGAGAGACGTGTACATCAACAGATTGTTGGAATCCATATGCTGGCACCACTCGTTAAGGTTAGAGAGCAGCCTGAACCACCATAGGTTGGCAGATGTGTGTCTGTTGTCACTACTGTGAGACAATATAGTGAACACAGCATATAGACAGAAACCAGCCTATAACATGGTAAGTAAACACAGCAATGCCAACTGAGTGGTGTGTATTTCAGGTGGCTCTGAGCATAAAAGAATGTTAATTGACAAATTAAAAAGTTGTGTTGATGAAAGGATGCAACATACGGATGATGGGAGCAGGGTTTGATACTGTTCAAATATGTTCAGCAGATGAAACTGCCTTTCCGATATATGTCCTTTAAAACACCTACAAAATGAATAAATAAATAATCTTTTTGTGTACACTTGCCTCAAGACATTGTTTAAGAAATACCTGTTCACAGAAGGTGGCACGTGCCCAACTCTCTTTGAAGTATACAAATTAAGCAGAGCCACATCTGGTTAAAAACCTGCTTTTAAGCAAAGAAAGTATATGAAAAATGCATGAAAAAAACTGCATTCTCTGCTAGTCGTTTTTTTATCCAACGGCAAATGTACCTTGGGATTTGCACACACATTGTTAGAACTGGAAACATGAACGTCTGGATCTGGTATATTAGTGGACTAATGCAACCACTGTAGGGGCCTGTGTAGGATCTCATGGTCACAGGTTCGAATCCCAGCGAACCCACTCAGCAATTCATCCTTCTGAGTTCGATAAAAATGAATGCCACTGAGCTGGGTAACAAAATACATCTGTTATTCAGAACCCAGATACCTTTGGGGAAACGTGCGCTTTAAAAATACACGTTATGTTACATGATCCAAAGCCCAAGGTGTTACTCTCTAAAAACTGTAGTCAGGGGTCTAAAAACTGAAGCTGTCCATTATAGCATGAAGCCAGTCTGTTCATAAATGTGGGAAGAAAATGGCTTAAATGTGTTTTTGAAGAATTATTTCTAAGTTTGGCAGATTTCTCAATATTTCAGAATTAGCAAACGAATTCAGGAATATCAGCGACAGTTGTAATTTTCAGAAGTACTCACATGCTTATTAATTTCCATATGCAGCATAGCACACAGGTATACAATGTGCCTAATAGTTTGTGTTGTTCATCGGAGTGGGCTCACCTAGGAATGCCCACAAAACCGCCCTCAGCCCTGAAATTGCAGAGGCGAAAATACCACTCTCCAATGCTTGTGGAAGTGAAACTATCCCATTTGCAAAGGTGAAAGTTCTCAATTTTGACTTAGTGTATCAGGCATCGGACTCCACCCTTATTATAGGTTTTTGTGTGGCAAATTTGAAGTTAGGAGAGCAAAAAATTTAGGAATCTGGCCATTGCAAAACGGCCACTGCAAAACATCACAGAAGCCCACAAACTAAGCTCACAACACCTCTCGAAGCCGGGTCTGGCGACTTAGAGGACTAATGTGTCCACTGTAAGGGCCTGTGTTTGACCTCACGCTACCAGGTTCAAACCTCGGTGGGTCCAACCAGCATCTCATCCTTCTGAGGTAGATAAGATGTGTACCGCTGGGTAAAATAAGCATCTGTTATGTAGTGCAACATTACTCTTGTGTGAACGTGCGCTTTAAAAATGCACGTTATGAACAGTTGAGCTACTCATACCGGGGGGCTTATTTACAAGCCCCTTGCGACGCTGGTGCGTCACTTTTTGTGACGCACCGGCGGCGCATTTTCCTGCCCCATATTTACAAGGACAGAAAAATCCACCCTGCTTGGCTTTTCCTGTCCTTGTAAATATGGCCCCTTTGCATGCAGCACTTTGCATGAAAGGGGCGTTCCATGGGTGTTGCTGTGGGTGTACCCTGCAACAACCGTGGAACCTGGCGCATTTCCAGATTTACGAGAAATCGTAAACCTAGAAATGCGTCTGAATGCTACGCCTCATCAGGGGAGGCGTAGGGAGACGCAGCGAGGAGAAACGTATTTATTTCTTCTTGTTTTTTTCCTCTTTCTATGCTTTCTGCATTCTGCAGCACACATAAAACGAGGAAATCACTTCTGGTGATTGTTTATGTACAGGAAGGTTTCCCTTCCTGCAAATAAATAATCATAAAAAATGACGTTTTGCAAGCGCTATGTGTGCTAATGCAGCACACATAGAAGTTGTAAAACGCCATTTCAGATTGTTTATGTGCAGAAAGGGAACCCTTCCTGCACATTAACAATCATCCCCGTGATGCAGGCATCCTTACACCATGGTGCAAGTGTGCCTGCGTTGGCGCATGGCAGCCCACTGTGCGCCAGCGAGGGCTGAGCACAGGAATGCAACATATTATTGTAAATATGTCACATCCCTTTGCTTTGAAAGTGCCGCAGCGTGGCGCAGCCAAAGGGCTTGCGGTGCTGCGCTGCGGCACTTTCTTGTAAATGAGGCCCCCACAGGCCTGGGCCCCCAGATATATATGTCAAAAGCCTCACGTTGGTCACCCCAACTGTTAAAATGAGACATTTACTGGATCAGTTGATAATGTAGCGCCAAGATACTCTTGCATGAACATGCGCTTTAAAAATGCAGTTGAGCTACTCACACCGGGGGGCTTATTTACAAGCCCCTTGCACCGCCGGTGCTTCACTTTTTGTGACGCACCAGCAGCGCATTTTCCTGCCCCGTATTCACAAGGACAGGAAAAGCCACCCTGCTTGGCTTTTCCTGTCCTTGTAAATATGGCCCCTTTACATGCAGCACTTTGTGTGAAAGGGGCGTTCCATGGGTGTTGCTGTGGGTGTACCCATGCAACACCCATGGAACCTGATGCATTTCCAGATTTACGAGAAATTGTAAACCTAGAAATGCATCTGAATGCTACGCCTCCCCAGGGGAGGCGTAGGGAGGCGCAACGAGGAGAAATTTATTTATTTCTCCTCGTTTTTTAGCTCTTTCTATGCTTGCTGCATTCTGCAGCACACATAGAACAAGAAAATCACCTCTGGTGATTGTTTATGTAGAGGAAGGTGTCCCTTCCTGCACATAAATAATCATAAAAATTTACGTTTTGCAAGCTTTATGTGTGCTAATGCAGCACACATAGAAGTTGTAAAACGCATTTCAGATTTTTTATGTGCAGAAAGGGAACCCTTCCTGCACATAAACAATCATCCCTGTGACGCAGGCATCCTTGCACCATGGTGCAAGGGTGCCTGGGTTGGCGCATGGCAGCCCATTGTGCGCCAGCGCAGGGGTTAGCACAGGAATGCAACATATTATTGTAAATATGTCACATCCCTGTGCTTTGAAGGTGCCGCAGCGTGGCGCAGCCAAAGGGCTTGCGGTGCCGCGCTGCAGCACTTTCTTGTAAATGAGGCCCCCACAGGCCTGGGCTCCCAGATTTTATATGTCAAAAGCCTCACCTTGGTCACCCCAACTGTTAAAATGAGACATTGACTGGATCGGTTGATAATTATTTTGATCGATTTAATTAATCAGATTCCTGGACATTAGAAGAAATGCGTGGAAAAATGAAGAATTTCGAGCTGCTTGTCTCTTTTTTCCCATTTCAATCGATTTGATTCTTGAGAAACTGACACTTGTGAAATTGTTACATCCTTCTTCCCAACACTGTGTCAAAACAAGGTTTTTTACTTGCTACATTTTTTCGTGATCTGACAGTTGAACAAAGCTTTTTTATTACTTTCATTTTTTGCAGATCTGACAGTGGAACAATGCTTCCCCGTCACAATCTTTGCAAAAGAGTCTTATTGGAATCCTTTCATAACAGAGGAGATAAAACCAGCCATAATCGTAATGTTCTTTCTCATTTGCATATCGCATGCCTTTCATTTTAATCCACATCTTTAAACCAACCTTATAGTAATGTTTGCCACGTGCACACAGTGGAAGGCTTTGTCCTTGCGTTTGTTGTTTCTTATGCAGGTATATTTTGTGTGCTAAGCTTTATCTGTTTAGATAGATACAATCTTTATTATTAATTATTCAGAAGCATTACAATATAAGTACACATCTAACGTTGAATCACATTTGGCCCTGTACAAGTAAGTCTCAGTATCGCACTCAATTAACTATCACCGTGCAGGTCCATCAAAAATACTTACAAACATGCATAAAATCATATTCTAGCCTATTTAAAAAACCTTATACTTATCCTCCAACTCCCATAATACAGAGTAAATGAAAAAAACAGAATTAGTCAAGCCCCAGTTCATTTCCTGATCCTTTGCCATGGCTTTCCTAATATGCAAATTCAAAAAATCAATATTTGTCAGCCCCTCTCCCAACTATTCTCCCCTCCCTCCCCCGTCAAGTACCTCTACCTGACCTCTCTTTCTCCTCGATCAAAAGGGAGTATATTTTCGCAACTAGACCATGATTGCTCATCTGACTCTGAGAATAACGTAAACCAGTCCCTTTACCCTTCAGCCTAGTCATTGTTGAAACAATTAATGTAACCAATCTTACCAGCTGCTGCTAATTGGTTCCGTCTACCTAGTCCTGTATTGCTGCACTAATCGAGGGGGCCTCCCTTCCCCCCCCCTAATTCCCGAAATAGGAGTCTCCATTTATTTGCAAAAACTGAAAACCAAGGGGCAGATTTACAAGCCCCTTGCGCTGCCAGTGTGTCACTTTTTGTGGCGCACCGGCAGCGCATTTTTCTGCCCCATATTTACAAGGACAGGAAAAGCCACCCTGCGTGGCTTTTCCTGTCCTTGTAAATACCGCCCCTTTACAGGCAGCACTTTGTGTGAAAGGGGCGTTCCATGGGTGTTGCTGTGGGTGTTTCCAAAAAACACCCATGGAACCAGACACATTTCCAAATTTACAAGAAATTGTAAATCTGGAAATGCATCTGAATGCTACGCCTCCTGAGGAGAGGCGTAGGGAGGCGCAACGAGGAGAAATATATTAATTTCTCCTCGTTTTTTTTCCTCTTTCTATGCGTGCTGCATTTGCAGCACACATAGTACGAGGAAATAACCTCTAATGATTGTTTATGTACAGGAAGGTGTCCCTTCCTGCACATAAACAATCCTTTAAATAAATGACGTTTTACAAGTTCTATGTGTGCTAATGCAGCACACATAGAAGTTGGAAAACGCCATTTCTGATTGTTTATGTGCAGGAAGGTAAGCCTTCCTGCACATAAACAATGTCCCCACGACGCAGGTATCCTTGCACCATGGCTCAAGGGTGCCTGTGCATGGTAGCAGTTTGTGTGCCAGCGCAGAGGGAATCACAGAGATGCAACATATTGTTGTAAATATGTTGCATCCCTGTGCTTTGAAAGTGACTCAGTGCGGCGCAGCAAAATGGCTTGCGGCACGCACTGAGTCACTTTCCTTGTAAATCTGGCCCCAACTATTTAGTAAAAAGCCCTATAAAGGGTAGGTTCATAAAATAAGCAGGAATTTTCACAAGGGGTGTGGCTATACGTCCCAGCTTATCAAAAAATATTAGTGCTAGAGCTAGCTGATAAATGGGTGTGCTGGAGTCTGCTATGAAAACAATGCATGTGTCATAGTTTCGTAAAGGCAAATAGCACATGAAATGAACAGGTTATATGTGCATGCCTGCGGCATAATCAGCCCAATTAGATCACCAGCACATCCCAGCATCATATGTCATACTGCAGAGCCCTGGGTGGCCTCCAGTAGATAACATTCGGCATATCTGTGCGGGAAAAAAAATCAAGGTAAGGAGCTACGCATGATTCTGCATGAACCTAAATATTTTTGGACTTTCTGATTTGGGGTGTCCATCCTTCGATCTTCACTTGCAATGGTGGAATATTTGGATATCATCGTGGTGTAGACCTACAGCAAACCACTTTGGATATGCTATTTAAAGCATATTCTTTCCCCTTTATATTGATGCTTAAATATTGAGCTAACTCGAGCAGTAAAGAAGGTTAAAAAAATAGCTCTGGCAATCTGACACCTAAACAAGCAATGTTTGAAATTATTTGTTCTGGTTTTTTCATACTTCACAGCACAAACAGTATAGATAATCCTACAGTCACGCATGCATGCATTGGTAACAGGGGCACAACACCCAATGGGCTGAAAGGGCTTTAGCCCTGACCTCAGGGGCTTAGCACAAGCCCCTGCTGCCTCTGTAGTGCCCTTCTGCCTCTGTAGTGCAGCCCCCCCAACCATTAACGGGCCTCCAAACCTTAAGGGGGCCCTATTCAGTCCAACACCATTGAATATCTGTGATATGGGAGACTCAGGGGCCCCTCATCCATGGTTAGACTGGGACAGACAAAAGAAATAGGGCTGGGCACCAAAATAAAGTGGCAACCATTAGCGAAGCATATAGCAAAACAGTGGTAATATCAGGGAAATCAACAAGGCCTACAACTGCTGAAAAGGAACCTTCACACTGATTTGTCAGACCAGCCCATTGGGCGTTGCCTGATTTCCCTATATCCAATCTGACAAGCCCTCCAATACCCTCGGATCGTGCAAAAAAATAAATTTATAAAAGCAGCAATGGGGAGACGTGTCAAGCAGGAAAGAAGGATTGAATGGGGAGATGGGCAAGTAGGAAGCAACAAAGACGGGGTAAAGAATACATTAGTTGAAACAGGATCAGCGGGAAAAATTAATGTGACAGTGTGGAATGTAACTGGTGAGCACTTAAAATGCTCCAATACCATTGGCTCATGTTTTTGCACTATGGCAAGACGGAACAAGAGCTCCAATACTATTGGATCATGCAAAAAAATATATAAACAAGTGCTGTTCGTGTTTTAACAACTTTTTGTTATGTACACACGTATGCATTTTAGTGGTACATGTGTATGAGTACAAGGGAGACTGTCTGAAAACACAAGTACTCCTATGGAGTGCTTGAAAACAAAGAAAAATTAGCTGCACAAACTGGGAGCAGTATAAGGAGACATAACTTGGTCCGTGCGCAATGGGAGGACCAAACACAAGAAGACGGCATGACGCCCGCCCACCATGACGAATGGCATCAAATAAAGGGAGAGCGATGCTGAAGCTTACCAACGGTAGGAGATGGGAGGCCTATAGGCCCACAAATAGAACACAACACGTCTCTTTGATACAGCACTAAAAGCAAAAGATTTTGCACAAGGTCGTTGTGTTTAGAAACAGGGACATTAAGTGATTTATCCGTAATCGCAAAATGTTGAACTGAGGCCAAGGCCAGGGAGATGATATGGCGTCCTGTCAGGAGAGAGTGTGGCATAAGGGCCAGATTTGCCGACTATGGAGCTGGTAAACAGGGTTTCAGTTTCGGCATCAGCTTCACATCTTTGATTTTGGACAAATAACTTCATCTCCCCGTGCCTACAAAAATGAATGTGCCCTTGTGTAAAGTAACTGGTGCTAATGTAAAGTGCTCTTATACCTTTGGGGGTGTTGGCGCTATATAAAACTGCACAAAGAAAGTAACTGGTGCTAATGTAAAGCACTCCAATACCTTCGGGTGGTGTTGGTGCTATATAAAACTGCACACAAAAAAATGTGAAAAACAGAGTTGATGGAGTAGGGGATCTGCAACGGAGTTCAGCGAGGGCAAGCAGCGTCTGTGGATGGGCAACCAGTAGCAAATGCAGGCAGCCATGGGGAGAATAAGTGAAATGCCTGTAATCACAAAATGTGGAACTGAGGGCGAAGCTAGAAAGATGATGTTGCATTCTCTTGGGAGAGGACGTGGCGTACGGGCCAAAGCTGCTGACTATGGAGCTAGTAAACCAGATTTGAGTTTTGGCATCAGCTTAACATCCTCAGTTCTGGGAAAATCACTTCATCTCAAAGTGCCTACAAAAATAAATGTGTCTTTGTGTAAAGTAACTAGTGCTAATGTAAGGCACTCCAATACCTTCGGGTGGTGTTTGGTACTATATAAAACTGCTCAAAAAATAGTAACTGGTGCTTATGTAAAGCACTCCAATACCTTCGGGTGGTGTTGTCGCTGCATAAAACTGCACAAAAAAAAAAAAAGTGAAAAGCAGAGTCAGGGGAGGAGGGAATCTGGAGGATGAAGGTATCTGTGCAACGGGGGTTCAGTGTGTACAAGCAGCGATGGGCAGGAGGTTGACAGGCAACCAACAGCAAATGCGGACTGCCATGGGGAGATTAAGTGATTTGTCTTAGTTTACGGTGTCCTTGAGAAAAGTACTGGTGGTAATATAGGCCACTCCAATACCTTCAGGTGGTATTGGTGCTATAGAAAACTGCATAAAAAAGTAACTGGTGCTAATGTGAAGTGCTCCATTACTTTCCGCTGGTGTTGATGCTATATAAAACTGCGCAAAAAAATGTGAAAAGCAGTGTCCGGGGAGGAGGGGAACTGTATAATGGAGTTCAGCAGGGAAAGCAGCGATGGGCTGGAGGTGGACAAGCAACCAACAGCAAATGCTGGCAGCCACAGGGAGATTAAGTGATTTCACCGTAATCACAAAATGTGGAACTGAGGGCGAGGCTAGGGAGACGATGTGGCATCCTCTTGGGAGAGGATGTGGCAAAAGGGCCACAGCGGCCGACTATGGAGCTGGGAAACGGGGGTCAAGTTTTGCTGTCGGCTTAACATCCTTGATTCTGGGCAAATCACTTCACCTCCAGTTGCCAAAAAAATGAATGTGTCCATGTGTAAAGCTAATGTAGAGCACTCCAATACCTTTGCTGGTGTTGGCACTATATAAAACTGCACAAAAACTAACTGGTGCTAATGTAAATTGCTCCACTACCTTCAGGTTGTGTTGGAATTATATAAAACTGCAAAAAAAACTGAAAGAGTCGCAGTGTTAGGCTTGTTTACAGTAGTGAACATGAGGAAATTAATTGCATTGGCAACCACATTAAAAGGACTACTTTTGCCATGGACACTGTGGAGCAGGCAGACCTTGATCACATCAACATCAGCCTGGTTCTTTTGAATAGAGTTCAAGTTAAGCAACAATGGTACACAGAAACACTTCACCGGTGAATGCAAAAAAAGTAAGAAAGTGTCCCGACAGGAGAAATTTGAAGAATCGGAGTCCCACTTTATGGAATGAAAAGCAACAACCAATTAATCAATCAGGTGGCTTATATAGCATGGCTACTCACCTGTAAGGGTCTCAAGGTGCTGGGGTGGGCTGCTGGTCCTTTGATGGTGCTGTGGTTGAGTGGAAGAGCCAGGACTTGAGGTCCTTCCTGAATTGAGGCAGTGATGGTGACTGCCTGAGCTGGAGAGGCAGGGTGTTCCAGGTCTTTGCTGCAAAGTAGGAGAAGGATCTTCCCTTGACTGGGGTCTTGCCGATACGTGGGGTGGTGGACAGGGCCAGATGGGCAGAGCGGCGGTCTCTGGTGGGTGCGTGGAATGCGAGGTGGTGATTTAGGTACACAGGTCTCACTTGTATATGGCTTTGTAGGAGTGTGTGAGGAGCTTGAAGGTGATTCTTTTGTTGACTGGGAGCATGTGGAGGTCTATTAGGTGGTCGGTGATGTGGTTGCAGCGGGGTATGTTGAGGATGAGTCTAGCGGAGGTGTTCTGAATGTTCCACACTTTCTTGAGGAGTTTCTGGGTGATGCCGGCATAGAGTGCGTTGCTGTAGTCGAGTCTGCTGCTAATGAGTGCGTGAGTGACCGTCTTTCTGGACTCAGTGGGAATCCACTTGCAGATCTTTCAGAGCAAAGCGATACCAAAGGGGATGATGGACCTGGGTTTAATCCATCATCATTCTTTAGCTCACTCCACCACCCCAGTTCAGACATGGCCATAAGCAAATCAGTCTGACCCTGTGCCTCATGGGAACAGTCCAGCCCGAACTGCCAAGCCATGTCTTCCCTGGACCGGAAACAAGCATCCTGGGACCGGTTTCGGGTTCAAAACCCTCATCAGCCAGGCTATCTTGAATCCAGTGGCAAAGTGAGCAAGGGACCCACGTCTGGGCATACCCTGCCAACTTAGGGCAAACAAAGCGATACCAAAGGGGATGATGGACGGAGCGTTAGAGCAAATCAAACACTCACCCCCAGTCAACTGATCTGGGTTTAGTCCATCATCATTCTTTAGCTCACTCCACCACCCCAGTTCAGACATGGCCATATGCAAATCAGTCTGACCCTGTGCCTCATGGGAACAGTCCAGCCCGAACTGCCAAGCCATGTCTTCCCTGGACCGGAAACAAGCATCCTGGGACCGGTTTCGGGTTCAAAACCCTCATCAGCCAGGCTATCATGAATCCAGTGGCAAAGTGAGCAAGGGACCCACGTCTGGGCATACCCTGCCAACTTAGGACGAACAAAGCGATACCAAAGGAGATGATGGACGGAGCGTTAGAGCAAATCAAACACTCACCCCCAGTCAACTGATCTGGGTTTAATCCATCATCATTCTTTAGCTCACTCCACCACCCCAGTTCAGACATGGCCATATGCAAATCAGTCTGACCCTGTGCCTCATGGGAACAGTCCAGCCCGAACTGCCGTCCATCATCCCCTTTGGTATCGATCTTTCAGAGCAGGCATAACATGTGGGAGCAGGATGATGAGACGGCGTTGATCTGGCAGTTCATGGTGAGCGAGGAGTCCAGGATGATGCTGAGGTTTTGTGTGTGGTCAGTGGGTGTGAGGGTGTTCCAAGTGCTGCGGGCCACCAGGAGTCATCCCAGGCAAGGGGGTGGAGCCCATGATGAGGACTTTGGTCTTCTCTGAGTTGAGCTTGAGGCAGCTGTTCTTCATCCAGGTGGTGACATCCTTCATCCCACCGTGGAAGTTGTTCTTGGCGACTGTGGGTTCTTTGGTGAGGGAGAGAATCGGCTTGGTGTCATCAGTGTAGGAGACCATGTTGAGTCCGTGGTTCCTAATGATGGCTGCGATCCGGGCCATGCATATGTTGAAGAGAGTGGGGCTCAGGGAGGAGCCCTGAGGCGCTCCGCAGCTGATCTTTGTGGGTTTTGAGTGGAACGGTGGTAGTCTGATTCTCTGTGTTTGGCCGGTGAGGAAGGAGCGTATCCATTCCAGGACTTTGTCGCGGATGCCAGTGTCTTGGAGTCTTGTGCATAGGGTGCAGTGAGAGAAGGTATCGGAGGCAGCCGAGAGGTCCAGGAGGATGAGGCCTGCCATTTCGCCTTGGTCGAGGAGGGTGTGGATGTCGACTTTGGGGATGAGGAGGGATGTCTTGGTGCTGTGGTTGTTTCGGAAGCCGGATTGGGGGAGGTCCAGGCTGTGGTTCGCTTTGATGAATTCGGAAAGTTGGGCATTGATGGCTTTCTCGATGACCTTAGCTGGGAAGGGGAGAAGAGAGATGGGTCTGAAGTTCTGGAGGTCTGTCGGGTAGGCAGAGGGTTTCTTCAGCAAGGGGCTGATCTTTGTGTGCTTCCAGTCTTCCGGGAAGGTAGTGGAGTTGATGGAGCAGTTGATGGTGGGGCACAGTTCAGGGGCGATGGTGGTGCCGGCCCTGTTGAAGATGTGCTGCGGGCAGGGGTCCGAGAGTGTGCCTGAGTGGATGCTCTCCATTGTCTTGAGGGTGTTTTTGTCAGCAGTGAGGTGAGTGCAGCTGAGTAGGGTCTGTTGGAGTCTGGTGTCATAGGGTGTGGTGGCTGCGAGTGTAGTGGAAGGGTCTTGGGTGTTGAGGCTGTGGAAGCTGTCATACATCTCCTTAATCTTGCAGTGGAAGTCGGTGCCGAAGTTGTTGCAAAGGTCTTGGGAGGGGATATCTGATATCTCTGTGCTGGGTCTGGCGAATTCTTTGACCCAGCAAAAAGTTCTTTACTGTTGAATGCGCTGGTGTTGATTCTTTCTTGTAGGGTCATTTTCTTCGTTGTCCTGATAAGGTGGTGGTGTGCAGTGACATCGGTCTTGAAGGCTGAGTGGTCTTCTGCGGTCTTGCTGCTCCTCCATCTCTTCTCAAGCCGTCTACAGGTGCGTCTGGACTCACGAAGGGCGGGAGAGAACCAGCTGGCTTTCTTGGAGTGTCGCTTGCTTGGGGCTCTCTTCAGGGGCACCAGAGTGTCAGCGCAGTCAGAGATTCATCAGTGGAGGTTGTGTGCTGAGGTACTAGCATCTGTGAATGTCAGTGGAGTGGTTTTGCTGAGGGAGGTTGTGAACTGTTCTTCGGTGACCTTGTTCCAACTACTGCAAGAGTGGTGGTGGGTGTGGTGGGTAATGGAGGGTTTGGTGAAGGAGAAGTGAGCGCAGTGGTGGTCAGTCCACAGGAGCTTGGTGGTGTGGCTGCAGGTGATGTTCTCGCTGTGGAGAAGATGGGGTAGAGCGTGTGTCTTGTTGAGTGGGTTGGGGAGGTGACCTGCTGTTTGAGTCAGACGGAGGCGAGGGTCTCCAGCAGGGATGAGGTGTTTTTGTCCTTGGAGTTGTCCACGTGAAAGTTGAGGTCTCCGAGAAGGATGTAGTCCATGGAGGCGAGAGTGTGGGGTGTGATGAAGTCTATAATGGAATCGCTGAAGGGTGGGCGAGGTCCGGGGGTCAGTAGATGAGGGTGCCGCAGAGGGTGGTGTTTGGGTTGGTTGGTTGGTGTGCGGGTTGGTGTGGACCTGGGTTGGTTGATGTGGTCCTTGTTAATGATCTTGTAGTCATCCGGGATGGCAGTGGCAATATCTGGGGCAGAGGTGGATTCACAAAAGGGATTTAGTAGTAGTAAAGTTAGGATTCCTAACTTTACTACTACTAAATGCCTTTTGTGAATACCGAAAGTCGTAAAGTTAGGATTTTGTCTCAGTTTAATAGTAGTAAAGTTAGGAATCCTAACTTTACTACTACTAAATGCCTTCTGTGAATACCAAAAGTAGTAAGTTTAGGATTTTGTCTCAGATTACTTTTGTGAATCAGGCCCTGCGTGTTTGTGAAGGGAACATGTGTTGAGCAAGATGCAGTTGAGGTGGCCGGGTCCAGTGTTTGTTTGTCGTGCGTAGGGTGGGGCTGAAGTGCGGCAGCAGGTGATGGTGTAGCTGCAGTTCTGGCGGGAAAAAGGGCCCTGGGTGTCCTTCGGTGGCAGGCGGTATGGCATTCAGTGTTGAGGGCATGGAGGGTGCTGGTGTCATATCGGTGGATGGTCCGAGAACCAGGGTCCGTGGCACTGGGCGCGGTCAAGACGAGCACAGACAGACTTGCCTTCTGCATGCCTCCGGTGTACCAGTGGCGCGGCCGCGCAGCCTCAGCCATTAAGTAGTGTGAGAAGGAGGGCTGGACAGCTAGGAGGCGGGAAAGCAGGAAATGAGAAAGCAGTGCTGGAGGGGGGGCAGGGCTGCGGGGAGTGAGCAGCGGCAGGGAAATGACGAGAAAAGGTGAGAAAGTGCAAAGTGCAGAAAGGGAAAGAAAGTGTCACAAAGAAGGAGGGCAGAGCAGCAGCAGAGCTGAGAAGCTCCCCACTAGATTGCCAGGGAGGGCCTCGAACTTGCGGACCAGCGAGGGTCAGGGCAGCAGCTACCAGCCGGAGCTGTGCGTGGAAGGGAACAGATCACTGACAAGGTCAGTGGTATTGCTCCCTCTCAACTTGCAGCGGCCACAATTAACTAGCGTGAGGGCTGAACAGCTGGGAGGTGGGAAAGTGGAAGCGGGAAAGTGGCGAAGGAGGGGAACGGGGCAATGGGGGGCAAGCAGCAGCAGGGAAACAGCGAGAAGACTGTAAACGAGATTTTAGAACAAGAGTGGAGGATAGCCTCTCATATGCGCAGCTGAAACACTGGGTATTGCAACCTAAGAGTAAAACTGCAGCAAGCAGAGAGGTAACCCACTTTGAAAGATCCCTTTCTAACTTTGACTCTGCAAAAGGCCTTCTCTCCACACTTTACAACATACTTAACTCTGAAACAGATTCACCCAAGGAAAGTGAAATACCAGGAACAATGGAAGCGCAAACTGGGGCCATAGTTCCCACTAGGATGTCAGAGAGAAGGTATAGAGTCTTGACGAAGACTATAGGATGCTCACTCAATAGAAAAACTGAGTGTAACATTCAAATAAGATGGCATCTTGCTCTGGACAGGTTATGCCATATCTGCCCCAATACCTCAGGCAAATTTTGTGAATCTGAAGTAGGTATAATCTGGGGATGTTTGAAAATTCAAATCTTTTGGAAGAAGTGCTCAGCCATATTGATAAAATTGTAGGAATTTCCAATTCATATTGCCTGGAGTTTGTCTTCCTGCTTCTAGGACTAGTAACTATTTCACCTAATGCAAGATTGAAATACGCAGTAATCTTCCATGTGTTGGGACAGCGAAATATCTAATTGCCCAATTTGGAAAAAGAAAGATCCTCCATCTGGGGCGATGCGGATAGTGGAACTATGACACAATATGGCCATGGATTCATGATATACAACACACTTGCAAGTCTCTTGAGACAATCTGGGAGCCCTTTATACAATACTTCCTGCCACTATCTTTGTTATGAGTTTATCCACCAAAACTGAGTGACTTAGGGTTATTCAAGACATAAAGGGGCATATTAGCAATGATTTATCGCCGCGTTAGCGGCACTTTTACGCCGCTAATGCGGCGATAATTTTATCACAGATTAGCAAGCTGCAGCTAACGGGCCTTAGCGCGAGTTTTTGGGCGAAAGCGGTCCGTTTTTTTTATCTCAAAGCATGTTAGCGATATTTATCGCTAATAACATGCAAAGTAGGCTTTTCAGTGCAAAAAGGCACGCAAACACCACTACTCCGTATTATCAAGGGGCTCCTTGAAATTCTGAAGAGCCAAAAAACTGGCTCTAACTGCAGTTAGAGTCAGTTACTTAAGACCAGAAAATAGCTGGTCTTAAAAATGGTGATAAAACTTGGGCCCATATCTCTGCAGGTTTTGGCGCTGGCCAGCGCTGCAAGCAATGTTGCAGCGCTGCCCTGCGACAAAACTACAGTGCAGGAATGCGCAAAATCAATAAGATAGTGCGCATTCCTGTGCCCCAGTCATGAAAAGTGTTGCTGCACTGCGAGAAGACAGCGTTGCAACACTTCTCACTACGCCCTTCTTGCGACAGCATGGATGCGCTGTAATCACTGGACAGCGCTCCATGACGCAAGTAATGACAGATACGTCAGGAATCCTGACATATCTGCCTGCGCTAAAGTCACGCATTGCTGCAGTCGAGACACAACCATGACGCAACTCCAGCTATGCATGGGGCCAGCCTATCCCTGTGGCACTGCCTCACCCTCACACCTGCCATCAGGCAGGCGGAAGGTACTGACGCAGTGCTGTTCATGAGGGGTGGACGAATGTCGGCGCTGTTGGAGATCCATTGGTGGTGGTTGCGCGCTGCGGTGTCATTGTTTGGAAGCATTGGTGGAGTGTTGGTGCGGAGGGAGTTGACGAGATGTTCTTCGGTGGCCTTGACCAGCTGCGAGGGGGTGCGATGATGGCAGTGGCGTCCGGTGGGCAAGGTGAAGACGTGATGTTACCAATGATGGTCGGTCCAGGAGAGTCCGGTGTTGTGGCTGTAGTTGAAGTACCCGCTGGCGGAGGTGACGTGCTCGACCGTGTGTCCTGCTATGTGGCCTGTTGAGGTGACTTACTGCTTGCGTCTGATGTCGGTGACCCTCCCCAGGAGGGGGTGGTGCTCTAGTCACTGGGGTTGTCCTGGTGGAACTTGAGTTCACCGAGTTGGATGTTGTCGGTGGATGGGAGACCCTGGGGTGCAATGAGGTCTACAATGGTTTTGGAGAATGGGGGGCCATGGCCCTGGGGGCCTGCACATGAGGGTGCCGCAGAGGATGTTCTTGGGCTTGGTCCGGATCTGGGAGTTGACGTGGTCCATGGTCACCCTTGGCACATTAGAGTGCGTTATCAGTCAGAGTGTGCCTCTTTAGGTGACGGCAATGCCTCCTCCTTGACGGTCGGGGTGCTCCTTGCGGGTGATACTGCAGCCGTCAGTGATGGCGAAGGTGATGTCCGGCACGGAGCAGAGGTTGGTCCTGGCAGGCGAGGTGGCGTCCAGGGTTGATGGCGAGGAGGGTGCTGGCGTCGTAGCGGTGGAGTGTCGAAGAGGAATGCTCCTTGGTGCTGAGTGCGGTCCAGGGGCAGACGGACGCAAACGGTGTAGCCTATGGGTTGCCTTTGGCACAGGAGACGACCATTACAATGCAGGCAGTACATCGTTAACAACGCAACTCCGACAACGAGGGTGCCTTAACATCGCATTTGATCACAACGCATTGTGAGGTTAGTAATGGGGTCATTTAAAGTATCTCAGGTGTGTATGGGTTTTGGGGTAAAATTTGAAAATGTAAGTTTTTTTGCGGTAAAATATGAAAAATGGGGTGTTTTTTGGGGTAAAATATGAAAAATGGGGTGAATTTTGGGGTAAAAAAATGAAATTTGGGGTGTGCACTTGTCTCAAATGTGATTTTTGTGTGTGTTTTGGGGGCTCAAAAAGGAATTCCAGGGTTCACGGTTGGGTTTGTGGTGCAAAGGTTAGTTTTGGGTTGCACTCACTGAAGTGGGAACAGTGATCTTTATGTCTCCGCTATGCAACACCTACTCTACTGTTGCAATATTAGTATGCATTGGAATGGAATGCGAGGTGATGGCATGCGTCGCAACTACATATGTACCTTTGGCATACGAGTGGTACGCCCGCTGTGCATGGGCGCACAGCGGCCACCATTGAGAAGTGCGGGGGCTGGACAGCTGTGAGGTGGTAAACGCCAGAAATAACACTGGATGGTGCGTGGACGCGGGGATGTGTGTGTGAGCGTGTGTTGTTAAAAATTTGTTGAGGGAAGTCTTACCTCAAAGCAGTGTCCCGTGTCTTTGTAGCTCCTGCTCTCCTGCGTCTGCTTCCAGGAAAAGGAAGTAGACAGCCAGGCTCCCTTCCCTGAGTCAATCACAATGCTGTGATGCAGCAGTGGGAATGGTAATCGGCAACGGGACAAGTCATGCAGCCAGGGGCCGGAGGGTTGGCCATGTTCTACATGCAGGCTGTAATGCAGCCTGCATTGTGAAAAGGAAGTGCGCATGACTGCTTTGGGAGGCCTGAGCGGTCCGACCAAACAGTCATTGCGCACTTGAGTGGGCATGCCAATCCGCCCATGCCCTGCTCCGTGTTTGGAGCAGTCCTAACCTGAGGATACATAGCATGATTACATCAGTTAGTTATCCCTTGTCTTTAACTTTTGATCTGTTTTTTTTTGCTTCTCGGAGCACGCACTTCCCGCTTCCCACCGCTGCTGCCCCTGTGGCCCTGCACCCCTGTCCTCGCCCATTGCCGCCTCCCAGAAGATCGTTCCTCCCCCTCCCCTACTAAATGGCGGACGCTGTGCGGTTGCGCAGCGGACGTGCACCGCTGGCGCGCAGAAGTTGTGCCTAAGCCAAGACCGTCTGCGCCCGTCTGCGACCCGACCACGACCAACGCCAGGAACTCTGGATCTTGGGCCACCCACTGCTACAGCACAGCCACCCTCCATGCACTCAACTCCGGAAAAGTCAGAGACTGCCAACAGGCCTCGCCAAACATGAAACACGGTCAGTTCTCCTGCCTCCACTGCCGCCAGACCTTAACCACCACCCCGGACTCCAACACAGCCGACGCCAGCACCAGCGACACCCTAAGATGCATCCTCCTCAACGTGCACTCTGTGCACAAACACGCCGTGGAAATCTGTAACCAACTCAACTCTCTCTCGCCCGACAACGCCTTCTACACGGAGACCTGGACCAACGCCTCCTTCACCCCCGACACCAACACCGCCATCCCGGATGGATACAAGATCCAGAGGAAGGACTGCCCCAACCACCCGGGAGGGGGCCTCGCCATCGCCCACAAGAGCACCCTCCAGACCAGCCACAACTCCACACTCCGAGGAACCCTCGTCTACAGACCCCCCGGCCCCCGGACACCCTTCGCTACAACCATCACCGACTTCATCTCACCTCACGCCATCGCCTCAATGAACGACATACTCATTGGAGACCTGAACTTCCACCTCGACAACCCCAGTGACCCCAACTCCACCATCCTTTGCAACAACCTTGCCAACATCGGACTTAAACAACTCGTCACCACACAGACCCACAGAGCAGGCACCACCCTTGACCCCATCTTTGCGGCAGGAAACAGCGTTCACTTCAGCCACACAATGCAACCGCCATGGACCGACCACCACTGCGTACACTTCGCCGTTGACAAACACAAGGCACGCAAACCAGCCCCACGCACACCACAGAGGAACTGGATCAAGGCTACCGACGAGCAACTCAACTCCACCCTCACCCGAGACAACCACACCTGGGCACCCGACACCAACCTCGCAGCCAGAGAACTCCACACTTGGATCTCCAACTGCGCATACAAGCTCGCCCGCTACGCAACCCCGACAAACAGCACCCCAGGAAAGCCGCATGGTTCATCACCGATCTCCAAGAAGCAAGACGCACCTGCAGATGCCTGGAGAAGAACTGGAGAAACACCAAGACACCCGAAATCTACACCACCTACAAGGACGCCATGACGGACTACCACAACCAAATGAGGACCACCAAGAGGGACTTCATCCACAACGAAATCCTCGACAACTCCACCAACTCCAAGCAACTCTTCAGTGTCATTCATGAATTCAACAACCCACGCAGCGAAGCCACAGACATCACCCCGTCCCAAGACCTCTGCGATAAGCGTGTAACCTACCTCCTCCTCAAGATCAAAAAACTCTATGACAACTTCGCAGAACATCCAGCAGACGCCACAGCCGGCCCCCCGCCCCCCAGACACACCAGCCAGCCCACTATCTCCACCTGGACGCCGGTCACAGCCGAAGACACCGCCTCGACCATGAAAGGCATCCACTCAGGGACCCCCACAGACCCCTGCCCTCCTCACATCTACCACAGAGCCGCAGCCGCCATCGCACACGAACTACAACGCACCATCAACACCACCTTCAAAACAGGCACCAACCCAGACGACTGGAAGCGTGCAGAAGTCTGGCACCTGCTCAAAAAGCCCACACCGGCCTCAAGAACTACCAGCCCATCTCGCTCCTCCCCTTCGCAGGGAAAGTTGCAGAGTAAACAGTCATCAGGGAACTGACACGATTCATTGAAGACAACGCCATCCTCGACCTGTCCCAATCCGGATTGCGAAGCAACCACAGCAACAAGGCCACCCTACTCGCCACCACAGACGACATCCGCACCCTCCTGGACCAAGGACACTCCGCAGCCCTCATCCTACTCGACCTTTCAGAAGCCTTCAACACCGTCTCCCAACGCACACTAGTCGCCAGACTACACGACGCCGGCATACAAGGAACAGCCCTAGACAGTATCCGGTCATTCCTCAATGGAAGAAGCCAAAGGATCAGACTGCCACCCTTCCTCTCCGATCCCACGTAAATCACCAGCGGAGTCCCACAGGGGTCATCTCTGAGCCCAACCCTCTTCAACATCTACATGGCCCCCTCACCGCCATCGTCCGACAACACGGCCTCAACATTGTATCCTACGCTGATGACACCCAGCTCATCCTCTCCCTCACCAAAGACCCCACCACTGCCAGATTCAACTTCCAGAAAGGAATGCACGACATTGCCGTCTGGATGACCAACAGCTGCCTGAAGCTCAACGCAGAGAAGACAGAGGTCCTTGTCCTTGGAACCACCCCTTCAGCATGGGACAACACCTGGTGGCCGCCACCCACGGAAGCCTACCTACCCCCTCAGACCACACCAAAAACCTCGGCATCGTACTCGACTCATCCCTCACCATGAACCGACAGGTCTACGCCGTCACCTCCAGCTACTTCAACACCCTCCGCATCCTCCGCAAGATCTTCAAATGGATACCCCCAGAGTCAAGGAAGACAGTCACCCGTGCACTCATCACCAGCAGACTGGACTATGGAAACGCACTCTACGCCGGCATTTACAAGTCCCTACTCCGCAAACTCCAGACATTACAGAACACCGCTGCCAGACTCGTCCTCGGCATCCCCGGCACGAACACATCAGCCAACACCTACGTACACTCCACTGGCTCCCCATGGAGAAAAGAGTCACCTTCAAAATCCTCACTCACGCCTACAAATGCCTACACAACAACATAACTAAATACCTCAACGACATAATCAACTTCCACGTACCCAAAAGAAACATCCGATCTTCCAAACTCGCACTGGCCAAAACCCAGCGCATCCACAGAGCCAGAGCAGGCGGAAGATCCTTCTCCCACATTGCATCCAAGACCTAGAATGTGCTACCGGCAGACATCAGAGGTGCCCCCTCCCTGAACACCTTCTGGAAGACCCTCAAGACCTGGCTCTTCGGTTAACAGTTCTGCCCCCCCCCTCAGCGCCTAGATACCCTCACGGGTGAGTAGCATGCTTACAATTCCCCTGATTGATTCATTGATTGAGTTATCAACATGTGATGATTGTTCCTCTTCTGCACTGCTTGAGGCGGTGGGGCAACGCTCTTCCGCCATAGCGGAAGAGCTGCCACTGGGGGTGGGTCATCTACGTGTGTTAGGCCTGAGCAACTAACCCCCCGGCCCTCCTGCGCTATGCGTCCCACCTTCTCCTTACCTGGACATTGACACCGTGGTGCAATCCACTGCACTCTCTCCAAATCTGTGACTCAGCCAGCAGGAGCCTCAGCCAGGTGTGATTTCACTCGGCTGGGTACAGCAGTCGCCGTCTAGTACGCTGGTGGACCTCCCAATGCAGTTGATGCAGCAGGGCCCACTTAGCCATGAAGGCGCAGTGCTCACGCCACACAAGTTCGCTGTAGCACAGGGGCCTCAGCCTCCACAGCGTACGGGCAGCCCAACATCATCCGGCCTGTGATGCAGGGAGATGCCACACACCATTGGTAATCCCCTCTGTGCTCCCCGGTGTAGTGGTGGATCATAGTATGCAATGCGGACCTCACTACGTTGGTGCGCAGGAGCGCCTCTACCATTAACAGCTCCAAGGGTCGCAAGGCGGTCTTCTCACACAGGTCAGCAACATGTCTCCATGCGACCTGCCAGACTTCACCACCAGGTACGGGCGATCGTTGTGCATCAATGTCTCCCGCCATGGCTCATCGACTCCACAGCTCCTCCACATCCCACTCCAGGCTCCAGACGCAGGTCCAGCGAGGCATCCAGGTTCCAGACACAAGTCCAGCGAGGCATCCAGGCTCTCATCCTGGTCATCCTGGATGTTGGGTGGCTTGAGGGGGTTGTTGATGTGTGCTGCACTTGGCCCTGGCTGCTACAATCTGCATTAAACTTTTTTTTGGGCATCTTTTCTATGGGAGGTGGACTGATAGGCTATTTTTTCTAAGTCCTCACTTGCTGCCTAGCGTGTGTTTTTTTATCGCCTATGGGCTTATCGCTAGAATTCGCCTGCTAACGCAGGAATTTTTATTGTCGTCCCGCTAATTTTATCGCCGGACATTTTAGCCAGTGAGGGAAGCTATCGCCTGTTAGCGGCGTGTTGGTAATACGCCGCTAACACGGCGATAGTTTCCCGCAGTAGACGGCGATTTGAAAAGGTGCTAACTGCGGTTAGCGATAATTATCGCCTTTTCTTGATAATATCCCCGTGTTTTACTGCAGACTTTGTTTCTTGCACTGGTACTGCAGATCTTGTGTATTTCATGTGGTACGGGTGACCTTTGTCCTTCCAAATGATTATCATCGAATTGCAAGCACTAACATACGCGTGAATACAGCTTGAAGGTAAATGATACAAGCCTGATGGTGACACACCACCGCCAGCAGCACTAACCTGAGGGATGTGGCCGTGTGCATGAGGTGACTGCTCCTACACAGAAGTACAGTCACAACTCTATGATAGCAAGCTCTAGTCACCCAGGCCTATCTAGTCTGCTGCCTTCAGACAATATGCACATAGCACGTGACCTCTCACCCCACAGAAGTTATACATGCAGCTTTGAAAACGGTCGCTGCCCCTCTCGCCTGTGCCGCCCTCAAGCCCTGCTCCAAGTCCCTGGTCCTCTCCAACATCTTGCTGTGCATCACCCAGTATTGACTGTTCCTGAAGATTTTCACCTCATCTTTGACCAATTCTCAGATGAAGGTGCATTCTGAGTGTGCATTGCACATGCGAACGTTAGGTATGTATTCCATACTAAGATTTCTATGGCCCCCTCCTTGAGCCTGAGCCCCGTGACACCCCAACGCTGGCATCTTTGGCCCCTAAAAGGTGAAGCCTCTCTGTCCAGGGCATGGGTTTGCCTCTGGCACTCTCTGAAGCTTGGCATTGATAGGATCCTTGGTTTAGGAAGCACCATTTCCAGACTCCTGCCTGAGCTCAGAATCTTTCAAGGATGGTACCTGTGGCCCCATCTTTCCAATGTTGGCAGTCCTGGCCCTGCCCTGCCTCCCCTCACCCCTTTGCCACACCCTTCTCATCCCATAAGACTCCATGTCAAGAGGGAGGTTCTTTCTTGTGGCACACTCTGAACCCCAGTATGCCTCCTTCAACTACACTTCAAACCCTGGTGTCATGGGGTACTTTGAGGTGCTGGGAGAGGAGGCTGTTAGAGTGGAAGGGGGGCAGGGTACTCATTGCCATGACTCTGGGGTAC
The DNA here is from genome assembly GCA_963921515.1 of Calotriton arnoldi. Classification (NCBI taxonomy): domain Eukaryota; kingdom Metazoa; phylum Chordata; class Amphibia; order Caudata; family Salamandridae; genus Calotriton; species Calotriton arnoldi. The sequence goes on along the minus strand of CAWUFW010007776.1, from coordinate 81,253 downwards.
ATGTCTGGATTCCAGGACTGCACAACCCTGGTGCTGTGGATACATGTGGTGTTGGGGTACCGCACAGCCAGAGCTGTCTCTGAGTCCAAGCTGGTTCTGGAGTGAGATGGGTAGAGACTGCTACCATGAAATGCACTGGCAGAGGTCGTGAAATGCTACGAGGGACTGAAAAGAGGCCTTTAACACTTTACAGAAACTACACAAATAGGTACCCTGAGGATACATGAATGAATACCATGTGGTGGGCACATCCCTGAGCTCTAAGTGCTAGGTCAAGGGATAACTGAGCCAGGTTTACGCTAAGAGCTCAGAGCAGCAGTGTCTTGTGAGCCTCAGCAGACTGAAAAGAGAGTGTTGAGTAGCTGGAGAGACAGACAGGGGCTGAGAGGAACATTAAATCAGGAGGGGAGAGTCAGTGCCTTCCCCTTAAAGCCCTCTGTGCGAGGCTCTCGCCTGCAGTGATCATGAAAACAACCTGATTAAAAGGTGTAAATGTGGAGAGAACCGGGAGGTACCGAGGAAGGGGCCGACAATATGGAATGACCTGATCCCAGCCCTGCCAGCTCTGGGCTACAATTGGCACAACAGCTGGGGCTCACCAGCTTTGAGGTGGGGAATTAAGGCTGAGGGAGCACAGATGCAAGGCCATGGCGCATGACTGCAAGTAGGAGTAAGATGAAACGAAGGGTTTGGTACAGCTTAGAAAAAAAGAAACACGCACCACTACAGCCTCGCATCCAGCAACAATACTGTCCCAAAAATTAGATTTCTAATTCAGATGACCGTGGACAGGAAGTTCATTTTAATGTAATAAATAATGAAAGTTTAACAATGTAACCCAGCGCGGGAGGATGTCCAATCGCTAACCCTGCATGAAGGAAGGATGGACGCAGCACCCATCTGAATGCAATCTTCTGTTAATGCTGCACTCAGTGTGGCAGTGAATGGGTTAGATGGGAATGTTGAGAATTGCAATGTACACATTTTAGAGGCAGAAAAATGTACAGTGCTTGGAAACAGCAAATCTGTCAGAGCCTGGTCTGTGTAACACCGGAGTATGAAATATAACTGGAGCCTGGCTGGGTCACTGCTGGCCTCCTAGCAGGAGGCTCTAGTTCATTGTCGGGTTTACGGGTCGTCCAGTAGATGCCCAGCACTGCCTGGCATCACAGGTGCTTAAAGATCACAAGCGCCCCGTGTGCGCTCTCGCATTTATATGGATGAATATTGTTCATTCTCACAATGGTCCGTGCTTTGCATAAACCTACATTCTCTCATGTGCACAACAGCCTCTCAGAGCAGAAGAGGCTTCTTTTGATTTCAAAACAATGGGGGATATTATCAAGAAAAGGCGATAATTATCGCTAACCGCAGTTAGCCCGCCTTTTCTTATCGCCGTCCCGCTTATTTTATCGCCGGACAATTTAGCCGATGAGGGAAGCTATCGCCTGTTAGCGGCGTGTTGGTAATACGCCGCTAACACGGCGATAGTTTCCCGCGGTAGACGGCGATAAGAAAAGGCACGCTAACTGCGGTTAGCAATAATTATCGCCTTTTCTTGATATTATCCCCCAAACTGTTTAGTAGCAGTCAACATCTTCAATGATGAGCAGATAGGAAGAAGAGTTCTCCATTCTCTGGGTAACAGTGGAGTAGACTGGTGGTAGGATGGGGGGAATATTAGTAAATGCGGTAGGGGGAGATTCATGTTCCTTTTTCATGTGTAGACCTCAATGCCGAATTACATAGCTCTTGCAAATTTAGCACTAACATATTACTATTGTACAATGTCAAAGGCTCACAGAAAATATGTACAGCTATTGGAATTTTAGTATCGTCAAAAAGTTTGTATTTTCAACATCATTAAAACATTATATATAAAATACAGTCTCAAAAGTACCAAAACACATCAATTAAAAAAAAGCACAATAGAAGAATAATGTATGGTTGTGTTGTGGAGTAATAGTGGTCAGTCAGAATTCATTAATGATTTTATGTAGCTGTGTTATTAAAAGTACTACAAATGATTTATTTCATTAACCTTGCAGTATACATTTTGAATATCCTTGTTCCCCCATTTGTTGCCTCTTGAAAACTGGTTGTTTGATGCAACCACCCATACCTAAACCACGGAACGTGGTATGAACCACGACTGCATCTTTACCATGCATGCCTTTACCACGGATGCCTTTACAACAAATGTCATTGTACAGGCAGTATTGCTAGAGGGATATGCGTGGTACAACCCGTACCCCCACTCTGTGCTCTAACACCCAATACCCCAGCCCTGCAATTCACCCTGGCCCAGCCCATAAAACGACCCGACTCCCCACCATGACCCCTAAAACCCGTCCCCTGACCCCTGCCCAATATGCTACCCCAACCCCAGCTCCCCCGCCCTGAGCCCTAAAACTACCCCAGCCCTTAAAACTGGCCCTACCCCTGCCCTGAGCCCTAAAACCTGTCCCCAGCTCTAAAAACTACCCTGACCCCTCACCCTGAGCCCTAAACCCCCGCCCCCTGCCCAAAAACTACCCTGTCAAACAAGGAAGAGGGGGGACTAGGAGCTAATAAAGGTCCAGTGCCGTGCTCCACACAATCATATCAATCCAAAAGTAGGGTTACTGTTCCTAATGAGACACAAGTAGTGTCTGTCAAGAAAAGAAAGAAGAGTGGGTATCTAGGTACTATGCTATTCAACAAGAGACAGTCAAAAGTTATGTCTCTTGTTGCCCTCACACATCCCAAGGGATGTCATGCTTCATCATTGGGCGGTGCTCCTTGTTGGGCCGGCACTGTAATGCCCTATGGGTCCCCCGAAGGGTCACTTTAGCTGAGATCTTTTTATTTCGCCGTTTGATGAGTGAGGGCATGAGTTCTTAGTAGGGTCGTAAAAAGTGAGTGTGAGATTAAATATTAAAACTAGCTAGGGGATATCCTGAATGTTTTTAATATGCTGGTTCCCATGTCAGAGTAAAAAAAAAAACATAGGTTGTTGTTACTAGTGGGGTAATAATGGCCCCTAGTAACTAATAGGTCGACAAGTATCGCGCCTAAAAGAGGTCAGAATGATCCCTGGTGCTTCATCAGGACCAGAAAAAAATGTAATACATATTTTTTAGTTGAGTCAACCCCAATCGTGATTTATGATTGAGCGGTCCCCCTTTGTTTTGTTGAGGGTGGTACCTGCTCGTGATAGTTATCACCGTTGGTTCGACCTAGAATGCTAATTGTTACAGACAATAGGCTTCATAGGCTATCGCACGGTGACCCACACCGTTACGGGGGTTTTGCTGGGTGCGTAAGCTTGCTGCACCTACCCTCGACCATGCATGCCTGCCTACCCTGACCTTAGCCCCCCACCCTGAGCCCAAAAACTGACCCCCACCCCTGAAAACTGCCCCTTTCACTCTACCGAGTCCTAAAACACATCCCCAGCCCTATTAACTATCGGACACCTCTGGCCTGAGCCCTAGAACCGGCCTCCAGCCCTACAAACACCCCTCTCCCAAAATCCAGCCCCATCCCAACTTACCAGGGCGCATCCTTCCTGTTCCTCTCCCCGCCCATCCGCACATCTAGACTGCTGACTGCCTTAACCATGCTTATGCTTGCTTAAGGCATATATGTGGTTAAGGCATATGCTTGGTTCAGGCAAGCGTTGTTCGACTTGCGTTGAAACAGCATGCGTGGCTCAGCCCATATTGTAAGGGCCGTTACCCTTGAAAACATTGTGTAACCTATATGACAGTGACCATGTAGAACTATGTTGAGTACAATACAGTGTTGTCCAGTCTGAATAAGTATCCTTTCCATGCTTTTCTAGTAAAATGCAGACTCACAAAGCATGTAGTAAATGTACACCTGAAGATTTACATCTATGGCTAAGTGTCTGTTTACTATTTCTGGAATTCACACATTCCTGCAGTATACCACATGAAAAATTTCACCTGGTGCAGGGTTCCAAGCAAAGGCCTCAGAAGATCATGTGATTTCCAAAATAGGACCACATTCCCTTCATATGAAAAACTCTGTGGTGTAGAACTCCACATGGTGGAATGGACTCTCCTGTGTGAATGCATTTTTTCTCCACCTAGAAAATGTTTACTTTTTCTGTGGAGAAACCCCTTTTCCCACACTCCTATCAAATTTGGAGGTGATCCACTTCCCTTCACACCCTGGAAAGGGCTCTATGTCAGCCCTTGAATGTAGTAAAATACAACCATTTGCAGGCTATGAATTGAAATGTGAGAAGTTTGTGCATGCTCACAAATTTAGCTGTTTGTGGGCCTGCACAAACATCAAGGTTAACCACACATTGGAGCGCCCAGGAATGCCCTAAATTCCACCCTTGAGTGTGAATTATGAGTGAGGATATCTCCGTACTTGTGGTAACACTCTGCACACTGTAAAAGGGCCTAAAGCTGCCAGGAATTCTTCAGGCATAAGTGAGGCAAATTCTATCATGAACTTACATTTACAGCCGCATTTATTTTTGTGACTAGGCCATGTTGTGTTTTCCTAAATGAATGTGGTTCATTAATGGTCTAGTATCTTTATATATGTTTAGTTGCCTTCTTTAAATGTGATATGGATTTTTTGTTGTTTATTTTTAGTTTACTTATGATACAGCCTAAATGTCTTTCATTTCGCACATTTTATACATTGTTTAAATACACACATTAACAAAATTAAATCTGAAAAATGGCGAATTAACTCTTAGACCATGTCACTTTTCCCTTGAAATATTAATAAAATAATGTATTTATAACTGCCGACTTTGAAACGGGGAACCGTGTTCGAGCTTTGGCGTAAGCTCAGCATCCTGTGATTCTGGGCAAATCACTTAATCTCCTTGCACCTACCAAATAATGAATGTGTCCTTGTGTAACGTAACTGGTGCTCATGTAAAGCACTCCAATACCTTCGGGTTGAGTTTGCGCTATATAAAATCTGAAAAAAAACTAGCTCAAATCCCAGTTGATCTAAGCAATGTAAGAAATTACATTGTCCAAGGTGCTCGTGCCAACATAAATACAATTCGTATCCTATAATAGCAGATCAACCTGCGTTGCAGTCATTCAATTGTTATTTTTATAACTATAATTCTATGACACTGATTCCCTCAACAAATAGATAAATAATTGAGTCCTTACGGATAAAGTAACAAACAAAGCGGCAGAGTTACAAGCCCCTTGCGACACTTTTATGCCGCCGTTGCATCACTTTTGTGACTCAGCGGCGTCGTAAACAATGCGTCACGTTGCAACACATTTACAACGTGACGCATCTAGGGAGATGTGTCACGTTGTAAAGCCCTGCGTCACATTATAACTGCATCAGGTATAATGTATGCAGGGTGGGTGTTCCGACGGAAGAAAGCCTTGTAAAAGTGACTCAGTGAAATCTACAAGATTTCACTGCATCACTTCTACGCCGCCACTGCGTCAAAACCTTACGCCTGCTTGAAGCAGGTGTAAGGAGTGATACAGCACAATAGGAATAGGCATTCCTGAGCATTGCTGGAGTTGCGACTCCAGCAATGCCTTACCTTTACGCCAAAAGATGCGTGACACATTTGTCAATCCTTGCGCCATGGTGTGCCGCATTGTAAATGCAACGCATCCGTGGTGGCACAAAGTTTTTTTTGCGTGACGCAATTGAACTGACGCATCTCTGCTAAAATGCAGAGATGCGTCAGTTCTTGTAAATCTGCCCCAAAGTGCTTATTGCTGTGAGCTCCGATAATAATCAAAGCAGAATATATGTGCTTTTTATTACTAAGGTGTTAAAACAGTCCATCTTATCTATGGAGCTACTTCCATCGCAAAAGCTCCCCATATTTCCTTATAGTGAAGTATTTTATGAATTCTGGTGCAGTACCAGTACTATCTGGCTAATCTTTTTCATTTTATCAAGCCATTTCCCTAGGGTAGTGTTTACAGTAGTGTTCACAGATGGATTCCAGTTTTGAGTAATAATAAAACAAGACATTGTTGAAGAAATATATTTACAGTGTGTGTCCCTTCTCAAACTGCTATGGAATGGCAAGGCCTAACAATGCTGTAGAGATTGTGGGCTGAATTGTGAACCCCACATTAAGCAAGATTTTCCCAAAAACCTGTGCCCAAAACTTGGAGACACCTCTGCAAGACCAAAACATATGCTACCAATCCGTCACATCTGGGGCATTTTTCTTCAGCTTCTGTGGGGTATAATAAAGCATCCAACATTAAAAACCCCATTGTATGAAAATGTGTTCCTCTGAACAATGAAAATCCATAGTATCTTGACCGGGTATCATGGTCAACCTCTATACCAGTGGCTTCCGCCTTTTCGAGCCCATATTCTCAATGATCTGAGAGTTGTCTAGGTGGAGTTCTCTATACCAAAATCTGAGAGAGTTGTTACCTTTGTCAGCCCAAAACAATTTCTTAACTAGCTCAGTCACTATGTAGATTTCGAATAAGCAAAGGCTATTAAGAACAGAAACCATTTGCCTGTAGAGAAAACTGTAAGAGACATCATATTTGAGATTGTTAGACCGTATCTCCTCTTCTGATTTAATTCTATTCATCCCAAAGAAATTCCCAACCTTATTGATCATCTTTTTGTTCCATTTCTTATCAATGGTAGGAGAGAGAAAAGGATATAGATGGCTACAGCTCTCTAAAGGCGTCTCAGTATGGATGGCAGGTATTCCATACTTCCAAAAACGTTTTCGCCTTTTGACCCAAATGATCGGCAGAGATCTATATCTCATTTTTTTGGCATTTTGTGTTCTTTTTTGGTTCTTATCAGATCTTCTATGGCATAAATGAGGCCCTTTGTTTTTAGCCACACCTTTGACCACACTTCCACGCTTACTGACATTGGGTTTCATAAACACTGTTTAATATTATTTCCCCACTGTAAAAATGATTTGCTATGGGAATTAGGGGCGTTTATGGTTGTCGATAGTTGTCAATGATGAGGACTACCAAGTTCTAGAAATTTTTGTCAGGAGGGGATCCTTGCGTCTAAAGATTTTTGACAGGGGGGGTCTCGGCATCAAAAAGTTTGAAGACCTCTATTCTATGCCATAGCAGTGCAGCATATATGGAATGAAAGAGTTATCAATTGGGGTTGTTTGCATCGAAATTCTGTAGTGCCATGGGCGCTAGATAGTAAGACCTAAAACATGAAAATGCTAGCCTGCCGTCGGATTTCGGTAACTGTAAAATCTTTAAGCTGGCTGTAGAGGATTTATTCCTCCATATAAGTGATGACAGGCAGCTCTACAGCTTATTAAAAAAAGTTGTCTCTAATTTACATGGAGCGTTCAAAAAAAGGAAGAGTACGAGAGGCAAAATGAACATTTTAATTAAAGATATTGGACCTATCACAGTGAGGGAAAGAGATTTCCAGATTGTGCAAAAAGAGTGAACTTTGAATAATACTGGAGTATAGTTCAAACAATATATATCAAATACTGTGTCTGAAAAATAAATTCATAAATATCTTTTGGGATGTGAATTACAGTTAGCTCTTATTTCAGGGGTGGAAATTCTGATGTTGTGTTAAACAAAAATACTTTGTTTTCCGTTTCGTTAATTCTGTACCCCCTCCCTCCAAATTAGCGTATATTCGAATTGCTTCCAGGGCAGTCACAATATTATCTTTGTTAGGAGACAGGTAAAAGACAATATCATCTGCATATAGTTTTATTTTGGAAGTACCTGCCAATGGTTGACGGATTCCCTAATGGAAACGGATGTATTGAGCGAGTAGCTATCTAAACAAGCAAAAAAATATAGGGGCCAGTGAATAGCCTTGACGCATACCTCTGCTAGGGAATATAGTGCCAGTGCTTTGGTTGTTTATAATAACATCAGCTGATATATTTTCGTAAAGACCAGCAATTGACCTTGTGTGTTTGGTTGGGAAGTTACATTTTTGTAATACCCTAAACAAGTAGTCCCAGCTAACATGGTCAAACGCTTTTTCATCATCTAGCAGAACTACAATTGTAGGTATATTATCTGCCTTGATAAGATAGATAAACTCAGCCAAATAGAACATGTTACCCTTCAAACTTCGACCTTTAATAAAATCTATTTGGTCTGAATGGATCATACTATTTATAACAACATTGATTCTGTTAGTTAGTATTTTAGTAAATAGCTTATAATCTGTATTTAAAAGTGTTATAGGTCAATATGAATACGGTTTGAATTCATCTTTCCCCTTTTTCAAAAAAATTATTAATTTTCCTTTTTTAAAAGAGGGTGGGGTGGGTCTCCCTAGTTAAATAGACTTAAACATCTTTTTAGAGGAGCCATGAGTAGGGAGTCGAAGCACTTTAAAAATCCTTCCCCAAAGACATCTTCGCCGGGGAATTTAGATCCCGTAAGTTCCTTAATAGCTGTCTTTACCTTTTCACCCTCAATTGGGGATATTAGGAAAGAGGCCATCTCCACTTTTGGCGCAGGAAGCTGCACTTCATATAAGATTTGTTCAGCTAAGGCCGGATTGCATAGGTTTGTCTCCCCTTTATATGAGGAGGCATAATAGTCCAAAGAGATTTTCCCAATATGCGCAAACTCTGATTTATTTTTTCTTTGGTCATCCAGGCTAAAAGCATCACATTTCCTCATCCTCTCTGTACACCTATTATAAGTACAGCTGTTGAGGACTTCTTTTTTCACAAAAAAATCCTTAAAGGCTACTTTTGTGTCCAGCCATGTCTATAGGACTGGGGGTAATTGTTCTATCTAAACCTTATTATAAGCCTCATCTGCAGCTTCTTATGTCGGTACACGGTGTGAGTTGGAAGAATCTAGGCTTAGGGAGGGGACTAAATTGAAGTCTCCTCCCAGAATAGGTATCCCCAGAAGATTATATAATTCCCATTCTAGTGGCTGAAGTGGTTTAACATTGTCCTGATTAGGAACATAAAATGAAACAACATTATATCTCAGATTATCTATCATGAAACCCTGTTTCACCTCTCACTGGAGGCAGGCAATTAGCTGTTGCTCTTTCACAGAGTATCATTGCCATGCCTTTGTGTGATGCTCTAGAAGATGAGAAAAATAATTTTTTAGTCCAAGAATAGTTCAATTTATTCCCCTGTGTGCCTCAGGATAATGTGTGTCTCCTGCAGAAGCACTAAACATGGATCATATTGTTGTAGGCTTAAAACGGCAGCATCCCTTTTATATCTGTTATTCAGACTGTTTACATTGTGACTGACCGTAACTGATTCCATTTCAGTTCCACAATTTTTATACTTCTTTCCTCAAGTAAAACCATTGAAAATCCAGATTTTTTCCCCATCTCAGGACAAGATTATTATTTCCTGTAGCCACACCCAAGTATTTTTCTCCCAAACTGTGCCTATCTCGAACACCCAACACCCCTCTTCACTGATCCCATCACGCCTATTCCCGCTCCCTAAATCCAGTCTCTCAATCTCCCCCACCCCTTGTGCTCCTAGTACCCGGAATTTAAGAGTTGTAAATACCCTGTTCATATGGTGCGTTCTCTCTGCACCGCTGATGGCCCAAAGCTCTGGTTGATAGGGCTTTCCTCCAATCAGGAACTGTACATTTTTTACATCAGCTGGTTTAGTTAGAATATGAAATTTTCCCCTCCACAGAACTTTCAGCTTAGCAGGATGTAGCATTTGTGTTTCTATGCCTTACGCCCTAATAGTCTCAGATAGCAGCTTAAATTCCTATCATCTTCTAGAGGTTTCATACGAAACATCTGGAAAAAGTTTAAAGGAGAAATCAGTTTCCACTTTTATCGACTTCTGCTGTATAGCTTTTATAAGGATCTCTTCCTCAGTTCTAAAATCTTGGAAATAAGTCTCAATGGCCCGGGGGTTTGATCCTTCCTTTGATGTGTTTGCCGGAACTCTGTGTGCTCCAGCAATAGAGAGATCAGAGTGTGAGTCAGACAGGACATGTTTGGATAAGAGTTTAGTGACGTCTTCCAGCAGATCTTTGTTCTGGCCAAAATTTTCAGGGGCCCCCACAAGTCTTAAATTATTTTATCTGGATCTACTTTCTAAATCCTCTAATTTGTCTTTTGCTTACTGCATATCTTTAAGAAGCCGAGATGTAGTTTTGGATTGAGGTTGCTGTACATCCTCCAGATTAGATATCTTTTGATTAGCTTCTGTGCAACTAGCATTAAGCATTGGTAAACCTTTGTCTATTGAGTCCAGCTTACTCTTATTTGTTCGGCCATTTCCTTTTGTGCCATTTCATTCCCTGAACCTCCCCCAAAAGCTGTTTAAGGAGTACACAGAGTGAGGTGTTAAGTCCTTCGGAGTCCTCCGATAGTTGCTCAAGGTACCCTATCTTCGATGTTGACTCTAATACTTTCCCCTCAGTTTTTTTGCAATAGGAAGCCTGGTTCTGCTTTTTTTGCCAATTAGTATTTAAGGGTGGTGAACTTGGGGTGTTAGGCTGCTCTTCATAGTCTCTGACAATGTGGACTAATTCTTCTTCGTGGTTGCTTGTTCAGGTACAGTTTTCTCTCCCTGCTCATCCCCGGATCGACCCTTCTCAGAGGACCAAACAGCAGACACGATCACCCTTTGCAAGTTGCAGGGAGGAACTCTAGAAAAGATTGGTTATGTGGGAGGCTTGTAGAATTGCAGGTAAGAGAAGCCCTTTCAGTGGCAAAGTTAGTAGACATAACAGAGCCAAATTGAGCATTCAGTAAGCTACTGCTGATGATTTCTTTACGTGAGATTCACGACAATTGCTCGGATTGCGGTAATCCTTCTGGCCCCTGGGACCCTCAACATTTGAGGCACACAATTCGAGCTGCACTTACTCCTGTCACTTTTTAGAGGTGCCCTCTAATCTCCGAGGAGGATAAGGTTTGGCTTTGTCTGGGGCGGCTGCAGTATAACCATCCCTGGTAATGCTGATCCCCCCATAGCCTCCTCCATCTGTGTTTGCACATTCTGAGTTTAAATAGACATAGCAAAGAAGGTTGGAGATTCTTCCCCCTGATATGTACTTTCTCTGCTGCAGCCTCCCTGATCCAATTCAGTGTTTGCCTGCTATACAGAATTTTTGCTCTTTCCTGGGTTGGTTTAATATGCAGATCTGTGGAATTCTTTGAACCGTACAGCCCCCCTAACCTTTCTCTCAGGATATGGCTTCATTTTCTAAAGTTAATCACAGTGAGGGTGTCTTTCAGTTGCTTTAGAAATCTTTTGAGTTCTTTTTGGGGCCTTATCCTCCAAGCAACCTCAAGCCATTATTAGGCACCCTTGTTTGATCTTAGTTTTGTCCCTCGCTGCTACATCTCTACATGTAGTCCACTGTTGCAAATATGAAAAAGCTCTGAAAAGCAGCCAGAGACAGCCCTACAGATTAGAATAACTGAGGTGGTTTTTTTTCCCCATCGTGGCCCCTCTCACCTTTCACAATACCACTGTATCTCTTCTCAGTTGGCTGACATTCTCAAAGTCTCAGGCATCCAGGTGGCAAAAAGAAGCGTTTTCTATGAGTAGCTGGAATGCAGAGCCTCACCCTGTGAAAGCGTTCGAGGAAGGCTTGTGCATCGAGCTCCCAGGTCTGGCTGTCCCGTCCCGCATCAATCCCCTTTGCTGTCCTTGGCCTCTGCACAAAGGGAGCCCAGCAGGTAACTTGAAGGGTCCTCTCACAACAAGCCTAGGGATGCCATGACATGTTCAGTCCATGCTGTCTAATCATCCTCCGCTCTCCTTTAAATATGATGTTGTATGGATACTGTATTAACGTACATATCTTTGTCCTAACATAAAGAACTTACAAAAGTAATGGTTTTCTGGAGTACTGCACAATTCATGATTTTTGTACAATGACCGACATGAATTTGTTCTTTCGACACCCACCCACAGTATGGATAGTCTTGAACATATGTAACATATTTTGCAAAATAGGTAAGGCAATTGTACCATTGCATTTTGACTATGTAGATTATAAGCCCCTGTGTATGGAGGAGGAGTGATGGATGGAAGAGGAGGATTTTACTAGCTGCAGCACACTCCAAAGTAGGCTATTCATAGCAGTTACTGGCCTTGCTGCTCTTAGTTGGATTTGAACTAGCCTTTCAAGCACTCTGGCACTGCAGGTTGGGTCAGCTTGATAGGGCCAGTATGTGAGCTGGATTTGTGGTCCCATCATAGCACATAGGATCCAAACATAAGCCCACACTCTCGCCCTTTCAAGCCAGCCCATCTGGCAGTTCTATAATGCACGATAAGCCAGTCCAACACTGCTCCTTTTACCTTTTAACCTACAGAGATCCAGATTAATAAGGCTTGAAGATTTCTTCCCATCAGGCATACAGGGAGATTCTGGCCTTCAATTTGCTACCTCTAGATTACCCCACTGTGTGATTGCACAAATGTGGCTGAAGGCATTGTGTTGCTCAGAATGAGGGCTTCATGGTGCTATAATGCCATGTGCAGGTAGCACCCCAACACACACCTGAGGAATGAGCCTCATGAGCCCACATTTCAGCTCTACTATGGTGCATGCACCTGCTGCATTTGTGACATCAGCACCTGCTTTTCCTACCTGTAGCAACTAATTCTCCATTGCCTACTCCGAGATCCAAGACAGCATCATTGCAGACTGCGTGTATCATCTTTTTTTGGAGTGTTCGTGCCACATTGATGGTTGGGAACATATTTGCATTACAACAAGAAAGGGTATGCTGTTCCTAAAGAGTCCTACAGGTCTATGTGTGTAAAGAGAACATATGCGTGCTAATGAAGGTCGGAGAAAATCTTTTCTCCTTTCAGAAAAAGACCCTCACACACCCAGCCAGCTAGGTGTCTTGCTTCATCACTGGGTCTGCTCCTTATCAGGTCGGCGCTGCAATACCCGATCGGCGCCCGTGATGGGGCCTTCTTGGCGGAGATCTTTTTTCTTAGCCGTTGGGTGCGGTGCGTGTAAGGGCCCTCGTGAGTGTAGATGTGTAGATGTGTAATGTGTGAAATATAAAACAGGAGTTAGTGATCCACCCAAAACTATTTTAATGACTGTGGTCACTATCCTGATTAAAAACCAAAAAGAGGCGCACACGCCTGCTCTAAGGTTGCAGGGTTGTGCGCTAAAACTCAGGCCAACATGTTTCTTGCCTAGTGTCAGATTAACGGCAATTCTTCAGGACCTATTATTGATCATTCTACACTTTATGGTTGGTGGTCTGTTAATTACACAGTTAAGTGACCACCCATACAGCACCCTATAAAGTGGTACCTGTCGATCAACAACAATGCCTGTAGGAGAGAAGAATCATAAAGATTAGTACATCGTTCTTCTATGGTCTGCAGTTCAACCTAAATGCAAAAGTCCATGATATGACCATGCTGTTGTGGCACTGCAAAACAAACTTGAGGGATGAGCATGCTTCATATGAGGGTGTATGTGATCATGCACTCGGCGAATTTCAGAAAAAGATTAAAAACAGAAGTAGCAGACAAATTATGCAGATTTTCGAGGCACACTAGCACACTCACCCAGCATGGGTCAGCTCAATGCATCAAGGTGTCGCGGCAGGTGAAGACACCGCAAGGTTCAGTGTCCTATGTATTGTAGTAATTGAAAAAAAAGGGGGGGGAATGTAGCATGAGAATGTTGGTTGGAGCTAAACTCATGGCAGTATTTCAATGCAGGTAAATAAAGAAAGAAAGTGGGGTGGAGATTGCCAACAAGGGACCCACAAGGAGTATGTCCCATTGTGATCCCGATGGCTACCACCCAGAGTACACAGTATATCCTGCACGTTGGCAGCAGGCGGTAAAATGGTGGCGTGTCGTGCGGCGCGCTCCTAGCAATCACTCCAACCCAGTGGTCTAGAGTGATACACTGAAGCGCACCGCTGGCACCCCCCCGTATCGCTACCAACCAAGTTAAGCAAAAGACACACTGAAAGTTTAGCGCGAGAAGAGTGAGCGCGATGGCCGGGGACCATTGCCGTACTGTGTCGCCATTCTCTCCTTTGTTTGTTCACAGTGGTTGGACTACCTCGGGCGGTCTCCTCAATTACGGCACCCACACCGAGTAGAAGGAGGGTGCGGGACACATTAAGGCTGGTCTTGCTATGCGGTCACTACAAACATAGTGGAAAAATTCCCTGTTTAGTCGTCAGAGTAAAAGCACACGGATCCCACACTCATCGCCTAAGCCCAAAACCCCGATACTCACATTGTTCGATTCGTCCGATCACGGTCGACCTACCCCTCACTCTGCCGGACCCGGGTGGATGTCACTTCTCTCTCGTGTTCGAATGATATTCCCCGGTTGGTCAGCGGTGGAGGCGGGACTTCCGGTATCGAGGTTGGGACAACGACTAGACACTTCCGGGCGCCACTGCCTCGTAATCCACCAACTGGTGTAACAATGGTGTCTAATAAAATCACAACTCGACGACCTGGAATTGACCAATAGGAGCATGAGACCTTGTTGCTCCCCGTCTCATAAGATTTTAGTTACACAACCATATGACTACCGCTTCGCAGTGGCCCACAAATAGTTAATTGGGGAGACCTTCTTTGACACACATGCAATGGGTATTCCAACATGGCGCCCGGAAGTGTTTGTTGACGCTCTAGTCGTTGTCCCAACCTCGATACCGGAAGTCCCGCCTCGACCGTGATCGGACGGATCGAACAACGTGAGTATCGGGGTTTTGGGCTTAGGCGATGAGTGTGGGATCCGTGTGCTTTTACTCTGACGACTAAACAGGGAATTGTTCCGCTATGTTTGTAGTGACCGCATAGCAAGACCAGCCTTAATGTGTCCCGCACCCTGCTTCTACTCGGTGTGGGTGCCGTAATTGAGGAGACCGCCCGAGGTAGTTCAACCACTGTGAACAAACAAAGGAGAGAATGGCGACACAGTACGGCACTGGTCCCCGGCCATCACGCTCACTCTTCTCGCGCTAAACTTTCAGTGTGTCTTTTGCTTAACTTGGTTGGTAGCGATACCGGGGGGTGCCAGCGGTGCGCTTCAGCATATCACTCTAGACCACTGGGTTGGAGTGATTGCTAGGAGCGCGCCGCACGACACGCCACCGTTTTACCGCCTGCTGCCAACGTGCAGGATATACTGTGTACTCTGAGTGATAGCCATCGGGATCACAAGGGGACATACTCCTTGTGGGTCCCTTGTTGGCAATCTCCACCCCACTTTCTTTCTTTATTTACCTGCATTGAAATACTGCCATGAGTTTAGCTCCAACCAACATTCTCATGCTACATTCCCCCCCCTTTTTTCAATTACTACAATACATAGGACACTGAACCTTGCAGTGTCTTCACCTGCCGCAACACCTTGATGCATTGAGCTGACCCATGCTGGGTGAGTGTGCTAGTGTGCCTCGAAAATCTGCATAATTTGTCTGCTACTTCTGTTTTTAATCTTTTTCTGAAATTCGCCGAGTGCATGATCACATACACCCTCATGTGAAGCAAGCTCATCCCTCACGTTTGCAGTGCCACAACAGCATGGTCATATCATGGACTTTTGCATTTAGGTTGAACTGCAGACCATAGAAGAACGATGTACTAATCTTTATGATTCTTCTCTCCTACAGGCATTGTTGTTGATCGACAGGTACCACTTTATAGGGTGCTGTATGGGTGGTCACTTAACTGTGTAATTAACAGACCACCAACCATAAAGTGTAGAATGATCAATAATAGGTCCTGAAGAATTGCCGTTAATCTGACACTAGGCAAGAAACATGTTGGCCTGAGTTTTAGCGCACAACCCTGCAACCTTAGAGCAGGCGTGTGCGCCTCTTTTTGGTTTTTAATCAGGATAGTGACCACAGTCATTAAAATAGTTTTGGGTGGATCACTAACTCCTGTTTTATATTTCACACATTACACATCTACACATCTACACTCACGAGGGCCCTTACACGCACCGCACCCAACGGCTAAGAAAAAATATCTCCGCCAAGAAGGCCCCATCACGGGCGCCGATCGGGTATTGCAGCGCCGACCCGATAAGGAGCAGACCCAGTGATGAAGCAAGACACATAGCTGGCTGGGTGTGTGAGGGTCTTTTTCTGAAAGGAGAAAAGATTTTCTCCGACCTTCATTAGCACTCATATGTTCTCTTTACACACATAGACCTGTAGGACTCTTTAGGAACAGCATACCCTTTCTTGTTGTGGTTCCGTGGGCCTGTATGCTGGACCTACTAATTGGCCCTTAGTCCCCCCCAGTTG
The DNA here is from genome assembly GCA_963921515.1 of Calotriton arnoldi. Lineage (NCBI taxonomy): Eukaryota > Metazoa > Chordata > Amphibia > Caudata > Salamandridae > Calotriton > Calotriton arnoldi. The sequence goes on along the minus strand of CAWUFW010007776.1, from coordinate 65,017 downwards.
TCTCAACATATTTGCATTCTCTCAATTTCGTTGTACTCCAGCTGCAGTTTGTTTCTGGTATTCTGGATATATTTCTAGGACTGTGCGTATCCTTTATGGAGGTCACCATGGTGAAGTGGCACTGTGTGACTGCTAGCAAGTGGTTCCATAGACTTGGCTAGAATTTGTCCCCTGGCCTACTTAGTGGACCTCGGATGTCAGTGACTCCCTAGTCTTTTACATCTTCTGACATCTAGCTCCATTCCACTCCTTAGGCACAGTGAGGCACTTGTGTTGATTGTAGAACACTTACAATCTGCTATGCCCTGTTTGTTTCTGCTCCATGCTTATTGCTCACTCCGGTCCTGTTGCCTTTGGGTCATGACTGTCTTTAATACTTTGGCTGTTTATAATCTTGTCTACTGATGGACCAACTGTGCTTTCATGTGTCAGGCTTTGCTCCTCCTTCAGCACAAAAATCAGTTGAACATCAGGCTTTAAAAAAAAGGCTGCAGATGTTCTATTTGAAACTCTTCAAGACCTCTATAAACATGCTTTTGTAATTGATACTAGTCTCTGTCACATTTCCACCCCATATCTCACACATTGTTCTCAGGTTGAAAGTGAAGTCTTTTGTGCTGTTGACACTGGAATCTGACACAGGTTCAAGTTCCCAACAAAACCTATTTTTTTAATATGGTACTTACATTTCTGGAAACTTCTAATATAGCTGGCATTTGCAGACAGAGTACTTGTTAAGTACTTGTTAAGGATTCAATAGAATAACCTCTATTTTGTCTGTGTTTGAATTCAGCATACCATTTTCTAGCCAGTCAGAAATCTTGCATAGACTTAATTTGATATTATTACATTTATCTTTAGGTCATTGACCTGACAATTACATTTCATGTTATTAGAGTATGAAGTTAAGGTTCACATTTGTATAGCTCTTTAAGGCCCCTTAAGGTGACCTAAAAGTGCTGGGAGATAGAAAAGAGGGAAACAGTGAAAAGACATAAGTCAGAGAAAATGAGGGAGGAAAGGTTTGGATAGATATGCCTTTCCCAAGACATTAGTATCTGACTGGGAAGAACAACAGTAGCTTATAGAAAACCAGCTTTAGGCATCTGACCAATAGGTATGAAGGAAGGAAAAAGAGAAATAATGGGTGGGAGGAGGGATCTGGAGAAGGAAACAGGTTATCGTGATAGATCTGGGAAAAAGGGAAAAAAGTCTGTTGTCATGGTTTGTGGTGATGCTGAGAAAACTCAGAGGGCAAAAGAGAGCACATATCATGTGGTGCAGCACATAGCTGCCTACCCTTTGTGTGTCACAATACCTAAATGTGACTGATTCCTGACACAGAAACTGAACGTACTCTCCGCACATGAGTCTTCTGAGTCTTCTGATACTTGCACATTTTACACCTGACACTGCGGATGCAGAGAGTTTTTGCTATAAAATTTATGGAGCTCACATGGAATGAATTACTGATGTCGAAAGAAACATTTGATGTTTAAATTAGAACCATTTACATTAAACAAGAGATACTCATAATGAAATGATTTAGTAAATATTTATTTTATGTAGTTGATAAAGTGACTGACACATCAGAAAATGTAATATATATGTTTCATTACAACTAAAAGGATTTGTAGTTATAATGCTTGCTATAGTGAAAGATGAAAACGTTTGCAATTTAGTAGTATCCTTTGAACCATCCTCTTTCCAGTATTGCTGAAGTATTTCAAGCGATTCATTAATGTGTGCAACATTGCCTGTGTAACTGCTAGAAATGTTGTTCTTAGTTTTAAATTATCCTTATGTGTGTAGGATATTAGAATAGAATAGGTTAAACGATAATGGTTACTTAATGTATGCATTAATGTTACACTTCTGTACTTTCAACATAGATTCTAGGCATACTTGCTATTTTGAAGTTGCATTGCCTATTGTGTGACATATGCAGTATGAACTATAAGTATTAGGGAAACATTACATACATATGGGTGTCAATGTGAACACACATATTGAATGTTCATTATTAATTAAATGCCTTCAGTAAGCAGTTTTCACTCAAAGGTTTGAATCTTTGTCCCATGAGAAACGACTTTGCTTCTATATTTTTGCTAACTTGCTTTCTTTGCATGTATTCTCTCCTTTGCTAGTTTGGAATTATATATTTCTTGTAACAGCAATAGATTCATGTCTAGAAAAGGAATCCAGCGAAGAGCACATGAAAAACCTGTTGCTGGACAATGGACTATTGTACTGAAGCCTGAGTTTGTGACCAAGATCGTGTTCCCATATCCAGTGTGGGATTTTACTGGACTGTTGCAGAGTGTGTACCATGTGAATCCATACTGATATTGAAATGAATACAATGGACTTCTATTGATGATGCAACCAAAGGGGAGTTGCCAACAGACTCTATCAATCATAACTTACCATTTGCCCTGGATGAGGAGGCAGGCGACTTTGGACTTTCTTGCAAAAAACATGCTGGACTTTCCTTACTGAGCCCCTTTCTGCATGTCCTATGCAGAACCTTCCTTGGACTCCTACCCGAACCATGCCCCAAACTCACACTGCCCATAAAATGGACCTTTAGAGACTTTTTCCCATGTCCCAATAATTTCCTTAAGTGTGGGTTAGACTGACACTTGTTTCTTGATCTATTGAAGACTCTTAACTGAGCTTCTGCAATGCATTGCAATTATTACTTGTGCTCTTTTGCCTTCTACCTATTGTTATCTACAGAGTTATCTGATTTCTGAACTTTGAGCATTTATGTGCCTTAATCTGTGCTTGAAAGACTTTGGGGCATATTCTCAAGGACTTATCGCCGAGTTAGCGGCACTTTATCGCAGCCAAAGTGGCAATAAATTCATCGCACCATTCACAAGCTGGTGTTAACAGCCCAGAACACCATTTTACCCGCGATAGCATCCGCAAAAAACATCACCACAGATGACCCCCGCAACTATCGCTAATGAGATGCAGAGTAGGCGTACCGGTGCAAAAAGCAGCGAAAACACCACTCCGCAACATTTTCAACGAGCAGCCAGATCGGCGATAAGACCACAAAACAGGCGATAAGGCCCGTTAGCAGCAGGAAACTAACACCTGCTCTGACCTGGTGCAAAGTCGGACCACAGCCTGCACCACAAAATGGAGACCAGCCCAGAGCCACACCTGAAGGGCAACAGATGCCATGGAGCCACTGATCATGCAGCTCGGAGCCCCAACAGGGCCACAACACCCACCACCACCACCACCCCCAGGACCCCCCCCCCGGCCAAAGACATGCCACATCAACTATACGGAACATGTACCAAATAATCCGCCAGATGTCGCACAATCACATTTGGTGGCATGCATGTGTCGTCACAAAAATGAGCATCACCCATCCACCTTCGATGTAACAAATGAAAATTTATTCAAAGAAACAGAACAGAAATGAAGACACATGGCGGCTCCCCTCGGGACAATCCGTAGGTCACAGCCTGCAAGACAAAAATCATGATGAGAAGGTGTGTCTTGTGCACATCAAAGGACAGAGAGAGAGCGAAGGAGAGAGAGAGAGAAAGAGAGGGAGCGAGAGAAAGACGGACAGAGAGGGGGAGCGAGAGAAAGACGGACATAGAGAGGGAGCGAGAGAAAGCCGGACAGAGAGGGGGAGCGAGAGAAAGATGGACAGAGAGGGGGAGTGAGACACAGATAACAGAAGAGATGGACAGGGAGAGAGAGTGTCCACTATGCGCACCCAGGCCACACTGCCCACCTGCTGCCACAGGTGTGTCTCCAACCACGTGCCTGTATGTAGTGCAGTTCACCAGGTCACACATCTGAAACAGATCCGTCATCTGAAACAGAGTCCAGAGACATGAATGGCAAAGTACACACAATTGCACAAGACATCATCGACTGTCCGCCCCTGCGCACCCAGGCAGATGTACCACAGCCCCTCCCGCCACCCAGCGGTACATGCCCGCCCCTGCGCACCCAGGCCTCACTGCTCACCTTCCGCCCTTGGCGTGTAGTAATGAGGGCCCACCACGTGCCGCTGCAAGCCACATGCCCGGGGCCCGCAGACATGGCACCCTCCACATCATGCAGCCCCGCTCCACAGGCCACCAGGTCTCACATATGATTCTGGGTCTTGATTTCGCCATGGCAGAGGACATACCAGTGCACCGGGCATCATCGCAGGCTGCACACCTGCTCAGCCCTTGAGGTGCCACTAACTCTGTGATCCGGGATGCGACGCCACGAGGCGGTAGGCCCGCGCTGCCCGCTGGCTCTGGCCTACACTGCGGTCCAGCAGGGCTTACAAATCCTGAGCAGTCCGGACGGCCGGGACGCGGGCATCATCGCAGGCTGCACACCCGCTCAGCACTTAAGGCGCCCCTACCTCAGTGCACCCAAAGTCACCGTCCCGTGGCGGTGTGCCTGTGCCGGCCGCAATGAATCCGGTGCCACCAAGTCTGTGTCCCAAAGTCATGGTCCCTGTATGATTGGGTATCGTGTTGCGAACGCCATCATGTCACCTCCGGTCCTGGGGAATGTGATGTTGCAGGGCCTGAGGCCCTCATGCCTACATTAACACCACACGGACGCACCCAGATAGAGAGTGGAAATGGCGTCGAGATCGTGCGCCCATCCCTTTTCATTGGCAGGGTAACATGTCCTGTGACACGTGTGCTGGATGGGTGTGGTGTGGGTGTAAACCAGCCATGAGGGAGTGGCTGTGGCATACTGACAACTAGACCTGTGAGGAGATCACCACAGGAAAGACAGGGGACATGTAGCGTTGCCGTCCCCCCCCTGTGAGCGTAAGCGGAGTGGGCTGGCATGGCGTATGCCAGTCCAATGTAAGGGTCTGTATATGACCCCGGGGCCCTGGGCGTGGTTCCGTACTGGGCTGGACAAGGAAGTAACCCACGCGTGTGCCCCTGTTGTTGTGTCAGCGCCACCCGGATCGCATTGGGCAATGTGTCATCCTGTCACCCCTGTTCTACTACATGAGCCACATGGACGTAAGAGGAGTCCAGTGAGCCCACATTCATCCATACTTCCACACTTAAAAGACCATAGACATGATACATCTGTGTGTACATGAATGTTTAATGCACATTCAGTGGAGTGTTGCATCTGGAGCAGTACAGGGCCATGCAAACCCCACATGACGATGTTGTCCCGTGGAGGTCCAGCCAGGGTCCTCCAGGGAATGACAAGTCCAAAGGTAGAGGACGAGTACAGTCTGCAGTCTGATTGCTGTGTCAATGGCGATCAAACATCATATGGCAGTCCATGTCGAGGTCCAAGGTGAGTGTCGCAGAGTGCATCGGGGGGACAGTGGAAGGTGATGATGCAGAGGGCAGTACCAAGCTGAAGCCGGACCTATGGATGAGATGCATGCTGCTGCGTCCTCCTTACCACGAGGGCAGTATCATCCGCATCTTCGTTCTCTGCTGTTTCATGTGCCTCACGTGTGGGTGGTGGTGTTCTGTCTCCAGCACTGTGTGGCAGTGACACATCTGTGGCTGGAGGTGGAAGGTCTGCCACACTGTGTGGCACTGACACTTCAGGGGGCGGAGATGTGGATGGAGTGGTGGCAGCAGCATGCATCCGCACCAGGCCTTATGGCAGCAATGCCATGAGGAGGGTCCTGAGGTCATTGAGAAACCCAGCTACCTCTCGCTGGTGTGCAGCCGTGGCAGCCGCTCGTTCCGCATTCGCCCGCTCCATGGTCTCCATTAACCTCTGCATGTTTCCCAACTCCCGTGTGACATCGCTAGAGCCCCTCGGACTGGACAGTTGTACTATTCTCTGAGTCAGGGCTCCAGCGATGTCAGCCATGGTCCATTGGAGAGCATGGAGCGGACTGCGGGAGTCCGTTAGGGACCGTGAGTGGTCCCTGATGGGACTTAGACACCCACATATGGCATCTAGTTTGTCTGCCATGCGGTCGAAGCCCACCTGCACCTGTTCAGCCAGATTCTCCTGGCACCCCAAAACACGGCGTTGTAAGGCCATGTGTTCTCCGTGGGGGTCCTGGGAGGCAGCAGTGTTGGTGTGTGCTGCCTGCTGTGTGGTCTGTGCAGGGGGTGGGGTCTCCTCGTAGCAGCTGGGCTGCCCAGCTCCTGGAAGTGGGTTGCGGAGGCTCTCCACGAGCAGTTGGAGGGCATCGGAGTCGAAGCTGTGGTCGTCCTCTTCGTCTCCAGAGAAGAGAGAGTCAGACTGTTCTGCAGGAGGTGTTGATTCTCCCTCTGCAATGTGAAGGGGAGATGCAGTTTAACAATGTGTCCACATGTATGTTGTCGCATTGTACATGTTTACATTCAGACAGCATGACTGGGTACATTGTGGCTGTTTGGGAGGAGCTGCCTATTTGATGGGGGACAGTGGACATTTCGACAACATCACGGATGTGTGTTTGTACTTGTACATTATCAACGCACATATCCCTGCAATGCCAATTGTAATTGGCCAGTGTCTGCACCCAAGCGGCACCAGTAGTGTCCTGTGTTCTGTTGTAGGTGTTTTGCGGATTGTGTCACATTGTTGTCAATGTAGGTGTGCTCTGTATGTGATGTGTGTGCTGCATTTTTGGGGAGTCGCCCCTACAGCTCAGATTTTGCTGCCCCTTGTCACTTTCATGAGGTGTGCCTCTGACTTCTGTGCTTGTACAGTGTTGACATGTTGCATACTGGGGTACGTTGGTCTCTTGGTGGGAGTTGGTGGTCTGGGGCATGGTGTGTCCGCAGATGTGCTCAACTTAATTGTGCATGTGTGCCATTGTGCCCATCTCCCCCCGTCCCCTTAGGCCCTGGTGGTTACTCACCCTGTTGCTGTTGTGCCGGGTCCTGTTGAGCAGTGTCCAGGCCCCCAACTCCTGCCACCGTCTCCCCACTGATGACTGTGGACACCATTTCCTCCATGTCGTCCAGCTCCTCCTGTGGCACTGGGCTCCCACCTCCAGTCTGCATTGCTGCCTTCAGGTTGTTGGCAAATTTCTGCATGGTTTTGCACTTGACATCATTCCAGCGCCTCTTGACCTCGCCCATTGTCATCTTCAGCACTCCGACTGCATTCACCCTGTCCACGATGGACTGCCATAATGTATTTTTTGTTGCCAATGACACAGTGGAGGTGACGAACAGTTGTTGATAGTGTTCTGTCACCTCCGTTATCAGGATCCTGTTTTACTGTGGACTGAACTTCGTCTTCCTCTTCTTCTTCTCCTTGTCCTTGCCTTGACCCTGAAGTCCCAGGATGGTCCTCCGGGGGGCTTGTGGGGTTCTGGCTCTCCTCCGTACTTGCTCCGGCAACGTCCATTGTGCTTCGCTGTTGTTTGGCATTTGTTTGTCTGTTTTTTTTCTGCTTTTATAGTGGTTGTTCCTGCCTGACGCGTGTGGATTGCAGGCCTGTAGCTGGGTTTCGCTGATTTTCGTATCGCGATTGGCCTCATCGCAGCTTTTTTTGCGTTGGTGTTTCGCATTTTTGCGGCGTGGCGTTGATTCTAACGCGGTCAGTTGGCGCGTTATCTGGGGAGTATCGCATGGGGCCGCCGTGTTGTGAATACTTGGTTAACAAGGCGTTAATTTCCCGCGATGGACTGCGATATGCAAAGTTGCGTTAAGCTAAATTTGCGGTGGTTAGCACACATTCTTGAGATTATGCCCCTTTGATTACTAATGCCTAGTTAGGACCAATTTAAACTGTATTCAGAGCATCAGGTACTTATGCTGTATTTTTTATTGCGGCCACAGAACTTCTTATATGTTTAATTCTTGTCCGCCTAACTTTCTTTCGGAGGCTTGGTCCCCCTGTTGCTATACTATGTGTATATAACCTGGTCTTAAGAGTACTATACCTGAATTTTATTGCTAGCATGTGATAATCACCCTTGAACTTGGTTACTGATTCCTGGTCCTCATTGCATAGTCAAGGTGGTTGGACTAAATTGTTATTGATCGGGCAAGATATGCTAACTCTCTTCCCCTCAGCGCAATGACAAAGGTCCATCGGCGGACCAAAATAGCAAGTGAGTAAATGGTGGTAAATGATCCAGTGTAGGAAGCAAATGTTCAGTAGCAGCTGGGCCCAGAAATGCAATGATCAAAATGCTGGATCACATGGAATACTGTTCAAGACTTATAAGGTAGTTCAGAGAGAGCCTCATGAAAGCAGGAGATCACCAAGCAAATGTACAGTGGCTAAAGTCAGGCCTCTTATGAGCCTCCTTTTAATTATTATATTTAGCTGTGTTCCTAGTGCTGCGTGGTGAGGATTGGAGGGAGAAAGTGGCTCTTGAGAGTGAAGCAATCTGGGTTAGATATGTTAGCATTTTAAGCAGTTTAAGGAGCTGGAGTTAGAGAGGTAGGTTAGGGTGCAGTGTTTGAAACATACAACACTAAGCAGATGCATTTGCTGTCTTAAGGTAACTGTTTCCTGCTCATTAAAACCAGTACTCTACATCTGAAAATCAATCAGGGGGGGGGAATTGAATTTGCAAAACCCACTGATCCAATCCATTTCCAGCCTGTAGAAACCCAATTTATTCAGCCTTTTTTGGAAAACTATGATTACTCTGACTTATCTTAAAATGTTTTTCAATTGTTCTCAATTAGCCCTATCACTCCTGTTAGCAGCCGGACTGATGTATCTACCATTCTTTCTGAAAGTACTTTATGATGGAACTACTAAGCATATACCCTCCCTCCAAGAAGTCTTATTAATGATTCTACCTAAGAAAAAATCTACTACATATGTAAAAATTCCAAAGAATTTAAGTTGTACCACTTAATATTCATGCACAGTTGCCAAATAGTGTGATAAAATGTATTACTATTTATTAGAACATTGGAATGTTGGGAGCTCCATTGTAGACAATGGAGTGCTCCCTGCTTCTACGGGCCGGTAAAGGCCCGCAGAGCAACATTCCAATGTTTTACAAAGGCCTCTCGGAGCTCGAGGGGATTTAAATCCCCTCGAGCTTCGAGAGGCCTTTGTTTTATTTATTAGAACATTCTGCCCTCTAGTGGCAGAATGTTCTAATAGCCTTATAGCCCTTCGTAGCAGGGCTATACCGGCTATTAAAGTCCCTCACCCTTGTTAAAGTCCCTCGCCTTCGGCTCGGGCCTTTAACGCGGGAGCGGGCCTTTAATAGCCGGTATAGCCCGCTACGACGGGCTATAAGGCTATAATATTGCTCTGTTACTAGTGTTCAAAGGTACAGTTCAACGTTTAGTATCTGTTCGGTTGTGTCATTCAGTAAAATGCTCATGGCAGCAGAAGTGACATCACACACCACACCATTTGACCATCAAACCCACTACATGGGTGATCCCGTGATCAACCTTTAACCATTCAAGAACCTTCTATTTACGGTCCAGACTCTAGCTGGAGACAACAAACTTTAAAAAAAGACACAGGACTTTTGAAATGTGTTTCCTTTCCTATCATACCAGTGCTTTCTTAACCCTGAGATAATGAGTAGCAGGGGAAAAGCCAGGGATATCTAATGGCAAACCCATTGCAGCCTGTATTCTTGGTGGAACCTGATTCCAGTAAATCTATGTTGTGAGGGCACCATGGATATTCTCAATTTGTACTCTTTTTCAGTGCTTTTTGTGTTATTAGTGCCAACATCTTTCCAAATGTGAGTTGCACTTCAGGCTATGATAGTAACCATGTAACTAAAAACCATAAATATATGATAGGAGACAGAACTAAGTATTTTCATGTAGTGCCAAGGAGTACTGCTTCAACATTCTATATGGTATAGAATAAGGGCATGAACAATCTTTCCTCCTACACACAAACACAATGGGAAAGGAAAGGGGAATCAGGGGGACCAGTATGTCTCTGGATGGTGTCTTTATCTGCTCATATGGGAAACCACCTGGTTTTTAATACTGCCCTCACACACTTGATAGTGTCATGCTTCATCATAGGCGCCGCATCAACATCAGGACGCAGACCAACATCATCTGATGGAGAGAAAAACAAAATCTTTTAAAAAAAACACAATAATTGAGGGGATTGAGTCAAACCTTCTATCTCAACTGAGATCGGGATCCTCTCAACACAAAAAGAGCAATTAAAACTACCTAGGTGGATATTCAACAAATCTTTATTCCTAAGTTCCCCTGGCAGGATTAAAATAAAAATCTAGGGGATTTTCTGGGTTATTAGTATCCGTACCCCCTAAAAAATCATGTTAAACGATTGACATGTTTCGGCCTTCTCTGAGTCCCTTCAGGGTCTACAGGCCTACCTCAGGATTGGGATTCCCTCTTATTCTTTGGACTCTTAATTGCCCTCCCCTATATACAGTACCTTATTTTTCAGGTCTTACTATGGGGATATTTTAGTGGTTATTTCTTCTCCCTTCTCCTTTGCTTATCCTCTTCTCTTGGGAACATCCCGAGTTTCATTTCATCATTCTGAAACCGGGGTAGTGGTGGGAACGTTTCCCTTAGTCACACTTTCATCAGAGTCGCTACGCTAGCCAGTTGCCATCCGCTACCCTCCGTAGCATAATCTTTCCTCCTGACAGCAATTTTTTGTTTTTCAGTGCTAACATCCTACCCTGCAAGCAGCATCTAGGTATTGTGTGCTGGGAAATATAGTATGAACAAAACAATACTTAATGAATATGCTTATACTGAAACATTTGCTACCAATCTTCCTAAATGTTATTTTGGGGATGAAGCCTAAATATCTTGTAAAAGCGGTTTGCTGTAGGTGGGGAACAGTGCAACTAGATCATTGTGTGAGGAATGCACCACCAATTGTCTCTGCCACACAAAACTCAACATTCGAATCTTAAACCGTCGGTTGGTACAATGTGCATTAAAATGTAGCATCTGATGTGCATTCTTTTAAAACTCCTTCAGGAAAATCCTAAAGCCATGTACAGGATGTTTAGCTCAGACCAGTGGTATTGGCATGTGCTTTAAAATGCACGTTTCACCACATATTGACCAGAAAAAGGACCCACCATTTATGCAGGCCACCACAATGGTGAAAGTAGCTACCACAAGTCATTTTCACTCTGGTTCTAAATATTGTTCCATCTCCACTGCTTCAAGTGTTACCCCCCTCCCCACCAACGCTGAGATTAATTGTGGCCCTATTAGGTAACAAAAACAGGGAGCAACACAGGTAGCATACCTACAACTGTACAAATATACTAAAATATAGGCACACATTTGCATACAGAGTCCGTTAGGGCAAGAGCAAATGCATATAGGCAATGTGCACTTCTGAAAATAGAAAACATTTCCACCTGTAAGCAACAAATTTAGAGGGGAGGGGTAGAAGACTCAACTTGGGGGTGTTGCTGAAAGGATAGAGTCATAAGGGGTGGAGTCAGTAGAAGCAGAGTCAATGACTGTCCAAATAAATAAAACGAATTTCGTTGCGCGCGCTGCATCGCATTTGGCGATGCAGCGCGCGCAACGAAATTCGTTTTATTTATTTATATGTTTACTTACCTCTAATAGGCCATAATCCGTAGATTACTACCCCCCACCCTGCCCCTCCCCCGCCCCACGTCAGCGCCCGGCAGCACTCCCACCACCGGCCGCTACTGCTCCTGTTGGTTTTGTTACAGAGCCAAAATCACGAAAAAAGAAGAGCTTGTGTTTATCAGCAGTAGACATAAAACGCTAATACACTGTGGGCCTGATTCACAAAGGTAAACTTACACTTTCATGTAAGTTTACTACTTTTTGGTATTCACAAAGGTAAACTTAAACCAAAAGTCAAAATTTACTACTTTTCGGTATTCACAAAGGTAAACTTAGACAAAAAGTCTTACTATAATACTTTTCGATTTTCACAAAGGTAAACTTAGACCAAAAGCCTAACATTTCTACTTCTCGGTATTGACAAAGGCAAACTTAGACCAATAGTCTAACTTTACTAGTAGCAACCTACCTTTGTGAATACAGAAAAGTAGTAAAGTTAGGGGCATATTCTCAAGGACTTATCGCCGAGTTAGCGGCACTTTATCGCAGCCAAAGTGGCGATAGAGTTATCGTCCCATTCACAAGCTGGTGCTAACAGCCGATATCGCCAGTTTACCTGCGATAGCAGCCGCAAAAAACATCGCCACGGATGACACCGGCAACTAACGCTAATGAGATGCAGAGTAGGCGCTCCTGTGCAAAAAGCCGCGAAAACACCAGCTCGCAATATTCTCAACGACCAGCCAGATCGGCGATAAGAACCCAAAACACGCGATAAGGCGCGTTAGCAGCAGGGATTTAACACCTGCTCCTACCTGGTGTTAAGTCGGACGACAACCTGCACCACAAAAGGGAGCCCAGACCAGAGCCACACCTGAAGAACAACAGATGCCATGGAGCTACTGATCATGCAGCACGGAGCCCCAAGAGGGCCACAACACCCACCGCCACCACTCCCAGGCCCGCCAACCCCCTCGGACTCACCATGCCCCCCCTGGACTACCACAGAGGCAGCGCAGACAAAGACAGCGGACCTTCAGAAAACACACCAGCCTCACAGACTTAACACCAGAGGATGTCATTGCCCACCACAGGCTCAAAAGGACAACCATCCTCCGCATCCTGACCATCATTGCCCACAGGCTGACGGTACCAACACAGCGGACAACCAACATCCCTCCGCAGACAAAGCTCGTGGCTGTGCTGCACCTGTTGGCCTCTGGTACCTTCCAACCAACAACTGCCAGAGTCGGAGGAGTCTCACAGCCAGCCCTATCCAAGTTCCTCACACCTGTCTCGGATGCCATCAACAGCTTGGTACCCCAGCGCCTTTACTACCCACACACTGCGCAGGAACAGCTGGAGACCAAGCAAGGCTTCTACGCCATAGCTGGCTTCCTGCACGTGTTGGGGGCAATCGACTGCACACATGTACTTCTCGTGCCCCCTGCCGCCACTGCACACATTTACCGCAACAGGAAGCACACACATTCCATCAATGTGCAGGCAATAGTGGACCACCTGGGACTCTTCACCAATGTCGTCGCCAACTACCCAGGCAGTGTGCATGATTCCTTCATCTTCCAACAGTCCATCATCAACCAGCGCTTTCAGGATGGCACCTACGGGAATGCATTGCTCGTTGGTAAGTACCAAATGAACACACCACACACCTCAACTCCACAGTCATGCAACTCCCGACTCTGGGAATGCACACGTTACAAACCCACATACAACATGCCAAACAACATGCCCACGTACCAGACACGACAGCCCAACTTACTGTGGTAACCTGAGCCAGCCATGTACACAAGCCATGTACAGCATGGCACCTCAGCCACACAATAGCAGAATGTGGGGAGAGGTGGGAAGCAGGCATGTGCGAAGGAGGCAAGTGACCCATGAATGAGAATGTGCACAATGCCAAGTGTGGCATCGATGTGCTGGCCAGACTGCAGTGTGTAGACGACAGACATGTCCATGTCGACAAATACTGCTGGTATCTGGAGTGTAGAGGACAGTGGACGCAACCATGTCACCCCAGGCAGTGGGGAAGATCTCGGAAATGTAGCTTGTTACGCCCCCCCTGTAAGCATGTGCAGAGTGGGCTGACCCGGCGTATGCCTGGCCAGCGTAGGGGTGTGAAGAAAAAGCACGTAGCGCCAGGCGTGGTTCTCTTCCAGAGTGGCCAACATGTCTGCCAGGGCGGCGCCTCTCAGCCCGCCACGAGGCCGGCGCTGTGAGCGGAGGTGCCTGTGATCCTGTTCGCCTGCTGCACCCCAGGCCGCTGGTCCCCAGACCCGTCTTGGCCGCCCCTGCACAACCAGGCCTCACTGCTCACCTGCCGACACCGGCGTGTGTCAAAGAGGGCCTACCACGTGCCAGTGAATGCTCCAAGCCTGAGTCCCGCGACCTTGGCAGCCTCCCCAGGCCATCACGGCCCCCGCGACACAGGCCTCCAGCACTTTTTTCTCGTTGACGTATTCCACCGCTGCCTCCGGACTACACCGCGGTCCAGTAGGCCACACAGTTGGAACTGAGTCTTGATAATTCAATGGCTGAGTGCATATCACTGTACGCAAGGAGAGGAGTAAGAGGAAGACGCGATTCAGTCCGGAGTAAAAAAGGATCATCGTCATGGAGGTGATCGAACAGTACCAACAACTGCTCTGGTGCCACAAACTCTGTGCATCGCAAGCCTACGACACATGGCTGTGGGCCCCTGCTGACCGTTGCGGTCAAGTAGGTCACACATTTGGAACTGAGTCTTGATTTATTTATTGCAGAGTTTATACCATTTTACAGGCCTCATCGCAGACTGCATCCCTTTTCAGCTTTGGTGCCACTAACTCTGTGCCACGAAATTCATGGACACTCTCTGGTTGAACTTTGGTGGCGTCTCAGTCAATGGCCTGGGGGTTATCTCCATCATCATGTGGCTGCACTGACTTGGTGTTAAACATGAGTCTGTAGCATTCATCTCCTCCATATTTCCTGTTTCTGCTTGGTTCTGCCATCTGCATCATGCCCTGGAAGAACACCTTCCACTGTCCCCCGGAACACTCCGCGACATTCACCTTCGACCACGACGAGGACCCGCGCAGCTCTCGTGGCCCTACCCCAGTGCACCGCAAGTCACCATCCCGTGGTGGTGTGCCTGTGCCGGCCGCAATGCATCCGGGGCCACTAACTCTGTGCAGCTCAAGTCCGGGACCCTGTCTGAGTGAATATTGGATGACCTCTGAGTCGATGTCCTGGGGGTCATCAACGCCATGTGTCTGTGGCCCTGCGCTGACCGCTGCCTCCAGCCTCAACTGCGGTACACCAGGGCTCACACATCAAATCGAGTCCTGACCTGCCCGGATGACGCATCACCGCTGGCTGCACACGCCACCACCACCAGGACCACGTCCAACCAACAACTGCCAGAGTCGGAAGAGTCCTACAGCCAGACTACCGGAGTTGCTCACACCTGTCTTGGATGCCATCATCAGCTTGATACCCTGCTCAGCCCTTCAGGTGCCACTAACTCAGTGCACCACAACTCATGGACCCTGTCTGATTGAGTCTTGTGCTGTGTATAGCGGACGCAACCATGTCACCACAGGCAGTGGGTAAGACCTTGGACATGTAGCTTTGTCGTCCCCCCCTTAATGCGTAAGAGGGGGTGTACTGGGCCAGCGTATGCAAGTACAGCGAATGGGTGTGAATCATCATCCCTGGGCTCTGGGCGTGGTTCATTTCTGGGCTGGACAGGAAACCAACTGATGCGTGTGTCTCTGTTGCAGTGTCTGCGCCACACGGCCCGGAATTGACAATGTTGCATGCACCCGGAGGGCGCCCGCGCACGAAGGGATTCTACAAGGAGCACAAGGCCACTCAGGCTCCTGGCTCATGCATGCAAACTGTTGTGTGTGTATCGCCATTGGTGCACCATGAGCCTAAGGCCTAGCCTCAATTGCAGCGCGAAAGCCACATCACATTTCCAGAATGCTAGCAGTAGTCAGACTAACATTAGGGATGAAAGCTCCTTTGTCTCAATACAGAAGGCGGAAGGACATCTGCACCTCCAACCTTGTCTTGCATGCAGCAAGCACCCCCTGAGAGAGATACCATATCAGATGATGACGACTCCCAAACTACGCACAGCGCAAATGAATGTCCAACGTATCCACACCCCACACACAGAAGTTCTTGCTCAAGGTACTCTTGCATGGAATGCCCTTGACACTTACGTACACAACAACCCATACGTTCAAACGTTGAACACACATACGACTCATTGCTCCGAGCTGTGGCATATCATCCACATAACTGCCGCAGGTCAGAAGAGTGCCGGTTCTACGAGAGCCACCAACGCAATGGCAGAACATCCCGGGCGCATGCACAACGCCTGTCACATGGAACTGTACCGTGTTCGAATGCTGCCTGTTCTTGTCTGATGCATTGTTCTGCATGTTGTTGCCCTTGTCTTGCCCGATGATACGCACATGGCAATAAAGTCTACGCAACTTCACTAGTGTTCAACTGTGATGAGTGTTGATTAGAATGACAAATCGTGTGCCTCAATGAGCATTGTCCGTACACAGGGAAGGACTGACTGACGCATTTCACTTAGGGGTGAGTCCCTATTGCCAGCTCCACCTCTGTGTGCCAGACATAGTGGTTGGGATAGTTGCTGATAGACCTGTGCTCTTACGTGTCTTCAGCAATGTGAGTATGGTGTCCATATTCTTGCCATGTGGATCAATGTGATCCATTACTACAGGCTATGTCCACCCAGTTGTGTGTGAGTAGGTATGCGAAGAGATGTTCTGTTGTCAAATGTGATGGTGGACACTACTTTGGGCCTGCCAATGACTTTGACATCTCATACCCACCCCTATTTCTAACATTGCGTGGGGCAAAGCTGGGAAATTGCGCGATTGTTGTTTCAGAGCAATGAGGCCACAGCTAGTGCACACATTCCCAGTCATCTCACTTACTATGTGTGTCACGGTCACACATGCGTATTGCTTTCATTTCCCAGGGTGTACCTTTTTGGGCAATCAATGTCCTTACATTCATCCGTACTTTCATACTTGAAAGATTATGGACATGACACATCTGTGTGTATTTGAATGATTTATTCACATTCGGTGGAGTGTCGGAGCGTGAGCAGTACATGGCCATGCAAACCCCACATTACATTGTAGCCCAGTGGAGGGCCAGCCAGAGTCATTTAGGGATTGACAAGTACATAGGAGGAGGAAGAGTACAGTCCGCAGTCTGATTGCTGTGTAATTGGTAAGCAAACAAGATATGGCAGTCCATGTCGAGGTCCAAGGTGAGTGTCGCAGAGTGTTTCGGGGGATAGTGGGAGGTGTTGTTACAGGGCATGATGCAGAGGGCAGAACCAAGCTGAAACAGGGCATATGGCGGAGAAGAATGCTACTGGCTCCTTCTTACTACAAAGGTGGAATCACCTGCATCTTCGTCCTCTATGTCATCTGTCTGACATGTGGATGCTGCTGTTTGGTCTGTAGCACTGTGTGCCACTGACACATCAGGGGCTGGAGATGTGTGTATAGGGGGACCAGCAGCATTCATCAGCGACTGCCTTGGTGGGAGCAATGCGATGATGAGGATCTGCAGGGCATGGTAGATCCCAACAACTATTGGCTGGTGTGCATCCATGGCAGACATTCTTTCCGCATGCATCCGCTCCATGTTCTCCATTATCCTCAGCATCTGTGCCAACTCTCGGCTGACATCGCTGAGGCCACTCTGACTAGGCAGTTGTTCTCCTCTCAGAGTCATGACTCCAGCTATGTCGGGCATGGATTGTTGGACATCATGGAGCGTACTGTGGGTGTCCGTTAGGGAGTGTAAGTGGTCCTTGATGGGACTTAGACACCCACGTATGTCATCTAGTTTGGCTGCCATGAGGTCGAACCCCACCCGCACCTGTTCAGCCACCTCCTTCTGGCAGTCTAACACATGGCCTTGGAATGCGATGTGTTCTTTGGTGAGGTGCTGGGAGCCAGCAGTGGTGGTTGGTGCTTCCTGCTGTGTGGTCTGTGCAGAGGGTGGGGTCTCCTCGATGCAGCTGGGCTGCCCTGCTCATGGAGGTGGGTTGCCGTAGCTGTCCATGAGCTGTTGTAGGGCGTCGGTGTCGAAGGTGTGGAGGTCCTCTTCATCATCACTGATGAGTTGTCTGGTCTGCTCTGCAGGAGGTGTTGATTGTCCCTCTGAACTGTGAAGGGGAGATGCATTTTAACATTGTGTTGACATGTATGTTGACGCATTGTTCAAGTTTACATACAGACTGCATGACAATGTACATTGTGACTGTTTGGGGAGGAGCTGACTATTTGATGCGGGACAGTGGACATTTGAACTACATCACGGATGTGAGGTTGTACATGTACATTATCATCTCACAGATTCCTGCTATGCCAGATGTGATTGTCCAGTTTCTACGCACAAGCGGGACCAGTTGTGTCCTCTGTTTGGAGTGTAAGTGTTGCCCTTTGTACCACATTGTCGTCAATGTTGGTGTGCAGTCATTGCTATGTGTGTGTGCTGCATTGTGGGAGAGTCGCCCGTGCAGCTGTGATTTTGCTGTCTTCTGTGCTTCTACAGTGCTGAGATGTTGCAGACTTGGCTAATTTTTGCTCAGGTTCGTATTTTGGACTCTTGGGCATGGTTTATCCGCAGATGTGTTGTTGACGTCAGGGGTTGTTTGTGCACGTGGATGTGTCAGAGTGTGACCTGCCCCTTTACGGATGTGTTCCACACTCAGCCACCTCAGTGTCGTGGCGTGCACCATGTCATGATGATTGGACTGCAGCCATGCTGTTAGTCATGCGGTGTCACTTGCATTGTCAGTGTGGCTCACAGACACGCAGCTTTGCTGGTTTAGACATGTGGGCATGGGTTGGTTGTGAGCTTGGTGCTGTGTGGGGAGGCACCCCTTTGTGCCCATAGTGGACGGGGGCCTACTTGCTGTTTGTATGTGTGCTGCAGTGTGCCAAGGGGATCAGGGGCATGATCCAGAGTCATTGTGGGTGTGCAGTGTGCTCTACTTAATTGTGCATGTGTGCCATTGTGCCCTTCTCCCCCCGTCCCCCCAGTCCCTGTTCGGTACTCACCCTGGTGCTGTTGTGTCAGGTCATGTCGAGCAGTGTCCGGACCCCCAACTCCTGCCACCATCTCCCAACTGATGGCTGTGGCCACCATTTCCTCCATCTCATCCAGCTCCTGGTGTTCCGCTGGACTGCCACCTCCAATCTGCATTGCTGCCTGATGGTTGTCAGCGAGTTTCTTCTTGGTTTTGTGCTTCGCATCATTCCAGCGCCTCTTGACCTCTCCAATTGTCCTCCTCCTCACTCCGACTGCATTCACCTTGTCCAGGATGGACTGCCATGTTGCATTTTTATTTGCCAATGACACGTTGGTGGTGACGAACAGTTGTTGGTGGTGTTCTATCACCTCCGTGATGATGATCCTGTTTTCCTGCGGCGCTGAACCTCGTCTTCCTCGTCTTCTTCTCCTTGCCCTTCCTTGACCCCGAGGTCCCAGGCTGGTCCTCCTGGGGGCTTGTGGGGTTCTGGTCGTCCTCTGTACTTGCTCCGGCTTCCTCCATGGTGCTACGCAGTTTTAATTATTTTGTTTGGGTTTTTAGGTGCTTTTGTAGTGCATTTTCCCGCATGTCGCGTGGGAATTGCAGGCCTGTCGCTGGTTATCGCTGCTTTTTTTATCGCGTTTGGCCACATCGCAACTTTTTTCGCGTTCGTGTTTCGTGTTTTTTCGGCATCGCGTTATTTTTAACGCGGTCATTTTGCGCGTTGTCGTGGGACTATCGCATGGTGCCGCCGGGTTGAGAATACAACGTTAACACGGTGGTATTTTCCTGCGATAGACTGCGATGTGCAAAGTTGCGTTAAGCTAATTTTGCGATAATTTTCACACGTTCTTGAGAATATCCCCCTTAGGCTTTTGGTCTCAGTTAGACTTTTGGTCTAACTCTACCTTTGTGAATCAGGCCCTGTATGTTCAGCTGTAAATTAAAGAAGACAAAAGCACCATCTGACGAAAGACACTGTAACAGTAAATATAAGTTAGTTAAAAAAACTAAAACTGCTTTCATCTTTGTCTCTGAGTCTGAATCTGGGTTCAAAACAATATTACTACAGGACAGCGCCATTTAGTGAAAGGAAAATTACTTTGAAAACAACATATGCTTATTGAAAAGAACTACATATTAAATGGGATAAGACTATTAGTTTATTTTGCAGTTGGTAGGTAAAGTAAAGTTCTTCCATTAGAGGACTTTTCAAGAGGAAATTATTGCTGCCACTATGTAGTAGTGCTGCAGTAATTCCAAAAGAAATAACTCCATTCATGGCTGATTTACTTCATATCCAAAATGGAATTGCTGGTAATTCACTGTAAAATTCAAACCAGGGCCTTTTCCTGTGAAATCCACTTTGGTACAAGTAAGAAATAATTCCTGTGACTGGGCACATACTTCTGGGCTCAGCCTGAATCATTTGCTTTTTAAGCACAAAAAAACATAGGGGAAATATAGCTACGGTATGGTTGTGAATTTCCGCATAGTGAAGTTTTAGCACACCAGCTACTGTGCATTACTTTAGGCAATTTTCCTGAGGATTTGCATTGGAAAAGTAATAGGAACAGAAATTGTTTGCTTGGTTTGCATCACTTTTCTGATGCAAACCCAACACAAAGTGTTTATAAATTTCCCTTTCAATCTACATCTATTTATCACTTGCAATTGATTTATTGGACTAATGTGAGCAACCTGAATTGTGTGTGTGCTATATGTTATCTGGTTGGTGCATCCAACAATCAGGTGGCTCACTGTATCTGTAACCTCATAAGAGCTGTGCCCTTGTGCTAAGAATTTGATATCAGATGTGAGATGCAACACCTATGTTGTATCTGTTGCTTTGAGTATTCTAATATGGTACCAGAATATTGAAACTAAAATATTGCCTGACAGAAATATTATGTACTACATATGATTTGGACACATATCACCTCATTATATTTAGCCACATAAAATCTACAGCCGATGTGACAATCTTTCGTAGATAATAATTAGGGCATGATATTTTGTTCTGATATTTTTTTCTGCTAACAATAATCTAACATATAACCACATTCCAAATGTTGTCCCTTGGTTACATTGTTGTTCTTGATATCGTTGTGAGGTTTCCATGTACTGACAGTCCTTTCTCTTAGGACATAGAGACCACCTTCGAGAGCCAAGACATATTATAACAGGCATGTGTTCTCAGGTTCTTTCTTTTGATGTTCTTTAAGAACTATATCTAGGATGTTCTGTGGCAGCCGAACACAAATCTGGATGGGTTTCAAACCAGATGATGCTTGGGAGTGTTTCAAAGAGTAAATAGGATCAGAGAAAAGAACCTTAGTGCAGTCCTTCCTGTGTGATACTGTAATTTTCTGAAGCATCTGTTGTACGGTGTGATTGTATCTTCCATGTAAGCCAAATGTTCAGGGATGATATTCAGTGGCCAATAGCAGTTTGATTTATAGAAGTGGCACAACGGTTTAGGAAGCAGAGATACAAAGTTGGTGCCTTGGTCTGTTATAATTTCTACCTAAAGACCTATTCATGTAAAGCACGGCATGAGGATTAAACACGCATTCGCTGGAAAAACCCAAGGGATGCCAGATAGAAGAATCAATGATTACTAATTTGTACTTGTGTCTCTGACCCCACCATCCCAAAGATCCAACCAGACCCATTGCAATCCTTTCAGTAACGGTTTTCAGTAAGGGTAATACCTAAAGAGGGGCTCTGGTGACAGAAACCATCATTTTCAATTAGCACATGGGGCAGTGTTGACCGTAATTGACTTTTTCTGAGTATATGCCAGGCCAGTAAAATCTCTGGAAAGTAATTTGTTGGGTTTTCTCCAGCCCCTGTACTCATGTTAGGTTGATCTTAGTGAACACAAGTACTGCTTGCCTGTAATTTTGTTGTGCACATAATGGCAGCTGGTGGGTTGAGGGTGCAATCCTTTGTATCAACCCACTTTCTTTTTGGAAATGTGGCCACTTGAGAATAGGATTTAGGTCATCTCCGGAGCTAGTGCTTTGGAGTGCATGCTAGAGATAGGGATCCTGGTCTTGTGCTTGTAGAAAAGTTTAGCTATCTGAAAACTAACATTCAATAGGGTAGGGATACTTTTAAGGTACATGCACCTGTCAACTTTGTTGTTTGTTGCTTGTTCCTGCTTTTCTTTTCCTTAAATTCTCGCACGTTAGGAGATTGGATAGCAAATGGATGTTTTAGCAAGAATAATCTTACAGTTCTTGTGCCTGGAATAGCTACAATGGAATGTTAGACTCCAAAATTATAGGCTTGGGCACATTTGAAAGCATGCGCACAGGCACCAGGAATGATTTCCCCTTTTATTTATAAAGGTACTATGGCAATAGGATTCTTTTCTTGTATCACCATGCATAGGTGTGATCTGTACCGCCATTGCTCTTCTATTAGATAAGAGGAAATAACAGCAGTCTGTAAGCATCAACTGTCTAATATTTCACGAGAGAGAACTCAATTTTTACTGAATTGGCTAAAGAATAGGTGTGTTTGGGGTCCATTGTCTCCTTTGTGCACCCCATTAACTCCAATTTCAATGGGTTTGGGTTATTGCTTAAGAGGAAAATTGCAGGGGAGTTGTCCCCACTGCAGACTTCTTTCTACTTGAATCTCCTGTTTGTTCCATTTGTCACTTTGTCCTACATCCTCTTCTCCATGGAGCATGACATTACTGTCAGGCTGGTCAATGATTCACTATTATCTGGGAGCAGCATTTATTGCAGTTTTCCCACCTTATGCTCTTTCATGAGTTAAGTCCACTGCCTTTTCCAAGGTGTGATTGGGATGCTGCTGTACTCATCTCTGCTTGGGTGGCTGCAGGTACTCAATGTACTGTTCTAATAATATTTCGTCTATTAGTTCCTCTTTGGAAATAGTCTGTCTTGAGCCACTTATTAGTCAAGTCCGTACTTCGATAAAATTAAAGGCAGGATGTCTCTTCTTATTTAAGTTTAGTACTTTGGGAGCTATTACTGTAGAGCTCTTCATCCTCTCCAGTTCTGTCACAGCTGACAGGTGTTACAGGTGGCTTTCTTCATGTCATGTGTTGCCATCAGGGGTCGCTGCCTAATACCATGTTACATCTCAGTGGTGAATAAAGGTGAAACATAATGGACCTATCTTTCTTCAGGCCATGCTGCTTTGATATAAGCACTTTAAAAGACAGTGAAAAAACTCAGGGGCATATTTACAAGGGGATTGCGCCACAGGAACGTCACTTGTACCAACGTTCCAGTGGTGCAATGCCCTGCACCATATTTACAAAGTGAAGTTAAGCCACTTTTTTGTGGCTTAATGCCGCTTTGTAACTATGGTACCCTTTTACGCAGGTATCTGCATGAAAGGGGCATGCAATGGGTGTTACTGTGGGCGTTCCACCGCAATACCCATTGCTTTCTGAAACAGTCCCAGATTTACAAGGATCTGTAAATCTGAAGCAGCTCCAAAAACGAACGCCATGCAATTGCAGGATTTAGAATGGCGCAAGAAGGAGAAATACTTTTATTTCTCCTCGTTTTTGCTTTTTCTATGTGTGCTGCCAGTGGCGGCTCCTACGCTAAGGCAGAGGAGTGTCGCCTCACTGCGACGCAGCAGTGAAATAAAGAAACCATTAAATGATAATAACTTGATGTTATTATCATTTTATGTTTTCTTGCTGCAGCAGCTTTGCGGGTGGGGCGGGGCTGGGCTGCTCACAAAGGAGCAGGGGGAGGAGTGGTTTGCCCACTCCAAGTGTGCATGAATGTTTGACCAGCCTTCTCGAGCCAGCTAAACACTCATTCGCACTTTGCATGTTCTCTACCCAGGCTACATTACAGCCTGTGTGGCGAACAGGCCCAGGCTCCCACTGCCTGTCTGAGTGCTGAACCAAGGCACTCAGATCAATCACAATGCTGCATTGCAGCGTTGTGATTGGCTATGGGTAGCCTGCAGCCTGGTGCTTCCTGTTCTGGCTGGGAGAGAGGACAGTGGGAGGAAGAAGGAGGAACGTGGCAATGAGGCGCGTTTTAATTTTTTTTTCCACCCCCCTCATCCCCCACCCCTGATTGGTGCCAGCCGCGACGGTGTGCTGCAATATGCAGCACACACATAAAGAGCAAAGCGTCAATAATGATTGTTTATGTGCAGGAAGGTATCCCTTCCTGCAAATAAACAATCATTAAATAATGATGATTTGCTACTTCTATGTGTGCTGTAGAATGCAGTACACATAGAAGTAACAAATCGCCATTATTGATTGTTTATGTGCAGGAAGGTGCCCCATTAATCATTCCCTGCAACGCAGGCAACCTTCCAGTATGGAGCAAAGGTGTCTGTGTTGGCACTAGGCAGCTATTTTTAGCGCCAGCGCTAGGGAAAACACAGGGGTGTGCCATATTGTTGTAAATACTTTAGTAATGAGAATGGAACGTTGAGATGTACATGTACTGAGGCTATTCCATCTGTCAGCTGTACTAGTGCCACCTCATGTTTCTCATGTGCACTTGTTTAATTAAACTTAAACAAACACACTCATTTATAATGCACCTTATGGTGAATACCCTGTTGAAAGGCCATATGGTCTGCCTCGACCTGCTCATGGTGAAGTTGGACTGATTGATGTAGCTGCTGTTGTCCCTCAGTTTTCATAATGGAGGGTGGCTGATACATGCAGGTGATATCACTAAGCCTTGTAGAAGCTCTTATGTGGCAATGAATGTGATCTCCTACAAACATTAACTTGTGTGTTTGTGGATTTCTTTAGGGCGAGAATGGCAGGTAAGAGATAAAGTGATCGTCTAGGTGAGTTTCCAGGGCTGGTTGATGTGGAAGTGGAGCTGGCGTAAACCTTTTGAAGGCAGATAGCGGCATTCTTATTGGAAGCTGCCATGAACAGTTGAGGGGAGAAGTGTATTTCTCAGTTGGCAGCCACCAGGAACAGGTGAAGGGAGAAGAAGACATTCAGTGGGTGAGCAACCATGAACATCTTAGAGGAGAACTCTTATAGAACTGTCACCAGGTTACAACTCATGACAAACCTGTTTTGTGAGACCCACTTACTAAGTTTGTATTCTTTTGCTCTGTTGCTCATATGTTGGCATATGAGTGATACACAACCTAAGGCATTGGTGGCAAACACTGATTCTTATTACAAATGTGTAGAAAATGTCTATGTGACTGCAGGGTAATGTTTTTGAAAGCAGCTATGCTTTACCATCAGAGTGTAACCGTAACATACTCCCAGTGGTCATGAACACAAGCTCAATGTGTTACTCTTTGAACACCCATCAGTTATAGAATCTAGAACTCTAATGCAACCAGCACTCCTTTTTCATTCTCCTCCAGGTGTGTAGGGGCAACAAATGAATGATATTCCATACTCAGAAAAAACATGAAGTCAGAAGCTTTGTACAATGATATAACAACACTTGCATCAGAAGAAAACCATGCATTCCTTATGTCACCTGGCAACCGTGCTAAGTTGTAAGTTATCTTAGCCAATGTAACCCATAAAGAGCACTTGATCAGGTGTACTGTATCATATTAAACTATTCAGTCCAGCCATTGCATATGTCTCTATTTGTGTTACAGCTCTATACATGTTTCATTTGCTTATGGCATTTTCTAAGGGTGTCCAGATTTCTGGATATACAATATACTGTACCCTTTCAGTCTCTTTAGGGTCTTGAGTAATTTCTCTGATACAGAAAATAACAAAAAAACAGGGAATCACATTGTTTTATTAAAATTCTTTCATTCAAAAGTATAAACATTTTTTGAAACAGATAAATATTTTAAATATAGAAAATTCATATATCATTGAAATAGATGAATAAATTGAGAATGGGATACCAGTAATAACTTGCTTTTCACTGTGATCGCTATCCTATATTTTAATCACTGTGCTGTGCTATCACATAGCAGATGCTTTGGTTACACAACTCAGTGGTATTCCATTCACTGATCTCATAATAATGAAAGGCTGCCTCAGTACAAGAACTTTGGTATTCCCAATTCAGATGTAAACTTGTGTGTGAATTCAGAGTTGTGAGGGGAGTCATGCTTCAAACATACAGTCTTAATACAGATTTCACTAGGCAAAACCTTGTGAAGTGAGCAGTGGAAAGAGTAGAGGATGGCTGACATGCACACAGGAATCAGTGCTTACAAAGGCTCGGATTAACAAAAAAATTGCACAATGCAGGGCAGCAATTTAAGTTGCTATAATGCGTTGTATGAAATGGAGAAAGCAGAACAGTGCCATATCAGGGCTTATTTTTAGCCGGTGGTTTCAGGTGCTCAGCAGCGGCACTTTATTGTCAACACCGGCACTTCTGGCAGTCTGCCACATGGGGACATTGTGTGTCTAATTTAGAGATCAGCACAACAACATTTGTTTATTATTCAATATACTTTGAAAATGACTACATACTGCCGTCCAAGCCATTCTTATAGCTTTGGGGGCCTGGAATAATCTAAAGTGTCATGTAGGTGTCTGATGGTTAGTAGTCTGTGGTGGAACTGTCATTGAGAATGCTGGCAGGGGCAAATGGTGGTGTAAGCTGCAGTGGCATCCTGATGAGGGCCCTGACACGTATTTATTTACAAATTAAGCACTGCACCATATGTACCAAGTTATGTCTTTGTTTTCGTCATTCCCTGTGCTCCCACACTTTAGACTGCTATGCATCAACTGACACACTCTTGCGTCATATGGAAGTGTGTATCTGTTCTGTAAGGAAAGGTTTTTGTATAGGAAAGGGACCCGGCTAGTACAATGCTATCCTTTAACACTTTCCATCTTAAGTATGTGTGCTGTACAATGGAGCATGCATGCAAAGTAGGAAAAAACAAGGAGAAATGTATTTCTTTCGGGTGACAGAGCACTTTACAGGTATTGTACAAAAAGTGAGATTTGACAGGAGGAAATATAGATACCTTATATAAAAAAAACACTATATACAAAAATAGTAGAATATGTTTAGAACAGAGATATCATTGCACATATGGTAAACAAAGAGATAGGAGCATATAGTCTAGCATAAGTCCCGGCCCAAGCATATTCCAGTGTGGCAAAAGGCAGCAAATGAATGAGCAGAGGAATCACTTAAGGGAGAGCCAGAGGAGAGTCCTCAATGTGAGAGGAATTTGTTGGATAGTAAAAGTTTTACTTCCTTCCTAAATATTGGATGTGGATGGGTTGCATCTGATCTCAGAAGGGAGGGAGTTCCACATTTTGGAGCCATTCTGGAGCAGAATCAGTTGTATGTTTTCTTTTTCATTAATTTTTCTAGCTTAAGAAGTAAGGAGCTGTTGCTTCTCAAAGATCTGTCTCCACTGATAGGGTCAGTTTCTGGCACAGGTGGGGGGGGTATTGTGATGCAGCACTTTGTGGGTTATACAAGCTATTTTGAGATTAATTCTTGCCTCGTAGGTTAGCCATTTCAGTGATAGAAGGTCGGGTGATATGATCAATTTTTTTTGACCCAGTGATGAGCCTAGCTGCTGCATTCAGCGTAGCCTTCATCGGTACAAGTTTTGGGGAGGCTAATTCTGATAACACAAGTGCATGAACTGCAGTTATGAAAACATTTATTCTCTTTTTTGCCTGCCACAAGAGGCAAACGATTTTGCTCCAAATCCCTGTTTATAAATGTTTTAAAGTAGGGAATTACATGAAAACCCATGGGTGGTGACATGGGTTTGCTGTGTACCACCTATGTAATGTCCCCTTGACACAAAGTAAATCAAAGAAGTGCATAGCACAATTTTGCATTACTTGGGATAATTACTAAAAGCAAATTCTGATTTGAATTAGATAGTAAATCCCAGTATAACGGTTACCAAAGCAATTGCATTACAAAATGGCTACACCGCACAGAGTGTTAGTAAATCTGGGCCATCATATTCTGTGATTTCAGGTGCAGGCCCTCTGTCATTAATACTGGGGGGCTCAGTAAGCATTAGCAAGCTTCGAAAGTGTGATTTCCGTGTTATACAATGCCCTGAAACATGCACTTAACAAAGTGAGCTATCCTGCCAGTCTATTTGGAGGCAGTGTTATTGTCAGCTGAATTTGGGCAAAAGAATATGGACATTATCCATTAATAGGAACTAGTCGAAGTTAATGAGGCACTTTTAGAACGTGTTATCATAATTATGTGTGTGATGAAAAAATAGTATGATCAAACGAGGCAGACATGAACATGAAAATGGTGCAGGGCTCGAACATGGTTCAAACATGTTCATGGATAATTGCTTTTATGCATTCCATCCTCACCTAGTGGTACCCACATGAAAGCACACTTTCCCAGTGGTTAGCTTTCCATGAAAATATTACTAACCTCGACTGCATGGCTGCTTTTGTTGAAAGAAACATAATACAATTCAAGAATTATCAAGGAATGTTTTCTCCAGAGTCGCGAGGGCACATTTTAATTAACCTTCATTATAACCTTGATGCACAGTTAATTAAACTTCTGGAAATAAATAATAGCATCATTTTTTCAGTTTCTATCTTGCTATCTTCGCATTTGTTTTGTTCCTGAATATTGTGTGAGATAATGAAGCCCTATGCCAAGAGATCTAAAGTATTATTGTGACGAATAAAATGCTAAACATGAATACGAAATCGTTTCTTTCAATTAACATAGTAGGATTTTGAACCTGTTTCAATTGAAAACATTTGTGAATGCAACATACGTTTATGAATTACCATGTACTAATATAAAGCTTTCTTAAGAATAAAAAGTTAGCTAACTGTATGATATGGTCGCTCATCAAGCAATGCGTCCACTTTTAAGGAAATATTTGATACACTGTAGAACGTTTGACACAAATGAGTTAAATAAAGAATATACAAAGATAATAAAGAGTATTTACATTTCACGCACTACAAAGTGAATTGTATCTTTCTCCTTAAATGTTAGGGGGCGATATCAACTTATTCATTAGGACTTTCTATCATACTCTCACGATGAAGCACCTATCAGATAGCAAAATTATGACCACGGCCTCCCAGACTCCACACTGGCACACCTTACGGGCATCCGCTTCTTCAAGAACTGGAAGAAATATGGGGCCAGATGCACGAAGCATTTTCACATCTGCTTTGTTCATGGCAAAATTGATTTTGCCATGAACAAAAGGCAAAATGCGACTCAGTAACTTGTTACCAAATCGCATTTTGCTTTTGAGATGTGGTATTAGGAAGGGGTGTGTTTAGGGCATCCCTTCCTGATACCGAATAGCACTGGTATGTATGAATGTTTTGCGACTGGAATGCGGTTGCAAAACATTCAGGGGCAGATTTACAAGCCCCTTGCGCCACTTTTGCGTCATTTTTCCAATGTTAAAAATGACGCAAAAGTGTCGCAAGGGGCTTGTAAATCTGCCCGGCATAATTTACCAACTCCATAGAGGAGGCAGTAACCGATTAGCAAACAGGAAGGGCTTCTTGAGGGACCCATTCCCCTTTGTGAATGTGGGTGAAAACATTTTTTAAGAGCAGGCACTAGTCCCACTGCTCACTGCCTACTCTTAAGAAATGTAAAGACACTTTTATTTTTTTGCAATGCAATCCGTTTTCCTTTAAGGAAAACGGGCTACATTACAAAAAAAAAATATTGCTTCATTTAAAAAGTAATCACAGACATGGTGGTCTGGTGATTCCAGCAGGCCACCATCCCTGTGATTGTAGCCATTCCCAACGGGTCGCAAATTGCGACCTGCCTCATGAGTATTGATGAGGCAGGTTCATTTGCGACCTACTGAGCATCACAAGCAGTGTCTGAGACACTGTTGTACATAGCTGTTTGTGATTTCCTAATTGCAAATCACAAACATTCACAAATTGGAAGTCGCAAACTGACTTTTTGGCACATCTGGCCCATGATCACATCAGCCCCATCCTAATGGAACTTAATTGGCTCCCCTTGCCGGCCCACAGCATTTGCATTATTTACAAAGTCATCCCAACCAGCACCCCTGCTTATTTTGGGTTTACCCTTTTTTGTAACGATTTCTGAGCAGGTGCATGCCTGCGAGGTATATTAGTGATTAATTGCACTTTTTAGGTAAAAAATGGTAGAGAGCGAATTTCTGTCCTATACAGAGGAATATATTAATCAATTGCTACAGGACCCTGCCAACCAATTCCTTTCTTCAACCACACCCAATATTGATTTCACTTTGAACGACAAGGTTGCACGACTTGAACGGTTGGAAAAGAAATTAATCCGCACCCGTCTGCATGGGCATTTATTGACGAAATATCTTCAAGCAAACATAATACCTGTTGGATTGCAAATTAAGAATGAACCAGCAATTTTTGTAGATTTACCTAAATTCAAGGAAGGGTTTAGTTTCGTTGCAAATAACTGCTCCCGGCACTGGATGGTGCTGGGAGTAGAAACAGCAGCAGAGAAGGTCCAAGTTCTTATGAGGGAAATTACTGCCCTTAAACAAGAAATTGCAGGTGATTCTACTTTGACCAATGCCAAAGATGCCTTGGAACATTTGACAAAGACCTTAAAGGATTTTGAGACTACCACTCAAAACAAAAAACTGGACAAACTTTCTAAGGATATCCGATTTTATGAAAAGAAGAACACATATCCTTACCTACAAGAGGATTACTACAAGCAGGACAATCAGGGTCGTTTTTCCAACAGAGGAAGAAGTGGCTACCGTGGACGCAGGAATTATACTACTTTCTCAGACTCCTCCTTGAGCACGGATAGCGACAACGAACAACCAGGTCCTAGTTCGGACTACGGCTATCAAGATAGCTGGTATCCACCGCAAGGATGCTTTCCGCCTCCTTTTTTAGGAGGAGGCCAATGGAGACCACCCAGGGGACGGGGAGGCAACTGGCCCAGAGGACCCCCACGAGGGCAACAATCATCCAATGTGAATTGGGAAAGAGGACGGGACAGTACATCAAAACAGGTTTGCTTCCAACCGGAAAGCCACGGAGAAATATCAACACGACGCAAAGTATACAGATGGTAGAAAGCACACAGAACCCAGTGGTTAACATCTCCTCTTATACTTTGAAAGATGAGGAGGTGAGTATACTCAGTAAGGGACTATCCTTTGTGCCGACAGCCCACCCCAATGACTTTGCAGTAAAAACGGAACTTCATAGGTTCTTTCGAAAAATTAGTTTGAGATACTTCTTTAAGAATTCTACAACACCATCCTTAACATCACAAACAGGACTACGGATTCCCTCCACTTTCGTTCCACCGGCCAATGCTATGACGAACAAAATTCTGGCCTATGAGAGTGTGGTACTAAGGGATGTGTCCAGACTATTGAAAGAACATAAACATACTATCCCGAATATTACGAAGATGGAGAATGAGGCCCTGTCAGCACTGAGGAACAACAAGGACATTGTTATCAAGTCCGCGGATAAGGGTGGGGCCATTGTGGTGCAGGATGTTACCAACTATAAGACTGAGATTATGAATCAACTGCAAGATGGCGTAAGTTATTGTAGATTGAGAGCGGATCCGTCCAATGAGATCGCACTTGAGATACTGACGATCACTAAGGATGGATTGGAACAAGGTTTCTTGAGTAATCTGGAATTCCAGTACCTTAACCAGAAACATCCTCGGCTTCCCACAATTTACACGTTGCCCAAGATCCATAAGGATATGCAGAATCCACCGGGACGCCCTATTGTATCGGGTTGTGGATCGATGCTTGAGCCTCTATGTAGATACATAGATTTCTTTTTGAAACCAATTGCTGAAACTACACAAGCCTATCTAAGAGACACGATGCAAACAATCAATTTGATTGACCAACACCTTTTAACCCCACCAATCAACTTCTGGTTACTTGTGATATTGTATCATTATACACAAGTATACCCCAACGTTTGGCCTTGGAAGTGATGAGAGATGCTCTGAATCAAAGACCAGCGCCTTTGGCAGTGCCAACTGAATTTATCCTTGGACTACTATCTATAGCCATGATGAAGAATTTTTCTTCTTTCAGGGCCACTACTATATACAGACCAAGGGTGTGGCGATGGGGGCAGCCTTTGCCCCAGATCTGGCGATTATTTACATGGATAACTTTGAACAATCATTTATTTTCAACAATAATCCCTTTACCAAACAGGTGATATTGTGGAAACGCTACATCGACGATATATTGATGATTTGGACTGGAGATGCCACTGAACTAGGCCTGTTTCATGACTGGCTTAATCAAAGAAACCAGGACCTCAAATTTACAATGCAGTCCAGCTCTAGTAAAATAGATTTTTTGGATATTACTATACATAACGAGAATGACAAGTTATACACCACGCTTTATCGTAAGCCAATGGAACGTAACTCCCTCCTCAGATATAATAGTTACCATCCACGTGGCCTTAGGGATAACCTACCTGTCGGGCAGTTCCTGCGTTTACGCAGAAACTGTTCTAAAAAGGAAGACTATATGGTGGAATCGCAGGACCTGAGTAACCAGCTTCTGGAGAGGGGCTATCCGAGAAGACTGATTAAAAGAGCACAGAAGAGGGCGTGGTTTAGTCCTCGGGAAACTTTATTAACACCTAGAGACAGGAGGGATGATTCAGCGCAGAGGATGATCTGTGTAACCACCTTTTCGCCGAGGAGCAATGCTGTTAAGAAGGTGATCAATAAACATTGGAATTTGGTGTCGGATGACATTGAACACCCTAATCCACCAATGCACTCGTTCAAGAAAGCAAAGAGCGTGAAAGATCATGTTGTCCGCTCCTTTCTCGACATTCCAACTACACCGACGCTTCAATCACTTTGGAACCTACCAGCAGTACAAGGGCATTTTAAGTGTGGTCAATGCAAGGCGTGTCAGACGACCATACAAACTAAGAAATTCATATATAAACATTATACAATTGATTTACATTCTTTTACCAATTGTAACACGACTAATGCAATCTATGGGATCATGTGCCCGTGTGAACAGTTGTATGTGGGCCAGACACAGCAAAGAATTAAGGCTCGTATACTGCAGCATCACAGTCGAGTACGCTGTGGGGTACAAGGTGCACCTCTAGTGGAGCATTGTACAGCCAAGGGACACAGGCCAGATGAGTTGCAGTGGGTAGTTTTGGAGAAAGTCTCACTGGGCCCTAGAGGGGGCAACATTGTTTCGATCCTGAATATCAGAGAGAGCAAATGGATGGCCCGTCTGGATACTATCAAAAATGGATTAAACGAGTTAGATTCTAGCCATGCACAACTAGCATGCCTTACTTTAGAGTAATCTGACCCGTATGTCGTTTTTGACAATCTGTGGTGTTTACTGCCTGAGGCTGAATCCTTTAGCCATTATATGTTTTTTAAGGCTGTTATTGATTGTTAGGTGGCTTTATACTGTTTGAAATCATTTGGATTGGTCATGACAAACTTAGCCCTTCCAGCTTTATCTAGTATTCTTTGATGTGTTAAGATTGTATAGCTTATATTGTCAAATGTTCTAATGATTGCCATTGTGTCCTTTTTGCTCTATGTTTTGTTTAAAGTTGGATTTTAAACGTGAATTATTGCATGTCCTATTACAATGTCCGTAGTCAGTGTGTCACTTTAGTGGATTATTTCCACCCTTGACACATTGCAGTTTGCATGACCATATGTGGCCGTCCAGTGTCTCTTGCACAATAGGGCATGTTTGTAAAAATGTTATTTGCCCTTTTTTGTAATAATACTCTGCATATGCGTCTTCATGATGTTCTTTTTGGTAGGGCATATTTGTAGAACTGTTAGTTGCCCTTGCATAAAAATACTCCTAGATGCCATTTTTAGCATGATCATATGTGGCCCTATTGTTTTCCCTGCACGATAGGGCAGTTTTGTCAAATTGTTATTTGCCTTTTTGAAAAAACACCTTAAGTACGGTGCCATTTATGACCATATGTGGCTTCATGATGTTTCTTTAATGTTATTAGTTACGCGATCCACATGCGTTATAATTATAATTGTAGAAGTTAAAAACTCCTAGTTACTAGGTTTTTCTCGGCAGTCTGTCTTCACTGCCACAGGGTCATCAACATGTGACTCACCTGCATTTAGCTGCTGCTGGCAGGCGTTATACACGCGGCAGCTGTGAGTTTATTCTGAAGTATTTAAGACTCAGGTGGGGCATTGCCTCGTTTCCTTCTGAGTAGACGGAGGTTTTTCTGCGAGTAGCGGTAAGATTTCCTTTCCGACCTTGTCCTTAGGAATTCCATTTTACAGACCTTTTCACCTCTTGGATCGATCTTAATTGCGATCCTTGGTTTATTTTATAGATTCTGCACCGCTGATTTCATGCTATCCCGGAGGCAGCTTTTCATATATAAACAGATATCCTCATGAGAATATGGAAAGGACAGGTATTTATATTTAACTGTTGGCTTGCCGTGGTTTTAATACTCGATCCACTGGCACGTTCAGGGTCCTTTTTAAGCAGTTCCTCTTTTCATGTTTTTCAGATTAATACGCAAATAAATAAACCAAGGAGTCTGGCTCTCTTTTGAGAGTATATTTTGAAGAGGAAAGAATTGTACTTTTTCACTTTTAAATAAGGTATTTCGATTTATTATATTGGTACAATGATTGTACTTTAACCACAATATATAGGTGGTTATTCATACATGCACCTTATTCTTTTAGGTGCTGTTTTCCGCTCTCTTGTGTTTGGAGCCTACGAGGCCTATATTCTTACATCAGCCCCCGCTGTGGGTTTTTTCATGATAAATATAAGGGACTTTTGCCCTTTGCGTTTTTTATCTCTTAGGATTAGTTTTATTCGTGTATTAAGTTAATATATTTTTGTAATTAATTCTTAGGTGCCCTCCCTTTTCCCCTCACTTCAGTCCTGAGGAAGACCCCCCTGTAAGGATTACAAGAACCTACACCTTGTATTGGGGGTCGAAACGTCGACACTTATGTAGCTTGCCAGTACAATCGACAGCAATGATGTGACTGTGATTTGTATACATGGCTTTATACTATATACGGACTATAGAATTGTGAAGTTGTTGGCTAAATGATGTGCCATTATTTTATGTATATTATTCTAAGTGATTTACACAATATTCTTGCTTCACACCCCCCCGCTACCCTCACTTGAATCACTTACTTTTCCTGAAACTTTCTTTCCCCGCTTTTTCTGGGCACTCTTGTCAGTATTGTATATAAAGTTTTTGCAATTACAATTCTTTTATGTTCAGTGTGATTAAATAACACTGACCAATTGCATAAATGTGTTTTCTAAGTTCTTCCAATTTTGTTTATTTTTATTATTACTGTTGAATGTTATTTTGCTGGGACCACTTACTATTGTACTATGTTATAGACAAGCTCCTCATCTCTGGTGGTTTCAGCACATCCACAGCCAGAGCACTATAGGATTGCAAACTGAGAAAAAAAGAAGAAAAACGTGGCAGCAGGCCTTTTCCATCTGTGCACTCAGGATCTGGAAAAACATCCCCTTATCCACCAGGACTACCACAACGCTGCTCCAATAAATGAAAGATTTGAAGAATCACCTCTTTAAAGAACATTACATTACAATGTATTGGAATGTTGAGAGCTCCATTGAAGTTAATTGAGTAGTTTTGGGCTTATAATGGCTGGTATAAGCCTGGCGCTTACAACATTCTAATGTTTTTCTTCATGTTTCTCCTTTTAATTTAGAACATTCTACCCTTAGTGGGTGGAATCTTCTAATAGCCTCATAGCCCTTTATGTCTCAGGCTATACCAGTAGTTAAAGGCCCTCTCCCTCGTTATAGGCCCTCGCCTGTGGCTTGGGCATAGAACCCTGACTCAGGGTAATTAACAACTGGTATAATCCCAGTCTTCGATCTATAAGGCTATTTTAACTGTCCACAAATCAGCTTCTTTTCCTATTGTTTTTTTACTTTATTCTTGTCTTTTCCATACACAGAGCTCCACCACCTTTTGACTAGGTTTGCATTACATAAATATCATATACATACATACATATTTCTGCAGAAGGCGCATAGCCTACTGACCTATTTGGCGAGCATACCTGGTGGAAAATAGTTCCTTTTAAAGATAATGTAAGCTGATTGCGTGAACCTGCAGAATATGTTTTGATTTATATAAACATCTTTGTTTAGTTTTTTTGTATTTTTATCTTGAGAAATATTCTGGTACTTAGCAAGGGTGCTTTTATACCTGTGGGGCAAGTACAATGAAAGTTTCAATTTGAGCACGGAAGCAATTAACTGTAGAGATATACCCAGGCCAAGCTGTCAAACATTTCCTTCAAAAGGAAAGTTTGCTATTTGCATATTATTAGAACATTTAAATGGAGGGAGCTCCTTTGGAGACAATGAAGTGGCTCAGGGCTAATAATAGCTGGTGTAAGCTTTCTGCTCCAACATTCCAATGGTTGTCTTTCTGTTTCCCCCTTTTTAATTTAAAATATTCTACCCTCAGTGGGTGAAATATTTGAATAGTCTTATACCCTATCTGCCTCAGGCTATACCAGTTGTTAAAGGGCCTCTCTCTTGTTGTAGTATAACTCGGGTACAGGGCCTATAACAACCAGTATAGTCCTCACAGTGGGTTACAAGGGTGCAATATTGTTCATGAGAGCTGATGCCTTATGCTATTAAGGTTCTAAATAACAGGAGAGACCTTATGACTTGTGCTTGATTAATGGGTTGAGTGCTGAGAGCTTTATTCTGAGTGCCTCAAAATCTGGCCTGGTAACTGCCCACATATTTACTGATGCTGGAGTAGAGTTAATGCTGGGCATTCGAGTTACTGGTTATTGTATGTTGGGCCCTGAGGGTCCCCTAGGAAATGGGAAATTACTAGGTAATCAGTAACTCTCGACAAAGTTCTTCTGGTTATTCCTTGTTTCTACACAATATTATAT
The DNA here is from genome assembly GCA_963921515.1 of Calotriton arnoldi. Classification (NCBI taxonomy): domain Eukaryota; kingdom Metazoa; phylum Chordata; class Amphibia; order Caudata; family Salamandridae; genus Calotriton; species Calotriton arnoldi. Next base: position 28,529 of record CAWUFW010007776.1, on the reverse strand, counting down.
GAAAAGACTAGACTTGCTCAAACTGCTGGAAACTGGTCTCCAAGAGGTGGTGGTATTTCCAGATGCAAGACAATTACTCCGTGGAATAATTGCGAATCTTGAAATTCCAAAGAGGCCAGCAACTCTTGTTGGGGTCCTCAACAGCATCAGGATGCCACTTGAATGAGGGCCAGTGTGTCACTGTTGAGCATACCACAATCAATTCCCCCCCATGTATAGAACTCCAATTTAGGTCCAGTAAATGTTTCTAACCTTTTCATGCTACCGTTTTCAAGCAAGTGAAAAAAATTATGTTGGCCTCTACATACTTCAAAAGCTCTCCAACTCACCTGGTAAAGATAAGTGTGGTGAGGATAGAAGTACTGTTTGTTCTATGAAATGGAAGGTAATGGGCAACAATTCAAAGCTCACAAGGACAGAATTCAAGTAGTCATATATAAAGGTTAACAACAATCTCCTATGGTGTCCCAAGGCCACAGTTTTCATAGCTGGCCATGTATGGAGGGGGCGCAGTATTTCCACTGGCATTGTTTTGCGAAGTTTGAAATGTTCCCTTTTCATGTAGTGTAGAGAAGTTCCCTATTTAACTTGGCCCACCATTTATATTAGCGCAAAATGCATGCACTAAGGGAGATACGTTTCACTGTATCACAAAATAATATTCACTCTAATTAAACACAGCCATGCTGGAAAAAGTGTAAAGAAATGTGCAACTTTTACTGAGCCTTTGTATAATCAGTGGTAAAGGTTTGCAGAACAGTCAGACCTTTTCAATACACAATGGGATTCAATGGAGAAGAACAGTGACATGAATTGTTGTAAAAAGTCCTCCTGATTTTCACACGATGGACGCAAAACGAAGATCTCAACTTCAGGCATCATTCTAAGTTGCAAACTTTGCCACTGGATTCAAGCTAGCCTGGCTGATGAGGGATGTTACCCCGAAACCGGTCCCAGGATGCTTGTTTCCCATCCAGGGAAGTCCTGGCTTGGCAGTTTGGGCTGGACTGTTCCCATGAGGAACAGGGTCAAGACTGATTTGCATATTGCTGGGTTTGAACTGGGGTGGCGAAGTCAGCTAAAGAATGATGATGGATTCAACCCAGATCTAATAGTGACTGGGGGTGAGTGTCTGAAAAGTTTCAGTGCTCTGTCCATTATCTCATTGTGTTTGAATTATGCTAAGTTTTCCATTGGACTTTGCAAAGCCTATGATAAATAAAACATTGAACCTTTGCATACACCTACAACAAAGATGGTTGCATCTAACATCCACTTCAAAACAGTTAAGATCTTCAGAATATATTGTGAAGAACATACATTCCAAAATATTTTCAATGTATTACTACATGGTAATAAATGAACTGTAAGCTTAGTTTAAGAATAATGTAACTGGACATTAAAAATCAAGGGACATGCCTATTGTAAAGATGCCAATTTCTGTATGAGGAAAAAGTCAATTTTAGAAATAGGCAGCATAAGAACTTACTGCTCATTTAGAATTACGAGCAAATAGTCCACGAAACTGACTGACGTGACCAACAGAGGCTTAACTATCAATAGTGCAGTAGGCGCAGTTGCATCGGGGCTGAGGAATGTGATGAGTCAGCTGGACCCCAATTGTAGCTTGCTTTTGCCATCCAACTGTGGGAGAGGGGCATGTTCCTTGCTTGCATAAGGGACCATGGAAACCTTGTTATGGGATCATTACACCTGATCGCATGATGGGCGAGGAAGACATCATTTAATGATCACTACCTGGTGAAAAGATAGCAGTGCATTCACAGTAACATTATGTTCCACAGTGTGTTTTCAGTGCAAAGACAGCACCTCACCCTCAACTATCCAAACTACCTATTCATCCCGCTTGCCCCACCAATCCCCAGTTGTGAAATGCCACAACACATGGCAGGTCTTTCCATTGCCTCAAATTGAAAAGAGAATGATTTTTGTATAGGAGCATTTCTGGGTTAGGGAGTTTAGGTGGTAGATTATGCTGGGGTATCCATGAATTTAAGAAGGGATAGTATTTTAACTTTTAGTTCAGATAACATGGTCAGTTCTGCTCTTATATATTTTAATAGGTACATTCACCGTAGGTCATATAGGTGCTTGCGGCAGAAGGTTGGAAAAAAGACTACACTGTGTAACAAAATGACATTGTTTCTGAAACAGCCGTATTCTACATGAATAGCTGATGATTCTGCTGAATTCGTATGGCTAAAAAAAGACATTCCACATTTTTACTGCTGAACAGGACATTTAGCATAGTCCACTGCAAGTACAATTGATTTTTGAAACCCCAAAAAGCTCTCAGAAGATGGTCATTTAGGCTTTTTACCAGGAATGGAGTTATAAGGTGATACAAAGCTCTAAGGTTTATGCACAAATCCGGAAAATAACTTGTTCCTACTTAAATATCCAGTGCAGTTTTGTTGTACTTGCATTTTTATTGTATTTGTACTTGTTGCCAGGACTTTGCCCACAGCACCAAAGGAAAAGAGGGATACTTTGTCCCAGTGGCAGCAGACTTGGAACTGACTGAAGGACCCTTGTCCTTGGCTAAAACTGGGCACTCCTAGAGAGAGACCCCTGTGGAAGCCAGAAGCACCCACAGACTCACCTGGACTAATGGCACTAGCCCCTGAAAACTATGGGTAAGAACACTCATGGGATCCGAATAATTGCCTGCCATCGGGCCCTCCATGCGATCACACAGATCCAGGTGATCCAGTGCATTGTGGAAGTTGTAGTCTCACCTGCCTTGACATTTCAGGACCTGGTGAAGTTCCAGTACCTTTTTGCTGAGCTTACCACTACCAAGGCTTGTTGGCTCCCAATCCAGCAACTAACCCCCATACTTGACGCTGCATCTACAGGGAACACCGTGCAACCTTAATCTGACATCAGCAGCTGTGTATTTTTTGTGTTTTTACTTTCTGTTTCATGCAGCACCGTGTAAGTGGTAAAATCAGCATCCCTGCAGCTCCCATTCAGCACCAAGGACAGCCAGGTCAACTCTGCACCTGGACTTCACTGGCTAGGCACAATTGATCTGACTGCCGTGACCTAGTCAAGGGGCCAACGTGACCTTACTCTGTAAGGGTTCCAAGTAACTCGACCTGCAAGTGACCAATTGTCACTAGTGGTTTTTCCCTTTGACCGCAATGTTATATTTTGCATGGCATATTTTGCACTGATTGAATATTGCTTCAAACATCTATAATCTGGTTATATGTATACTATTCTGTTCATTTTGGTGTCTAAATTTATATAAAAATAAACTCACTTTTTATAAATTGGTGGTGGATTTCTCTCAAGTCATGTCAATAACTTTTTGTCCATGTTGGCACTCTGAAATGCTTAACACATGTTCCTCTAGTAAAGCCTGACTGCTCTTTGCTACAGTACCAGGACTGAGCTAAGGTTTAATTAATGTTCATCCAAGGACCATCTTTGGGGTATTGTGATAGTACTGCATGGTGAGGTCTAACCCCACCCCATATAATACTCCACTTTCCTACAAATATATTGTGCTAACAGATATAACAGCATTCATTTACAAATGCTGTTTTCATTTATTGCATGCACACATGGGCCCTCATTTACAAGAGGCCTCTGGAGCATCACTTTTTATGATGGCCCAGCGGCGCAGGCCTCGCAATTATATCTATGATGCAACACAAAGTCACCCTGAGTGGCTTTGCATGGCCTCATAGATATGGAGAAAAGCAAGGCAGCGCAAAGCGCTGCCTTGCCTTAATCTATGCCAAAGGAGGCGTTCCATGGGCTTTGCTGTGGGTGTTCCCACTCAGCATCCATGGATTTTGACACTGCTCCAGATTTACAAAATCACATAAACCTGATGCAGCGCCAAAAACATATGCCTCCAAAGAGCAGGCGTAATCAGGGGAAATGTTTACATATCTCCTCTGTTTTTCCGCTTTCCATGTGTGCTGCATTCTACATCACACATAAAATGAGGAAAACACCTCTTGTGATTGTTTTAGTGCAGGAAGATGCCCTTTCCTGCACAAAAACAATCCTGCCAACCACACAGATACCCTTGCAACATGGTGTAAGGGTGCATACAATTCTGCTTAGCTACAAATTGTGCACAGGCTCTGGCTGAAAGGACAGGAATGCACCATATCTTGTAAGTGCGGTGCATTCCTGTCCTTTTGTATTAGTGTAGGGCAGTGCAGCAAAATGACTCCAGCACTGCCCTACGCTAATTCTTTGTAAATGAGGGCCATGTTGTTTAATACAGTAAATCCAGATTCGGGGGAGGGGGCGTGGTTGCAGCAGCCAGGATGGTGGTCACATTTTAGTCCAACTTCCGGGCCACCGCATACATCCTGCATAATCTGTCCTCACAAACCACTCATTCTACTTTTGGGGCCCTGCAGTGACCACTGAAGATACCCAGATAGGAAGATTCTGCTCAGTGGCCATGTTAGAAATACCAGACCACTCCCAGAGCTGAGAAAGTGTTGCCAATACGAGCCTTGAATTCTTTTGATGTACCTGTGGACAAAAAGAGCCTTGAGAACTGCTAATTGAATTGGTCAGTACCAGATCAAATGGTTGAAGCAGAGAGACCCAGGCTGTGACTGAACTGCTGCAGCTGAGACTTCCTGGGACACGCCCAGGACCAATGCCTTAAATGCTGCCTGGCCCTCATGGGCAACGGATGTGGCATATAATAACAGGAGGAGGCAGTCTGCCTCAGCATAGTGGGGACTGGGCACGCGTACCAGCTCCCGGTGGCAAGCTGAGTGAAAAGTGCACCACTAGGACCGTTGGAAGCCACCTGTAGACCGGTAAGTGGAGAACAGTTGGATCTGCCCCTGCTGCACGGGCAGACACAGTAATCTTCCCAATCTGCCTCCATTACGAATACAAAAAGAACAATTGATGGACAGAAAGTTGAACAGTGTCAAACATTCACCCCTAGTACAGAGATCTGGGCCTGAATCCATCGTTTGTTTTGCTCCCCATGCCATTCCAGTTTAAATATAGGATGCAGGCATCTTTAATAATAATAGACCAATTTTTATACTGAGGTGATAAATATCCTTCCCCAGGGGTCCCTTCCCTTCCCTCCTAAAGTGGAGACTGCCTCCTGGAATGAGTGAGTGGATAACATTGCGCTGTGACTCTCCAACTTTGTCACCATAAACTGCATGACAGACCTTATGACTCCTACACCGGGGGGAACTGGGTCCCGCTTGTGGACACACCCGGGCACATAGACACCAGTATGGGACTTTACCCATTCTTTTGCTTAAGAATGTTCCTCTAGTGGTCAGAGCATCTCATTCTGATACACAAGGTTGATATGTGGGGATCACAGGGACCTTGGAAGATAGACAACACAACTTCACAAACATATATGTTCTGCCCCAATCCATTAAACAAAAATTAGAGGTGTTTCGCTCTGCTCTACTTTACCTCTCGCCAGGTATAATGATTATCAGGGGGGACTTAAATGCTGTACTGACCCAGCTAAAGAAACTACGGCGACCCTAACAATCCATAGAATAAATTATGCGAAACTCCTGTTATCATGGTTGTCATCTCTAGGTCTCTGTGAAAACTGGAAAATTTAGCACCCTCATTCCAATGCCTACACACACACACCTCTCATGCACTCAAGTCCGTATCTAGCATCAACTTTATCCTGCTTCCAGCAACAGATGCCCTACAGATCTCCATGGTGGAGATCTCCCTATGTAGATTTTCAGACAACTCCCCTCTCCTGCTGAACTTTGGGGCCTGAACAGGGACTCTTCACCTGATCTGGTGTTTCAACTCCTTGTACATAACAGACCCCAACTGCACTGACTTTCTAACCACAGAAATCTGAGCTTACTTCAACACTAGTCAGGGTTCGGTCTCCTCTGCAGCTAAGTTGTGGGCAGCTGGGAAAGTGATGAATAGAATGATGGCCAAATCCTTAATCCGTACAATAGAGCAAGAGAAACTAATCCACATGACCGAGCTAGAAACACAGATAGTGGTGCAGTAAAGGGCATGCCAGGTATAACTATCAGTGCTGCTTCATCGGCAATTGACCCTAGACAGAGAATCATTGCATCACCTAGCCCTAGAAGAAGCCCATCAATGCTGCAGGGCATTCCTCTGTGGCATTTACAAACATGGCGATAAGTCCAGTAAACTACTCTATTGACTTTCAACAACAGGAGATGGCTGGGTAGTGCAGCGCACACACACTTAGTAGACAAAATTAGACAAAGAAATATTCAATCAATTGAATGCAATAAGTCCCGGGTGTTCGGAGATGAAGATAAGCCACCAATCCTTTTCTGTAGGTACAAGTCCAAGGCATAAAAAAGCAAATCCCACATAATAAATGCAAAGTTCCTTCATGTAAAATCTTCCATTTTCCTTTATTTGTGTACAACTTTCTGAAGTCTTGACGTTTTCTAGCCAGCACGTTTCATCTTATGGTGTAAGTACACTGGCAGACTTCATCAGGGCTAAAATGATAATTACATAGGCTTTAAGTAACCCCATATTAAGTAGATGCAAATCGTGACCAAGGTCACACTGACCACATCATCAACAGCGTGAAAAATCCCAAAAACGGATTCCCAGAAGGTCCAAAAGCTTGTGTATATACTGTGGTGAAAGTAAAACAATCAAATAAAATCTAAATTTGCTAATTAGATGGCAATTGGCACCCATCAACAAAGTCTCCAAAGTAAAGTTAAAGGTTAGGAAAAGTAAGAAAAGTAGAAAACAAGAGAAAGATATCAGTTACCACCATGTCAGAGGTAAGCTAATATTGTATGGGCTCACCAAGTATCATATCAGCGGTGTATAAATTTGATTCCAAAGTTTCTATGATATGCAAGTTGAATTCTGGAAATATAGATCACAACCCTAAATTAATCTGAATAGCTCATTTTACTGATAATGCTCATTACATTCACCTGAATTCAGCACATTAGCCACAATTTTAGTGAGAAACCCATTAGATATTGAGTGTATCTGCTCCTGTTTCCCAGATTTGAATGAAAATCCAAGTGTGGCTGATTCTCTTACATATGGGACTTATGAGAAAGGAGCAACATACAATTATTCAAAATGAGTGTATTCATTGACGTACTGTGATGCCGCCATCTTAGTGCAGAACTGTAAGCACTATAGCTAGTTAACATCATGCTATTTCCTACAAATACAGGTAACTTCTCTGATTGACAAAAGTCAAGTAGGTGCTACTATGTAACAGTCAACGTAGGAGCACTCCTATTAGAATATTGAACTCTGACAAATAGGGGGTGATTATGATGGCGGGCGGATCGCCACCGCCCAGCCGGCGGTGGCGATCCGCCCGCTATCACAACACATTTACCCCCGCCAATTTACCATGGCGGGGGGTACCGCAGCGGATGGAAAGTCCGTCCGCCGCTTTTCCGCCGGTCGGCAATCGTCACGATTGCCGGCCGGGCGGAAAAAGCCCTCAATATGGTGGCGGTGCCTTGCAGGCACCGCCATCCACATTATGATGGCAGCGGGGGGTATGCCTTTCCATGGTGGAGACTCCGCCATGGAAAGGCATATGGAAAACACTTTGGGGGCCTGTTGCGGGCCCCTGGAGGGGTGGGGGGCTGCACTTGGGGGTACCTATGGTACCCCCTGACATTGTAATGCCCAAGGTGGCAGGCACTGCGCCGTGCCTGCCACGTTGTGCATTGCAATGCAATACATGGTTTTGTGACATTGCGTACGGTGCTGCAGCCAGCAGCACCATCCGCAATGTTACACTACCAGGATGTGCCCGCCAGTGTGGCGGGCGCATCCTAATACGGCGGGCGGGACCGGCGCACCTATGGCGGATGGTCCCAGCTCCACAGGGATGGCGGGCGGACGAAAGTCCGCCCACCATCCTAATAGGCCCCATAGTGTGGATATCATGCCTAACCAAAGTAAATCACCCTTCCTAATGCTTTTTTAAGAAAATATATTAGCGAGCATCAGATCTTAGCTAGGTGTTCAGTAATAGCAACTGGGCTCCTAATGAGAACCACAACTTAGTTAATTGTACTGGGCAAGCTAAACATGTCTTACCATTGGAGAGTGTTCCAGTGACACAGCGTGTAACACCACAAGTCCTATATCTGCATTCTGAATATGTCGCATCTTAGTAGTCTTTAAATAGGAACTAGATAGAAGAAGGGCTAACTGGAATGTAACAACAAATTCACTAGTCACCATCTTGGTTTGGTATATTCATGTTATTGAGGAAGGACTATTCCCCCTGGCACCCTGCTTCTAATGGTCAAAGCTGTACCACTATCTTTGTGCTGTTAGAGATAACTAAAGGATGGACTACCTAAAAATCGCAGCGTACTCATTATTCTCCATCCTAGTTTGATGTATACATATTATCTTATTAGGACTAATCTCCCTGACACTCTGCTGCCAACCCGAAGAAAGTGGTATCATCATGGTTTCATGGTTAAAGTAAACAAACTCTCAAGGTTGACATTGAGCAATATTTACAAAAACGAGCATAAATCGGAAATAATAACACATACTCGCTGCGTGGCGCTCGGTTTTAATCGACCATGATATTGCTGCCATAATAATATGGTTTCAATAAAATAAACACCTAATGGTCCAATTTGAGTAAAGTGAAAAAATATTATTCAATAGTAATAATAAACAAGTAAAATATTAAAGTCAAAGAGTAATTTGCAATAATTCTTCAATCAGTAGCTTTAACATCCCATTTAATAAGTTGTGCTAACATAATTCATGATAACAATATCCCATTCCAAACTATTGCAAACAAGCAATAAATGAAAGTTATGACAATAATGACAGAACAAGCAATTAAATAACCTACATTTAAGCCGCCATGAAGATGGCATATGATGACAATAACATTGACAACAACACTCTTAGCAGAGTTGTTAGGTACTCTGCCAAATCAGTTATAGTTCACCACCAATATAGGTGAACACTGCTTGCCAGATCATCACTAGGAAGATAAGAACAGAAAAGAAGTGGAGTAAAGAGCATTCGCTCTAATAGAAAGGGAAGATTCCCACTGAAGAATGTCAATGAGGGCACAGTCAGTTCCATACTTGTATTCTGAACATTCTATACATGCACCTGCCATCCGATTAAGGCTACTCCCAATTCTAGATCATAATCTCAAATGTCATTTGTAATCATTACTTGTGATCTGTAATCGGGTAACAAATCATTTTTATAACAAAAGGCACACTTACATAAATTCACTCATTTAATCGCTGAGAAAATTATGTTGCTCTTGGTCTACATTAAGACCTTCCTCAATTGCTTTTAACATCATAATCCAGAGTGCCTCCTGTCTTCTAAGTTTTAACTCCTGGTATCGGGTTGCACTATGTCCACTCCATGCAATTGAAAGTTACGGTGGTTATTCTGCATTTCACATCTAGTATGTGTAATGCAAATGGATATTTGGGATTACCCTTTTTAACTGCTCTGAAGTGTTCAAATATATTCTCACATAAAGGCCGAATTGTACTACCAACATAGGACCCGATTCACAAAGGCAATCTGAGACAAAAGTCTAACTTTACGACTTTTGGCATTCACAGAGGTCATTTACCATTCATTTCTTTACGTCCGCAGTCGGACCAGAATCTCCGGCTTGGGCAGTACTCTCAGCACCTGGGCCGTACTCTCCAGCTCGGGCCAGATGAAGTGTAATCAATGGGCCGGAATGCAATTTTTACAAATTGGAACATTAGGAGCATGTGATAAATGGTAGAGGAGATCATGAAAATCAGTTTGGGCAGGGAAAAGGGTGTGGTATCCCAGAAAAGTTTGCTCCTTTGCATAATGGTACATGCAGTCCACAATTTGCGCTCCCCTCAGTGTTAACTGTAGTGTCAACTCTACAGTCAACACTAAGGGGAACACTGCACTCCCCTTAGTACTGACTGTAATGCTGACACTACAGTCAACACTGAGGGGAGCGCAAATTGTGGACTGCATGTACCATGATGCAAAGGAGAAAACTTTTCTGTGATATGATGTAGTGTCCGGCCACACCCTTTTCCCCACCCAAACTGAATTTCATGACCTCCTCTACCATTTATCACATGTTCCTAATGTTCCTTTTTGTAAAAATTGCATTTAGGGCCATTGATGACACTTCATCTGCCCAAGCCGGAGTGTACAGCCCGAGCTGGAGAGAGTTCGGCCCGGGTGCGGAGAGTACAGCCCAAGCCGGAGATTCCAGCCCAACTGCGGACGTACAGATACGACTCGTAAATGACCTCTGTGAATATCAAAAGTTGTAAAGTTAGACTTTTGTCTCAGATTGCCTTTGTGAATCGGGCCCATAGTTTTTTTGCATTTACATAAAATACAAATCGTGTGGTACAGTTGATATTGTTTGTGATACATAACGTAGAGCTGTTGTTATTGCTTAAGGTGGTAACTTTATTCTTTTCTAACCTACAAACAAGACAGTGTCCACATTTGAAAAAAACACTGGTCAGTGAAGACCACCATGATGTTACATGTAAGGAGCTAGGCCAACTCGGACTGATAATGTTTTTAGGTGAGCTTCCCTTCCAAATGATAATGTTAGGACGTCTTGTAATGTAAGGCTTAATGGGTTGAGGAGGCGTTAGCCCAGGTGACTCGCCTGAAAGCCCCAGGCCCAGATGGGGGTGCTACTTGTTCTTTTTAAAAGCAATCCTAATTTGTGGGCACCCTTGTTGATGAACATATTTAAGGCAGTAATTATCGGTCCCATGCCTGCATCCTGGAAGGAGGCATTAGTGGTCCCTGTTTTTAAAAAGGGCAATAGAAGTGACCCGGCATGCTATAGGCCAATTCCGCTCAGTGGTGACACAGCTAAGGTGCTAGGCAAAGTCCTCCTGGCCCGTTTGGAGACTTGGGCAACCAATACAGGAGTGATATCTAAAACGCAATATGGTTTCAGGAGGGGGCTAGGCACGACCGAGCAATGCCTTAATCTGTCCTTAATTATTAACAAATACGTGAAGGCCAGGAAGGGTTTGACCCACCTGGCCTTCATGGATTTGCTAGTGCCTTTGACACTGTTAACCGGGAGAAACTGTGGGATATGCTGGAAAGATTGGGAGTAGAAGAAACACTGGTATCCCTCATCCACCGGTTACATTTTAATACCACAGTTACTATAAGATACAGCACTCAAGGGGAAAAAAGTGATCCGGTAGCCTCAACAGAGGGTGTTCGACAAGGGTGTATTTTAGCACCTTTTCTGTTTTTATTATACACAAATGGTTTGCAGGCCTCTTTATTAAGCAGCAAGCTAGATTTTCCTCAAATTGGTAGCAAATTCATTCCTTTATTATCTTACACTGACGACACTGTGTTAATGGCTACGACAGCTAATAGCCTTCATCATTCTCTTGATACTTTTATTGATTTTATGTCCTCACCCGACCCAAAAGTAAATTTTGTCAAATCATATATCACGATTTACTGCCCGAAGAGTTTAAAAACCAAGAACTTTGTCACATGGGACAAGAGAATAGAAAAGGTAGATAACTTTATGTACTTGTGGAATTTATTTAATAACAAGCTGAGTTGGGACCCACGTGTTACAGCAAGAGCCCATCATACAACTAGGGCTGTGGACGGTCTATTTTGTTTTGCATGCAAACCAGGCCATAAGCCTGTGAGAGAACTAATTACCCTTTATAAACCTAAATGCCTCTCTATTGCAACATATGGGGAAGGGGTGTGGGGACATCATCAAAGGCGTCAGTTACAAATATTGGAACATAAATTTACCAAAAGGCTTTTGATGGCGCCGAATAGTGCCCCCACCCACCTATGCCACAAGGAACTAGGACTTGAGTATATAGAGGATCGCATATATTGCGCCCCCCTATTTTTATGGGCTAAAATTTGGCTATCCGCAGAACTAACGTTCTCACGAGAAATAATTAGAGACTGTCAAAACCTGGCCAATTCCCTAAAAATACCATGGCTCCGCTTCCTGAGGGAGAAATATCATAAAATAGAATCGGGGCACTGTTATGATAACCCTGAAAGCATTCCATCGAATGCCAAAGCAATTATCAAAGAGGCCTTTTATTCCAGGGGGCAATATGTGTTATCCCGATCAAGCTGAGATGGGCCCTCTGCAGATGTCCCCTGCCTCATTGCAATATTATTTAACATTTACTACAATCTACAGACTTGATTTTACTTAACTAGATTCCATTTATGCACTGTGCACTATTTGATGGCATTTCCACGTCAGAGAGGGTGGGCTGATGCACTCATACCTTGTCCGTGTGACAACTCTACAAGCCAAAGCACTATGCACTTTACTCTATTCTGCACTTCATATAAAACGGCAAGGAGTACATTTTTAGTCCCACTGTTAAAGAAAATGCGCCCCTGTACAAATATTGATGGTTTTAAATCTTGCATACCCCGGCTACCCCTGATATGTGTATTGCGGTAGCCAACTATATAAAAGTTTCTATGGTTATTAGAAAACGCTATGAGTAAGAGCTCTTGTGCTGCTTTAATTTAATCACTGTATGTAAAGAATTTTATGTCCCTGGCATTTTATGAATTGTTTTTAACTTGCTGATCATAATTGTTTCATATGATGTGACAATTTTATTGTAAACTTTAATGGTTCTTTGAACCAAAATAAAGTTATTTCAGTCAGCAAGGCTTAATGATCTCTTCATCCTTCAGAAGATACCAATGCCTGTGGAGTATCGTACTCAGTTTAACATCTCTACCATATCCAGTGTTGGGTCTAATAATATCATGAAAATTGGAATTCCTCTTCCTATTATCTTGGAGAGTCTTAGATCAAATCAATTTTATAGCTCTATTGCTAGCAGAAATCAGTATTTTCTTATCGTAACCTCTGACCAGAAACCTTTCTACTATATCTTCAATGTGTATCTTGAATTCCACATTGGAGCTACCGTTTCTTCTAGCTCTAACTATTTCTCCATAGGCAATAGCAGTGAGTTGATTTTTTGGGTGTGCACTAGACGCATGTAGTATCCCATTACATGAGGTGTCTTTTCTGTACATATGACTATGTAATGTCCTGTTATTGGCATAAAGCTTAACGTCTAAAAATTGCATTCTTTCTCTGTTGAAATTAATTTAAAAGACATATTGTATGGGTTTCGAGTTGAGATAGGCCACAAAGTCAAATAATGCCTCAGACCACCTGGTCTAAATGATCAGAATTTCCTCTATTAACCTGCCCCAGTAATGCATATGTTCTATCCACCAACACACCTCAAGGACCAGAAACCTGCCCCTCCTCAAACACCCCATAAAGAGGTTGTTGTAAGAAGGGCAAATCTGTAGGCCATCCCTGGCCCACACATCTGGTGATACCATTTACCCTCAAACATAGAGTCATTATTATCAAGAATCATATGAATCACCATTAAGATAATTTTTAGTGTGGGACAAAAATTCTATTGGTCTATTGTTCAGGAAATGACTAACTGCTAGCATACCAAACGCTGGCAAAATATTTGTATAGAGGGAAAACACATCCAAAGTAACCAATAACATGTTATCTTCCCAAGCAATAACACACAGCATGTTGAGTGGATGTTTAGTATTTCTAATGAACAAAGGCAAATTAAATACAAAAGGTATAAAAAAAATCAACAAATGTTGACCTTGTTTCCGTGTGTCCCTCAATGTCCGAAACAATTGATGTACCGGGAGGGAATCTAGCCCCGTTGTGTATTTTTTGGAGAGCTTACAGGCATGGGTACCTCGGTTTTTCAACTTTCAGGGAAAAGTATTCTTCATAGGTATGTATTTCAGTATCATACAAGGTCTTAAGTTATGTATTCGATTTAGATGTATTGCTGTAAATGGTATTGGAGCCAAGAGAGGTGTACCATGACACATTGTTTAATTTACTATATATTTACATATCATAGACTTTCTTATTCATGAAAACTACACAACCTCCTTCATCAGCTTCCCTGATAATTATGTTTTTGTCTTCCCGAAGTAGTTTCAAAGCTATTAGTTTGTGATGTGTCAAATTGTTTCTAACCGATCTGTAATTTAGTTCCAGAGTGTTTATTTTTATCAACTGATCAATATCCTTCCGCACATTTTTTAAAAATACATCACAGTTATTATCAGAAGATAATGTTGGGGTCCATTCCAATTTTGTTTGTAAACCATTATCAATGCTTGATCCTGTATCTATGCCCAGAGCTGACGTTACAGTAATCACATTAACTAGGTCATCATCACCGTCAGTGAAAGAAGGGTGGATCTGTCAATCACATCTTGAATTGTCAAGTTACTAAATGTTAATCAATCAGTTGTGTGTACATTATGTGTTTGTTGTCCAGAAGAATACTTTTTCAATTTAAGCTTACGTACATATTTGAAAATATCTATTTTAACACAATGAAAATCCAAATCAGCAAATGGACAAAAACTCAGACCTTTCCTCAAAACTTTAATCATATCCACCGTTAATTCCTTGTCAGACAGATTAACAGTTTTCACATCACATTCTCTAAACTACTTGTTGCCATCACTTCCAGCGTGTCCATGTTTGCACTCCCACGTTTTCCCTTGACTAGTCTTTTGTTTCTTTTACCTCTTCTGGTCTTTCTAAATTTGTGCACCTGGTATTCATGTTTCGACTGCCTATTCTTATTCAATGCAACTCCTCTAAAACATAATTCTTATTTCCTGTCCCATCAGTAGTACCTTTCCCTGGATCAGGTTTACCCTTGGTGTCACTACTAGAGGGTATGCTGGATGAACTGGTACTTATATTATCATTAGAAGTATCAGTTTATGGTACTGATATCTTAGTGATCCGATTGATTTTGACTAGAAAAAGGGATTTGTTGAAGTGCATGAAAAATAGTATTTAAGTGGCTTAGATTTGGGCCTATCTGCAGGGTGAACCAGGACCATCAAAGTGTGGATTGAGCCTGTCTGTATTCAAGGAGATTCTGTTCTTCAGGAGCAGCTCACTGCCCCCTGGCAATCAACCTGTGCTTAAGGTCACACGCTCTTTACATAAGTTTGCCATTGGACGTTACATCTGTGCTCTGATTGGCTGCTGTATCTGGTCTTTCTATTGGGCTTAGGGTTAGGTGACTGGTTGGCTTAAAGGTCTGGGTTCTGATTGGTCCCTCAGGTAGTGATTGTATTGGACTCAGGGCTTAGGGTTAGGGTACTGATTGTGGATCGTTCTAGGGTTTTGATTGGTTTCTAGTGCTAAGGTTCCTATCAGGCCTAGGACTTAGGGTTTGGTGTCAGACTGGCTGCTAGGACTGGGACTGTGAATGGCTCTGAGGGCCTGGTCTCCTTTTGGTCCTAGGGCTTAGGGCTAGTGATGTGATTGGTTAGGGATAGGGCTAAGGTTCCCATTGGCCAAAGGGGTTACTTGACCACTAGGGATATTTAAGCTTAGGGCTCAGGGTGTCTCAGCCCAGGCAGAGACAAGGGCAGTTGCCTGTCTGGGCCTGTTCGGGAATTTTCAGGCCTAGTGCCAGAAATGCTTCCCTTTTTTCTATTCACCAGCAAGCACCTTAACTCATCCACATCCACAAACATATTAACACACAACAAATGCACTCCATTCATTTACAACAATCTAGCCCTAACGTGTTTTCATTATCACAACACCACAAAAAACACCACAAACCACAGCTATACACCCTTCTACCCAAACTGCCACGCAATGGCACCTTCACTCACACACAAAACACAACTCTATCCTATACCACGAATAAATCCACACATCGCCAGCACAACCCATATCCACACTATACCTAACTATATCCCATCCAGATACACAATACCTGCTCATACAAAGCACCAGCTCTTCCCTCTACCTACTGCTAACAGACCCCTTTCTGTCACCACCAAACCTATACTCAGCCTTCTATCATTTCATCCACCACCACCCTCTTCCACACAACCCTTACATTCAACTCTACCACACATATTACCTTTTCCAGCGATCAAATCTAACACACACTCTTAACTCTTGTCCATCCCCTCTCACACACTACATACACTCTTTTCCAAAAAACATTATCATCCACCTTTTCCTTTGAGCTTCCACTCACCAGCAATACCTTGCATACAAATTCTTCTCAGAAAACAACTACATCATCTCCTCTCACTCATTCTCAAAATCAAAACATAACACATACACCACAACCACACAATCCTTACATTTAACTCTACCACACATATTACCTTTTCCCGTGATCAAGTCTAACACAAACACTCTTAACTCTCGTTGATCCCCTCTCACACACCACCTACACTCTTTTACAAAACACATCATCACCCAACTTTTCCTTTTAGCTTCCACTCATCAGCAATACTTTGCATACAAATACTTCTCAGAAAACAACTACATCATCAACTCCACTCACTCATTCTCAAAATCAAAACTTAACACATACACCAGCACATCATAATCTCACACACACTACCTCATAATACTTTCCATTCCATACTACAAATATACTTCCACTCCTGCCCTCCTGACTGCACAAAAAATACACTCCTTAAACCAACTCTTCTGCCACACTTTCTCGCTTACCCCACACCTTACACATATACAACACAGCAACTCTCTTTCAACTTCCTCTCATCCTTTGGGCAATTTACAACCTTAAAAAATGACCCACATGCTGCACCACCACCCATGACTCATACACCTTCTACCCTAAACAAATGCAAACAAAATAAACAACATGCCATTCTTCAGAACTTCACATCTCCATGTCTACTGCACAACAAGGCTACTCTACAAAAACAACACAGCTCCCCAATTCACTCTCAACCACCATTTCCACAACCTACACATGCAGACTCATGAAAATGCATTCTTAGCCTGCTGGATAAGGAATATGATACAGAAAAGCTACACTATTTCTATTCGCATAAGGCTAATACCCACAAAAGACTGCTCACTCTTCTACAAAACAAGGTCCCACCATCACCAAAACACAGTCTCTAAACTGCCTACTAATAAGTGCTAGATCACTCTCTAAAAACAAGCATCACATCTACAACCTTCTCACCGACACACATCCTGAACTTCCCTTCATAACTGAATCATGGTTGGGAGATGACATGGCTCCAGTGTTGCATGAAAAGCTGTTCCTTTAGGCTATCAAACTGTCACACAAAATCGCATAGGGAAAAGAGGAGGTGGTCTAGTTGTTGTATTCAAGCAAACATTAGATATCACTAAAGCTGACAACATCTCCATACAAGGTTGTGAGGCCCTCTTCACCAAATGCAATCCTACATCCTCATCCTTCTGTAGCTTCTGACGCATGTGACTGTGACCCAGCTTTAAAACGCGCTCCTCCAAAGCCTAAGTAAAATTGTCATGTACCACTGTATATATCTGGGGTTTCTTATGTTTTCCTATTATCACGAGTTCAAGTGGCTAAATATTTCCTTATAATTCAATGTGAATTAAGTAATAACATTATGTTGGAGAAAAATTAATTTTATTTACAATGCGTAAAATTGAAAGACCGGCTTTGTAACCTCTCGCCGGCAGAAAGTCTTTCTTTAAACTGCAAACCCTGAAATAACACGGATAGTATGTTTTCTATGTTTATACATCACGATGGTCCTTCTTCTAAGTTGTATATACACTTTAAATGGTGATCACTAGTGGTGAAATGTTGGCTTGTGAAGAAGATCTTTTGATCAAAATGCGTTGCCAGTAAATACTTATCATTACATTGACCCTGGAGTGCGAGTCCTTTTTTCCTATTGAGGGAAGTGCTCAAACGGGAATCTTCTTGGATTTACAGCCGAGATCCGACACCCGGAACTCGCACTGACCCCGATTGGAGAGGAGCCGGTTTCTGTCGGAAAATTTCCTTTCATATATATATATATATATATATATATATACACATATATATATATATATATATATATATATATATATATATATATATATATATATATATATTACCTACTGGCGGTCGCCAGTAGGTAGTTATAGTTAGGACCTAGTTTCCGTAGGAAAAGCATTTTTTCTTTTGTCAATATCTTTTGCGTCATTTGACAAATCTCCGCGAAATTTTCAAAACTAATTGTTCACTCAGATCAGCTCCTGTCTTGAAAGTTTCGGGGTGATTCGTCAAGCGGGGGCCGAGAAAAAAGGGGGTCCCAGAACATGTTTTCTCCATGTTAATTTTTATAGGAAACTTTAGACATGGCTACAGCCCGAACTGCTTAACCCCTTGACCGCGATCGGAATTCCGCTCGTGTGCTGGACATTCCGATCGCGGGTGGGGTCGTGACGAGCTCAGCTCGTCATGCGCACAGCGCTACCGCGCAGCATGACGAGCTGAGCTCGTCATGAGCACGGAAGGGGTTAAAGGAATTACACCAAATTTGGCAGAGAGATAGCTCCTGGTCCAGAAAGCACGCTTTTCTTTAAATGGTGTAAATCCGTTCAGTAATTTTTGAGCTATTTAAAGATTTAGAGATATCGATATTTGAGAATTGTGAGATCTGATTGGCTGAGCCATCCCGAGCACAAGCTTGCCTCTGATTGGCTGCCAACACTTCAAACTAGGAAGCGTTGGCAGCCATCTTGTGACTCGGTTGAAACGAGTAGGGGGAGAAATGGTGAAAAAAGTAGAATAGGGCAGGGTAGGAACACTGTGACCCCCCTATGGTGCTGAGGGGGTGCCACAGGGAGTCCAAAGGTAAAAAAAAATCATTTTTTATATGTTTTCGGTGGGATGCGCATAGGGCCTGGGAAATCACGGTGCGAAAAAGAAAAACGAAGCGCAGTGTTGCGCGCTTTGTTTAATTAAGCCCCCGGGTGGGCTAGTTCCTGGCAGCAATGTTTAGTTATGATGCAGGGTTTACTTCTGTCCCGGGGACCGCCACTTCCTCAGAGCAAATATAATGATATGGGGGGTACGCGTCTTCCCTCTACCTCCGCCCGAAGAGCAGCATGTCCTTGGAGGTATACGTAAAATATAGGTGTGGAAGGGTAAAGGCTCCCACACACTGTTCCGGGGACCACTACTTCCTCGGGGCATTTACAATTAAAATGCGGGGGCTACTTTTGTCATGGGCACGCAGTTCCCAGGGGGAAATATAATGATATGGGGGGCACGTGTCCCCCTCCCCCTTTGCCCCAAAGAGCAGCACTTCCCTGGAGCTATATGTAAAATTTAAGTGTGGAGGGGTGAAGCCTCCCCCACACTGTCCCAGGGAGCACTACTTCCCCAGAGCATTTATGAATTAAAATGCGGGGGTCTGTTGCGGACTGCCGGCCCCAGGGAGCACGATGATCCCGGGCCTTTAAATTGGATGGAGGAGTATTGTCCAATTTCCCTTGAGGAGCTTTTCAGGGCCCTGGGTATCGTCATCTCAGAGGGCCGGTTCCAACAATGACCCGTGGTGCCTACCCCCGGGACATTGTAGTTTGCTATGGCAGGGCGGGATCTCTGCAGAGTTCCCGCTCTGTCATAGCAAACTTCTGCTTCACTTCATGGAAGGAGGAAATTTGCTCTCGCTTCTATGAAGCGAAGCAGAGTTGCTTTTCGACAAAGGGAGCTTGCATGGAGAAGCTGGCTTTGTTTAAAAGGAATGCCGGCTGCCCCAGGAGGCGGGGGGCTGGCAGGGACTGCGGGGGCATTGGGGCTCCTTGTGTCGTTGTCAAACATTGTGGCCAGGCCCCGGGGGATGCAGTTCCTGGGGCCTAAAATGGCCTGGCTGAGTTCTGAGTTATAGGGTGGCTCTAAAAGGAGCCCTTGTTTTCATCATGAGTTTGTTGGAGCTACATGTAAGTGCGGATGCACAGCTTCAGGTTGTTGAGAAAAACTCTTTCCTTGATCTGTGAAATGAACTCCATCACTTCTGTATATGTCATCCATATCAAAACGTAGATTGTTGTTGTAGATGGACCCCATTCTATGATCTCTGAGGTATGCAGAAACAGCTTTATTGACATTCTTCCTAGCTTTCTCAATCTGAGGACAGAATTGATTTGACCATTTCCACATATATTGGAGTACACAAAGACAGTTTGAGGCAAAAGCAACATCAATTGTGCAAAGGTATCCTTCATTAGCATTTCCAGACCTACCCCAGATAATATGCCTAGGTCATTGCCACCACAGTGCACAATCATGAGGTCAGGGGGTTGGAGATGCAAAGAGGTTTTAACCAAAGGCAACAATTGGTGCCACTTTTATCCTCTCTGTGCAAACAATTTAATGTCCATATTTTGAAAACCTAGGTCTTTGTCAATACGTCTGTATTAAGCATACCTTTTGCACCAGAAAACATAGCTGGGTCCTACGAGCCACACTAGCATTTTGAAGGTATGGCTGGAAGGAATCAAAAGATGTCTGTAGCTGATGTAGTCTGTTGGTAGAATGAGAGATATGTTAAAAGGTGGAGAAGAAGCTTTTTTTTTAGAAAACCGATAACTGATTGGCTGATGAAGAACATTGTGCAGTGAAAACTAGGGTGCATGTTACTTTCGTGAAAAAGTATGTTTCTGATTGGTTAATAAAAAATGTTTGAAACGTACACTACATAGGATACGATCAGACGTGCAGAAGTCAACCACACCTGTTACTTGCATTTGGAAGGTACTGTTCTGAACTTTAAAAAATGGTGAACTTGTGACCTGCACCTGCCGTCGAATGTTGCAGGAACTGTTGGGATGAAATATGGTGAACTTGTGACCCGCACCTGCCATTGAATGTTGCAGAAACTGTTGGGATGAAATATGGTGAACTTGTGACCCGCACCTGCCGTTGAATGTTGCAGGAACTATTGGGATGAAATATGGTGAACTTGTGACCGGCACCTGCCGTTGAATGTTGCTGAAAGTGTTGGTATGGAAACTGGCAATAAGGTGATTGGGGGAGGAGTAGAAATATCTGTGGTATTAAAATATGAAATGCAAAATTAATTACAACTGATAAGCTATTAAAGTTGGTTTGTCAAAATGTTTAGTATGTCTAGAAGAAGTGTGTTGTTCAAAATTTTCAGTAGTATTATTAGAAATAGGCTTCCGAATTGTCATAAGGGTTCGGGGCTGTATGGCGATGCGGCAGTGTGGGGGAGTGTCCAATCCACAAAATAAGAGAACCAGTTTGGGGCGTTTTAAAAGAGAGTTAGAGAGGGTTAATATGAGTAACCAATAGAAATGTGTTTTGCAATTTGAAATAATGAAGGAACGATTTTGATTTGTTATTTACATGTATTTCTGTGCGGAAATAGAGGGAAAGTTTGCCATTACCGGTTTTATCCTTGATGAGAGTCTTGAATTACATTTATTCTGTGAGAAAGAAAATATTGCATGCATTTGTGAAATTTGAAATCTGTATACCAACTACAGAGGTGAGTTGCAAATTAATAAGGTGTGTTATATATTGTGTAGTAGTGGTTAAGTCTTTGGGGTGATATTTTTAAATTTGAAAATATATTTTTTTAAATAACATAGTATTATAGAAGTGTGCTGTTTCACATTTGTTACAAAATGTGCATAGAGTGTGAGTTTTTGCCGAACAAGTATCCCATATATATTTAGGTGTCTTCAAGAAAGAAGGAGTGCAGTTTGTCATGTTGAAAGGAGTGCATGGTTTTGAAGGTGAGGTACAGGGTTGATTTGGGTTCCAAAATCGACCCGGGCAACATAAAGGAAATGGCACACGTTTGCAGATTGTGCCTTGTCGAAAAATACTGGGGGGGTGTTTAAGAAGAGGCAAGTTTTATTAACTTGAGGGAGATGAAAAAAACATGGAAATTTTGTGTGCAGTCGTTGTGCTTAGACTTTTCACACTGGTGAGCTATATTTGAATATAAGTGAAGGTAACTGTCACACTCCCTGCCCATGCAGAATCTGCAACTATTAGAAGGCCGGCAGATTGAGAGACTAAGAATGACATGTCCCTTGAACCCCTCACCTCTTCCCCCCAACGCTTCCTCCACCTCCACGTTTGTAAAAGGAAGGTTACAGAGGCGTATTTGCTTTGAAAAATATTACTTGGACCCTCACTGGGCTGCTGGTACCACCTAAACAGCAGAGAGAAAGTCCCAATCGCCTTTTAAGCTACAGAAAAAACGTCACACAGTTTCAACATATATCCCGGCCTATTGTACATTGGCCGTGTGCACGGATTTGTTTATACTGGTGAATTATACGTGATTGTCAGGCTCCGTGGCCATCAGAATCTGTGTACAGTAGAGGGTCCTACAGATTGAGAGACTAGGAATGATATGTCCTTTGACACCCCCTCTCCCCCTACACCCCTTCAACGCTTCCTTCTTATGCGTTTGTTAAAGGAAGGTAAGATAGGCCT
The DNA here is from genome assembly GCA_963921515.1 of Calotriton arnoldi. Lineage (NCBI taxonomy): Eukaryota > Metazoa > Chordata > Amphibia > Caudata > Salamandridae > Calotriton > Calotriton arnoldi. Next base: position 6,138 of record CAWUFW010007776.1, on the reverse strand, counting down.
ATGTGCTTCGACAAATATAAGTTTAACCTTCACTGGGCTGCTGGTACTACCTGAACAGGAAAGAGAAACTTCCAATTGCCTTCCATGCTACACAAAAAAGCAGCACACATTTGCAACTTACATACCGGCCCATTGTACATTGTCCGAGTCTTTGTCTTAGCAGTGTGACTTTGTTGAGGTATGTGTATAGTTCTACATGTATTTTCACATGTGTTATGCATCGGAAGATCTGATACCTATAAAACACAGGTATATATCTATTTGTATGTTTTTTTAAGTATGTGCTACTAGGAAAAGGCACTTTTTTAGACCACTCACTTTTGCACTACACATAGGTCCTGAAGAAAGCCATACCATTAAAGGGAGCATGGCTGAAACATGTTGACCTACTAGAATACTGGAGTTACCTTAGACCTCCTATAATATCCGCCTCCAGTTTTGACTTACTGCCAAGGGCCCATACATTAAATTAGTCATTTTTGCCCTGTGGGACCCTTAGGACAGTCTTTTTAACGGATCACTGACATAATATCGACTACAAAAATATCGAATACACAAAATATCGGCGTCTAAATATCGACTACAATAATATCTACTACCTATACTTATTTATAAAATTACAAAAATATCGAGTACACAATATCGTAAATAAAAATATCGTTTACCACAATATCGAAATGCTAAATATCGTTACATTAAATATCGTTTAAATTTTTATAACATACATTACAAAAATATCGAATACCAAAATATAGACACCAATAATATCGACTTTTTAAAAATATCGACTATATTAAAACTGCTCAATTAAATATATCTTTAGCACCAAATATAAATTCACATTATAAAACAATATAAAATACTTAAACAACATAATAAAATAATTTGCAAACACATCAATATATAAAACAATATATTTTGGCTAAAGAAACATATTACAATAATTAAATATAAACTTTAAATATATAAGACTTGCATTATTTCACATTAAAAATAACATTTACATTATTTACAAAAAGTAAAAATATAAAATATTTACTTTCTACTAACAGTTTCTTAATTAGCGTTTCCCTTATATGGAAAGAAAGTGCCAAAACAATAAAAACAATTAACTTCAACCAATAAAACGCTTACATTTCAAAATACACCAATAACATAAAGCAACCAATTAAATAAACACTATATAAACATCAAAAACATACATCTCTTTTACACTTAAAAACTACAACAAAGAAGAAGGTGAAATTGTGCTCAACTGTTTCCTGAAAGAAAACTTTCATTACTAAAAAAGAAATTTAAAACTGCACTAAGTAAGTAAAACTGTTTTTAAAATATTACAATACTACTAACCTGCAACAAAAATTATTTCTAAAACCTAATTAACTATTCTTTCATTCCTTACTTTTATATCACCTCTACAGATATCCTACAAAGCCAGAAAATTATTTCAAAAATACTCACCAATAAAAAAACAATAAATGTAAGTATATTCTATTTTTGCCAAACCGACCTAAAAATATTTTCAAAACGTTATTCACTAATATATATTTTCTTTTTTATCTATCTCCTCTACAGCCAACAGCAAAAGCTTCCAAAATAATTCTACAACTACTAACAAAATAAAGACAACTAAAAAGTAAGTATATCATTTTCCATTATTAAACAACGTTAAATACCCACCCAAATAACCCTTTACCCCTAAAATGCCTATCATCTACAAACAATAGAATCAAATTATTAATATGTTTTTTCCTCTTCTCAACAGAAATTACATCAAGTAAATAGAAAAGAAAGCTTGAAATTATTTCCTAACCAATTTCATTTACATCAAACTAAACATTGTAAGTATATTCACTGACATGTAACAGTATTTAATAAACATGTTGTATTTATTATATTAAAATATTTTCTTTTTGAATTTTCCCTAGCATAAAACAAAACAACATGACTGAAGGTGCAGAATTTGTAATGTCACAAAAAATAAAATGCTGTTATGTTATATGGGGTATGTGTATACACAGGAGAAACAAATAGGCCTTAAAGTATTTTGGAAGTGTAGCAAATACTACTCTAACAAATGCTATGGAAGAGCTACTACTCAGGAAACTACTGTTATTTCTGTAAAAGAACATAATCACCCCCCAAACATAACAGAGATTGAGGTTAGAGATGCTCTTGAAAGTATAAAAGAAGCAAGCACTAGTACTGACAAAGCAACTACCCAAATACTAAAAGAGCAACTATTAAAATTACCTCAACATGCATCAGGACAATTACCGTCCATAGCTTCTTTAAAAAGAACAATTGCCAGACAAAAAAAGCTACCACAACTACTATACCTGCCCCTAAAACATTTGCAGAAGTAGTTATTCCACCAGAATTAAGCATTACTCACAGTAAAGAACCATTTATTTTTTTTGATAACAAATGCCCAGAAAAAAGGATAATTATGTTTGCTACTGCAAACAATTTACTTAAATTACAGAAATGTGACACCTGGATGATGGATGGAACTTTCAAAGTCTGTCCAAAACCATTTTACCAGCTGTACACAATACATGGATTATACCAACACTCAAATATTCCATTCATCTACGCACTACTACCAAATAAACAGCAAACTAACTACATTGATATACTCACTCAAATAAAAGAAGAAAGCAATAATTATTTTCCTTCAAAAATAATTATTGACTTTGAAATAGCCATGATAAATGCTATACTAAAAAATGATCCACACACAGCAATTCAGGGTTGCTATTATCATTTTAATCAGAGTCTCTGGAGACATCTACAAAAATCAACCCTAAGTGTACAATATGCTACAGACAGTACTTTTGCCTACCAAATAAAAAAGCTAATAGCACTAGCATATGTACCTGTAACAGATGTAGCAGAACACTACAATATTCTAATAGAAAGCCCCTATTACAAAAGGAACGAAGACAAAATAAGCCCACTACTAGACTACTTTGAGGACACCTGGGTGGGAAGATTGCATAGATCAGGGCATAGAAGACAACCTAAATTCCACATTCCTTGGTGGAACGTGTACCTAAGTACCTTAAACAAAGAATCAAAAACAAATAATAGTGTTGAAGGATGGCATAATGCCTTCCAATCAACAACAAGCAGAGGTAAACCTACCCTACAAAAACTTCTAGAATCTATACAAAAAGAACAAAGCTATCAAGAATTACGGATGGAACAATCTGTAACTCAAATATGTCCCAAATTAACTAAACAAACTAAAAAAATGTTTGAGCTACTGCAAAGTCAGGTTACCCTATACCCATCTACAAGAGGCCTAGATTACCTATCCCTAATAGCCAAAAGCATTTTATAAACAAAAGTTCCACAGGTATTATACATTTTTTCGTTCATAAAACATAAACTTTACACACATATATTAATATTATATTTTCACAAATATTACTTATTTGTCATATATATTTTCTTAAATTAAAAATATATATTTACAAATAAATAATAATTATCAAAATATACTATAAAACACAATTAATTTTAAAAACATTTCCCACCCAATTAATTTAAATAAAATACACTTACGGTTTACGTAGCTGTAGAAAATGTATTCCAAAAATAAATAATCCTTCCATCTATGGGGCCGATTCCGATCTCGGTCGGAGGCGCACCCAATACCATTCGGTCGGGAAAAAAGCCATGCGAAAGCCAGTTTCCCGACCGATCCGTACAGCACACCGAACGAGCAAGTACGATGCGCACAACAGCAAAAATTCCGGCCGAGCCGTACTCACCCAAACCAGGTCCTGTTCTCCGACCGAGGCGAATCCGGAAACGCCGAATCGAGTCGCACGGAAGGGAAAATGCAGCCCCGTCCGGCCGGACAAGTACGATGCGCTTTCCGTACGCGCCGAACCCGTCGCTACGCACGGCACGTCAAAGCATCCGGGAGAGGCGCACATAAGCTCCGAATCGCGCCACAACACGATCCACGGCTACGAGACGAACACAGCACAGACGAGGACGACGCGAAGCGACGAGGACGAAGCGAAGCGACGAGGACGAAGCCAAGCGACGAGGACGACGCGAAGCAACGAGAAGGACGAACGACACGAACCAACCATGAATCCCTTCGTCCCGATCATACCAATATTCTACATCTACTACCGGAACAGGCACGGACGCGTACGGCGCAGAAGGTAAGTCAGACACCAACCACAAAACACATACAACACGTACACGACACATCACACACATACACTGGGAATCTGAATATACTTGCAACAGCAGCACCATAGGGGCGGGATGCCCATCACCAATGCCACATATGCACACAGGGGCCTGAATGCGCGCCACCACCCCAACCCAGGGGGGCTGGATGCCTACCACTACTACCACCCTTAGCCAGGGGGCAGGATGCCTACCACTACTACCACCCTTAGCCAGGGGGCAGGATGCCCACCACTACTACCACCCTCACCCAGGGGGGCAGGATGCCCACCACTACTACCACCCTTAGCCAGGGGGCTGGATGCCTACCACTACTACCACCCTTAGCCAGGGGGCTGGATGCCTACCACTACTACCACCCTTAGCCAGGGGGCAGGATGCCTACCACTACTACCACCCTAGCCAGGGGGCAGGATGCCTACCACTACTACCACCCTTAGCCAGGGGGCAGGATGCCCACCACTACTACCACCCTCACCCAGGGGGGCAGGATGCCTACCACTACTACCACCCTCACCCAGGGGGGCTGGATGCCTACCACTACTACCACCCTCACCCAGGGCGGGCTGGATGCCTACCACCACCCTTAGCCAGGGGGGCTGGATGCCTACCACTACTACCACCCTCACCCAGGGGGCAGGATGCCTACCACTACTACCACCCTCACCCAGGGGGGCAGGATGCCTACCACTACTACCACCCTCACCCAGGGGGGCAGGATGCCCACCACTACTACCACCCTCACCCAGGGGGGCAGGATGCCCACCACTACTACCACCCTTAGCCAGGGGGCAGGATGCCTACCACTACTACCACCCTCACCCACGGGGGGCAGGATGCCTACCACTACTACCACCCTCACCCAGGGGGGCTGGATGCCTACCACTACTACCACCCTCACCCAGGGGGGCTGGATGCCTACCACTACTACCACCCTCACCCAGGGGGGCAGGATGCCCACCACTACTACCACCCTCACCCAGGGGGGCAGGATGCCCACCACTACTACCACCCTCACCCAGGGGGGCAGGATGCCCACCACTACTACCACCCTTAGCCAGGGGGCAGGATGCCTACCACTACTACCACCCTCACCCACGGGGGGCAGGATGCCTACCACTACTACCACCCTCACCCAGGGGGGCAGGATGCCTACCACTACTACCACCCTCACCCAGGGGGGCAGGATGCCCACCACTACTACCACCCTTAGCCAGGGGGCAGGATGCCTACCACTACTACCACCCTCACCCACGGGGGGCAGGATGCCTACCACTACTACCACCCTCACCCAGAGGGGGCAGGATGCCCACCACTACTACCACCCTTAGCCAGGGGGCAGGATGCCTACCACTACTACCACCCTCACCCACGGGGGGCAGGATGCCCACCACTACTACCACCCTCACCCAGGGGGGCAGGATGCCCACCACTACTACCACCCTTAGCCAGGGGGGCAGGATGCCTACCACTACTACCACCCTCACCCAGGGGGGCTGGATGCCTACCACTACTACCACCCTCACCCAGGGGGGCTGGATGCCTACCACTACTACCACCCCCACTCATAGGATGGACAATGCATGACACAACAAGCACACCACAACCTAGGGAATGCAAGATTAAGACATCCCCCCACCACCATGACAAGCGTGTGAGCAGGCTGTGTCAAATGCCTACAACACCGAACATGACATTGAACATACAATGTGACCCCCTAGCACATGTGCCACACATATATGTGTGTGGCACCCACAATGCAAGCAGCCCATGACCATTGTGGCAATGGGGCCTAAACCCCCATCATCACAGTGACCAAAAGGCAAGTGTGGGGTCCATAGCTGAAGCACATTTTGACCATTGTGGCAATGGGGTCTAAACCCCCATCATCACAGTGACCAAAAGGCAAGTGTGGGGTCCATA